>JANBPO010001167.1:149790-749790 GCA_024336825.1 Amorphophallus titanum
GACTAGAGAGAGGGATGGTGGGGGACAGTGAGGTGTGTAAAGGGAGTGGTGTGGCTGATGTGTGCAGGTGACCATGGTTGACAAGCTGGACAGGAATAGTCGGTTGGGGGGCTCTGATAAGGGGCTTTTTTGACTGAGGGTTGGTAGGAACTGAGATGGCCGGTGTAGTGGTAGATGGGTGGGAAGGGATTATGGTAAAAGGGGCAGGTGAAGTGATAGAAGGTGTGTGAGGATTTGGTGAAGGGTGAAGCAGCAAAGGCCTAGGAGGCGTAGTGTATTGGGTGGATGGAGATGCTGGTGCAAGGCGGATAAGGAGTGGCCTGGACGGCAAAGAGGTGGTGGAAGTAGGCGGAGTTTGTGGTGTGGGTAAAGAAAATGATGGGCGAACAAGAAAACGCTTCTGAGGCGAGGAGTTGGTGGTGAAAGGGGTTTGATTAGTTGTGCGCATGAGTGGTCGGGAAGGTTGCGGGAACGGAGGAGGCTGAGGTGTTCTTAAAAGTCGAAGAAACTAGTTAGAATTTTGGTTTATCGAAGCGATGGAGGTGCTTTCTATATGCCACCCTTATCTTCTCTCCAACTCGTGGAAAGTGATGATGGGGTTTACCTGTTCGTTCTGGTGCTCCAGCAGAGGGTTTTGGAGAATCCCCATGTCCGACTATGGTGCTGGGACCTACTGTTGCTGAACTTGTTGAACTGGCTGCTGAGCCTACTGTGGCGCTTGCTGACGCGGTGGTCTCCTTACTTTCATTGACGTAACAAACTTCCTCATCTCATCCCTGTCAATGCCTTCCTGATCATTCAAATCATATATGTAATCTTTAAAATGAAAATAATGGTCTATGTTGTGCCCTGGCTGTCAGTGGAAGACACAGTACCGAGAGGTATCCACATTCGGGGGCTAGGCCTTTCTTTCTTTTGGCAGGAGGAGTAGGTTGGCGGCCATTAGCGCGTTGAATATATCAAGAAGGCTCTCGGGTAACAGAGGGTAGTGGTCTCCTTTGGGGCCTAATGCCCTTCGGGGCGGTTGAGGGTCGTAATTTGTTGGCAGAGGCACCTAGTGGTATTGTGGAGGGGCTGGAGGATTTTATTGCATAACTTGGTTCTGTGGAGGAGGGGGAGGCCGGAAGGGTTGAAGAGGGTTGTTTTGTTGGTGCGGTGCTTGGTTTAAGAAGGAGGGTTGCTGGAATTACTGTGGTGGCCTTTGACTAGGAGGATTGCGGGATTGCATGGGATTACCAACTGCACCCACCTGCTCGTTCACAACCACACCTTCGGTAGTAGCACCATTATTATTCACAATGTTACTCTTCCTTGCACTCTCAGCTTCTGGTCAAACATAGATATAATAGGGGAGTCCTTCATCTAGGTTTAAATGTACCTCACCCTTTCATAAAGCTCCTCCATGGTGCTCAACTTGTTCATGGCCAGAATATGACGAAATTGTGGAGTAGCATTGGATACTATCATCTTCACCTGCTCCGTCTCCGAAAGTGTATCTCTTAACTTCTCAGCCATGGACCTCCACCTATCGGAAAACTGGATGAAGACTTCTTCCAGCTTCATCTTTTCAGCAACTAAATCAGTGACTAACAAGGAGGGACCCACACGGTCTTTATACTTCTGTAAAAACTTTCTTTGAACAACGTCAAAATCACCGGCTTCAGCTGGTTCCAAGGAATAAAATCACTCGAGGGCTGGGCCGTCAAGAGATCTTCTAAACAGATAAGCTAAGGATGCTTTATTGTTCTGCCAGAAGGAAGGATGGGTCTGCCTAGGACTCGTGGTAGAAAGTGGTGAAAAGAGCTGAGGTGGTAGGGGGTTACATGTAATTTTATGAAATTACCTCATGGATTTTGCCAATTTATAAAAAAAAGTACTCCCAGTTCAATACGACGCCAGTAATCATGATACCCCTAGTTTTTAGTATATTTTCAGCCCTCTACCGAGGGGACTAGACTGGAGCTCTTGGACACCCTCTGTGCCAGCACTTGCATCTTCAAATTATAAATCTAGTTACTTCCATGAGAAATATCAATAAGTTTAGCCAAGAATGTCAAATTAAGGCGACAGTAAGCAAGGCAAGAGTGCACTAGAATTTTTAAAAATAGGTCAAGAATGATTTAAAAGGACGTTGTGCTATAGAAGGATTTTAGCTGCATAACGACATCTTTCTTAGTTTCATAGTTAATTAATGACTTGATAAGTACTATTTCAGATTCAGATAATCAGAAGGTCATCTGAGACTATAAACAGAACACAAATAACCCTTTGCTCAGACTCTTGGGTTGGATAGGTTTGATACAATGCAGTTGAACTTGGACCGCTATCTTGAGAATGTGGTCAGGTAGAGGTCCACGATCAGAAGGCTGTCGACCCAGGAAAAACTAGTCGACTAAATCAAGAATATGTCAACTGAAATATGGAACCACCCGACCGAATATAGAATGTCAGTTGACTAAAAAATAGTCAATATGCTAGATGAACGTAGTTGTTGGCTAGCTGTGATCTAAAGAACACAATTGATCGACTAGCAGAACACAGAATCATAAAGTGCTCATCTAGCTTTTGGGTTTCTAGGGTACAACCAGCTCGGCGTCCTAGTGGGCATCCTAGGCTCATAGAGACCTGCGGAGGTCTTGAAACAAGAAATCCTAATCTGACAGAAGGAATATCCGATAGAGAGGTATTCAAGTTCCAAGAAAGTGTTCCTATCAAGTGAAAGTGACAAATAATAAACATACCAGAGTATGGGCTATGTATAAGTAGCTATGAAGGAATGAAAACAAGAGCGATAGTGTTAAAATAGAGATCGATGTGTAAATAGTTCCATCAAAAGTGAAAATCCCATTAGTACAAAACTATAAGGTTTTGATGTGAAATTAGCCTATGATGAAAATAAGCTTTTAAAACATGATATGGCAACAAAACATAAAACCTTTAAAACATGCTATGACATCAAACATAAACATAATGAAATGATGTGTAGACACGACTATACAATTAGGGAAAAACCTAAAGCTTGATCAGGTTACTGTTTTAGGTGAACTGTAGCTAGATCGCGGTTCAACCATAGCCGCTATCTATAGGTTGCGGTTGGTCGAGGACTATTATCCTTCTATCATTAGACAGAAGCAAACTGGCCTTGTAGGCCCCTTTTATGCCTAATCAACATGCAACTAGTGCAGAACTAAAAAGGGAATCATACTAGTATGTGAATAATGCATGAAAAGGCATGAAATCATCCAAAGTTATTATCTTTTTCATTAAAGTTGCATGGACAACATGAACTAGAAAACTTATTGCGTAATCATGGTAAAACTTGAAATACTTTGTGCATGTATCATGAAAACAAGAAGGAATAGAGGGCTTTTATTTCTAACATTGTGTTTAAGTTGAGGATGTAACAACCTACCTCTTGGGTTGATCCTAGATCTCGAATTTCTCTCTAGAAGGGAGCCCTTGTTCCTGCACATTCTGTGTGGAATCCGCTACTTCCGCTCTCTTTATCTCTTTGGTTGATTGTCCTCCTAACAGAAAATTTGGAAGGGTGCTAGAAGATACAAAGGAGAATAAAAAGTTCTAAAGGAAGAACTTGAGAAGACAATGTTTTACCTCTGTTCTGTGCGATCCAAGACCTAGGGATCATGTAGGATGATCTGGGTCCTATTTATAGGTAGTGGTCTAGGGTTAGGGTTTGTACTTCAAATTAGGAATCTTATTGGGTGTCAAGTCGATCTCCTAAGAGTCTTGGGTAGGTTTCCTCTCTAGATCACATCGAATCATGGCCAATTCGTGGATAAAAATTTTATCTTTATGTGGTTATCCACTTGTCATTTTTGGAACTACATAGCCATTGTGATATGACCACTACCTTCAAGACGCGGCCGCGCGATAGACCGCGACCTACCCGACAATTCAAAAATTAGATTTTTATACTAACTCCACTTCTTAATTTCCCTGTTTCCCTATTTTAATTAGGGAACTTATCCCTATTACGTCTCTAGGATTTGGGCTAAAAGAGAAGTAGGTCTCTACCTCCTCTAGTAGGATAGTGGCCTCAAATGATGGGAAGATGAAGGTATGGGTTTGAGAGTGCCAGATCTCCGATATGCTGTGCCAATCTAAGGAAAGCTTTGGAAAGACCTTGCCCAACACTAATAGTGGGTGCAGGTGCCAAGAATTGAGAATGGATATCACTTCTAGAGGCAATGCACGGACCATGGGAGCCATCCACTTTAAGGTGGAGTAGCACCTGGAGCCAGGTAGGAGCTGAAGAAGAAAGAAAGAAAAGGAAAGAGAAGAGAGGAAGAACATGTGAATAAAAGAATAAATCAACTATAATAAAATCATGCTAACATACCTCTCTCAATGGACTAGAGTTTAGATGGCACGGGACTATGGTCAGCCGTTGGAGCACCTCATGCTCCTTTTTGGCTAGCTTTGGCCCTTCATAAGCTCCTCCTTCCATAGAGCTACCTCCAAGGCACCTTTTCATGATGATTTGAGCAGGAATGTCAAAGGTTTGAGGCTTGGGAAGAGGGTGGTGGTGTGAGTTGCGGATTTGAGACCCTCCCCTTCCTATAGAGCTTGATTAAGAGGCCGACTCCCATTAGAACTGAGCTAGGATACGTCTAGAGTGGGTTAGGATAGAGTTTGGGTGGAATTAAAACTCTCTACCTCGGATTGGGACTCTCCAAGAGAGTCCCGATCGGACTCCCAGTACGCTGAGATGGGCGACCTTACGATAGACCACACTTCCTATTTGGCGGATGACTGGTGGCCGCCCATAAGCTTCTGGATAGTTCGATCTTGAGGAGTGAATGGGTGGTGTCTAACCATTCTTCTTCTCGGACGGCCAATTATGGACCATTTCTCTGCTTTTACTGGCCTGCTAAAACAACTTTCATGTAGTCCCCTTGAGGCCGTTCTTATCATGAGCAGCTGGTCAGTAACCGCCCTTCTCCTTGCTGCACCATTTGTGTATCTTTCTTTCTCTCTCTCGTATCTATCGCGTGAGTAGGAACATCCTCTCGTCATCTCTCTCGTGAGTCGGCGTGCCTCATTGCCCTCGCGTGTCTCACTAGTGAGTCAGCGTGCCTCTTTGTCCTCTCGTCATCTCTCTCGTGAGTCGGCATGCCTCCTTGTCCTCTCGTCATCTCTCTCTTGAGTCAGTGTGCCTCCTTGTCTTCTCGTCATCTCTCTTGTGAGTCGACGTGCCTCCCTATCCTATCATCGTCTCTCTCGTGAGTCAGCGTGCCTCCCTGTCCTCTCGCTGTCACTCTCATAAGTCATCGCTCTCCCTCACGTCTCTCTCGTGAGTCAGCGTACTTCCCCTCTCTCGTGTGTCTTACTCGTAAGTCGGTCATCGTCTCCCTCTCCTCACCGCTCTCTCATCAGTGCATCTCTCCCAAGTAGGTTGGTTGGCATTTGCATTTCATACATATATTCATTCATGACAAAGAAAATCAACAAAAACAAAACAAACCATGCTATATCATATCGGGTTATCATGTACAGGTGTCTAGAGTACAAAATCAGGCCGCTCCCTCTGGCCTATCACTGTCCCCTCCTCCCTCCTACCTCTTCGATGGTGGGGCCATCGCAAAGGTCACACCCTCCTCTCACTCTCGACGATGGCGTCGGTCGTCCTCCCCGTTCCTCTGCCGCACCGAGGAAGTGGCTAAGTACCACCTGGCAGAGCCGTGCGTGGCGTGGCTACCACTCGGGACTGCTCTGCTGCCACTCGGGGTCACTCGGCTACCGCTCGCTCTACTCCGCTCTCGAAAGCCCCCCACCACGCCCTCTAGCTTCACCACCTCGAGCTGAGCGTAATCTCGCTCCTCCCTATAGAGCTCTGCCTCTGTAGCTCTGGCTCGGAATCACTCCAACTCAGCTCGAAGGAGCACCGTCTCCAGTGAATCAGCGGGCCAGCTCTATGCCAGGTGCTGTCGAAGATGGGCCACTTCCTCCTGTGCCGCGACCTGGCCCCGCTCTGCCTCCTCCCTTAGTCGGGCACTCTGCTCAAGCTCGCCCCATAGGAGAGTCACCTCCACCCTCGACCTGGTACTCTCCGCCAGGGCGGCTATCAGCTCTGTCACCTGCATGTCATCATCATCATTAGTCAACTGCATTTAATATATAAGTATAATTCACAAGGAAAAGTGTAGGAAACGTACCCGCTCGGTGAGCATCCTCTCGATTGTCGCGGCCCGCTCCACCATCTATCGGAACTCTGCCTCCCTCTCTGCTAGGTCCGCTGGCGTCTGAGAGGAAGAAGAGGGAGCGTCCGCCCCTTGCCGCTGGGTCTCCTCCCCTCGCTGCATCCAAGAAACTCCAAGGTCAGTCATCTCATTTCATGTCATAATAGAAGTGTATAATTTAGAGTCTAAGTTTAGGAAACTCACCAGTAGGGCCAGGGCCTGTCGGGCCTCATCTCGCTCCCGGATCAGGGTAGTAAGGAGCCCCTTCAGCTCTGTAAGCCGCCCCTCAGGGTCGATCTGCATTTAGAAGTCCAAATGTCAGTGCATCGTCATATAGAAATCATAAACATAATAGATAGAGTTTAAGTTTAGAAGTCGTACCGGTCAGTGGGCACCCCGGAACACCTGGTCCCGGTAGTGTCTGGCGTACGTCGTGCAGTACGCCACGTCACTGTCCGCTCGGGTGGTAACCACTCACCCGAGGGCTGTCCAGTCTGCTATCTGAATGGCATTCCTCGCTGTCCAGTTGAAGGCCGCTGCTAGGCCTCGTGTCGTCCGTGTGACACACTCCCCTGGCTTTTTTGGCGCTAGGAACCCCACTACTGGCTGATGGACCTCGATGGTCCTCATCACCAACCTGAACTAAAGTGGCTCCACCACATTCATGCAATGAAGCCACACGTCTCGTCCCGAGAAGGCGAGGGCCCATACCACCCAGGGTTGCTCCTCCTGTCCCTCCTCGGCGTATGGTGTCCACTGTACCTGCAAAATAGGAAATCGCTAAGCATAAGCATATAGAATCACATTTAATTAAAGAGTCCAAGGTCAGGATCGTACTGAGGTGTATGTCAGAGAGTCTAAGTCATCCTGCAGCTCCCGAACCTATCTTCGAAGTGCCGCAGTCTCCCGAGGTGTGGTCCACCTCCTGGCAATCGGCAAGAGCTGCGGATGGGTCTCCTCGCCTCTGCCTAGTGCGCATAGTTGCACGTAGGCCCAAACTTGCATCATAGCATCGTCTCAGTGTAAAGGAAGCATTCAGGAATTGCATAATCATGTCTAAGGTAGAGGTTGTACCTGGAGTAGAGGGGAGAAGCCCCCAAGCATGGTCCGACGGCCCGTCGAACTCAAGGTGTCGAATAGGAAGGTGAGGACCGCCCCTCCCCATGTGTAATCTCCTACGTGGTCAAGGTCTTGGAGGAGTGGCAGGAAGCGACAGCTCATCACGTCCGCACACGTAGAGCAGAGGAGTCACCCGAACAACAACATCAGGAACCTCATCAGCACCCGATCAGCCTCTGCTCCCACCTCTACTGCCACTCTCGGTCTCGCCAGCTCCACTAGTTGCTGGAGGTGCTCCTCTGGCTGCTCTCCAATCGCTATCTGCGCACGTCGTAACCCGAGACTGTCCTGAAGACTCGCCCGAGATAGGAGGGTAGACTGCCACTCAGAACACTACAGCTCAAGGCCTAGTAGCTCCTGAGCCATCTCCGGGTAGTCAGGATACGTACTCCCACTAACTACTAGCCCGTGCACTCGTAGGCCAGTGAGTCTGACCACATCCTCTAGCGTAGGGACCATATGCCCCCACGGGAAAAAGAAGGTGCGACTCATTGGATCCCAGCAGTCGTGCAGGGCGTAGAGCAGCACTGTGTCAAACTGACACACCTCAATACTCAAGAACGGGGCAAACCCCATGGCAGTCACCTGATCTCGCTGGAAGTCGGGCAGTGCCAGATACACTACACAGACCTACAGCCATGAGATACGGGTCCTGCGCTTTCCCTACATTTATTCATGTAATTATACATATTTAATAATAAATTTAATCATTTTACTCATCAAATAAATGAAAACAATAAAAATGACATTTCTGTTAGAAGGGCGGTTCCCCATGGACCACTCTTCTTATGTACAGCCTGATGTGTACCATTCGAGTTCTCATCCCTACTGTGTTTGAACGGACCAATCTGGCCCGTTTATTAGTTATACGGTGAGAGCCTCACTGTTCTTCCATTTCTTCCCCCAATGTTTTCTGGTTCGGTATGGCCACCCATGGGCCGCATGTGTTTTGGGTGGCCCTATGTCGGCCGCATGTCCTTGGTTGTGTGGTTCCCTGAGAATCGCTCATCTGTCATCTTCCCCGACAACGGTGAGGGCCTTCCCCCACCGGCGGTGGAGCCACCATGGCCACCCGAACTAGTCCCAAGGAGGCCATTTGCCCCTATTCTAACCCCTAAACTAACATGAACGAAATAAAAAAAAGGAATGGGTAAGGTTTTTGGGGCCTACCTCGGGGTCCCGTGGGGTTTTACCCTTCGCCGCCGAGGGCGCCGCCACCGGTTCGTCGACGTGCTCATCCGCTATCACCTCTCCGTGCTCCTGTCCCTCCCCGACGACGGGTGGCACTGGGGGTGCTTCCTCGACGGAGGCCAGTGCCGCCCTCTCTTCTTCCACGACCGCCGGTGGTGGTTACGGTGGTAGCGGCATCTCCTCGTCGGTCGCTCGGTCACGGGTTGCTTGGCGCTTCATCCGCATGGCCGAAGAGAATGAGGGAGAGGTTGTGAAGGGTTTGAGAGAGTATGAGAGGGGGAGGAGTGGGGGAGATGGGGGCTCGGTAGGGGCTTCAGTTTCCCTTCGTTCTCCCTCTCCCACCGTTAGCTATGGTGGGGAAGAGGGAGGCGAAGGGGTTTTAATGTTTTAAAACCCCAGAGGTTGTGCAGCTCACTATACGCCATCCATCTTGCAGCGACGATCGCAACGATATCGAGAACCCGCGCCCGCGTTTTGCTCGGCGGCATGTACCATGCTGGCCAGAGCATCAGACCAATTCCCCCAGGTCAGCGCGCATCGTGGCATGGCGAGCCTGCATCACGAGCCGTTCCCGTGCTTCCCGATCGAGGCGCTTGGCGTGGTTCTTGGCGGCCTGCTTCAGAAGCGGTGCGTTGCGGCGCTCGATCTGCCGCTTGAGTTCCAGGTTCTTGGCCGCTGCCGTGATCCATTCCTCACGCCAGCGCATGACCAAGAGCCGCTGGACTTCAAGCGCCTTCCCCGCGCGCAGGTGGCCGAGAATGCCGCCGGCCGAAAAGAAGACCACAGCTCCGGTCGTGGCGATCATGATTGTGTTGAGGTCGGTCATGCTGCAAGTCCTTTACAAAGAGGCGCGCGGGCAACACGGAAGGGGAAGCGTGTTTTCTTGGGCGTGACCCCGAACAGTCTGTTTTTTACCTGCCCGTGCGTCCTGAAGCGCTCCCACCACTCCGGGTTTGCTTGCATGAACCTGGCCCATTCGATCAGGCTGAGGGCGCCCTTGAGCTGGTTGCACTGGTAGCAGGACGTGACCTTGAATGAGCCGCCACGGCTCTTGGCGATGATGTGATCCTTCGTCGCGCTGACGGGCTGATTGCGCGCTGGGATGTCGCGCGAGGGGTGGATGAGGCCCCGCTTGCAGTAACGGCAGTTCATGCCGCCGACACCAGTTTCCGGAGCTGCGCATCGATCGCGTCTCGGGCGGCTTCCAACTGGATCCACTTAGGGACTTCCCCGCACCGAGACATGAAAGGGATGACCGCGCCTGGATCCAGAATGCAGAGCGCCATAAACACGGTGAGCGGCGGCTCTTGCTTGCCTGACTGATATTTCTCGATCGCATCGACGGAACGGCCAACGGTGGCCGCGACGGTGGCGGATCCGAAACGGGCCACTGCGTGCTTGAAGGCAAGCGCGGCCAGCCAGCGAATATCAGCCTCGAAGTCGTCGCTTGGCTGAAAGGCCACAGAGCGCATTTCGACGCTGGCCTCTTTACGGTCGAGCCAGCGGAGGATTGGATCCAGGCCCTTCAAGCGCGCCACGCTGACGACAGCGTTGACCTCCGCAGTTGCGTCGAACCATTCGTTCAGGCGGCGGCTCGCGTGCAGCGCGCGGTGGATCCGCTGCTCCAGATCGCGCCCGCCGGCAATCGTGGCTTCCAAGTGAAGCTTATCGGGCATCCCTTCGCGGAGCGCGCGGAGACGGCCGTTCAAATTAGCGGTGAAGCCAATCTTGACCGGACCGCGAACGCCAGCGCGCAAGAAATAAACCACGCTGCTCATCCCACAGCCCTCCGCGCAGAAGCGACGGACTTGAGCGCCAGCGGAAGGATCGCCGCGACTTCCTGAGGAACGATGGCAACGCCGCCAAGCGATGCGGGATGGCGGGCGCGCTGCACCGCGGACTGGAATTCTCCAGCATCGATCGCCGCAGTATCGAGGTCGCCTTCGCCGTCCTCGTCAGTGCCGACATGGCGGCCAAATGGCTCAAGGATCAGCGAAAGCAGGTGGTCAGGGATGCCGCCTTCGTTACCCAGCTTGCCAATCGCCCAAGCGGGCATTGCCGAGCCGTTTGCCCAGCCCTTGAGAGTCGAGATCGCGATATCCGTCTTGAGGTGCAGAACCTTGAGCGAAAGCCCATGGTCGCGCTCCGCATAGCGAAACACCTCTTGCTGCACTGCAACGGAATTCCGTGCCAAATGGCAAAGATCAGCCATTATTCCGCGCCTCCTCCGCGCTAACAGTCAGGTCATGGATGACGGGTTGAACAGACGATGCTCCCCCGTGGCTTTTGGGGCCGTTGCGATGGACATCGTGAAGGGGCTTGGCAGAGCGTGCGATGCTCAGCAGGAGATCGCGGAAGGGCTCGGGCGTGGCGTTGCGGATGATCGTCTTGTTCTTGCCACCGACCATGGCGACAACGCCGATCCTGCGGGCCTTCTCGTAGCCGTACCGATCCAGCATCCATTGCGGGATGCGCTGCTCTCCGATCGTCCAGTTCAGTTCCGGGAGATCGGTGCCGAAAGCATAGAGCCAGGTCGGCTTGCGGGATTCGTGCCCGTAGTGCCCCTGCTCAACGTAGCATGTCCATCCGCCAAGAAAGTCGGCGCGTACCCAGCCTTCGCCGCGGATCGGCCGGTTGAGATTGAACGCGGCCCATGCGCGGCTGACAAGCGTGGAACCGGAACCCGGTTCGTCACTGTCGAGATGCTGGAGCCCGCCGAGATAGTAGTTCGTCGCGGAGCCGGTGTTGAAAATCCAGTTCTGCCCCTCGGTGGCAAAGCCGCCCATGAAAAACTCATATTCGAGGCCGTCTGCCGCAGCCGGGAGGGTCAGCGTGACGTTTGCGGTCTGTTCCGCGATTGCGTGCGGCTTGCCGGAATTGGCCGCGAGGACCGTATAGGCCGAGCCATCCGGAACCGTGACCATTGAGGTCGAGACGCCGCCGGAAGCATTGATCGCACCTTCGACGGTCAGGTCGCCCGTGATGCGCATGTCGTTCTTGAATTTGGTGGTAGCCATTGGAGTACCTTTCGATAGAAGGGGTTGCCCGCACAGTCGCTATCGCGTCCGTCCAGCCGGTCGGTGCAGGTGATGATCTGGAGAGGGAGAAAAGGGGCGACCGGAGCCGCCCCTATGCGTTTATGTGGAACGCTTGCGGTGTTGCTTACGCAGCCCCCTCCGACCCGTAAACGCTTCTCCAATCACTCCAGCCGAACACATAGCGCTCGGTGGCCTTCGCCTTGGCGTTGGACGTGTCGAAGTCGGCGTCGCGGTCGAAGGACAGGGCACGGCGATTGTACAGCTTCAGGCCGTCCGGCGCGTCGGTCTTCACAAACCAGGCGTCGGTGTCCGTCAGGTACTGCCACACCATCACGCCGTCAGGCAGGAGGCCCTTCGACTTGATGGCGTTGATCGCGTTGTTCGCCGTGTCGTTCTGGAGGTTCGACTTGACGATGCGCTCGGCCTCGAACGCGAGGTTCGACGGCACGATGAGCTTGCGCGGCATCAGACGAATGCGCAGCCCGCGTGTGTCGGTCGCGTTCATGATCTGGATGAACATGTCTTCCAGCGAGGCTTCCGACAGATCGGCCGGCGTAGCCAGGTAGTTCGACTGCGTGCCGTTGACGGTCGGGTGAGCGTTGGCAATGAGTTCCTGCCCGTCGCCGCCGGCATAAGCCGCCGTGAACGCGCGGTTGAACACATTGGAGCCGACGATCTCCTTGGTCTGCCGCATCGACCGGGCAAGAGCACGAGAGCGGGCCTTGGAGACCTTCTCGTACTGGTTGTCCTCGATCTCTTCCTGCGTCACGATGTAGCCGAGGCCATACACGACGTTGGTGTAGCGCGTGGTCGGACCCTGCGTGTGGGAATCGTAGGAGATCGAGCCGCCCTCGGACTTGACAGGCGCCAAGCCGAAACCGGTCATCTCTACGTCTTCCTCATACGCCTTGTCCGACGTATCGACCGAGAAAACCTCGGTGTGCTGGAGCGGGATTTCGTTGTACGACGCCCCGAACCATGCCTTCACCCCAGGCCAAAGAGCCTTGGGATGATTGCCAGTGGTGATAACAGCCATCTTCGTTGCTCCTTAGATGCCGAGAGTGCCGTCGCCAGCGGCGGTGGAGCCGGGGGCTTCGGTGTGACAGTTGATGCGGACATAGACCTTCGCGTGAGCGAGGGTCGTGTCGTTGTCCACACGGTTGACGGCGCCGACGATGACGAGCTGGTTCGAGGCATCGGCCGCCGGAGCGTCCGAGGTCGTGTCCAGTTCGATGCCCGACAGGCCGGTGTAGGTGGAACCCGCATGCGTTGCGATCAGCACCGCATTGAGGCCCATGGAAGCCGCCGGGATGGCGCCGTCCGCCTGGATTTCGAAGATGAGGTCCGGATCGTCCGCGACGTAAGCAATGCGCTCGTTCGACGCCGGGTTGTGCTTCCGGTCGAGGTTGGCCGGGTCAGCCGCGAAACCGACGATAACGCCGGTGATCATCTTCGTGATGCCGTCAACATCGCCGACCACGGTCTTTTCGACGTGGGGAAGCGTGCCGATGGCAAATGCACCGACGCCGGGAGCCGAGACAGCAGCGGTGTTCGAACCGCCCGCTACCTTGACGACGGGATCGCCGATGAAGAGGGCGGTCGCATAGTCGCCCTTGATGTAGTAGGGATTGCAGGCGCCGTTGTACGGAGCACCGCTCTTGTACCGAACGGGCTTCAGCCCGAACGGCGAGTCAATGTTCGCCATGATGGGAACTCCTGATTGTGGGGTTTTAGAGCGCCGTTCCCATCACGCGGGATGGTCAGGCGCGGCTGACAGTGTTCCGGCCGCCAGGCGTGTAACCAACGCCGGCAAGCTCCGGGGAATCCTTCTGGTGGTTCATGCCGCGACGGAGCCGAACAGATTTGCCGCAAAATGGAAATTGAGGGGGCAAAGGCTATACTTTACCCTGCCGAAAGAAAACGGGGGCTAAATAGCGGCTTAAAATGCGATTCCGATATATTTACTTTCATTGCCCGAAAGTCGGAAGGGATTTCCGAAAGTTATAAAAAGGTTTGGGCGGCAACCGCTGCACATCTGGCCGTCAATTCCGGATCGTCAGGATTGCCATTTTCGGAAATTAATTTAGAGTTTGCAGACGAATTTAGGGATTACCTGTTATCGGCTAAAAGCCTTACATCCGGAAATCCATTAGGGTACAACTCCGCAGCCTGTTATTTCGCGGCATTCAAGTCTATCCTAAAGTCAGCATTCCGGGGGGATTACCTGCCGGAAGATCTTAACGGGAAGCTGGACGGCATAACCCCGCACGAATGTAACCGGGTTCCACTTTCAGAAAATGAATTAAATTTGCTTAGCCGAACCTACTGCGAGTTACCGCAGCTAAAAACGATGGCTTTATTTAGCGCATTAACCGGGCTTAGATGGTCGGACGTAAGTAAATTAAAGATTGACGAAGTGAAATATATTGATTGGCTGAATAGTTGGGCAATTGACTTCGGGCAGCAGAAAACCGGAGAGGATAATTTGCTCCCTATTTCAGATCAGGCAAAATCATTGCTTCCGGAGATACCCCCCGGAGAAAAAAATTTCTTTGACCTGGAATACCAACTTATGCAGCGGCCATTAAAACGTTGGATTGGTCGGTCTGAAATTTCGGATAAGCATATCACATTTCATACGTTCCGGCATTCATTCGCAACATTGCAATTACTGGCCGGTACTGATTTGTACACGCTTAGCGATATGTTAGGCCATAAGAGCGTAAAGACCACGCAGATTTACGCTAAGGTTGTGAATGTTCAGAAAGCGGAAGCGGCAAATAGGATACAATTAAATTTATTCTGATATATGATGAACATACTTTTAGTAAAAGGGAAGATATCATCGGCTGATCGGAATATAGATGCTGAGGTGAGAAAAATTATCTCCACTTCTTGCGGAAATTATAACCATTGCATCATTCTTAAACTAATGACCGGGTTTGACAATCAAGATATTGAAAATGACTACATTACCATAGTAGCAAGGTGCTTAATTTATGATTAAATATGAAAAAGAATATAATCTACAACAAACTAAAGATACCGCGCCGAAAATACCGGGTTGAGTACCTTGATGGCACGGTAGAGGAAGCAATAGGGGATATAATTGCGCCATTGGTTGATGGCAAAAGACGGTTTTTCTTTGATAAGTGGGAGGACGGAATGCCGCCACGGTGGATTGCCCGGTTCAATGAGTATTTCAATAGCCACAGGACAACATCGGAAGCCTACCAATTTGCAGAAAGCCATAACGCTGAAATGCGGGAATTTAAGAAGTATTGGGCTTTAGATAACCTCCCGGAGATAACCAAGAAATATTATTTTGTTCGCGGGCCAAATGACCCACCGACAAAAAGAGGCCGCAAAATGTTTGAAAAATAATAACCAAAAAAATGGAAACTAAGAAGAAAAGAAAGAACGGATATGTAAGGAAGTTAATACCCAAACGGGAACGATGGGCATGTAAACTGGACATTCGGGTAATAGAACTTATCAACGAACACTATGCCGGTAAAGGCAAGATTATTGCGGAAAAAATTGAGGAACTTGTCCAAAGTGATTTGGGCATTAAACTGCCACCACCGCCGCCGAGGGAACTGTAATCGTGTTACCTACTTGCTGAAAGGTAATGCTGTATTGATTAAATATGATCCAATCCGGGTCACTTAAACGAGAGTACGAAAAGTCGCTAAAACAGCGGCTTTTCTTTGTTTTAGCCTGCTAGTAAAGGGTTTTGCTGCATGATAACAATTGGCATTATTTGGCAATAGTCGGCAATTAAGGTACATTTGTGTTACCCTATGTGCTACCTGTGTTACCTATTTTAAAATTATGGACAATCTACCTACCATTAACCTATGGCTTAAAAATGCCGCTCCCGACAAAAACGGGCTGCAACCCATCGTAATTCGGGTTACATTTAACCGAAATAGGCTTTACAAATACACAAAATACAAAGCTGCTGCCAGTAATTTTGACCCGGTAAGCCTTATCGGTTCCAAAGACCCAAATTTCGCATATAAGAATGCCGACATAAAAGACCAGGTTAATAAATTGGAACGTGAATTTATAAACTTGAGCATATAGATCATATACTGGATGAGCAGGTGACAGTTACCAGGAGTGGATCTTACCCGCGCTACCTAGTGCGATGGAGAGGACGGCCCGCTACCGAGGACACATGGATCACGCATGGCGAGTTGCAGCGGATTGATCCAGACCTTCTGGAGCGATGCAGACCCTTACTCGACAGGGTCGAGTTCCTCCCACTCGGGGAGAATTGGTGCGGACATGCGAGAACACGAGCGGTCTAGGTCGACGAGCCACCGGTACCGTACACGGAGCACCACCCGAGGGACAACAACATCTATTTGGCTCGAAGGCAGTCTAGAGACTCCCCCTTGAGTCTTGGTATTTATTATATTTATGTCCTTTTAGTTTGTATTTATATCCTTGGGAAAGTATGTACACAATTGTAAGGCTTTATAAGCCACTAAGTCATTCCCATGGATTGTGTAGGTTTTTATGTAAAAGTGTAGTAGGTCCAGCTAGGGGGCACTCAGCCCTTTCCCATTGGTCCATCTCATCTATGTGGGGCTGGTCAACCATCCTAGGTGGCCATCTAGAAGGTTTGAATGCTAATTGACCACATGGGGGGACAAAGGGATGAATTTTTCAAAGGGAAAAACCCCTTGGTCAAGGGGGGCGCCCCTCCCTTATGGTATTTTATTAAGAGTGTTATTTTTTTTATTTTTGGGTCAACGTGTGTGGAAGAGGATCTAGGCCCTTCAATCCCCAGCCCTAGATCCATCAACGGGAAACTGTCGCCACGATTGCGGATAACGTTACTCCGCTACTTATGTCGTTCCCTGCTAAGGGATAGACCTTCGACGTCAGGACAACCTCCTATAAAAAGAACATTGACAGAGAAGAGAAGGACACGATAGAACTTCTGCCAAGTACCCTATACAGATAATAGAGCTACTCACCCTGCTACAGCGATAAAAAGATCTCACTCGTCCACATTCTCTGAGAGAGAAATCTACTCTTGCACGACCTTACCACTCAGCAAGCACTTGCTAAGTATCCACTGAGAGCGACGAACACTCGTCCAGATCGAAGGATTGTCCCTTAGAGTAACGCCCAGGACTCTTTCTGAAGACTCTTTGACTTCTGATGTTTACAGATTTGTACGAATGTCGGATGACTTCTCCGATAAATAAATAGAAAAGATGATCCGTGACATAATAACTATTTTTCTGCCAGCCCCGAAACAAAAGGAGGCTTAATAGGTGGCATCCCACATTTCCTGGTTTTTTTTCCTCCCGCGTTTAGGCAGTCATTGTGAGATGAGGCGTGCATGAACGTGAGCTCTTCATGGTACCATGCATGTAGATGATAAAAAATTACGGATCCTGACGCAAACACACATAGGAGAAGCGCAACTAGTGCGGGTCAAAATAACACACGTAGATGATAAAACTCTACAGTGCGCACCGTTGACTAATTGTTAAAATAGTAACCTTTGTCGCAATTCAGAGATTACAGCTTTACCGTGTCGTCTTACGAACCTCTGGTTAACATTCTCATAAAACTTGATATATGGGATCGAGTAAAAACATGAGTCTCAGGTCTTCCTTTTACCACACAAGTCATGCTAGATATATATGTCCAACAGTCGTGACAAGAACGTGTGGACTAGCGGGAGGAAGACTCGCAAAATGATGGGCAAAACTACAAACATCACTCCTTTTGAAAGAACACAGAGCATGGGCACCCACCAAAACCAGCCAAGTCCCAAACCTAACAATCTGATGCAATCATGTGGACAACTGCGGTGCCTGCATGTGTCCTTCCAGACTATTGAAGGTTTGTCAAACTCTTCAAAAGCAGCTCAACAAGGGAAACAACTCCTTCCACACTGTGGTGTCAAGTTGTCCTTCCAGGCTTCTACAGTGCGGTCAATTGTGGTGCCTCGTCTGTTTTCGACTGTTTGAAGAACTACCACACCTAGTTCCACAGACCTTCCTGTTTGGTAGTGTCATACTGTCATCAGAGAACAGCAGGTTTCAGAGGATGCAACTAAATCCCAACCACAAGCGTTCAAGTTAAACAAGGCCATCAAAGATTCAGCAAAATTAAGAGAAAAAAACACACTACAAGAACATTGGAAAACATTCCTTCTTCGCACCAAAAACTACAATGTTGCATATGCTTGAATGTTTCCTTGCTTTCGCTGTAGTACCATGAGGTGTCTCACAGGCTAAAAACTTCAACAAAATCCAGACGGTGTTGATAGATCCTCTTACCCTCCAAATTTCACGTCTATAGGTCAAGAGGTTGAGGAGTTAGGGCAACGTGAAGTTGCTGAAAAATCACAAGAAGAGAAGAACTAGGGCGACCTTTGAAGACTCAAATTAGAAGTTTAAAGCCCAGTCAAGAGGTAGGTTATCTCATGAACGGCAAGAACAACATGTTAGGGATAAAAGCCCTCTAGTTTTACTTGATTTCATGCATTATTGATCATCAATTTCATGTTTTAATGAGTTATGCATTCATGCACAATCCTTAACCCTAATCAAAGTTAAAAAGAATATTTTCTTACTAATTCTATGAAACCTATGCATCTAGATAACTTTTACTTCGTTGTTATGACTAGAGTAGCCAAGTTATAGCATATTTTAAGCATGATTTTTTTATATTTTTGACTTTCTATTAGCAAAGACCTTAACGGTCTATCGTAAGCCGTCAAGAGACTATAACGGCCCTACCCTAGTCCGTTATACCTTCTGTATATGATGAAAGAGTTCTGTGAACTCTGACGGACCTTCCTTAGACAGCCACAAGAACTCTAACGGATCCAGACTAGTCTGTCACCTTACTGTGACGTGCCTAGACTAGTCCGTCACTTACACTAGGTTCTGTCAACCCAAGACAGACTGAAAAATAGTCCAATTAGCTTATCTATATGCCTAGTGAAGTAGATTTTAACATGTCTTCATGGTTTTGAGTTCCAGTATTGATTCATGATTAGAATTGCATACTTTATGAGTTATTTTCAAGCATATGTAATTTCATGACCAAAGCTCTATAGTTTGTATTAACTCCATGATTTTAATTGATGTATTGACGGAGTTTTTACATGATTCATATCGCTACATATTCTCTCTCATCTATAGAGTCATTTTCTTCAAGTACGTGACGTATACTCCGGTATGTGTCCACTAGTTACACTTTTACACTATAGGAACACATTCTTGAATATGAGGACCTCTCCATTGGATATTCCTTCTAATGGACTAGGAAATCTTGTTTCAAAGCCTCCGTAAGTCTCCGTGAGCTTGGGATTCCCACTAGGACGCCGAGCTGGTTGTACCATTAAAGCCCATTTGTCTAGAAAAGCACAATTCAGAGTTTTCAGTCTTGTTAATGTAACGGACCTGCACTAGCCCGTCAGGCACACCTAACGGACCAGTGTTAGACCGTCACATAACCTGAGTCCAATTTCGTTCTTTCTAGATTCAGCCCATTATAACGGCCCATTAATAGACCGTTATGTTCATGTAATGGCCCATTATATGACCGTCACATTATCCAAGTTCATTAACCCAAGGTTTGACCCAAGGGTTGATATTCCAAAGTTCCTAGATGGACTATTGATGGTCTAGGACTTGTCATATTGTCCAAGATACTTAATTTAAATTGTGAAAGATAATGAAATGTACTGTTATGCTGCTGAATTATTTCCATAAGCATAACATTATCTTAAGTCATTCTTAGTTTTCTCAAGATCTTAATTGAAGCATTCATCCATTGATTTATTGTTATCAGGAATTTTATTGAACTTGTTACATTCTTGACCATATTTACTTGCTTGATACGTGGAAGTAACTTGATTTATACTTGAAGATGCGATTGAACACTGATTGTGTTCAAGGGCTCTATGCTAGTCCCCTCGGCTAATTGTCGAAAATATACTGTAAATCATGGGGTATGATGCTACTGGCATCATATTGCGCTTGGAGTACTTTCTCTATAAATAAGTGAAAATCTATGGTATACACGATATACATAACTTTCTTGCTTGTTACATGATATTCCACAGAAATTCACCGAATACTTGTTCGAAAGCAAAAGATGTTTGGATGATGAGTATGTAACTTGCTAGTACATTCTCGATACATTCTTGTTCATGAAAGGTCTTATTACATTCTTATTCATTCTTGTTATATTCTTGCTAGTTCATACTTGCTCATTTTTATATCATATGATCATCTTGTTACTTGGCTATTTACCTTGATTTATCACATTTCCATGATTTTACCTTATTTATGTAGAGCTAAAATGTTAATTACTTTAACAAGTGCCTTCATGTTGATGCGAAGATACCTACTGGGTAAGTGTATTCATTACCTATTTTTCAATCTTCCTAGGAAATGGAAGTGAGTCAGGATCGGATTCAGAGTATTCAAGTGGCAGATCCGAGAGTGAATGAAGATTGAGTGAAGACTTAGGAGTCAAATATTATCAGGTATTTCATCAGTGCTTCTTGATGGGACGTGGACCTCTTAATCAACTCCAGGATGGAGATTCGGGCAGGCGTCCTGTCCAGATGTTTCAGAAGATCATATTGGGTCCCGGGGATGGATTCCTCTGGCTGCTCTTCGGTCTCTTTCTCCTATTGGGACTGTTCTGGGATTTGGCTATTCTGGGGAAAAACTCGGTGGAACATCCTTCCACTCCGGAGCACTATGGCTTGCTGTTTCGGTTGCACCTTGATGGGGTTGAGCATGAATTTTATCGTGGGTTTAAGTGGGGGATGGGTGGTTGATGGAGCAGGGGTGATGACGGGTGTGGGGATCCTGATGAGGGGTTTGTTCGGGAGAGGAGGAGATGGGGTGGATGTGGATGATGCCTGGGATGGAGGGTGAATGATAAGAGGTTTGAAGGGTGGAGGACTGGAGATAGGTTACTTCTCTCCGGGTGAGAAGAACTCGACCCCGTCGAGTAAGGGGATAGCTGCTCGTGTGTCGTTCTGGCGGATCCGTCACTGCACAAGGAAGCACGGAGTATGTAGATCGGCACCTGCTCATCCCATATACATTCTATATGCTACACTGTGGGGAATGAGGCTAGTGGTGGACACTCCGGGGTGGGGTCACTCTCAAGGAAGGGAGACGGCTCAGTGACTTACTAGGAATCACAGTGGTGTCCCTTTGGTGACTAGATCCGATACACTAAGAAGAGCTGAACCCAATGCTAGCAAGTCAACAACATGCACATAAGGACCTACTTGTCTCGTACTCGAAAGGGACAAACGACGCGAGCTTACGACAGACTCGACTCGACGACATACATAGACTCCTGATAAACTGGAGACAAACTGGACAAGTAAAAAAAAACATACAAAAGCACACACACGACCCTAAACAAACCTACGGTTAGTCTGACCCGTACATATGCAAGGGTGGACCAGGACACTCGAATGTGTGCCATGCATGCGTTTGACGTAACTGGAGGTTGATGTCATGGGGGACTCCTAGACATCCTAATATGTCCCTAGCATGCGGCTGCCTGTTAGATTTGGGAGACTTGGGAGGGCTAGAAGAGCCGAATGCTCCTTCTTCCTTTCCTTCTTCCTTTCCCCTATATGATGGTGTATCTCACAAGTGAATGGGCTGGGTGGGTGCAGATGGCCCGGCCCGTGAGGAAGGGGTATGGTAGTGGACTCCCTCGAAGAAGTGAAGTAGATGTGGTTGGTCAAGGGGTTCACTAGGGAATAGGTCGAAGGGATCAAAGAAAGTATGGCCCCTTGAGGTGGGTTCCCACTAGATACTGTCCCATGTCTAAAATACGTGAAGGTGTAGATGGTCACCTTCATCTATGAAGGGAGATGGGACGGTGGTCTCATAAAGAAGGTACGGTTCCTCCCTCGAGATAAAAGGAATGAAATCGGGCTCGACCGGCATAGGGAGGAATAGAAGAACCACCATGGTTATATGACCCACGGTGCACACAGAGGTTATGGATCCTAAGGCCGGATGTGTG
Source organism: Amorphophallus titanum (assembly GCA_024336825.1). Taxonomy (NCBI): domain Eukaryota; kingdom Viridiplantae; phylum Streptophyta; class Magnoliopsida; order Alismatales; family Araceae; genus Amorphophallus; species Amorphophallus titanum. The sequence goes on from JANBPO010001167.1 coordinate 171,389, forward strand.
AAGCTATGACTATGGGGTTGGTCAAAGTCTCGGGCCAGCATACACGTCAACATCAATTGCCAGTCTAATCCCCTGATAAGGTCTTTGAAAATATCCACATGGTGGGAAGACCGAAATGTGGTATGGAAGGAGTTGACAGGCACTAATGGTAGTGTAGGGTCCATGGGTGGATAGGAAGGTGGGACCAAGCCTATCTTGAGCCAACGAAGTAGTGACTTGGTGATGAAAAGCGTTCCCGTTAGAAACATGGGTTGCTCAGGCTGAGGTGGCTCCAAATGAGATGACTCCGAATAAAGATCGAAAGGTGAGGGTGGCAACGGAGCACTCGCGGGTGGCGAAGGAGGGTCCTCCATGATGGGGAGAGGGCTTTGGGAGGGCACCGTAAATGGCGCCGGGTCAAGACTACAGCTATGACCTCCTTAGGCTCAGGTAGGAACCCGTCACTAGGAGCACGTGCCCTATCCATCCTATCCAACCAGTCAGAAAATATTTTCATGAATTCGTCAAAGGTGCGGGTTGGAGTAGGGGCCTCGTGGTGGACTCGCTCCTCGTATCTTGGCCTGGGTGTGGGCCTAGGTTCAGCTATAAGTGGGGCTTCTTGCCTCAGACTAAGACCCACTTGACTTGAAGTGCTTGGGTGGGATTGGTTGGGGGCATGACTCCCGTGGTTGGAGGTAAATGGGTGGGGAAGGTAGACCCTCCTAAGCATCTGACTTTGTTCATATTTTACATGTCAACAAATGCCCCCCGCCTACGGATGGCGTAAGCGCAGAATTAGCGGCACGGTGTCTGCAGGTGCATCACTCAGTACCTGACAATATCTGCTAGTCTTCTTTTATGCTTCAGCTTCACAGTGCTGGCTTTGTTCGATTGGCAGCTCGACAGCTTTAATTGCATTAAATTTTCATTTTCCCATATTTTTCTTTCAAATCCTTCTTTGTTTTTTTTCTCTCTCTTTTTTATTCATCATGCATAATAGGGTTCTCGGCGCGGGTAGATTCCCGACGCGACACCCTTCTCGGCACGCCAGATGTTGAAAGCTTCCCGGTGCGTTTAGATCTCGGCATGGCAGGGATATCGGCGTGCTATTTATCTCATGGAGGGGGGGTTCTCAGCACGCCATATATCGCGCCGAGAACATTTCCACCGTTTTACTATTTATGGTGCCGAGTCCCCCTTTTTCTTCATTTTTATCTTGACATTCTCTCTCTTCCACCCCTTCTCGGCGTCTACGATCGAGTGCTTTGAGAACGTAGTGTTTCTTGTCTGCCAAGCTTCTTTTAGAGGTGGATTGTTATCATTGGGACTCAGGCCCTCTTACTTTCGGGGTCACTCCCTCTTAGTGGGTGATTCCCTATTTTATTCTGGGCAGACCCTAAATAAGGGGAGATGCTATCGAAATTTTCATAAAATCATATATTTGAGCTTCATAACACTGTTTATTAACCCATGTCTCATATTCATGTTCTTCTTTGACTGCAGTTACTGCCATGCCTTCCAGTTTTGCTACCGCATCTTCTGAAGCTGTTATAGGGAGCTCGTCGGCCCAGCCGGATGTGACTCGTGCTGTAGTAAACTGGTTGAACGTCAACACATTGGACTTTGGTTACGGCAAGATTGCCATTGTTGACGAATCTTCTGATTCTGAGACCGACACAGTGTCTATGTCACGGGTTTATTCAGCGGCAGAAGGAACACACTTTCAGCGGGGCAGTGATTACCGTCCGGACTTGCCGAAGGACCGACATCTGATGCCATTTATTCGGACCTTTACCGTGGGTGGCCTGCGAGACCCTTGGATAGCTCGCAGTGTTGAGGCTGCTATGCTTGCCGAGCGGGACAGCCTTAAAGGCTCAGTTTACCGAGGCAAAGCCATTTACCTGCACGGGGAGAAGCGTGACTAGGACGCTATTCTGGGCATTTCAGAGCTGGAGCTGGAGAAGAAAATGCTGACCCGAGCCCCAGACTTCACTCCCGCTCGGTGGGACACCGCTGGCGGCAGAGTTGACAAGGAAAAATCAGGCTACAGTCTATTCTTGGCACCGCTAAAGTGGGGGTACCGTGATGAGCCCTTTGTGCTGAACTGCCTGGCCGTGCAATTCAAGTATCAGCTAGCTGCCGGCTGGTTCGGAGACGTGAAGGTTACTGATGCACATCTGTTCCGAGTAGGAGCAGTAGAGTTTACAGAGTTTGTTCTGAAAGAATACGCCCCTCTGCTGATCAGAGCTGGGGTATATCACAGTGTTTTTGCTTCTAGGTTTCGCTATCACATTTCTTGGGGATTGTGCTGCAGAATTTTTGAAGTATTTTGCCCTCAGTTCAATACTTTCTATATAGCAGAGGGTGAGACTTCCCTGGATCTTTGGAGCTTATCGCAGCTTTCCGGCCTGCCCATTGACGGTGAGCCATACGAAGAGGTTTGCTTGGAAGACTTAGTGAAGGACGCTTCTGACGGTGAGGGCAGATACTCACTTGGTTATTCATACCATTATTTGATGAAAGCCTATCGCTCCATTTGCTTGGCCTATAGCAGAGGATCTTCCAAGGGTTATCAGCCCCGCAAGAAGAGCAGCAGACTGAAAGTCCGAGTTGGCCAGTGGATCCAGTATTTCTTCGGGGGTCCCCTCAAGTATGCAGACTTTCCTTCGGTGGGGCCAACTGCCAGTAAACAAATAAGGACTCCACGGTATAAATCAGCATTACCATCCTCATTGCATCGTGCTGGCAAGGACGGTCCGAACCCAGTAGGGGTGGACCCCGTTACTTATTGTGCCGCCTACTTGACATTTTGGCTGTGCACCTTTGCTCTCCCCCAGGGGAATGAAATAATTATCAGGCCAGAAGCCCTATATCCGGCCTATCAGATGGCCTGGGGGATGAGGTTATCACTAGGCCTGTCAACGGATTCAGATATTATTCGGATCCGCTTCGACAAGAGCAAGAGTGAAGTCATAGAGCTATCCAAGTGTCTAGAGTCCCGTAGTCTTGTCTACTCTTATATTTCTTGAGTCAATCTTGTAATTTTCTTCGAATGTAATGAGGATGATTATGAATGAATAAAGGATTGAGTTTATTGCTATATTGCGTGCTCTGTCTTGGTGTCAAATACACTAAACGCTCTGATTGACATGATTGATTAAACTCATCATGACCTCCGGGTAATCTTCCGCGCTCGGGGCGTGACAGCCTTAGCCATATAGAGTCTGAGCTACACCTTAGCAAGTCCGTGCATGGTCCGTGCACACACATAAGGTCCATGCATATATACAATCTTAGGCTCAATCCTTGTCAGAGCATACACTATAGCAAGGTCAGAGCACATCTGCCTTAGCCATATAGAGTTCGAGCTACACCTCAGCAAGTCCGTGTATGGTCCGTGCACACACATAAAGTCCGTGCACATTCCACTGGCTTACATATTCCAAGTCCATGCACACTCCACTGACTCGCATGTTTAAAGTCCGTGCACACTCTTCCAAGTCCATGGATGTCTTAAACAGGTCCGTGCACATTGCTCTACTAAGTCCATGCACACTCTTGTTAAGTCCGTGCACACTCTTGTTAAAGTCCATGCATCTTTGTAGAGTCCATGCACTTTCTGTTTTCTAGTCCGTGCATGTTTGCATTGTATCCATGCATGTTTCTATTCAAGCATAAAGTCCGTGCATGTTTCATTTTAAAACATTTATCCATGCATATTTCATTTTAAAACATGTATCCGTGCATGTGTTTTTCCTTTCACTCCTTCTTAGTCCGTGCACGTCTTCAAACAAGTCCGTGCATGTACAGTCCTTGCATAGCAAGTCCATGCACATTGCATCCACTTCAAACAAGTCCGTGCATGTACAGTCTTTGCATAGTAAGTTCGTGCACATTGCATCCACTGCATGGCAAGTCCGTGCATGTCTTATTGAAGTCCGTGGATGAACAGTCCTTGCATAGCAAGTCCGTGCATATGAGTCCATGCATGTTCTGGCCTTGGTCAAGAACATAAGTCCGTGCACATTCTCTTAAGAAGGAAAGCAGAGTCTGAGCATGTACAGTCCCGTGCACATTAAGTCTGAGCAATATTAAGTCCATGCATGTTTCTTATTGAAACCAAGTCCTTGCACATCTTTATCAAGTCCGAGCAGCATCAAGTCCGTGCATGTTTCTTATTGAAACCAAGTCCGAGCACATTTTTTTGAGTTAAGTCCTTGCACGCCTTCACCAGGTCCGAGCATGAACAATCCCGTGCATCTCAAGTCTGAGCACGTAAAAGTCCATGCACATTTCTGGTGATTTACCCGTTTAACATAAGTCCATGCATGTTAAACCCCGTGCATATTTTTCCTTTGGTTTAACAAAGTCTGTGCATGTTTTCCTTTGGCAGAACACAAGTCCGTGCATGTCAAACCCCGTGCATGTTTTCCTTTGGCAGAACATAAGTCTGTGCATTTCAAACCCCGTGCATGTTGTCTTAGTCACTAAGCCCGTGCACGTTTGCCTGCACATCTTAAGTTTGTGCATCTTTTCACTTTGCACATTCCAAGTTCATGCATGAACAGTGTCCATTTACCTTATGCTAAGACAAGTCCGTGCAGGGTGTGTGCAGCTTTTGTTCTGACGATATACTGAGTCCATACATTTCCTTATCATTATCTGATTGTTCCTTTTGACAGGACGCTTGTTCTCCAAGAATGAGGAAGGAACATGATCTAAGGACAAAGAAAAGTCCTGATTGCCACACGTGAAGAGTAGTGAAGTTCAGATGCTGCCACCTAGCAAAGAATCTCAGAGTCGTACAAGAAGCTTCGAAGGAAAATGTGTTTTTACACGTCCTCTATCCGTTGGACATATATATACAGAGAAGAGATGAAAAGAAAGTAGTACACAATAGAAGTGAATTACACGAGAGAAGAAGATCAAACGAGAGGAAGAAGAAGAAAATCAGAGAGAGGCAGAGCCTGAAAAACATTCCATAGAAGTGTGCCAGGAAGCTTAGAGAGTTGTGTGAGTCTGTGGGAAAGATCCTCAGAGCAGCTGTCATCGGTCTCTTGCTTCAGAACCAAAGTCAGTCTGCTCTTCTATAAAGCTATATTTTGTCTGTGTTTCAAGTTTTTCTGATTTCTTTGTTTTATCTTTGAACACTTATTTTCGCAAGCTGTGTGTCAGCGGTTCCCGCGGCCTATTGGAAGGTAGGTGAAGACCACCCTGGCTGGTGGGGGAAGAGAAGTGTTCCCGTTATCGGCTCCAGTGCCCTTTCGGATTTTCACCGGAGCCGACCCCTTTAGCTTTTTTCGACACGCCCTTGCGGGTTTTCACGCCAAGGGGTTTCCCGATTTTACCTGAGGCTTCCCTTTTGGTGTTTCACCTCAACCGAGTTATTGGTCTTTTTTCCCTCAGCCGTCTCCTCACGGAGGGGGATGACTGGGTCCGTCAGGGCATCTCTATTTTTGACCCCATTTTTTTTATATTTTTTTTGCCTACCTGGGAGCCCGACGGCTGGGGTGTGATTGGTGTAGTGATGCCCCCTGCTCTTTTCATTGCGAGGATGAAGGCAGGAGATTGGCATTTGAGAACGTCTGACGATGACTCTGGGAGGGGCTCTGCTGGCCCCAGGGCTTGACTGGAGAGATGGACCGGAAGGGGTGACTGAGTCGGTCTTTTGGGAGGGAAGACTGGTTCCAGTGGCTGGGATTGAGAGCCTACACCTTAGCCGGTATGGCATATGAACTCGTGTTCTGGCGCATGGTATAACTTTATGTGCTTGCCATTGAGAGGCGGGAAAGGTTTATGGCCCTTATGGTCCATGATCGTGTAGGCCCCACCCTCACAGGTGTCGCAAATAATGTATGGGCCTCGCCAATTTGGCTGAAGCTTGACACTGGAATGCCCTATCATGACTTCTCTTTCCTTGATCATGACAAGGTCGCCTTGCTTGAAGGCTCATTGCTTGACGAACTTGTCGTAGGCTCGCGCCATGCGGGCCTGGTACATCTGCAGGTGTTTGTAGGCTTCGAGCTGTTTGCCTTCCAAATTAGCAAGCTCTTCCAGCCTTCTTTGGTATTCATTTTCATCAGGGCCGGCCAAGCCGGTGTGTACCGCTACGTGGAAGGATGCTAACTGGATTTCGACAGGGATGACGACATCCACTCTGTAGACGAGGGAGAATGGCGAGCATCCCGTGGGGGTTTTATAGACTGCCCGGTAGGCCCATAATGCTTTAGAGACCTTTTCACCCTAGTCACGTTTCTGGTGGCTAACAATTTTAGGCAAGAGCTTGCAGAGAGTCTTGTTGAAGGCCTCGGCCAAACCGTTGGCCTGTGGGTTGTAGACTGAAGAAGTCCTCCAGTCGATGTGAAACTTAGCTGCCAACTGGTATACAACCTTGTTCTTGAATGGCATCCCGTTGTCGGAGACAATGCGACTGGGAGTGCTAAATCGGTAGATGATGTTATGCCGGACAAATCGAGCGACCACCTCGCCGGTGACTTCCCGTAGAGGAAGGGCCTCCGCCCAGCGAGAGAAATAGTCGGTGGCGGCTAGGATGTACTTGTGGCCTTTGGAGGATGGCGGGAAAGGCCCTGCGATGTCCATACCCCATTCGATGAATGGCCAGGTAGGGGCCGTGGGACGCAATAGGTTAGGAGGCCTTCTGGATACTGGGCGGAAGGCTTGGGATTGATGGCATGTGCGAGCGTACTAGACGCAGTCTGCGTACATGGTAGGCCAATAGAAGCCTTTGAGCTTTATGTTGTGCTTCATTCTATTTCCGGCTTGATGTGCGCCGCACAGTCCAGAATGAACCTCACACATAATAGCTCGAGCCTCGGCTAGGGAGACGCATCTCAAGAGGACAGACTTGTCCTTCTCATGGACAAGTCAATACAGGGAGTCACCAATTAACTCATATGATGTTGCTTGGCGGAGTAGTCAGACTCTTTGAGCCCGGTCAGGGGGGAGCAATCCCCTCTTGAATTTGATGATAGGCTCACGCCAATCTTCTTCTTCTGTAGGAGTGTCTTGGTCGATGCCCTGAACCTCGTAAACTGTGAGGCCGGAGTTACTTTCGAGTGAGCTAGGCATCAACCTTCTGTGTTTGACTGTGATGTCGACTTCACCCTCAGGTGGTAACTTAATGGCAGTAGCCAGTTTCACTAGGGCGTCTGCCAGGGCGTTGCCACTTTTGGGAACGTGGTCTATTTCGAAGAAATAGAACTTCTGGGTGAGCCAGGTGATGGCGGTGTGGTACGGGACCAGCTCTGACTTTTGCACGTCGTAGATGCCAAGGACCAATCGGACTATCAGCTGAGAATCTCCATAGGCTTTGAGGCATTTGACGCCCATGTCGAGACCCATCTGGAGTCCGATGATTAGGGTTTCATATTCGGCTTCATTGCTAGTTAGAGCCTTCATGAGGGCACATGAGTTGTACAAAACTCTGCCTTGAGGAGTCAGGAAGACAATTCCAGCACCTGACGTAATGCCTGAGCTGAGGTTACTCCCGGTAGTACCTCGAGAAGCGCCATCAAAGTACAACTCTCAGTAAGGTAGGCTGACTGTGAGGGTGTCTTGTTGCCAGTAATGCAAGACATCTCTGCTCTGTTTAGCTAGTGGTTGTCATTGAAGAGTAAGAGATTCCTCATCTGGAAGCTCCGCGTTGAAGGGAGAATCTTCTGGTACTGGATGGGCTGTAAAGAATTCAGCCATGCCCTGCCCCTTAACTACTTTTCTAGGGACATAAGTGATGTCGTACTCCATGAGCAGGAGTGCCCATTTTCCTAACCGTCTTGAGAGAACGGGTTGCCTGAGTAGGAGCTTCAGGTGATCGTGCTTAGATATGAGCTCAACCCACTAAGATTGGAGGTAGTGCCACAATTTCTTGACAGCAAAGACCAATGCCAGGCATACTTTCTCCATGGGGGAGTAATGGTACTCGACACTGATCAATTTTTGACTGAGGTAGTAGAGCGGCTGCTCTTTACCTTCTTCATTGACCTGTGCCAACAGAGCATCCAGCGAGGCATCCATGGCGGCAATGTAGAGTATGAGGGGTTTACCCTTGACAGGCGCCCCAAGGACTGGGGGAGTGAGGAGGTACTCCTTGATCTGCTTGAAAGTGGTCTGGCATTTTGAGTCCCATATGAAGGGGGCGTCTTTCTTCATCAACTTGCTAAAAGGCGCGCATCGACTGGAGAGGTTGGAGATGAACCTCTGGACGTAGGTCAGTCTACCTTAGAGCGACCTTAGTTCGGTGAGGTTACTGGGTGGTGGTAGCTCTCGGATTGCTATGATCTTGTTGGGATCCACCTCTATTCCTTGGTATCGGACAATGAAACCGAGAAACTTGCTGCTGGATATGCCGAAGGAGCATTTCATGGGGTTCATCTTGAGCCCATATCGTCGGAGACGCTTGAAGACTTGATGCAGATCGCGTAGGTGGTCTTCTCGCCTTCTGGTCTTGACGACGAGGTCGTCAACATAGCATTCGACGATGTTGTGCAGCATCTCGTCAAAGATTTTAGTCATGGCCCTCTGGTAGGTAGCACCAGCGTTCTTCAAACCGAAGGGCATGCGCTTGTAGTTGAAGATCCCTTTGGGAGATCTGAAGGCGATGTGATTCTTGTCTTTCAGGGACATCCGGATCTGGTTGTAACCCGATGACCCGTCCATGAAAGACAGAGCTTCATGTCTGGTGGTCATATCGACCATTGTTTCTGTGATCAGAACTAGGAAGTTGTCCTTCGCACAGGCTTTGTTGAGGTCCCAGAAGTCAACGTAGATGCGGACTTGACCATTTTTCTTTTTGACTGGGACTATGTTGGCGAGCCAGATCGAGTAGATGCATGGCTCGATGAAGTCGACCTCTGCCATTTTATTGACCTCGGCCGCAACTTGGAGTTCCAGCTCATGGTGCATGCGCCGCTGGGGTTGTTTTACTGGTGTGGCTGAGTGAGATACGACCAGGTCATGCTCCACTATAGAGGGATCTAACCCGGGCATCTCTTTGTACGTCCAGGTGAAGCAGTCTTTGTATTCGAGTAGGAGTTGCTTGTAGTCCTGCCTCTCTGCTTCGGTGAGGAGAGCACTGACGAATGTTGGCTGAGGGGCTTCATCTTCACCCAGATTAATTTCGACAAGCTCGTCGACGATTTCCTGGCCACCATCCTCTAGCTCGGGAGGTGCTGGCTGGAAGTCGATGAAGTCTTCATTTTCGGTGTCGGATTCGTACACCCGTGGGTCCTCAGAGCCGATAGTTGAAGTGGATGGGACTAGAAGGTTGTCGCTACTGGGTCCAGACAGAGGTTGTCCCGGGCCATCCATGTCGGACTGGTAGCTGTCGGTTGGCATCCCAGAGGTTTGGTCGGAGTTGTCTGCCAACGCTGCTGATGCCTCATGGTCTTCGTTCTGGGGACCCTCCTCATGGGGGGAGTGCAGCGAGCTAGGTTCTAGAATTAGTTGGGAAGCCGTGGGGGTCTCGTCTATCTCAACATCCTTGTGGACGGACGAGGAAGCCTTGTCAGGTGCTGGGACTGGAGTACTGGTCCTGGCTAAGAGTGGGACTAAAATTTCCTCTCCCTCATCTCCCAAGCTGTCGAACTTGGTGTTGTGACAACTGGGTTAGTGGCTGGTTACATCGGTCCCACGACGTGGACCGCATGGTAGACATAAAAGTTTAGGTCTTGATCATAGTCGAGACCTCTGGTGTCCTTCTGGGAGAACGGGGGTTGCCCCCTGACTTGTGAGGGTGTCCAGAGATTCTGGAAATACCTCTATTGTGCGGAGCTCTGCCACAGGCGAATGTGCTGCTTGAGGCACATCTCCTGGATGCGAGGTGACAGGTCGCCCAAAATCTGGATGGCTTCAGGGGCATTGTCGACTCGCCTAGGCCAGCCGAAATCATCTTCTGGTGGGGCTGGAGGGACCATGTCTCCTTTATGGAAGATGATGGACTTGTCCCTTCTAGCCCTTTTCCTAGACCAGTGTTGCAGTTTGTAAGTGACGATAAATGTCGTGAGCTGCTCGACCCTATGCTCGTCTGAGGCACACACGAGCTGGATGCAGTTCGGTGGCAGGCATATGCTCTTGTCGATCGCTCGGCTAATGAGGAGGTAGGGTTCGAGGGATCCCTACTGAGCCTGTGAAATGAGGCTCATCCCCTGCGTGTTTTCACCGTGTTTCAGGCAAGGCTGGCACTTCAGGTGGTGCGGTAGGTGTTCAGCGTAGTTCCAGTAGCCGAGGTTAGTGCCAGTTGCCAGAGCTGGGGTATGCCCCGTGTACTTATACCTTTCTTTCAGTTGACTGTACTTTTATTTGGACTTGAGATGTACTAGACCTTGTAGCAGTTTAATTATTTATTTAATTTCTATATTATTATTTAGTTGATCTTTGTGCTATCTCTGCAGTTACTTTAGCTTCTTACACACCCTCACACCATCTTTTCTTCTCTTTCGAGTCTTCGAGCTCGTGGGAGGCGGGCCGATGTTCGAGTCGTGCCAGTTCCTTTCCAGTTCTCGGATCCCGGGTTGCCTCACCATCCCTTTTTACCTTCCGATTCTTCAGACTCGTGAGAGGTGGGCCGAGATTCGAGTCACGTCGGTTCCTTTCTGGTACTTGGATCCCGGGTCGCCACAGGGTATATCCGGTATCCGGGATCCGGGTCGTCACACTGCGAGTCTCCTTCCGGCGACCTTACCACCCAGCAATCAATCACCGAGTGTCCACCAGGAGTGGCGAGCACTCGTCTGAAAGCTATCCACGGGCCTACAGTCGACCTCTGCACTTTTCTTCCAGTCACTGACTTAAGCAACAGAGGGTTGTCTCCTGGGGTAACACCCGGGGCTCCTTCTGATGCCTCTTTGGCTTTCGGTATTTGCAGGCATCCACGGACACGAGACAATTTTTCCAACAAACAAATAGAGAAGGTGGTACGTGACTTAGGGACCATTTTCCTGCCGCTACACTTCTTGGCACCGTCTGTGGGAATCCAGAGCAAGAAGTCATGGCACCCCGTGGAAGCCTTTGCAATGCTAGCCACTGGGGGCGTGGCTCCCATCAGGGGCCCAACTTCCGCCTGGAGTCTCAGGAGGCCTCCTCCGCTCACCCCTGGCAGGAGGTCACCCTGGGCGATATCGACGAGATACAACTACAACTCCAGGCCTTGACAGAACTCTGCCAAGAGCTCAAGGAGCAGCGGGCTAATCTCCACTGCGTCCCGCCCAGACAACGGGAGGACGGGAGAGGCCAAGCTGGGGAGAACCTCTGCCAGGGGCGGGATGCCTCCCGCACCTCGGCCACAAGGACCCGGCGATCCCGCAGCGTGCCTGCACCGAGGGCACACAGCCCGCTCCACTCTAACCCAGAGATGGATCGCCGGCTCCAGTGTTTTGAGGAGATAGAAGACGAAGTCCGCTACTTGGACGACGTCCTCTTACCCGCGTAGAACCGCGGCCTAATCGACGACGATCTGGACTTCCATGCTCCCTTTTCTAGGGGAATAATGGAAGTCCCCATTCCGCCCAAGCTTCAGCTACTGTCGTTCACCTCCTACGATGGTACCACCGACCATGCCGATCATATGCACAGCTTTGAGTCCCACCTGGTGTTCCACCGGACCTCAGACACGGTGAAGTACCTGGCATTCATCACGACCCTTCGGGAGAATGCCTGGGCATGGTTTGAGTCCCTGTCGGCCGGGACCATCTCCTCCTTTCAGTAGCTCAAGAAGCTATTTAAGGAGAAGTTTGTCAGCTGTCGAAAGGTAGCCTAGTCGACGGTCACCCTGCTCGCCCTTAAGCAGGGCAAAGAAGAAACGTTGTGGGACTTCGTCTCCCGCTTCCGTGTGGAGGTGTCGCGGATCCCACACCTCGACATCAGCATCGCCACCATAGCCCACACCCAAGGGACGCGCGACCACATCCTCCGGCGCGCCCTTGGGGTCGAGGCCACGGTGACCCTTCCTGATATCCTCACCCTGGCACAGAAGCACGCCCACTGCGAGGAGAACACAGTGGCCCTAGGTCGCGCAGTCGGGATCGAAAGGTCCGACCGCAAAAGATCAGCAGATCCTCCCCGAGAGGGTCGGAGCAAGCACGAGCGGCACGATGGGGACCGCCACGACTGCTCTGAAAGGGAAAGAGGCGCTTACCGCCACTACACACCTCTGACAGCTCTTCTTGATCAGATGCTGATGGAAATCCATGAGGAACCATTCCTTAAATGGCCTCCCCGGATGAAGTCGGACCCAAGCACGAGGAACAGGTAGAAATACTGCCACTACCATCGTGACCACGACCATGACACCGTCGAGTGCATCAACCTGAGGGACGCCATCGCGGACCCTCACCGCCATCGCCGGCCCTCCTCCGGACCCAAACGTGCCTACTCGAGTGAGTTCGTTAGTGTGACGTCGTCGACTCATGAGGTTGCTTGCCTAACTAGGTCCAAGGGAGTCGTGTCACATCAAATTGCTCAGGTCCAAGAGAGTCTATGTCACATCATGTGACTAATGGGATGCTAATGAATGCAGGTGTGGAGCCATCTCTACATGCCTATGGTCCGAGTCAGCCTTCGACGTGGAGATGAGTCTGCTTACCCGCCAGCGCAGTGGTGGTTACCATGAATGACCGGTGCACCTTACGCGTACGAGCTGATGGTCATGAGACGGGAGCTTCGAGACTACTCCCTTCACTGGTACGTATATAAATATGATGCATTCTATTCTTATTTCTCACTATATGTGGTGACATGATAAGTTATATGCAGGTTGTGTGGAGGCCATATGAGGGGATGCCTGACAAGGACCAGCCGTGGGTCGTAGCGGGCCGACATCACTTTGGGTGTGACATTTGGGTTCACTACCTAAACGAGATCGAGCTGCTATGGCTTCGGCTAGTGATGCGCACACTCGGCCTGCACCAGGAGTGGGTCGAAGTAGACGAGCCTCAGGGAGTTGGGTGGAAATCCCAATGGTGGATGAGACCAATGGAATGGCGGCTGTGATTTCCCTAGCAGTTCACTGACTGGCAAAGATGCGGGACCATAATCGTCTCTCATACCCCAGATAGCTCGCCCTACCTTCAGTGCTACTGGGCGACGAATGCAGGCCGGGCTCAGATGAGGCCAAGAGGGGTATGTATGAATGCTTCCTAAATTTAATTTATATGCTTCTGAAACTTGCAAATAATGAATGGTTTATGTAGGATGCGCGGGATGCAGCAGTAGTAGACCTACATGCCCATCTCCACAGCCTGGGGGCCCAACTGGCGACCACACATGCGGATCTTGAGACTCTAGTAAATATGCATTATCTATATGCCGTTAATTATCCTTGAAATTTGGTGTTTGGCCCCTGACAGTCTCAATGAATGCAGTATGCCTAGCAGGGAGCGGTAGCAGGAGGTGCATCTAGTTCAAGGGGTCCGATCGCCGAGATCACTACCCTGGAGGAGCGACTTGCAGGGGCAGTAGCGCGAGCTGAGGCGGCGGAGCATGACCTTACTGAACGAGTAAGCATTTTAGTGATGTTCAAGCTTATTAAAATAATGATGGCATTGGATCGTAAAACTGTTAATGGTGAGAATTGCAGGTGGTAGAGCTAAAGGAGGCACTCGCTCGGGCTACTCGTGCTGATGCCGAGTTGGAGGCCCGTGATCGATGGATCGTGGAGTTGGAGGAGGAGAGACGTCGGCAGATAGAGGTGTGTAACATTCATGCTTCTCTCCTTTCCAAAAATGTCTTATACAATGATGCCTATAAGTTATGTTGAATGATGCAGGCTACTGAGTTATAGGACGCTCTCACTCGGGCTGCGTTAGCTGGCACTGAGCTTGTGATTCACTACCAGCGAGTTGTAGAGTTGGAGGAGGTTGAGAGGAGGTGCAGAGAGGCCGAGGCACTTCCTCAGGATGTGATAGAGCTACAGATCCTCCTCGAGGTGGAGAGGTGAGATCCACTGAGAGAGAGAGAGGAGTGACTGGAGTGAGAGCGAGAGCTATCTGAGTTGAGACTCCGTCTAGGGGCAGTCGAGGAGTGTGCCAGAGCAGCGGAGGCGTGCTACCAGAGAGGCCGGGATCGAGCATGGGCCGAGGGGCGACCCAGTGCCTATTCTGACATGAGCTTCTTTGCGGGTTCCTCTACTCGACGGAGGAACGAGGCGACAGACTGAGCTCGGGATGGGAGGTCGATAGCTTCTCAGGGGTCGATGGGACCCCCACGGGTTCCTCCTAGAGATAGGGGTGAGGCAGAGAGCAGCGAGCGGCCAGAGGAGAGTGGTGGTGAGACTTAGAGAGGTCGTTGTATGCCACCTTCTCACCTTTGTGTATAGATATTTATGCATTTATATATATGAGATGTTGATGTTACCTGAATCGCTCCTTTTGATTGTCCCTGTGTATTTGCACCTTTTCTGTTCATGTCTTCCACATTTAAGCAAACAGATTAATTCATCTGCCCGGCTTGGTCCCTTACTCAATAAGCAAGGGGAATGTTCTTTTAACCATGACAGAGGGTCAAGGGGCCAAGCCTTTAATCAACCAAGGTAAAAATCAAATCATAAAGGAACTTTGTCCCTCGGGGAAAATAAACGTTTCAGGCCTCTCAGTCGAGTACGGATATCGAGGGGGAAATCCCCTATTGATTATTTGGATTCCATCCCGCCTCTACGTGGATGGTCTCCTATCCCTACCCGGCATGACTTGAAGTCATGGGACATGCTGTCTGATTTGATTCATACACTCAGCAAGCTTGTTACCTGTTTAATCATTCTTCTATGATGATGAATATGTATATTAGTACTTTCAAATTACCTCCTGAGGCCTCCTGTCTTTGGCGTTTAATCAAAGGGTTATCCTTCTTAGGAAGGGTGTAATTAACGCTGCAACCTTTATGGTACGGCGGACTTCTGGTCCCGACCTGAATCCTATAATCGACTGACCAAGTTAGATCGAGTGCATAATAAATTGTCACGGTAGTGACTGGCACGCTTAATAAACAACCAAATCAAATAATCACAATAAAATTAAAATAAGTAAAAAAAGAAAAGAAAACATTTCCGCGTCCAACAGCGGCGTAACAGCCTATCCCCAACTACATTGGGGGTTGTAGACACACTGAAATCGATGTTAAGTTGAGTAAATTTCATGTCAAAACATAATGCCCCAAAGTGGACTTCGTTACTAACTCAATAAGATGGTTTTTCTATTTTTCAAAAATTATTAGAATTAGCGACCATCTAGACGGTCACCATATAATGAACGCCCTCTCGAAGTGGCGCCATTTCTAATAATGGGCGACCGTTCACGCGGGCGTTATTTCCTGATTTTCTAATTTCCATTGAATTTTAATTCTAAGGAATTGATGCCTGTTTGAGAAGATGCCCGTTAATGAACGCCTTTTTGAACAGTGCCATTTCTTATTTTTATTGTGGAAAGTGTTTTATTTCTATATTTTATTCTAGAATGAGCGCCATGCTCTCTGGTCGCCCATTCAATTAACGACAGCTCTCTGGTCGTCAATTCCTGTTCGTTTCCTGCTCGCCCGAGGCTTCCTCCACATGGCATTCTTGCTCCCTTTGGGGCCTTGTTCTTCGAGGGAAGGACGATCTATTGTGAGGGAATGTTTTCCTATTCTAAATCCCATTGGAACAAGGATTTCTTCCTCTATATAAACCTCCCCTTTGAGCCCTGCGTGATCTTCTCTCTCTGAAAGAAGGGTGGAATGAGACTTTAAGAGAATAGCGGGAGGAACAAAAGAAGATAATAGGCTTTTCCTACTGAGTTTCCCGACAGTGCTCTCTATCCCCTTTTGTTCTCACCCTACTGCGTTAAGGAGAGGCCGCACCTCTCTTGCTTCTTGCTGCTGTGGTTCTGGGAGGACAAACCTCCATTCCTTCACTCCATCTCTTTCTCTCTCTTCATTTGCTTTTTGCTTTCTCATCCTAGTTCGCATCACACGTCTGCGTCTATCTAGCAACTTTTGCTAGATTCTCTTATTTTTCTTTGCATTAGCATTCATCCTATCCACCCACCCTTTACTCCGAGGGGTTTAAAACCAAACACACAAGGTGTATTCATGCCTTTATTGCGTAATCTTATTTTGATTGAGCATTGATACTACACTCTTGGGTTCTACTCCACTTACTTTTGCTTGTCTTTGTTGATTTTCTTCAAGGGTAATCAAAATAGAAACCCCCTTCATCGGCTGGCCGGTAGAAGGAGGAAGTGCAACCCACGTCACACCCCACTCTCACAAGGTATTTTGCAATCACTTCTTTTTTTTTGAGGTAATCCCTCTAACGATCACACTCTATAGTAGCATCATATGCTCCCTCCCCCATCTTTTCACCACCATTGCATATTATTATTATTTTTCTTTTAAGTTCATACCCATGTTGTTGTTGATGTTATTTTCTCTTTTTTTAATGTCTATGTGACACGTTCACAAATTGACGATCACGGTGAGATGACTTGTTATTTTTATTTTTGATTGCCCCCTCCTTTGGCACGTACGTGTGGCCCTTCCTTTGGCACCCACGCGTGCCCCTCTTTTCAGCACCCACGTATGCCTGTGGATGCACTTTTTGTTTTTTATTTATTTATTTATGTTTTTGTTGAGAATGGAGTTTTTTCGGGTTTATTGAGTGCGTGGGCGTGCCAGTCACCGAGGTGACAATTTATTTGGGCTCCGCGGAGCCCATGGTGCGCTCGATCCGACTTCGTCAGACGATTGTGTAGTTCGTGTCTGGACCCAATCCCGCCATGCCATAAAGGTCATGACGTCATTTACATCCCAGCGGGAGATCGATTTTGTGATCGAGATTGTGCCTGGTACGGGACCCTTGGCGAAGGCTCCCTACCGTATGGCTACCGTTGTGTTGAGAGAGTTGAGGGTGCAGTTGCAGGAGTTGCTGGCCAATGGGTACATTCGTCCCAGCTTTTCCCCTTGGGGTGCGCCAGTCCTCTTCATTAAGAAGAAGGATGATAGTCTGAGGTTGTGCATTGACTACCACCAGCTGAATGAAGTGACCATTAAGAACAAATATCTGTT
This sequence comes from Amorphophallus titanum, assembly GCA_024336825.1. Lineage (NCBI taxonomy): Eukaryota > Viridiplantae > Streptophyta > Magnoliopsida > Alismatales > Araceae > Amorphophallus > Amorphophallus titanum. Next base: position 188,417 of record JANBPO010001167.1, read on the forward strand.
GCCACGGATTGATGATCTGTTCGACCAGTTTCAGTCTGCTCGAGTATTCTCGAGGATTGATTTGCGATCCAGTTACTATCAGCTGAGGATTCGGGAGTCCGATGTGGAGAAGTCTGCGTTCAGTACGAGGTACGAGAATTATGAGTTCTTAGTGATGCCGTTCAGGCTCACCAATGCCCCCGCAGCCTTCATGGACTTGACGCAGAGGGTGTTCCGTCCCTATTTGGACCAGTTCGTGGTTGTATTTGTGGACGACATCATTGTTTATTCGCAGTCTGCCGAGGAGAATGTGTACCATTTCGGTGTGGTGCTGCAGACGTTGCGAGATCACCAGTTGTATGCAAAGCTCAGCAAGTGTGAGTTCTGGCTTCGTGAGGTGCACTTTTGGGGGCACGTGATCTCTGGTGATGGCATTTCCGTGGACCCTGCCAAGGTTGAGCTAGTAATGCAGTGGCCGAGGCCGAGGTCTGTGAATGAGATCTGGAGATTCTTGGGGCTTGCTGGATATTATCAGAGGTTTATCCAGGATTTCTCTCGCATTGTGGCCCCGATGACCAGACTTACGCGGAAGGATGTGCCTTTCATCTGGACTGATGAGTGTGAGCATAGCTTCATGGAGCTGAAGAGATTGCTCACCTCAGCTCCGATGTTGGTTTTGCCTTCTGGATCGGGAGGTTCGTGGTGTGTACAGATGCTTCCGGGGTCGGATTGGGTGCTGTGTTGATGCAGCATGGTAGAGTGGTGGCATATGCTTCACGGCAGCTAAAGCCACATGAGGAGAACTACTCTACCCATGACCTGGAGTTCGCGGCTGTGATCTTCACGTTGAAGATCTGGAGGCATTATCTGTACAATGAGAAGTTCGAGGTGTTCACTAACCATTAGAGTCTGAGATATGTGTTCACTCAGAAGGACCTGAACCTCAGACAATGACGTTGGATGGAGTATATGAAGGATTACAACTTCACCCTATCTTATCAGCCGAGCAGGATGAATGTTGTCACCGATGCTTTGAGTCGAAAGGTCGGGGTCAGTACCTTGATGTTGAGGAAGTGGAGGCTCTAGGAACAAGTGCCCGAAGTGTCTTTTAGTCTCAAGATTCCCCAAGAGCCAGGGTTAGCAGTGCTTGCGAGTCTGACTGTCACCCCTGCTATCCGCCATCAGGTGACAGAGGCTCAGCATGCGGAGTCTGAGTTGCCCCAGATTTTGGCTTTGGCTGATGTGGTGCTCGGCGAGGACGGTGCAGTGTGTTTTCGTGGCAGGCTGTACGTCCCAACCGAGGAGCAGGTTCATCGTGTGGTGTTACGTGAGGCTCATGGGAGCAGGTACACCGTACACCCGGGTGCGACAAAGATGTATCAAAACTTGCGGAGGCAGTTCTAGTGGCCTGGCATGAAGAGAGATGTTGCCAAGTTTGTGGCCAAGTGCCTGACCTGTCAGAAGGTGAAGGCGGAGCATCAACGACCAGGAGGTGTGCTTCAGCCCTTGGAGGTTCCCGCGTGAAAATGTGACCACGTGACCACTGATTTTGTGGTGGGATTGTCGAGGACTCCGAGTGGGCATGACAGCATTTGGTTGCTTGTTGATCGGCTGACGAAGATGGCTCGGTTGTTACTGATTAGAGTCAGCTGGAGTGTATCCAAGCTGGCACGTTTGTATGTGTAACGGATCGTACCCTTGCATGAGATTCCCATTTCTATCGTATTCGATCGAGATCCGCGTTTCACATCTGGTTTCTGGAGGAGTTTTCAGAGGGCTCTAGGCATCGAGTTAGCTTTTAGCTTGGCGTATCATCTTTAGTCGGATGGTAAGTCAAAGAGGACCATCCAGACTTTGGAGGACATGTTGAGGTCGTGTTGCCTGGAGTGGCAAGGGAGTTGGTTTCACCATCTACCATTAGTAGAGTTTGCCTACAACAACTCCTATCATTCGAGCATAGGGATGGCTCCCTATGAGGCGTTGTATGGTCCCTCCTATGGCATCTAGCCCAAACACCAAGGAGATTTGTGTGTATGTTTGCTAGGCTTACGCCGAGGGCATGTCGCATGGTCCTCCCTCATATGGCGTAATGCCCAAACACTGACCTCCTAAAAGGTGACCCCCTGTTTGACGAACGTATGCCATCTCGACAATCATGCATGACCCCAGATCTTACTTGGTGAAAGCACTCTACTCGAGTCCTACCTCGATATTTATGCACGACCCTGATGCCGCTTAGTGGAAGCACTCTGCCCGAGCCATGGCTCAACATTCATGCGCCCCGAGACGTTGCTCGACGGCAATACCCTGCTCGGCCCTGCCTTGACATTCACGCATGACCTCTGATGTTGCTTCATAGAGGCACCCTACCCAGTCCTTGCCTCAATGATCGTGCACCATCAAACATTACCCGATTGAGGCACCCTGCCCGATCTCTGCCTCGATAATCATGCATGACGCAGCCATTGCTTGACGAGAGCACCCTGCCCAATCTCGGTCCCATTGGTCGCACACCATCAGACATGGCTCAATCAAGGCGCCCAGCCTGGTTCCCCGCCTCAATGACTGTGTGCCACTTTGGGGTCACCTCGATAAGTGTGCCCTCAGTGCTGTTACCCAGACAATGGGCATACTTCACAAGTCCCGACGCAAGATGAAGCCCCAGGCCGCTGCCTCTATCAACGGGCCTCGGGCACGTGGATCAAGGTCCCGTGTCGCTCATCAACTGTAGTCACAACGGTGCCCTTGGCACCCGACTGTCAACCACTTCAGTCACAATAGTGCCCCTGGCACCCGACTATCATGCACTCAGTCACAACGATGCCCCTGGCACCTGACTGTCAAGCACTCAGTCACAATGGTGCCCTCGGCACCCGACTGTCAAGCACTTCAGTCACAACAGTGCCCTCGGCACCTGACTGTCAAGTACTTCAGTCACAACGGTGCCCCCGACACCCGACTGCGAAGCACTCCAGCCACAACGGTGCCCCCGGCACCAGACCGCTCGACAACCTCAGTCACAACAGTGCCCCCGACACCCGACTGTCTGCTCCTCCAATCGCATCGATGTCCCCGACACCTGACTGTCCAGCCACTTCAGCCACAACGGTGCCCCCGACACCCAACTATCAGCCACTCCGGTCGCAACGGTGGCCCTGACACTAGACTGTCAACCACTTCAGTCACAACGGCGCCCCTGGCACCCGACTGCCAGTCACTTCAGTGACAACAGTGCCTCCGGCACCCGATCGCTCAACAACTCAGTCACAACGGTGCCCCCGACACTCGACTACCAACTACACCAATCACATCGGTATTCGTAGTGCCCAATCACTCAACAACTCTAGTCCCACCGGAGCCAACGACACCCGGCAATCCTGAGCTCAACTACTTTTGGTCACTCCGGCCATGGTGATACTCACGCCGTCCAATTGCTCCAGTCTCAACAGCACCCGACCGCTCCAATGACAAGTGGTGCCTATGTCATTCCATCGCCTCGACCTTGGTGACGCCCAACCACTCCAGCACAATGGTGCTTACGGCACCCCTACTGCCCCGACCTCAGCACTGTCTCATGAATACGGTACTACCCATCTAATAACGCAATGACCCGAGGACCGTCACAAATGACAGAATTGTCCTATGGCTTGCAAGCACCTATAATCGAGCTCTCACCCCCCACATAGATGCCTTTCACGGCATATAAGTCATGTAATCCAGTCGGGGAGTGGATCCCCCTCCTCGCCGAAACCAGTCTCTCTACCCCCAGTTATCCCTGTTGTGTTGCTGTTGCCCCATCGCTGTTGCAAGGACTAAGCCCTCCCGACGTCGCGACATCCGGGGTCCCTGACTGTCTCTTCAGTAGTAGAAACAAAGGTGTTTGGGCTCTGCCTGATGTAAAATAAACACCGATTGCTTACGATTGGTGGGGAAAGATGTCCAGTACACGACTCCTTACAATCGCATGTGCACTTGCACCTATGAAACCGCCCTTCCCTCCACGTGTCGCCCGTCTCCCGAGCTCACGTGCCGCATCCTGGCGACGCATCCCCAGTTAAACATTTGGTTCCACAGGTGATCGTTGAGAAATCGACTGGCATGCCCACATTCCATCCAGCCATCCCTGTTCCAGTCTTCTAGAATGATTAACCATACGCCACTCCCTCCAGTGCGTTCCTATCATTCTTTCCACCTTCCTTTCAATACCCTTGGAAACCATTGTTTGATTTGCATGATGTTTCACCTTGATAACAAGATTAACATGTCTAATAATTTTTACACTCATGAGGATGGATAACCCAGCACATCATATAGTCCTCAATTTCATAATTCTGACCATAATTTTTCTAAGAGACCATGTCGTCATTCTTATAGCCTTGCCCGACCCATGGGCAATCTTCAATCTCATGGTCCATTGCATTCATTGCGAGCCACTATTCCCCTGGAACCATCTCCTCCACATTACCAGAAGGTTTCCCAAGTCTTGCATGCATTAGATCATCTTACCCCTTAACAAATCCAAGCCCTTAAGGCCATTGTTGAGGGTGCCTCTTCTCCTTCTAATTCTCCTTCTATTCCCACTCGTGTGGCCCATCACCCGACTTCCTCCTCTATTCACACTCGGGTGGCCCTTCACCCGCCTCCCTCCTCTATATACACTCCCACTCGAGTGGCCCATCACCCACCTCCCTTTTCTCATCCACCTTCTTCTACACATACTCATCCTTGGGTGATCCATCACCCGTCTTCTTCTATTCCTCCTCCTTCACGGCCCATGGAGCTCATATTCCTTGCAACCTGGCCCGACCGGGTCCTTTTGTTGGTCAACCCCTTCAAGCTCCACAGCCATCATATGTCGCCCCTCCAAGGCCATCATGCTAACCTTCTGCTTTGCATGTGACACCCCTCCAACAAACTCTCCTTGCTAAAATCGCCTCAATGGAGGAACAACTAAATAGGGTCATGAGCCCGCAGCCTCCTCCTCCTCCTCTAATCAATCCCCTTCACGCATTCATGAATGAAATCACCAAGATGGAGAATGATTGGAAAGAGAGGAGAGATGATTATCGCATCAACGCAAGTGAACTAGGAGATTCGACAAGTTTCAATAATCAAGTGGACGCCATCCGCCCACCATCTATACATCCCACTCGTTCACATGGCCCTCTACATCCACATTCATACCCCGTAAAACCCTCCATATCAACATACATATCCATCACCCATTATTGCGCCTTCACCGTAGCGTCCACTTGAATTCGATGATTATGAACAATTGGAGACGACACAAGAGGAACCTCTCAAAGAGATACCTTTTATCCTCTCCCTCTGTTGCCACCCAACGAACCCCCTGCTTAGGACATTGCCACCATCCCCAATCCAGTTTATGAAATCAATTGGTGTTACGATGATGGGTCGATACTTCAATCACCCGCACCAGTGCAACATGACCCTTCTCCTACCCTTCAAACCTCTCGCACCTGTTGCATCCCCTATGGTTTTGATGATGTCATACACTATAAGTTACTTATAGTGATTGTCATGGTTATGCACTGGTCCTTTGTGTGTTTCATTGATTTGTGCATGTTTGTCCTTGAATTTCATGAGTCCATATTTTATTTTTGTGTTTCATAAATATTTCATAAGTCCATACATATTTTGGTCTCTCTTGAAGCATTACTCAAAACATAAGTCCATGCAGGTTCTACTTTGGGTTATAAACTCCGTGCACATTTTCACAAAGTCCTTGCTTGCTCAAAGCACGTGCATTTCTCTATTTTCCATTTTGAACTAAGTCCATGCAAGTTTAGTCTGTGTTGAAAAACACATGTCCGTGGAGTTTTGAGCATGAGCTCCTCAGTACAAACTAAGTTCGTGCAGATTCCTTCGCTAGCACGAACTAAGTCCGTGCAGATTTCTTCGTAGGCACGAACTAAGTCTGTGCAATTTTCTTCGTAGGCACGAACTAAGTCTGTGCAGTTTTCTTCATAGGCATGAACCAAGTCCCTGCAAATATTGGACTTGTCGTAAAACAAAGTCCGTGCATGTTTCAGTCTTCCAAAAATTCAAGTCCATGCATGAAGAAGTCCGTGCAGGTTTTGGTTTGACCACTAAGTCCATGCACATTTATTTTAGGTCTGAGGTCAAGTCCGTACATGTTTTTGGCCTTAGTTGAAAACTTGAGTCCGTGCATACTGTTACTTAATGCATACTCAAGTCCGTGCATATGTCTGAATCCATGCAAGTTTCTTCACCAAGTCCGTGCATCATAAACTCTGTGCATTTTGTTAAAACATGTGTCCATGCATGTTTCAGAAGCCCGTGCATTTTTAGTTCTGCACAAGTAAGCCCGTGCATATTTCTATACCCCGTGCATGTTTTGGTCTTCTGCTTACATAGTCCATGCATATGTGAGTCCATGCATATGAGTCCGTGCATGTCCTCATTGGCTTTGGTTTAGAGTTTATGGCAGAGTGTTGACGTCATTATGTTACGACCAGGACTGGAATCTGAGGGGGAGCGCATGCCGGCTCCTATCGAGGATGACCATGGAGAGCATTCCGTCCCTCCAATGGTTGCCAGGGACGTCAGGATTATAGGGGAGGCCCTACCCACTCTGACTCCAGTAGGGAATGCCACCGATGTGGAGGAGAGGTTACCCTCGTCGACCCCTAGCGGAGATGCCGCAGGCACGGCTAGAGCCATGCTGGGTGAGGATCAGAACCTTTCTTAGTTTTTTCACCTTGTCTTGTCACAGGGAAGCACTGGATGTTACTGACTCCCCTTTGTGTTTGGTGGGATTATGTAGGTTCTGCTGGTGTGTTGGCTGAGATGGGCCACTCCTCCCTAGACCTGGGGGTTGCGTGGCCTACATCCACTTGTCCGCCAGAGCCACTGTTGGTCGTGAGTGTGGGTGCGGCCTTGCTTCAGCGAGCCCGAGGTTACCTGGGAGGCGACCCCCTGCCTTCCTCGGAGGAGCTTAGGCAGTAGTTGAGGGATTGCACCCAGGGCTACCACGACCTCGGCTTCTCACATGAGCTTTGGATGTCTGGCTTGGCTGGCATCTGGGTAGAGTACCTGTGACTCCTGGCGGCTAAGGAGTAGAGGGCGCAGCGGCTGGCGGCCATCCGAGAGGCGCAGGAGCAGTGCACTCAGCTTGCATCGACGGCTGCCGAGCAGAGGAGACGTTCCGACGTAGCTGCGTCCCTTGATAAGGATCGTGCCATGCAGCTGAGCGAGGCAGAGGGCAGAGCCGAGGCCTTGCAGAAGGCCTTGGAGGAGCAACGACGAGCCGTGGAGCTCACTAAGGTCGAGTGGCAGACTACCGAGACCGGGGCCGAGGCTAGCATTCAGCTCGCGTTGACCTTGGAGGCGGGGCTGGCGACTACAGAGTCTCACCTGGCAGCACTGGAGGAGAGTGAGCCCATGCTCTGATTGTATCGCCCCTCTTTCTTTTGCTTTTTGTTATCTGGACTATATGTCTTTTGTTACCCCAAGGGCATGTCTTGGGCTCCTTCTTGTAGAGTATCAATGACAAATGCCGAATTTTGATGTTGTTATTTGCTGAGTTGCTCCGCTTCCCATTTTATGGAATAGTGTTGAGTGTAGGGACTGGCAACTACTTACTGTTAGTCATGCTTGATTTTCTTACTATGTACCGGTGTAGGGGGCAGGAGATTGGGCTTACCCGATTTTAGGGTATTGACGCAGAGGACTGGGTATGGGAGATGGTGTCACTAGATTTTGAATACTAGGGGCTGAGTGCTGGGTACTGGGAAGTAGGGGAAAAGACCAGGCACTGGGGGGCAGCCCCTTAAAAAAGGGAAAACCGATGTCGTGTAAGGTTAGCGTAGGCCCATCGGGACGTGGCAGTCTATGGGGTTAAGGCTGGGAATTGATTCTAGCATGCTTCAATTGTAGGTCGACGCTTGAGTATTGACTATTTTTATGTCATCAGCTGGCAATGTAGTTCACATTGGCTTGAAAAACTAGAACTGGGTTGGTCGAATGGCCCTGGGAGGCGTCGCAGCCAAAAGCTAGGATTAGGAACTGGAGCTGGCCGGCTGACCTGTGATGGGGTTGTAGCCGAAATGCTGGAGCCAGATGCTGGAACTAGGTCTAGGTGACTGGCCCTGGGTCTGGGTAACTGGCCCACAGATGTGCTGTAACCGAACTGCTGGACTGGCGACCGGTAATGGACCCGAACAGTTGGCCTGGGGAGGCATCGTAGCCGCAGTACTGGGGCTGGCAACTGATACTGGAACTGAGCGGCTGGCCTATGGAGGCATTGAAGCCGCGGTGCTGGAACTGGCAACTGGTACTGGAACTGAGCGGCTGGCTTGTGGAGGCATTGTAGCCACGATGCTGGGACTGGCAACTGGTACTGGAACTGCCGCGGTACTGGAATTGGCAACTGGTACTAGAACTGAGCGGCATGCCTGTGGAGGCATTGTAGCCGCAATGTTGGGACTGGTCGACCGACCGTTGAGACAGGTGGCTGACCGTTGATGTTAGAAGTGGCGTTGGCCAGCCCTCTAGGGGTGTAGTGGCCATTGTTGTTGTCGGGGGTAGTGTTGAGGTTGCCGTTGGTGAGATATCACAGTTGACGACTTTCATCAGTGAGGAGTAGAGAGGGGGAGAATTTTTTTTATTTTCTCCTTGCCAGCAAATTTATTGATAAATCCTTTGAGCCAAGAGATGCAAAACAAAAGAGAAAGGGAGAGCATACCTATGGGGTTCATCAGGTGGCGTGAGTTGTAACAAAAAAACCTATACTTATGGGGAGCATACCTATGGGGTTCATCAGGTGGAGTGAGTTGTAATAAAAAAAAACTATACCTATGTTGCAGAATGAGAGGTTGGGGATCCTACAGTTGGAAGGGATAGTGGCTGTAACCAAAAAAACTATACCTATGGGGTTCATCGGGTGGAGTGAGCCAAGCCAAAATGTCTAAGACTTGAGCCACTCTCCTGCCTCTTGCTTTCAAACAAACTGATCAATGAGTATGTGTGACACTAACTTTTTCATTTATATGCCTCTCCCTTCAACCCTCCCATATCAAGTAGTCACCCATTTCAAGAAAAGAACATGGGTTTTGGAGACTTCTTGCCTCTATTTCGAACTAGTCAAAGGCAAGTTGGGGACTGGGAAGAATACAAATCTTGCAAGAGGTGCCATCCTACCCAAAGAAGTCCATAGAAGATTGCCTCAAGGAGCCAATACCTTTATCAACTATGACCACGAGAGTCATGAAGCTGAACTCAGCCAAATGTGCCTTCAAAATCTAATCATGAAAGTTTCTTAATGACTCATAGGGGAATCGAGGCAAATCCCAATAAGATCTGGGCTATTCTAGAGATGAAGCAACCTGAGTGCATATGAGATGTTCTTTGCTTCGCAAGTTGCCTCATGGTCCTCAACCAATTCTTCTCTTCGGCGGCCAAATATTGCCTCCCATTCCTCAAGCTACTCCAAACCTTGCAAGGCATGCCACGTTAGGATGGATGCGTTGACTAGGATGATGATAGTAAGCGCTCCTCATGAGAAGCTAGAGAGGTACTTGGTCTCTCCTTGTATCATTTTAAAATTGGTCCCAAGGGAGGTGTTTTACCTTTCTCTCTCCATTACTCCAATCACCCTCAACTCAGTCTTGATCCATGAGGAGGATAAGGTCCAAAGGCCTATCTACTACATTAGCAAGGTCTTTTAAGGGTATGAACTCTGCTACCCTAGGGCTAAGAAGTTCTCACTTGCCTGATCACCACCATTAGGAAGCTATGACCATATTTTCAAGTACACAAGGTCATGGTCTTAGTGGATTAGTCTCTCTAGAAGATTCTACAAAACCCAAAGGAGTTTGGGAGACTGGTCAAACTAGCAAGATTGACATACATTTTCACTAAGAACTACCATAAAATATCAAGACTTGGCAGATTGCATTATAGAGTGCACACTTCCTCTTGAGGAGATAAGGTTACCAACATCAGACTAATTTTGCAGTTGTATACTGATTTGGTCATCTTGTTCTAGTGAGAGTGGTGTCAAGCTCATGCTCCTCTCCCCAGAGGGGATAGAGCTCCATTATGCACTACAATTCACGTTCTTGGCTTCTAACACTGTAGCGCAGTACAAGGAGTTTACCTCAGACATTCACATGGCAATGCACTTGGGAGCACTCCATTTACTGGTGCTCAATGGCTCATAGCTAGTCACCAATGGCCGATACAAAGACAAAGAGCTAATAATGGTGAAGTACCTCCAGAAGGTGAAAGCGATCACATTTAGGCTTCTCTTCTTTGGGATCATCTACATTCTCTAGGAAAGAATAGCCAGATCGATGCCCTATAACACTTGGTATCTTCCCCAAGACTCAAGCTACTAGTTAATGCTCATGGAAAAGCTGAAATTACCATGCATAAAAGAGGAAGAAGAACCGCTCAATGCACAAAAGAGCTGAAATTACCATGTGGCTTCACCCAGAGGAGCCCACTCTGCAGCTTGCTTTATGAGGGGAGTTTCACTGGCACGACGATCCCCAACTGGCAGTGGCACCTTGCTAATGCTATAGGGGCCGCCAGGCCGGTGGAGTTTGTCTCCCATGTGGAGTTGGCACGGACCCTGAAGGATCTTCAGGATGTCATGAGGAAGGCCACGACGACGATCCGGCTAAAGCCAGAGTAGCTCATTCTACTGTCACCTACTCTACTAGGGCCTGCTCGTGAGACATTGTCCTTTGTGGTTTTATGTCTCTTTTGTCTTTGGTTAATCATTTCTAACATTGTCTCTGTGGGGTCTCCAATGGTGGGAGCCACTCCCTTAGCAGGGGCATCATTGAATGGAGGGGATGAAGACCCTCAACCGCACTTGAAGGTGAACCCCTTTAATTCTTAATTATTTCGAGAAAATAAATGAGTACAACAATGATGAGGGGACCCCATTGGTACTCTCAGGATTCCTCGACCAATGATGGCATTGTATCTGGACACTCCCTTGATGAGAGTGTAGTCGGCTATGAAGGTGACTTGTCGCAGTATGGTTCCAAATGTGATTGGCAAGGAGATCCGTCCTTCCTGATAGATGGTGGACCCAGAGAATCCGGGTGTGTAGTGGAGTGAGGTGAGAGGAATCCACACCTATTAGGAGGAGATCAGCCGTGAGAAATTACATTCGGTCCAATTTCATTATCAACTAGGATACGATGCATAGTACATTGATTAATAGTGGTAGAAATAACTAGAGCATTGGTATGGAGAGTGTTCACACCCTCCAGATCCTCTTCTGAGAACGTGATGGGTTTTTGAGGCACTCCTTCACGAGGGCTCTCGAGGGCGAGGCATGGGTGCACTAAACCTAGTTTACTCTCTTGACGTAGGAGTGACGCCTGCTCAAGCTATCCCCACCTGAAGCTAGCTCACGAGAGATCATCATGATTTCCCATCCGAGTGATTGGTTGTTGATGGGGGAAGGGGTATCAGCGATCCTCTAATGTCACTCCACAACCTTGGTCACGAACTTGTCGAGGATACCTCGATGAAAAAGGTCCTTGAGGGTACCCCTAAGTTGGACGCACTCTTCAGTATCGTGGCCGTGGTGGCGGTGGAAATGACAGTATTTCCTTGGATTCCTCTTTCTTGGATCGTACTTCATCTTCTCGGGCCACCATAGGAACAGTTCCTTTCAGATCACCATGAGGATTAATTTGCTCAAGGAGAGCTATCAGGGGAGTATACTAGTAGGGAGGCCTCTCCTTAGGTGCATCACAGTCGTGGCATTCCCTCCTCCTACGATCATGCCTGGGATGCTCGAATGAGCGCTTTCGTTTCGAGTGGTCACCTTCAGTTGCTCGGCTGAGTGTGGCAACCCTCTCCTCGCAGGTGGCATGCTTTTGAGCTAGCGTGAGGAGTTCCATAAGTGTGGTGACGGCTTCAACCCCCAGAGCCTGCTAGAGAATGGGGTTTTACATACCTTGGGTTAGTGCGGTGGTGGCATTGCTGATGTCTAGGAAAGGGATGCGGAGTGCCTCCTTGCAGAAGCGAGCAACAAAGTCCCATAAGGGCTCTTCGTGCCCTTGACTCATGGTGAGCAGGCTGACGACAGACCTAACCTCATTCTTCTTTCTAAGGAAGTTCTCTTTGAACATCATTTTCATTTGTTGGAAGAAGGTGATAGATTATGCCAGTAAGGACTCAGACTATGCTCGAGCGTTGTCTCGAAGAGTGGTGGAGAAGACCAGATACTTCACAACATCTGAGACTTGGTGGAAGACTAGGATGGACTCGAAACTGTGCATATAGTCGATGGGGTTGGTGGTGCCATCGTACGGTGTGAACGTCGGCAACTGCACCTTTGGGGGGATGGGCGTCTCCAAAATCTCTCATGAGAAGGTGGCTTGAAAGTCAGTCTCATCGTTGACTAGACCATTTGCATCTTGGATGATGTCGTTCAGATAGTGAACCTTCCCCTCCAACTCGTGCTCCACGTCATCGTACCGTTGCAGGTGCCTTTCCATTCTTTGGTTGAAATGGAGTGTACTTCCTGGGAGGTGAGGAGACCCATCACATGAGTGTGGGGTGTGTGCTACAGATGCTACTGACGGTGCTCGATCTTGGTGAGAGCCAGCTACGAATTGGCCAATGCCATTAGGAGGAGGGCCAGCCCCAGCATGGTCTTGCTCTGCTAGCTGATTCAAGGGGCCTGGTAGACCTCCGTCAGCTTTTGGAGCTACTGATGCATCTCGGCCAGCTCCTTAGCCATAGGATTGGTCGGGGTTGTGAATAATCTCCCTGGGAATGGTGGCCACCTACTAGGCCATTCGAGGATGCCTGTTGGGAACCAGTCTCACCCCAACGGTCACTCACGTTCCAGTATTTTTCTCTGAGTGCCATGACTTTCTTGTTGATTTCACAGACGATGTCAAAAAGTGTAGAGGTCAAAATATGATATCGTAAATCATGTGCTACACCTCTGTGATTTACATGGTAGGGAAGAAGGAAGCCACCTAGGTGGAAACATGCAAGTACAGGAACAACGTCAAAAGGAGTCTCGAGAGAAATCTCAAGGGACAACCCTCCACTACTTAAGTCAGACGGACGCTTGGATAAAAGGAACAACGGTCAGACGGAGAAATAGAGTGCTCTGAAAACAGTCTAGAAGGAGGTGGAGAGTGGTTGGAATGTAGCTGTGGAGATGGCGAGCACTTCGGAGTGTTGTGGGGATGAGGAGACAAGCGACGTGTAAGTTTAGTTGAGCATGAGAGAGGTAAGAAGTAGTAGAAGTGTACCTCCCTGGCCGTCTAGTCAGAGTCCCTTTATAGAGCCTTCCTCGAGTTCGTCTTATTCTTTTCACCTCCTGACTTAGTGGGGTTGTTGTAGTAGAGTTATGGATTGTCTTGATCGTAGAGTCATTAGTTATCTATTTGCTCTCCTTCTCATTTAATTCTGGGCAGTAGGGAAGAACATATATAGAGAAGGGGAGAAGAATAGAGAGAATAAGAGAGGAGAAGGGTTATGGTGACTGCTAGACTCTCTCTCTCTCTCTCTCTCTCTCTCTCTCTCTCTCTCTCTCTCTCTCTCTCTCTCTCTCTCACACACACACACACTTGAATGCAGATATGTTTACAGAAATTTCATTGATAAACTCTGAAGTCATTAGATTTGAACCATGCTATCAAATATAGAATATATCATGAGTCCTTTATAATGGAAGATTCTAAAAAATAGTCATTTCTTCTTTATGAAATTTGTATCAGATTAAGAATTCCTCTACCCTTATTTCTGGAGGTCATCTTCTCCAAGTGGCATCTATTTGAAAATTCTTATGACTCACTACACTTGGAATTCGTGGTTGTTGCAATATCTCCTTGACTGCTGCTCTTGAATTCATTTCATTCAATTGGTTTCAAGGCATATTCTGGCTTGTTGGCTGCTAAATCCACTTATTACTTAAGCTATCTGCTGCTATGATTTCATATAGTCCTTCTTCTCTATCAGTTACTATGCCTCATTCTTGCTTTGAACTTCACTATCTGATCTGAACTCGTTACATATCTCTGGTTTTGATGAGCCTTAACTCTAGAACTTACCATGATTCAATCATCTCCAGACTCCACATTTCATGTCAAACTACTTTATTTTGCTGATGGCAAAGGGGGAGAATAGTTTGCTGAATCATTCATTACGGAAGATGTGTGTGTCTATGTTGTGCTGTGCTCATTTATCGAGGGGGGAGAACAATCTCTGAACTTCCATTATTAGGCATTCAATTCAATGACAAAGGGAAAGAACATTTCTACTGATTATCTCAAACTATTTTTTCATTTTAATGATGTCAAAGGGGGAGAATAGTTTGATGAGTCAGTGTTCCTCATTATTTCAAAAGGAGGGAGATATACTCTGTTGATATAGTTTGAAATTCCTCCTGCATGCTTCCTCCTGCACATTTAGCAATTGTGTTAATTTGGTCATAATGACTCATAGTGTTGCCATCATCAAAAATGGGGAGAATGTTGTGTCCTTGTGATTATGATGATGTCAAACACTATGACTCATCTATGAGTCAGTGCATGGGTTTTCATGTTTTGATGATTTCATGTGTTTGATGATAGCATATACATATTTGTGCACATCCATGAACTTTTGTGAAGAACAGGTTGCAGATATCATAAGAGTACTTCAAGTGTGAAAAGTCAAGAAGCATGAAGGTGTCGACACTCAGAGTCGACCCCACTTTCAAAGCACTATGTCTTAGCGACTGTAGCATGAATGGAGATGACGCAGCGATGGATGTGCGTTAATGCAACTAAAGCTTGGACTTCCTGAAGCAGCCAGGCCAGCTGAAGAAATGTTAGCTAGCCGAGCAATAGTAGCACAAGCTAGCAGTAAGAGTCATTAGATACATTTTTGAAAAATGCTAAAGTCAAATTCCAAGTCCAAGTGTCAGACATCTAGGAAAGCGAAAGCTCCGAACTAGGTCCAAGTCTAGCAACCAAAGATCGGACCGTTGTGGCAACCAAGGTCGAGCCTGATGTCAATCTCAAACACTCAGCTTTATAAGGTTGAGCCTGATGTCACCAAGCTCGTATATTCAAGCCTTACAAGGTCAAGCCTGACGTCAAGCTCGGATATCCAAGCTTGAACCAATCTCAAGTACGGACAGCTCGGTCAAGCTCAGACCAAGCTCAAGTACAGACAAGCTCGATCAAGCTTGGACCAAGCTCAAGTACGGACAAGCTCGGACAAGCGCGGTCAAGCTCGAACCAAGCTCAAGTATAGACAAGCTTAGTCAAGCTCGGTCAAGCTTGGACCAAGCTCATGTACGAACAAGCTCGGTCAAGCTCGGATAAGCTCAGACCAAGATCAAGTACGGACAAGCTCAATCAAGCTCGGACAAGCTCGGACCAAGCTGAAGTATGGATAAGCTCTGTCAAGCTTAGGCAAGCTCAAATAAGCTAGGACCAAGCTCTTACGAAGCTTGAACTAAGCTCAGATGCTATGAAGCAGAGTCGAGCATGAAGCTGAGTCGAGCCTGTGGCAACAAAGCTTGAACTTATTAAGGCCAAGGCTCAAACTTCATAAAGCAAAGCTCGGAGTGCCCAGGTGGATACGAATTTAATTTTGGCACAGGATCCAATGTCACCTGACATCTTCCTCCTGAAGAGAATATTCTCCCTGACACATGGACCAATGAATTATTTTGGCTATGGATCAAGAAGTTAAAAATGAATCGATCATCTGCTATAAATATGAGCTACTATCTTCGAAGGCAGGAACAAGCTACTACATAAGGAATTGCGTGGGTCTTTTTAAATAGCTGGGTAGTTCAATTCGAATTATCTGGCTTATTGTTTCTTCCAGATATGCGATGTTTTTAATTTTTGAATGATTTTTGTACTGCTTGGAGATATATATATGACAGTAATTTTTCACTCTCCTAAGTAGTTTCATTGACTATATATTAAGGTATGATCAAGTCTGTCTGCAACATTTATTTTGTGTCCCATATTATTTGTAGTTGCTTGTTCACAAGTTCCCTATTCACTCTTCTTTCTTGTTTCAATATTTCTACACATCGCACTAATAGGACAGATCAATCTGTTAATCATTTGATCATGTGGTTTCTTATCAATATTAATGGCTGAAATTCTTTCAGTTTGATAATATTTGAAAACTTAAATTGTACCCAGCAGATTGTCGTTCCACTGTTTCTTCGTCCTTCCCCTGATGTGACAAACTTGGGACTCAATTCTAGACCATTAATTTATCTCCTGAGTGGTTGGACATTAACTTTTAAACTGCAATCTGAGACCGCTGTCACCTTCTTGATGGAGATGCTAAATGATTCACATAATTTGCTATCTAATTTTTGTGTCTGCTCAAATGTATTTTCTATTCTCCTTTTGACTTTGATATGAATATACCTACCTTAATCCCCTTTTGATATTCTGTGCAAGTGGGGCTAGCAGCTCAGATTTGGCATAGTACCTTCATATGATTTTCTATCCGGTATGTCCTATTTGCAGCTGCTTTGAGGTCTTTGGTAAGTATATATTCAATCTGCCACCTTAACTACCACTATTGGCAACTCGAAAAACTTTCGTTCATATTCCTAGAGCTTGGTAAATAGTGTTGATTTGGCTTGTACAACTTAAACTGCTAATTGGGCATGCTGACATGCTGAAAAGTTGATTCTAGACTTTCAAACAAAGTTTGCCTATTGGTGACCATCCTTCAACAACAATCTTGTTAGCATGTGTTGGAGTTGGAGATAGGTTTTAGTCGGCTTGTGTGGAGGCCCTAGACTTAATTTATTGGGCTATTTATTAAAGGACCTGGAGCTAGCCTTTAGTTTGGAATCAGAATCTGTTGTTCTGCATTTGATTCCATCCTGTTTCCAGTCCTAATCCAATGGCTGTTTGGAGGATACCTTCATGTTTTTGAAGTAATGACACTGTTGTATACTTGTATGTCATGGAAATTGGCAGTATATGTAATTATTCTTTTCAAATTTCATCCATGCAAGCTGGAAGATATTTCCATTTGGAGCTTCTAGAATTTAACTCAATTAATCAGTTTCTGCTGCTACCTTCTTGTGAATACTGGCATACCAGTTCATGATGAGGCATGTAGCACTTACACTACGAATCTGCCCCTCTTTTTCCCCATATGAGTCACTCTTTTTTGGTGTGCAGGCTACCATTGGGATTGACTTTCTGTCAAAGACAATGTACCTTGAAGATAGAACTGTGAGGCTGCAGCTTTGGTAACCTTTGGAAGTTCACTTGCCAAATGTGTTTTGATAGTTTTCAGATACATTTCTTATCAGAAAGTTTTTTCTTACTGTACCATTTTCTTAGTTTCTAATATGCTTGTGAGTTATATTTAAGAACACTTCTTGATTGTCAAAGTCATGCTTTGATACGAAGACATTGACACTTTAAAGCTGGGATTCATTAGGTTTTGTTCCCCTTCTGGTTTTTCTAGTTAGTATATTGGATGTTAACTGTCATATCCTATCTAAAAAAGTATATTCATTTATTTTTGAATGAAGAAGCATCTTCATCAGTGGCATTGGAATGAAGTAAAGTTGTATCTGTGGTGATCATATTGCAAATCTTCTGCATCAATTGTTCACGCATCCACGATTGCCTAAAAAATGTACAATAAATGTATAGCTGTCGAGCAGTTTTGAGTCATCATTTTACCTCTTATTAGTATGCACCTATAACTATTCAATTTCTTTCTCTAACTGGGCTAGACTCTAGGACCACTTGGTCCCAGCATGTGCGCACTTTGTTTTTGATTATGCTATGAATATAACTCTCTTCCATAAACTTTAAGGCATTTTAATAATGTTTATTTGCTACAGGGATACAGCAGGACAAGAAAGATTTAGGAGTTGTGGACGTGCAAAATCGCACGCCCCCGTGTCTCCGCCAGTCCAACAGCAACAACAAATCTTCAACAGAAGAGACCCTGGAGGACACGTCCCGTCCGGACCCTCCGAACAGACACCATGCCAACGTGAAGCCATCCCCCGGAATCACAATGGCGAAGCGAGGCCTCCCAAGAGCGGTAAAGCTCCTAAAGGGATAAAAGGACTGTCGTGTAGTACATTGAACTGACAGATATAATAATAAGTAATTAAATTTCATTAGATCGGGTTGCTAAAGTAGCAGAAATAAAACTACTTTTTAATTAACAGTTTAAAATTTAACGATTATAGCCCAGAGTCAAGTCCCTAGGAAAGACAACAAGTGGCAAGTACAGTCGACAGAAAAGTAAAAGACGTACCGAGAAGTCGGAGGAAGCCCGATGAAGGTACCAATTGGCCACTACGAGCGCGCTAACTCCAAAAGTCGCAGAAGCAGAACGAATGACTACCACCTGAAAAGCAGGGATGAGCCTCATGTCACTGGCTCAGTAGGGGTCACGCGGATCCCCACTGGAAAACACGCAGTAACATGCTGAAATAGCAAGTAAACAACAGAAGTAGTAAAGTAGGAAAGCTAAACTACAAAGCTGTAAGGAAGGGGTAGCAGGAGTAGGGAACAAACTAAGAGCAAGGGGAGCCAACAGGAAAAGGGAAGAAGTCGTACTAGATGAGCACGACTGCCGAACTAACCTCGGCCCCCGAAACTACTCTGAGTAAATGCTACACCAAGTAAGGACAGAAAGGTGAACTCTGAACTAAGGAAAGTCAGAAGCTTACCGAACTATCGACACGATGCCAGGCTCTTTAACGAAAAACCTGCTAGAACAACAAGAAAGCCTAGAGAAAATCTTGAATGACGCTAGACAACAGGCAACACGACTAGAACGTCATGCACACAGCCCCATACACGACCGGAACATCGTGCAGGCGACAGGCATTGACCTTGAGTACATCCACGAGAGGTTACCGGGAGGTCACGATGCACAAGAAATGCGCAGAGTTACCGAACTACATCCACCAATAGAAGAAAAGCCATAACTTCCCCCAGAGATAGGAAAAGGAAGAGACCAACTAAAAGAGAGAGACCAGATGCATCCACTGACGACTTACACTACATCTCAAGCAACTCGCAAGTCAGACAAACACAACAAGCGAGAGGCGTAAAGGAACCGAATCAAGTACTAGTCAGAGTAACAATCGTCAGTGTCAGTCCAAGCCTCTGACCATGTGTGCACACACTGACTCCTGCCTAGAGCCAGGCCTCTAGCTAGTATTCCCCCCTGCGGACACTGCAGTACAAAGTCGGTGGCCCACGGAACTAGCTTAAAAATTGTCTAGTGAGAAGTACCCCTCTATCTTTCCCAGGTGGGTAGACACTGAAAGTCCAGGGCTACGACTAGTGGCTCCATCATAAGGGATGAGGAGACTAATCTATTGGGATCTAAAGTAGTATTACACAAAACCATAAACATAGTACATATGCCAAGTGAAATGCGCTAAAGACTGAACAGGCTACACGTAATGTGCCTGAAGACGTAACGGTCACAGAACACCACGTCATAATACGTGACGGACCAGGGTAGGGGCGTTACACCTATGGTGACGTGCCTACAAGGAATCGTTACAGTCACCAAAACACACAGAAATCCACCGGTCACACAGAGCGTAACAGACCCATATCGCTCCGTCACGACGCAACACACTAGCCAAGGTGCGTTACACGACCAGACGCTGATAACGCACAAACACACACACAAACAGACACGATGCACGAGCACTCCTGGCTACTTCGTCACGGTCCTAGCCCTCATAGGATATCAAAAGACATCCACGGGTCAACGGGCGAACCACGAGATCAAGCAAAGACATACAGAAATCGGAGCGGTAGATGACAACAACTCTCTCGGCAATGCGAACCATCACTCAACCGCTAGGCGAACCCGACAGTCAAGGCACAGTTGCTACGCAACCAGAGACAAGGACATTGGCGTTCTAGATTGAGTCGTTAGGGTACTATCGTAGTCAAGGAAAAGACCACACCCAATCACCTAAACCGACCGATCCAGACAACCACCAATAGACAGACACCGCCCTAGAACATGACCTAAGACTGACCAACACATAGGACAAAACAAGGACCATCACAGCCAACAATAGGACTATAACGCACTAGCATAGGGGCGTTACCTGCTATAACGGACCATAGAAGGGGCGTTATGGTAGACAGATACAAAACTCCAATACAGACAATATAACTCACCAAGACAGGGGCGCTATATCAGCATAACACAACAGGACGGGTGCATTATGGCCAACAGACCCAAAACACTAATACGGACATCGGAAGATATATTAATTTTTATTTAAGTTATCGGGTTGGACTGGACGTTAGTCAGACTTTATATTTTTTTAATATTATCTGACACGGCTCGACTCGACGTGACCGAATTCAAACTTTAATATTGATAAGTTGGACATAAGCTAAGTCAACCTCAATCTTGCCTAAGCTGGGCTCATGATAACCCTATGCATGGGTCAGACTCATGGAATAAATTAACCTAAACATATATGACGGATTCCACAAATTATTAATATTTTCTAAGTAATTAATGTTAAAATTACAGAATTAATGTTTTCAATTTAAAGTTTGATATGTGACTTAGTAAATAATTATCTCCAAAACCTCTCTGAATATCTCTTCCTGGAAGACGTTCATATGTAAGTGGTATGACAGTCCTATTAGTTAATTAGCGTGTTCGGATTTCTCAACGGGGGATTTCTGACTTCGGTAAACGTTGACCATCGAGATTAATCTGCCCGGCTCTTCTGTACGGACACTATCGTTCTGACAACTTCTTGAGCTGACATCAAGCACCTTATCTGGATTTGTACCGTTGTTATGGTTGTTGGTGACCTGGGAAGCAGACGAGAAGGAAATGACCGGTGATCTGTGCAGCTTCCGCGCTCTTCCCTTGTGCGTGTTTTTTTTTTTTTGGTTGACTTGGCCCGGTCTGCGGTCAATGATCGCTGCGATCGATACGGGAGGAGAACAGTGAATCGAAGCTCGAAACTGAAGTTTCGTAAATTTTTATAAATTAGCCGCAGACGATCACATCTGACATCCGTGAATTATTTTATAGAGTGAGCGATCTTGCTCAGCACACGCTGGAGAACAAAATCGAGCCTATGACTTCCCCATCCTAAGGGGAGGTGGGGTTCGCCACTGAGACACAGGTTCACCTGGTGCAGCTGAGCTCCTTGGAACAAATGGTTTTAGATTCTGACCATGCATGCTTTCTCATGCTGCGTTTCCGTCATTCTCTTCATCGCCAGCACTTTCTCATGCTTTCTCATGGTTGGATCAGGAGGATGCCGGGACGACAAATGGGCATCACTTCAGCTTCTCTCTCACGTTTTGAGCTTTACCGTAATAAGACGCTCCCATACAACCGCACGTTGGGCAGCAGGAGAGAGCTAGGAACGCCATCAGAGCCACAATTTTTTTTACAATAAGCTTGAAGCAAGAGCTCTGTATGATTACATCGTGGCCTTTTTTTTAGTCTATGAACATTGAAAAGATTCTCTAATATGTTATATTCTATCAATGAATCGCGATTCTAACATCCTCTCAACAAATTGTAATTTGATCTTGATTTCGGAAGATGTTAATGAGTTTATAAGAGTAGGGTTCTTAATGTTTTACAAAGTACTAATCATATGTATCGATCGAAATGCGCCAATCTCCTTAAGAGACCACACTGAGGTTTTGGGTTACCAAATAAGGAGGGTTTTGTTCGAAAAAGAGGTCAAAAAAAAGGGAAAGAAGGATGATGCTGGACTTCAGAGGTCCAAACAAGTGCTCGTAAGATGGTAGGAATTTCTTGAGCTGTTCGAATGCTAAAACTCTGATTATATTTTTCCCCGGCCGTGCCATCTGGAAAGCTACGTACGAAAGTGTATAAGAAGACAGAAATGGTTGACGATACATATACCCAACGTGCCTCCGTCTCTGACTGGGCTTCGTTTGCTGCTGACCACGGCAAAGCAGCTATTTTATCTCTCTCCATCTCTGGGCTGATCAGGAAACATCCTATCTCACGGGGGCGACAATGGCGCCCTCATCGCAGGCAGCTGTCTCTTTCCCACGGTCGTCGCAAGCATCATCTGCCTTGTCCTTTTCTTGTCTCACCAGCTGGCAGCACTATCGGCAGATCTATGCCATCATCGAGTCCATTTCGATAATAATTTCCGACCTCCATCCCAGCAAGATCCTTTTCATTGAGATGTGATTCACATTCTTCAAATTGATGAAAGTTCAGTGACAAGAGTAATTTCGGAGTCTAATGATAGGTTGTCTAAGTTTAGGATAGACCAAAGTTAAATTAACAAAGTATAAGTCACTTAGACAAAATATCATTTACGTTGAAATATAAGTCAAAATATCATCTGAATAAAGTACAAGCCATTTAAGTGGAAATATCGTCTAAGTCAAAATATCATCTAAGATAGAGAAGTTGAAGGTAATTTAATTAAACAGAATACTATCTAAGTGGAATAATTTAGATGATACATCGTTCACTTTCTACTCACAGTACTATTCTAGGATCACATCCCATTTAAAGACAGCAGAAAGTGGTCCTGACAGGAGTCATGTCCCAGATATGGATTCTGACAAAACTGCCACCAAACATGTGTTTTGGTAAGGTAATGATGATCAGAACAAAAGTCAAGCATGGGAGCATCTGTCAGACCTCGAATTTTACGTATTTGGGCATTTATGACACCTATTTTCTCTCTCTGGAGTACCCAAATTATTTGACAGAAAATCGGCTTGAAGGTTTCTGAGAGAGCATATAGGCTATGCCTAGAGATCGGGCTACATGCTCTTATTTCACCAAGGATGCTCTCCTGAGGTCTTGAATGCTCTCTTGAGATCTTGAATGCTCTCCTTAGATCTTGAATGCTCTACATAGATCTTGAATGCTCTCTTGAGGCCTCGAATGCTTTCCTGAGATCTTGAATGCTCTGCTGAGATTACATGTGCTCTGCCAAAGGGTTGATATCAAATACCTTGAACCCTTGCCTACATGCTCCCCTAACACCAAGAATGCTCTTCTAATGCCATGGATGCTCTCCTGAGATTGCATGTGCTTCGACCTTATTCCATCTTGAAAACTCACGATGCATCGACCTTAGTTGACCAGATTGCATATATGCATCAACCTTAGTGCGAGTCTTCATCATGTGCACCGACCTTAGTGTTCAAGTCTTCAACATGTGCATTGACTTTAGTCTTGAACAACAGATGTGCATCGGCCTTAGAGACTAGGCTGCATATGTGCAACGACCTTAGTTCAGCATGTGCACCGACCTTCTGGGCTAGGCTGCATATGTGCATCGACCTTAGTCTTGAACAATAGATGTGCATCGACCTTAGATTTGAGCTTAACTTGATGTGCATCGACCTTAGTCTTGAACAACAGATGTGCATCGACCTTAGATCTGTGCTTAACTTGATGTGCATCGACCTTCTAGGCTAGGCTACATATGTGCATTGACCTTAGTTCAGTTGATAACTTGAGGTAGCATCGACCTTTGTTCTTGGAATAGCGATGTGCATCGACCTTTGTTCTGTTGATAGCTTGAGGTAGCATCGACCTTTGTTCTTGAAATAGTGATGTGCATCGACCTTACTTCCAAGAAGACTTGAGGTGCACCGACCTTACTTCTGTGATAACTAAGGTAGCATCGACCTTTGTTTTATGCAATAGTGATGTGCATCGACCTTCGTTCTTTAGTGCAAGAATGTGCATCGACCTTTGTTCTTTACAAACTTGATGTGCATCGACCTGACTGCATGAATAGTAGCCGTTGCATCAACCTTACTTCTGAACTTATGTGCAACCTATTGCCTTGATTTCCATGCACCTATTAGTATTATCATCGGCCTTGATTTCTGTGGATCTAGTTGCCTCATTTTTTGTTCATCCAGTTGCCTAGATTTTTATGCACCTATTTGGCTCATTTTCTATGCAGTCAATTGCCTTGATTTCTGTGTAGCCAATTGCCTAATTTTCTATGCACTGACCCCTTGAGTGACTATTAACCTTGGTTGGCTTACTGCATGGGATTTTTATCTTGAATTCAACCTTGCTTGGCTTGTTCCTTTTTATGTGGCCATTCTCATTGCATGTGCTGACCTGAAATGCATAGCTTTGACATCATTAAATGTATGTCAGACTTATCATTGACTCATAGGTAGACATCATAGAAATAATAGAATCAAGCATGTTGCACACATGCCCAACAAGGGTGCCATTTCTGAAATTGGTGACTCTTAGAGAGGGCACCAATTTCCTATTTTTTGGTTTCTCTCAAGTTTTTTGGCCTACACCAGGGGTCTATTTGGCACTTTGTCTCAGTCCGTAGATGTAGTCCCATATTTCACGGTGATTCTCGTATACCGCACAACTCTCAGCGATGTTTGAGCCCTCCGCGGGATATTCCCTCCTTTGGATTGACGATCTTATCTTTGGGACCTCTGTAAGTCCACACTAGCCTTGGATTCCCTCAAGGTAGACGAGTAAGTTATACCTTAAAAATCTTAGAACCATTGAATGTCACGTCCCTCTAGAGAAACGTGGTGATTTGGCCACTCACATGATGTTGTCCAACCTTTGTGAGAAGATCTCATTGTGCTATAGAATGGGTGACCATCCGAGAAGTCACCAATTGAATGGGCGCCTCCCTATGTAGGCGCCAATTCCTCTATCATTGTTCTGTCCACAGAATGGATGCCCTTACCATTTCCAATCCTCTTCTTGGATGGCTTTGAAAAAATATATGTTGTAGATCTGTGAATCCCCTTTTTAACGGCACCATCCACGCCTCTATCTGATACCGGATCTGAGCGCAATAATTCTTGCCGTCGAGATGCGCAATTTTGTTCCCTGTGCAGGTTAGAAAGAGCAGTTCGGGGAAAATTCTTGCAAACATACCAAAACTCAATTTCAGCAATCGTCACTCCCAGGAGTCGATCATGGACGTCCTGCCAACATCCCAGACAAGCAGCACCTTCAGAAGATCTCAGGATGATAGCATCCCTTTGGAAGTCATTGCTTGCTGTCCTGCAACTCATAATCGAGTTGGCACAGAACCGAGTCGGTGCAGTACCGAGTCGGACCAACAGGCCGAGTTCGCCCGAGAACCCTTCCGGCGTGCTGCCCGTCAACCCAGGATCGGTCCTCCTGGGCCCCACTTGTATCCCTTTACCTCCCTGCGTGGAGTGGGCAAGAATTCACTGTTGTAATTATTGAATAAATATGTTTACCAGGAGTTACCGTGATTGGCCGGGGTCATCTTCCCCATGCCAGGAGCGTGGAGGTAAACTTGCCACCCTCCTCGTAGGTTTGCTTTACTCGTATATATTTTTATATGCCGCTGCATGTGGTAGGATAATTAGCTCGTTCAAACTCAATCACTGCTATGAGCAAGTGAGCGAAACTCGTCCCGTGACCCGATCTAGGCACAAAAGTGAGTTGACCACCCTAGATCTTGCCGGTTTCTCAACCGCGCACGATCACACGCTTCCCTCGTTAGGGACGAACATCGAGCTTGCTAGAGTCCAAGGTCGGTATTCAACTTGGAGTCGAGTCCATCATCCTTCCTACATCAAATTGGTATCAGAGCTAGTCGAGTCTAGGGTAGTCGTTGCATAAGTCTTTGCACGGTCTAAGTCGAGTCTAGGATCATCATTGTTTTAAAACAAGGAAAACAAAAAAAGTGTTTTGGTTTGCATCCCAATATAACGGTATATCACAAGACATTACCGGAAAGGTAGGTTATGCCTACTGGGAAGGTAGCCCCTTGCGTGAGTTGGGTCTTCGGACTAATATCCCGTCGAGTACCGAATATTGGGTTAAGTCTAGGTTTGTAGTCGAGTCTACATTCCAACATTGCAATGTAGAGTGTCTAGGTGCTTGCATTAGTCTTGCATAAAAGAAAAGAAAAGAAAAGAAAAGTGTTCCAATGGATGCCCATTCCTAGGGGAACCCAATCCCATCTTTTGCAACTATGGCCAACCCATGCCAACCCGTTCAAGGCAGCAAGTCCGTAATTGAGTACATTAGGGCCTTCGATGAGTATCGGTTACGATATGGAGTTGGAGAGGATCAGTGGCAGTATGTAATTGCAGAGATGAGTGCCATGATCGTACGTGAGTTCCATAGAGGTTTGCGGCTTCACTTCCAGTTTGAATTACTTTGCCGCCACGTGACCACTCTGTCGTACTCCTATATGGTCGCTCTAGAGGTCGAGCCATATGAGTCTAGGTTTGATGTTGCCCTATGGCGAGCAGATGCTGCCCTACGGCGAGCATCCATTCATGAACAAACACATGAACCCACGAGGCAGGATGTTCTTGCCCTAAAGCCTCACCCACCTCAGCCAGAGCTACCCGTACCTCTAATGGGAAAGCTATACATAGATGAGCCACTTCTTAGCTGGCTTAGGACAGGCTTGGCCCCTACCCCACCTTCCTACCCACCTATGGACCCCACACTACCAATAGTGTCCGTCAACTCCTACCACACCACATTCCGGTCTAGTCACCATGTTGATACGTTGGATGACCTTATGTTGGGATTAGACACACAAATGAAGTTGACGCATATGTTGGCCCGAGGCTTCGACCAATCCACAAGTCGTAGCTTCACCCACCCCGCCTTAGGGTCCATTACCTCCGTGTACACCATGGGCCATGTCACCACGAAGGTCCTTTTATTCCTTCCCTTGCCAGCTGAACCTACCTTCATTCCATTCATCCCAAGGGAGGAACCATACCTCATACCTATGACCACCGTCCCACCTACTACAATGCATGAAGGTGACCATCAACACCTTCTAGAATTCCACACATGGGACCAAGAGATGAGGGAATCCAGATCGACGGGTCACACATTCTTTGATCCCTTCGATCCCTTCCTCGAGATTAGGGAATCCATATCGAGGGGTCACACATTCTTTGCAATCTTCCTCTCATTCTCATGCCCGTGAAGCGCCACGCTCGACGAGGAGGACGTTCGATGGCCGAGGAGAGGACACTGTCACCGCGACCAGAGGAGGAACTTGCCGTGGAGGAGCGGACACCGGCGGAGGAAACGATGATGGAGGAAGGATCCGTAACGCCCATGGCCGATGGAGGGCGAGCCAGAGATGCCGAGATCGTGGAGGAGGTGGCACCGGCCGCGGAGGCAACGGCGAAGTCCGCCCGGGACCCGGAGGTAGGTGGCCTAGCCCTAAATCTCTCTTTTTTATTGATGCATGCTAGTTCTAGGGGGGTGGGGAAGGCCTCACGGTCCTCAGGGACCAAATGGTGGCCATGGGGCCATCCACGGCGGTGGGAGACGTCGTCGGGAAGACGGGGTATAAACGGTTCCATAGTGACCATTCCATTAAAGCAAGCGGTTTCCAAGAGAATCATTCCATTGAACACGGCCCAGGGGTGGCCGTTTAAAACATGCAAACCAACTTAACGACACGGCTCGCATAGAACCGTCCCCACTTAGGACGGCCTAAAGCAAGGCCGCGTAGAATATCAAACGACGGGTTGGGAACGGTTTACTAGAGACCGTGTCCCATAGGATGGCCCCCCCACGGGCCGTTCAGAATATGTTGGGTCGGTTGTGGAACGGTTGAAAGGAGGACCGTGCCACATAGGACGGCCTACGGACAGACCGTGTAGACTGACAAGGAAATCGTCTTGCCAGAGAATGGTCAGATGAAGACTCTTATCATGGGAAGGGATGCTGAAAAAAGGACGGTTAGTCTTTGACTGTGGATTATGTAGACGGCCCGCCATGGACCGCTCTACGGGGAGTGAGACAGAGGGGAAGACAGTGAGGGGAGGAGCAGATGGTCTTCCTTCAGACCATCCAATGGGTAGTGAGACGGAGGGGAAGACGGTGAGGGGATGAGCAGACGGTCTTCCTTCAGACCGTCCAATAGGTAGGGAGACGGAGAGGAAGACGGTGAGGGGAGTAGTACGGTCCCCTTTAGACCGTTCAATGGGGACTGAGACGGAGGTAAAGACGATGGGAGGAGCAGACGGTCTTCCTTCAGACCGTCCAAAGGGTAGTGAGACGGAGAGAAAGACGATGAGGGGAGTAGCACGGTCCCCTTCAGACTATTCAATGGGGACTGAGATGGAGGCAAAGACGATGGGTGGAGTAGACGGTCTTCTTTCAGACTGTCCCATAGGCAGTGAGATGGAGAGGAAGACGGTGGGGGAGGAGCAGACAATTTTCCTTCAGACCATCCAATAGGGAGGGCGGTCCAACTGTGACCGTTGAGTGACAGAGCGGTTCATGATGAGCCATGTAGATGACAGAGTGTGAGATTTTTAGTTCTTTTCTGCTTAATGAGATCTGAAATGAATGCAGGGGAAGCGGCGGACCAGGATCTCGTGGCTGCAGGTCCTGGCAATGTATTTGGCACTGTCGGACTTCCAGCGCGAGAGGTTGGCGGCAATGGGATTCGCTAACCTCCTGA
Source organism: Amorphophallus titanum (assembly GCA_024336825.1). Taxonomy (NCBI): domain Eukaryota; kingdom Viridiplantae; phylum Streptophyta; class Magnoliopsida; order Alismatales; family Araceae; genus Amorphophallus; species Amorphophallus titanum. The sequence continues at coordinate 216,873 of JANBPO010001167.1, forward strand.
GCATTGAGGTGTGTCACTTCGACACCCCTCTCCTATATGCTCTGCACGACCGTTGGGACCCGGTGAGTCGGTGCTTCCTTTTCCCATGGGGGCACATGGTTCCCACGCTGGAGGATGTGGCCCGGATCACGGGCCTGCGTGTGCGTGAGTCTCTGGTGACCGGGAGTACTTATCTCGATTACCGTGACATGGCCCGGGAGTTGCTCTAGTTGGACCTGCTGCACCCGGAGCGGCAGTCGATGACCGTGATGAGGGCAGTGCTCCAGGACAGCCTGGGGCTCAGAGGTGCCGGGATTGCGATCGACGAGCTGCCCGAGCAGCACTTACAGAGGCTCATGGTCCGATCCAGACCCAGAGTTGTGGTGACAGTAGGAGCAGAGGCGGACCGGGTACTTCGGTGATTCCTGATGCTAATGTTCGGGCGACTCCTCTTCGCGACGAGGGCGGACGTGATTTGTTGCCGCTTCCTCCCCCTCCTCGAGGACCTCTCCCACGTGGGCGACTACGCGCAGCGGTCCTTGCCTTCCTCTTCGACACTCTCAGCTCGACGACTCGGCGGATGATGCTTGGGGGCTTCTCTCCCTTGCTTCAGGTACGGTTCTGACCTCAGCTTGGCTTTCATAACCTCTAAATGCTTTTCTAAATGCTGACTTGCTATTGTGATGCAGGTTTGGGCCTACGTCCGGCTACCTGGGCTCGGGCGCCCATGATGGTCATATAGTAGGTGACATGTTCCTTTAGGGATCCCTTCCCGTTGAACTTGTCGAATTGTGGCGGCTGGTTGATCCCCGGGGGAAGCCGCTTGGCAGCATGATGTGGTGGGTATGGCACCCGGTATGCATCAAACGCAACGTAGTCGCCTTCACTTCTTTCTGCGAGCTTCAGCTCGATCATTCTTTCCACCATCATCTTGTTCACGATTATGGGATCGACCGGCTCCGGGTAGAAATGTGTTGGCTGCCGGTAAGGGGTCACCAGTGCAGTCGCCTACGGAGGATGCAGCAGTGGAGGCGTCTGGTGCACCTGGGGGAGTACTGGCAGCATCAACGATTGTGGTGGCCGTTGCTGAGTTGTCGCCAAGCTCGGCTCTGATGGCTGAGGCAGAGTGTAGAGTGGCGGAGGGTCGACATCGTGGACAACTCCCCGAGATGATTTGCCCTGGACTTCGGGCAGCTTGGAAGCTGATGACTGCTCTGTCTTCTCCATCATCTGCTTCTTTAGCAAGTCTATCTCCTGCCGGTATCTTTGAAGTAGCATTAGGACTGATGGGTCCATGGTTGTAGTGCTGGGGATGGCCTCTGTTGCTTCCACAGATGTACCCTCGGGCAGGATGTCGAGGAAGACGTCATCTTCTTCTTCCGCCGTCACCACATTGGCAGTCAGAACAGTGGCTTCATCATTTTGCTGGTGGTAGATCAGGGGTTGCTTTCCCTTAGCTGCCGCCAGTAGTTCTTTTGCAGCTTCGGTCCTTCGAGTATTCGGCCCTGGCCTCGCGGCCAATCGAGCCAACTCGTAAGGGTCTTCGGGAAGCCCTCCGTATCGGCTGAATGTGTCGGCCATATTACAGGTGAAGGCCTACACCCTTCTCTTCTGTCGGTGGATCTTCCTTCTGGCTTGATCCGAAAAGGTCAACCTTTCGAAGACAGAAATTCTTCTCTTTCCTTCCCGCCAAGGGGCAGTTTCATCGGCTTCGACATCGAAGCCATCTCCATAACCATTGTCGTCGATCGACGACGCCATCCTTCTTTCCTCTTCAACCTCTTCAACTATCGTTGGTGGGCAGTAGTCTTCATTAGCTGCGGCTGCTTGCATCAGCCGTTGTTGTCCAAGGGAGGGGTTGCCTAGCCCCCGAAAATAGTTCTTGACCATGTTGGTCATCTCTTCTTGCCCTCGTTCTTGATGTAGGATGAGGGACAGTTGTCAGCCTCCCACGGGAGGGATGTAAGCGAGCCAGGCCCGGCCGGTGGGTTGTTGGAATCTTCGTCCCATAGTAGGGATGTCATCTTGTCGAGCGCAAGCCTTGAAGCTCCCACGGTGCAGAGGGTCCGTGACTGCCTCTTCTTTCTTCGGGGACAGGTCCCTTTCCTTCCTTACTTCCGCTCCGTCGTGTGCAGGGCGGCAGCGGATTGGTGTAGCTTGCTGAGTAGGCTGGACCCTCTTGGGGACCCATACCTGCTTGAACTTCTTCGGCCTGGGGGCTAGTTTCTTCTGGCCATGGCGGCCGACTTCTTCTCTTTCGGCTCTCCTCCCAGCGAGGGCCTGGTAGGAGTTGTGGATGGGAACGACGTAGACCACATGGTTAGGGACCACCCGGGTGTCGCGTCTGTTGAGAAAGACGTAGACTCCACCAACCAGCATTGATTTACCAGACTGGGAGAGCGATCCGGTGATAACAGCGGTGCTTTTTCAGAAGCCCTTGCATTGGCATCATCCGGAGTTCCTGTTAATAGGAGCGGGGCGGGCCTTGGGAACAGCATGGTGCACCAGGCAGCTGGCGACCAAGGTTGGACTCTTGGGGGAGCCCGGGCAGCATCGAGACTTCAAGGACTCGACCTCCTTCGCAGCTTCCTCGATGGGCTCCAAGGACTCCATCTCTAGCATATTGACAAAGGCCAACCCCAAGAAGTTGGGGAAGCCAACAGCAGCAGGGAACGTCCCAAAGATGGTGGGCACTGCTAGGTACCCGTGTTTAGCATGGCCAGCAACGATCGCTGGGCCGAAGTTGACGCCACTCAAACCAGTTGATGCCATCGTTTGCCTGCGAAGACAAACAAACCAACGATCAGCAGCCTTTGGGAGGACCTCGAGGGCTGTATATCTCGGCAAAGAGATGAAAGGTGAGACTGGTCCCACCAGGCGTGTTAGACTGTTTCCGATGGAGATTTTATCATTTGTTGGTTTATTAGAATTATTAATAATTTATTTATTTCGATCCATCCGAGCCCCGAAACGTGTGGGGGGGGGGGGTAAATGATGCCCCCATCAACATCAGCCGTTCCCAGAGATCGATGCCCTCGAGGGGCACTAGGGCAGTCTACAGGATCGCCCCCACAAACCCTCGACCCAACGGCAATCGGAGCTGTCTCTCTGACTGTGAGACTTCGAGAGGCATTTCACAGAACAAGAGCGCGCCATCCGCGCTCTATAGAAGACCTCTACAGTGGAGGATGAGGAGTAATCCCTATTCTCTGACCATGTCTTGAAGGCCGAGATCTCCCCCAGGATCTCGCTTCCAACCTTCAAGTCATACAACGGCCAAGGAGACTCGGTCGACCACTACGATTGCTTCGACGCCCTAATGACCCTGCATGGGGCATCAGACGCCATCAAGTTCCGAGCGTTCGCGACCACTATGGTCCAAGGCGCTCAGGCTTGGTTCTGAGCCCTCGCCCCTAGCAGCATCCGTGACTTCTGACAGTTTGGGCGAGTGTTCAAGGAAAGCTTCACCGGCAATGGTCCTCCCCAGTTAGTAGTAGGACTATTGGCCCTTAAACAGGAACATGGGGATAAACTCTGGGCCTATATTAACCAATTTAAATCGAAAGCCCTGCGTATCCCCCGCCTGGATATTGCCTCGGCCATCACCTCACTGACTGGGGGCACCCGGGATGAGAACCACCGGCGTGAGCTAGTCCTTCATCCCCCTACCTCCCTCGCTGAGCTAGTGACCCTGGCCCTACATCACGCAGAGTGCGAGGAAGTCCTCAGCGCTTGCCGCGGCACGACGGGCTCAGGTCAGGAGGGGGAAAAGTGACAACCGTTCGAGCAAGGCTTTGGCCAAGGAAAGAGGCAGAATCGGGACAGAGACCACAAGGAGCCCTCTTGAAAATACGACTGGTACACTCCTCTGACCGCCCCCATCTATGAGATTTATGAAGACATCAAGGGCTCGGGCCTACTCTGCCAACCTGAGCCTATGAAGGCAAAGTGCCGCAACCACCACAAGCATTGCCTATTTCACAGCGACCACGGGCACCACACCGGCGATTGTTATCAGCTCCAGGATGTGATCAAGCATCTCATCCACTAGGGGCACTTATCTCGATACATTTTCGAGCAAAAGAAGGACATCGCTACTCCCGAGGAAATCGATAATCTCCCCCACGGAGTCCACATTAATGTCATTTCTAGCGGCACGACATTAGGCAGAGACAGCAGCCAAGGATGGAAGCGTCACGCTGAGTGGGCGAGCTTGGTCTCCGAGCCCCCCAAAACCCTGCAGGTGTGCGAACAATAGGCCCTGGTGTTTTTTGACTATAGACCTGGAGGGGTTAACTACCCCGCACGACAACGCTCTCGTTGTATCAACTACGATAAACCATTGTAACATAGATAGGATCTTAGTTGACAATGGTAGCGCTCCTGATGTACTTTCATATGAATGTTTCCTTAAGATGGGTGAAAAAACATCTAAACTCCACCAGATTCGAACCGCCCTCTGTGGGATCGAAGGCCAGGCAACCTATCCCGATGGAGCCTTGAGCCTACCAGTCACCATCGGCACCTCGTCCAAAATCGTTATGGTTATGGTGGACTTCATCGTGATTAAGGGAATGATGACTTATAATGCCATCTTTGGCTGAGGTATCCTCAGCCAAACAAAGGCAGTGCCCTCCACCTATCACTAAAACATGAAGTTCCCCACTAAAATTGGCGTAGGGGAAGTCCGAGGAAAACAGGCAATGGCTAGAAGGTGCTATATAATCTTGGTTGAAGCCATAAGGTCGGGAGGGAAAAATAAAGGGATCAGGGGAATCGAGGAAGGAACGACAACATCCAAGCCTGGCGACAAGTTGCTAACGGTCTTCCTCAAAGGTGACCCGACCCTAGGAGTCAAGATTGGAACCGACCTACCATCTGATGTACAAGAAAAGTATAAAGTTTTTCTTGCTAAGTACATCCAACTCTTCGCATGGTCTGATGAACAACTTCCCGGGATCCTTGGAGAGATAGTGATGCACAAGCTTAACCTCGATCCGATAGTGAAGCCTGTCCAGCAAAGTAGGAGAAAACACGCCCCGGAGAAGTAGACGATCATTAAAGAGTAAATCATCAAGGGAGAAAAGACCGGCCTTTTTCGTCTGGTCCTTTACCCGACGTGGCTCGCCAATGTCGTCCTAGTGCCAAAAGCTTCGGTAAAATGGTGAATGTGCATTTTTCTGCCTATTTAATAAGGCTCCACTCTTTGACCAAATATCAAGAACATGTCACTCTCTAACTTACTACAGGCAAGGGGTTGAGCCTAAGAACAGATCTAACTTGTTTTCTTGTTTAAGTGTGTGCAGGCACAGGTCCAATCACTCAAGATTCAAAGCCCACAGGTTTGCTATTTTTGGTCTTTTGCGGTCTAAGGTTAGGCCGCCAATCTCCACTAACGGTCTACATTTAGATCGCTTACCTCTCCCGAAAGCTAAAAGATCTAAGCTCTCAGAAAACTAGCTCTCGCGGTCTTACATTAGACTGCTAGTCCCATTCTGGTGGTCTACTATGCGACTGTATGAATCTCCCGAGAGCAGTAAACTCAGTTTTTCCTAGGTGGTTTCTTTGGCGATCTATCGTTAGACCATTAGGCAACTTTAGCGGTCCTAATCTAGGCCATTTACCAGACAGAAAACTCTATTCTAAGCCAATTTGTCTATTCATGCAAGTCCGATGAGTCATTCATCGTGCATACTTCACTCAACATTCTTATTCCATTCAATCAAGTTTATTGAACATCATTCAACGGATAATTTTTGAGTACATCAAGAGGAAAAGACTCAAATTACATTCAATTTTCCATCCGCACGAGGCTGGATCTTGCACAATTCCTTCACGTAGGCACGGTATTCCTCTTCATCCTCTGACACTTTCGCTTGCAAAGCACGAACCCAGCTGACCTCCCACATGGTCAGTGCGCTCTGCACTACTCTCTCACCCTCCTCGATCCCGATCTTCCTAGCTTGAATGGGAGGGAAATATGATAGTGTAGGAATCGTAGTGCGAGGTAGCCCACCTTGAAGATAGCACCAGTGCGGGTTGTAGATCACCAAGGTAGTATCCCCCACTAGCTGCAGGTCTAGGCCCGGTCGCTAAGGTAGTCTAAGGGTAGTGCTTCGAAGAGCCCTTGGTCGCATCATGAACTTCTCAATTGGCAAGGCGTTGAGGTAGAAGCGCCAATCGTCTTGTGTCTTCTTGTCCACCGTCTGGCACTCAACCTGTGGAGAGAACCCAAATGCGCCTCCTATGGAGAATAGGGGGTGGCTCCCGAATATCCGACTAGCTGAAGGCATGTCCTCCTTGGGTAGGAACTTAAGTCTCACTCCCATCCAACACTCAAGGATGATTATTGACCCAAAGAGTGGCCCCCCTAGTGAAGCTGAACTAAGGCCTTCGTAGAGGTAAGAAAGGACCATTTGGGAGATGGATAAATCCCGCCACAACCCACTAATAATGATGAGATTTTAGATGTCTAAGAGGTGGTCGGTGGTGGAGAAAAGGAAAACCCCATATAAGCAAATTGAGGTAGCCTTGGCTATGACTTCAAATCTCCCGCTCTTATTCTTGCAATAAGCGGTGATCCATTGAGCCATGGATATCAAATGGATATGGCATGGGCTGATCATGGTCCTCACATCCTTTGGATTGTGAATGAAATCCCCTAGAATGAGTGATGGATCTATAGGTTCAACCGTGTGACACACCGAGTCTTCATCCCCCACCTTGGTCTTAGGAAGGGCTAGGTAGGTCTCTACCTCCTCTAATAGGACAGTGGCTTCAAATGTTGGGAAGAGAAATGTATGTGTTTGAGGATGCCATAATTCTATGAGGGCTAAAATGCTTGGCCAATTTAGGGAGATTTTCTGAAAATTCTTAGCTAAAATCACTAAAGGGTGAAGGTGCCATGCCCTTAGGATGGAGAGAACCTCTAAAGAGAGTTCCTTTATCAAGGGAACCACCCACTTTAGGTTAGAGTAGTATATTGGGCCAGGAAGGAGCTTGAAAAAGAAGGAAAGAAGAAAGAGAGGAATGCCATAAGAAAGGAGATTAAGGAAATTAATGAATTGTTGAACTTGAATTGCACTTACTTCTCTTGAAGAGCTTGAGCTTAGATGCTTGGGGATGGAAGTCAGTCGTTGTAGCTCCCCATACTCTCTCCTAGCCACCTTCGGGCCCGTGTAGGCAACCTCTCCCATGGCACTAACTTCAAAGCTCCTCTTCATGGTGAAGTTGGGTGATTTTGATGAAGTTCTAAGGCTTGAAGCAAAGAATTCCTGTGAGCTATGAATTCTGGGCTTGTTCCTAGTTATAGAGCTCTGATTTTAGTGTTATTGCACTAGGATTGGGGTTGGGAAGCCCCACTTGAGTTAGGATTGGTTCTAGTTTAGATTAGGGACGTCTATCCTCGGGTTAGGACTCCCACAGAACAGGGTTTCTGCACTAGCGGTCTATCGTGTGGCCACTAGCGATCCTTAAATGGTCATAAGAAGGACAGTTTGATCCCTTCATTCACTGCCTTCCCCTATGTCCTTTAACGGTCATGATTTGGACCATTTATCGTCTTTAGGCAGTCTTATATTAGACCATTTTCTAGTCTCTGTCAATTTTTTGTCTCTTTCTTTCTTCATTCATTTCGTCCATCCTATCTCTCTCTCTCTCTCCGTCGTCTCTCGCGTACTCTCTGTCAGTCTTGGAGGTCATAGTCAGTAAGCATTCATATCCATTCATTCATTTACACTTTGATACAAACATAAAAAAGGTTTTCATTTCACTAATAGGAAGTCATGTACATGTGTCCAAAACAGGAGAAAGTTCAAATCACTCAGCCGGTCCCTCCCTTGGGCCGCCGCTGTCGCCTGTGCCGTCATGCCGCTTTGCTGGCCACTCCATGGCAGTGCTCCCATCCTCGCAATGGCATCGTCGCTCCTCCTCCTCATTCCTCTGGTAGCCGGAAGAACTGGTGAGATAGCCTTGGTACGCACTGCTCGGCGTGACGCTCCAGGTCCCGCTAGACTCCGATCTCTTTCCCAAAAGTCAGAGGGCATCCTTTAGGCCCGCTATAACTCCCCTCATCTAGATGACCTACACCCAAGACTGGTCTAGCTCGCTCCTCAGTCGTGCAGCGTCCGCTCTAAGTCGCTCCATCTCCTCCTCCTTAGTAGGATGACGGGCTGCTCCTGCACTCAGTCGCGCCACCTCCTCACGGAGATGGGTCACCTCTGTCGCCTCCGCTCGCCACCGCTCCGCCTCAACCAATGCCATGGTCAGCTCTCTCATCTGCATAAGCATTCATCATGATTAAGTATCATCATAAGCATTTAAGTCAAAAGGGAACTCGGTTAGTTGGCTTACCCTCTCCGCGAGAGTGGCCTCGGCCTCCTCGGCCCGAGCCACTGATCATGTGAAGTCTGCATCCCACATGGCTTGGTGTCCTGCAGGTTGGGAAGAAGAGGACGGAGCATCTTGTCCTTGTCATTGCGCTCCCTCGGCTCGCTGCATTTTAGAAGATAAAGTTAGTCAATATCATAAGCATATAGCATAAATTAAGTCTAAGGTTCTGTGAAACTTACCAGAAGGTCCAGTGTGCCATGGAGCTCGTCCCTCTACTGCACAGTGGCATGGAGGAGGCCCTAGAGATCCACTATGCATCACTGGGGGTCTAGCTGCATGAAGCAAGTCAAGGTGTCAGTGCATTTAGGAATAAGGAAGTAAGGCAAAGCATAGGTTCAGAGTCGTACCGGTCGTCGGACGCCGCGGAGCACCTGGGCGCCATACCTCTGGGCGTAGGCCTTCAGGTAGGCCTCATCACTGGCAGCTTAGGCCTTCACCTCCCGACCTCTGTGTAACTAGTCGCGTACCTAGTTGATCTCTCAGGTGATCCAATCAATATCACCACTCAGTCCCTTCGAGGACCGCCCGAAGAACTCATCGTCTCGCGCTGGGAACTCCACATCCAGTTGATGAACTCCTCTCATCCTCATGATCAATCGATGATGGAGGGGCTCAATGATGTTTAAGCAGTGCAGCCAGATCTCTCGTCTGGCATACACCTGGGCCACCTCCACCTAGGGCTACCCCTCATGACCCTTGTCACGATAAGGTGTCCAGTGCACCTGAAAAGGGCAATCAAGTCAAGTGTCAACATTTAGATAAGCATTTAATGAAGCATTTAGGTGCATAAAGGAGGGCTAAGTCTAAGAAGCTTACTGATCCATAGGGGAACGTGCCTATATCATCCTGGATCGCCCGTACTAGGCATCGGATCGATCCCATGTCCCGAGCCACTACCCACCGCCTCACGATGGGGATCCGGTCCGGATGTACCTCCTTCCCTCACCCTAAGCTAGGGAGGTACAGGTAGCTCCAAACCTACATTAGTCAAATGTCAGCATATAGCAAGCATACAGTAATCATAGGCATAAGCATTTAGAGTTTATCATTTTTAGCTGAAGGAATGGCGAGAAGCCGCCTAGCATCGTCTGCCAGTCGGTGGTACTAAGTGAGTCAAAGAGGAACGCCAGGACTGCTGCTCCCCAAGCATAGTCTCCTACCCCATCCAGATCCTTCAGTAGTGGGAGGAGCCTACAGCTCACTCTGTCTACTCTGGTCGCAAAGAGAAGCTTCCCAAACATCAGCATCAGGAAGTGCCATAGGGTCATGTCTCCCTTTGGTCCCGGTTCTGCCGCCACTCTCTGCCAAGCCTAGTCTATCAGTTGCCCGATGTGCTCCTCTGGTAGCTCTCCTACGACTATCGCTGCTCCATGTAGCCCCAGGCTCTCCTAGAGCATCACTCGTCCCAACATGGACGAATGATGGCCCGACCTCATCAGATCTAGTCCGAGTAGCTCCTGCACCATCTCCCAGTAATCTGCGTATGTCCAACCCGTCACTGATGCTCCATGGATCCGCAGTCCGATAATCCTCGCCATGTCCTCGAGCGTGGGGATCATGTGACCCCATGGGAATAAGAATGCCCTGCTGATCGGGTCCCATCTCTCATGGAGCACGTACAGGAGAGCTGTATCAATCTGTATCACCTCGATGCTGAGTAGTTCCATGAAGCCCATGGCTGCTAATGTCTCTTTCTGATAATCTGGTAACGCCTGGTAGACCTTATAACAGTTTAATTATTTATTTAATTTCTACATTCTTATGTAGTTGTTTATTGTGCTATCTCTGTGGTCACTTTAGCTTCTTACATACCCTCGACACCATCTTTTTTCCCTTTCGAGTCTTCGGGCTCATGGGAGGCGGGCCGAGGTTCGAGTCGCGTCGGTTCCCTTTCGGTACTCAGATCCCGAGTCGTCACCATTGGTATCAGAGCGAGGTTGTGGAGGTATATAAGAATCTAAAATGACTGTAGTGGTCCAGAAGGTCCATGAATGTCCTGTATAGTTGGCGACTGGCTTAGGAGCCGCGTGTGTTTTATGGATTTTATGGTTGTTTTCCTGGATGCCAGGTGTGTTATGGCACCATAGAGGAGGACTCGTTCCCAGCAGGGAGAGTCGGGCGATGGTCCGGAGGAGCAGAGCAGAGCTTCAGTTTCTGAGAATGTAGCTGGAGGTGCGTGAGCTCCAGGGATGGAGGATTTCTTCCGTGGTATGTTTGAGTATGTGCTTCAGCGGTAGCCAGGAGGTCAACCGCAGGGAGGTCAGCAGTAGCAGGGTGGTGATGCTAGTGAGGGCTAGGCTCGTGGTGGTCGTGGTCGTGTGCTGAAGGAGTTCCTACAGTTTTAGCCGCCTCCTTTCAGTGGGCAACTGGATCCAGAGGTGGTTAGAGAGTGGCTGGATGATGTGCAGAGGATTTTCAGTGTGATGGAGTGTGCTGAGGAGGAACAGGTGGTGTTAGCCACGTATCGTCTTCAGGGAGCGGCCTGTTCTTGGTGGACGTCAGAGTGGGGTGCAACATTCCAGTCTCGTCCTCTTCGATAGATAGGGTGGTAGGACTTTGTCACGACTTTCGAGCGTGCCTTTTGCCCGTCTTTTGTCAGGTCGCAGAGGTTGCGTGAGTTTCTGGAGCTGACCCAGGGTTACATGTCGGTGATGCAGTACTGCGCCAAGTTTATCGAGTTGGGCTGTTATGCTTCGCACATCATGGCAGATGAGGAGGTGAAGACCGAGTAGTTTGTTGGTGGTCTGAGGCTAGAGTTGAGGCACCATCTTCTTACATCTGGTTTGACCACTTTGGATGTGACGTGCAAGATAGCATCAACGCCAGAGAGAGATTTGTAGAAGATTCGAGCGCAGGGCAGTGCTAGTCACGTGTAGGCAGGATTCAGCCAGCCGATGGAGGCGCAGCAGTAGAGTACTGTCCAGCTCTCAGCAGGTGGTTTCGTGGCAGTGCAGTTTGTGGCTCCCGTGCTAGAGTCGTCATCCTTTAGCTCAAAGCTCAAGTAGCTACTCAAGGAAGCAGGCTTTGGCGGGAAGCGGGGGGGTCATAAGGGGCAGCCGCAGCAGGAGTCATCGAGCAGTGTTCAGCAGTCGGTAGCTTTTCAGTGCCAGGGTTCGGTGACTGGTTCTCAGGGCGGTTGTTCCAAGTGCGGCGATTCTCATCCAGGCAGGCCGTGTTCAGTGCCCGTGATTTACTTCAAGTGTGACCAGTAGGGGCACATGGCACGTGACTATCTACAGAGGCCACGTCAGCCGCTTGAGTTTCAGCAGTAGCAGCCATTTCAACCCCAATAGATGTCATCACAGCCATAGTAGTACCAACAGCGGGAGCAGTTTCCTTAGTTGACTCGATTAGCTACTGTGGGGAGGCAGAGATCCTGAGGCAGAGTGACCCACATGACCCGAGCGGAGGCTGAGGCATCGCAATTGGTAGAAGGTACTCTTTCGATTTTGGGTTACGCGGCTCATGTTTTGTTCGATTCGGGAGCTTCACATTCATTTATTTCAGAGGATTTTGCTCAGAGTGTGGAGGACCCGGTGGTCGAGATGTCCTGTGACTTGGCAGTGGAGTTACCTACCGGTAATTTCGTGCACACCCCGTATTGCTTTGAGAAGGTGCCTGTGTGGGTGGAAGGGCAAAACTTGCTGGCCAGACTCTATGCGTTACCTCTTCAGGACTTCAATGTGATTTTGGGCATGGATTGGCTCGAGTCTCATCATGCTTTGGTGGATTGTGACTCGAAGAAGGTCTACTTTCGACAGCTTCATGGACCCACCTTCTGTTACTGAGGTATTCGGTCTTCCTCTTCCCGCTTACTTATTTCGGCTATTAGGGCTCGTCGATTGCTTGATGCGGGTTGTCAGGGTTTTCTTGCTTCCATGGTTTTGGTTGATCGGTAGTGTCCAGATGTGGAGGACATTCCGGTTGTGTGTGAGTTTTTTGACCCAGGTGGTCCCCTTTTACAAATAAACCCCTCTTACAATCTAAATTACAAACCGAATAAAACTAAATAAACACACAATGCACACAAATAAAGTCCAAATAAATTTGATAAACGTCAAGACTTCAAGGGGAAGTCTCCAGGCTATCTCTGAGCCAGATGGACGCCGAAGTGGCTCGAGTGGTGCTCCGCGTATGATACCGGTGGCTCGGCGTATCATGCTTCTCAATCGCGCGGGTGTCTGCACCAGCCAGTACCAGAAAATCTTATGGCACAACGCCAGATGATCGAGTGGATCGTTGAGACAAAGCTCGCCCAGTATGGGGAAGGGGTCGCAACCATAGATCTCTACAGCATCCCTTACTCGCTGCATCACCAGTTGAAGAAGCTCCCTCTGGAGTACGCAAGCCGCTGAAGTTGTAAAAGTTTGACAGGCAGGGGTCTCCAAATGAGCACTTGGCCTATTACATTACAACCATGGGCGAGCTCGCGTTGGATGAGTCATACCTCCTCCACTACTTCACCACTTCACTCACGGGAATAGCCTTCTAGTGGTATTCCCGCCTGAAGCCCAACTCAGTCATCGATTGGACGAATCTCTAGAAGAAGTTCCTCGACCATTTCCAAACAGCCGAATGAAAGATCTCCCTAGTCGAGCTCTGCTCTCTCTGGTAGAAGAAGGGCGAGAGTGCCCTCGACTTCATCAAAAAATGGCGAGACCTCAGCATGAGGTATATCAACCCCCCAGTCCAAGAAGATGCCATCACCATATGTCACCGAGGCTTGGCAGTTGAGGTCAGCGAAAAGCTCCTTGGCACCAATATCAAAGGTTTTGACCAGCTCAACTTGGTAGTTGTCGAAATAAAGATGTTCTTCGCTGATAACCCGAGCTACACTCCAGCAAAGGGGAAGCAGACTCGAGAACGCCAGCCTGAAAAGGAGGTGAACATCATTGAGTTTACCTCCTCCGCCAAAACCAGTAAGGAGGCTGAGCCAAGCAGCTCTGACAAGTAACCAACAGACAAGTCGGTCACTCCTTCCTTTTCAGAACGTATGAAGACACCCTTCTCTTTCAAGAAGGAACATACAAAGATGCTCTTTGACCTCTGCATGGCCCAGAAGATCATCGAGCTACCAGAAGTCCGCAAGCCGGACGAGGCCCAGAAGACCGATGATCCTAGCTACTGCCCGTTCCACCGCATGCTGGGTCACTCTATTGAAGACTGCTACGTCTTCAAGACCCAAGCACATAAATTGATCCGAGACGGCCTCATCCAAATGAAGAGTGGTCTCGTCAATCCCCCGCAGCCACATACGTGGGCCAGGCAAGCCAAGGCAGCACGTGTGGTTTACTATTCAGCCAACGTGATTCATATGATGGCCGTATTCTCTTTCTCTGACATTGAAGCAGAGTAGCCCAGCACCAGTCAAGGTGAGCATTCGCTCTGGTATTCGGGGTGGAGGTCCTGGCATGACCGCATACCTCTGTCCTTTCCCAAGGAGAGGACCCAATGACTCTTCGATGTCCTCGTCGAGAGGGGCAAAATCATGCCCTGTGATCTGCTGGTAGACTACACCCAGTGGGACTTCAATCACCCCCAGTATTGCCCTTTCCATGCCAGGATCTGCCACGCGATCGAGTCCTACGAGGAAGTTCAGTATCTCATCCAAGAACAGATCCAGTGGGAGCAAATCGATGCTGAGGGAAACTCCATGGCACTTATGAGACTGCGACAAGATGTCGAAGAAATCTTGAGTATCGCCAGAAATGCACCAGAACAACCAGACCCTCCTTAAGAAAATGGGCACAGGCTGCCTTACCAGCATACTCCAGAATGGCTCAAGTTTCGGATTGATAACTGAGAAGCCCTTGAGCGTTTGCGAAGGCGTATAGAGCAGGACACCAATCAGGAGACGGGGCCAAGTAATTTCTTGATCAATGTCATCCATCCCCCTGCTACCTTGGCTCCTCCAGACTCCCGGGCATCGACGACTAGCTAGCCGGCCCCTACCACCTCAGCCGTGCAATGGCGGCCCTAGAAAGAGCTGGAGTCTCTCTCATTCTCCAAAGAGGATACCGTCAGGCTACTCCAAGTCCTTCTCGGCCGAGAGAATGTCCTAGTGGGTGAGACAATGATGGGCTCCTCAGGTCCCTTTCACTCTCTCTCTGCCTTGCCCTCGTCTCCGGCATCAGGGGATAGGAAGGGGAAGCAAAAGCAGAGCGAGGTCACCCTATAAAATTATATTTTTGCCCTTGTTTCTCCCTAAATTAACTAAGAAGAAAAGGACATTTTGACTGGGAGGATGCGTGAAAGCTGAGACATGTGCACGTTGACCAGAGAGTGAACCCGTCGTGCTGTCGCTCCGTGCTTCCACGTGTTGACTCCTCGAACTAGTATGGCACACGAACCATGTCGTAGGATTGTAGATCGGATGAACTAGCACAGAGTGGGGCCATGGGATCACCAGGCTGGAGGGAGGGTGCGGCCCCCAAGGAGGTTTGCCCTCCCTGGGGCGCGTGGCCGCCCCTAGGGTGAAGTGGCCCCGGGGGAGGTCGTAACCCCGGGGGATGGCCCCCGGGGGTCTTCTTGCATCGTTTGGGGCTGTCCTTTGACAGACTTTGATCTCCGGGAGGCTGGTACGGGCCCGTGGGGGCGTGGTTCTTTTGGTTGTCGTAGCCGCCCGTAAGGTGTTCGGGTAAATGCCCCACACGCCCCAGATTACCGAATGGCTTGAGTAGGTGGCTGAGGGGCCGCACGACTGGCCTTGGGTTGATGACGGTAGCTCGTGGGAGCTAAGGGGAGGCACTTTGTGGCGTGAGCCACACCTCGGGCTATGTGCCACATTGTACGGCGAGTTATTAAGGGTAGCCTCGGGTTCGCCCGAATGCTAGGATCAGATGGCTCATTGCCACATGTTTGAGTGTCGGGGTTGGGCCCGACTCACTGGGGGGTTGTTGTGGGACCCAATTGAGGGGCTGGAACCATGGGGTGGCCCATGGTTTGGTGTAGATGGGCTGGAACATATATGCCCACAAGGTGTTCGACGGAATGTCAAACATACCTACGTGAGCCGTATATGCGTGCGGCGGGCCTCCAAAGTCCATGGTTGACTTAGTTAGGTCTCCCTTTGACCTTGGAGGGTTGAAAGGCATGCTTCTGGCTGGGCCCCTTGGCCCTTTTTGCTCAGTGCCATGTGGCGTGGCTCGACGTCGGGGCGCCCCCAGGTTGGCCTGGGTGGCGATGCAGGATACGGGCAAGGCCCCCATGTGAGTGGCCGGAGTTGACTCCAGGGAGTTACTTGTGTCGTCGTGCATCACGGCAGGCCGGTCAGGGCCCTTGTAGGGACCCACAGGATTGTAGAAAGGGCTGGATAGCCTGTGCCTGTAGGGTGTTCAGTGGAATGCCCGAACCCTCATTTCTTATGATTTTACCAGGAAATAGTCTGGGTACAACAGCAGGTGATTCTAGGGAACCATATACTGGACATCTTTCCCCACTGACCGCAAGCAGTCGATGTTTATTTACATCGGATTGAATCTGAACACCTTCGTTCTATGCTGAAGATAAGTTTGTATATATCTGAAGCCATGGGTGGAGGGCTGGGAGCATTCCGCAGCCATGGGCTTACATTCGACTGGGTGGCATTTACTGGGGGCAGGGGTGCTGGACACGCACGGAGTGGTGCGAGTGAAACTGGGACCCGAACGTGGGTGCAGAAACATTTATTCTGGTGGTAACATAATTTAAGAGATCCACATGGCTTTTACAGGTGGGCCATAGCAGTCGAGGTACAACTGGCGCAAGCCGTGGGACAATTTCGACAAGGAGGTCGGTCCACAGGTCAATGCATAATAAAGTGGACAATCGCATGTTTTACAAGGGCTCTCCTCGAGGCCAGGGACCAGGCCCAGTTTGCCAAGGGAGGACTAGACTGGGTGACCAAAGAAGATACTGGTTGGTGACTGGGCAAGGGCCAGGCGCAGCTTGGGTCGAGCAGATGGGCACGGTCTCGTGGCAGTGGGAGATATAATGCCATGGTGTATGTGTAATCAAAATAGACCGGTACACGCGGGCAATCCCAATGTGAGGGAGTATTTTCCATCTTCATAATGTCTTATGTGTAGAGGGAATAGACTTGTGTGACATGGCTAAACACCGTATGAGGGGAGTGCATGTGACATACCCTCGGTGTGTGTAAGCCAATTCACAAGCCAACTGCACGTACAAATCTCCTTCCTCGCTGTGTCTGTTGCTGACGGCGTTGTTTGCTGAGTCGTCTTGTGTTCACCTGTTGCATGCCCCACCCCTTGAGCTTCTAAGGGGCTTTTATAGGGGAAGTTGAAGTGTCATGGAAGCGGTTGAGCCAGACCAAGTTAAGGGTTGGACTTGGTCTGGATAAACCCTTGAGAATATGTTTTTTTTTGTTTAGGGAGTGGGGGAGGGAGAGTTTAGGCCGGTGGCACCCCGCCACCAGATCAACCACTCTCACCTTCCACCAGGTCCTAACCCAAAACTTCCCACCGGATCAACACCCCCGCACAGCCACCAGATCACACTTTTTTCCTTCTCACCATATCACACTCCGCAACCTCCCACCGTACCACACCAAAAACACCCACCAGATATGCCGCCATCTCTTGCCACGCCACCGGATGTCACACTTGCTCAAGCCCCATAACCGGTGGCACATTTCATATCCAGTGGCAATGTCAGGCTCTGCAGAAGGCTACTACGCTGGGTGCTATGGAGCCTAGGCTCCCCAAAATGGCAATTGCTACACCAATCTGAGGATGGTAGCTCGAAAGGGTGGCTGGCATCATCCTCTCGATTACAGCAAGGACCATTTGATCGACAATTTCACCGTTTGTCCAGCAGGTGCGTCACAGTCGCTCGAAGCCCATGCCTTCGATCAAATGGAGTGAAGTCTTCATGTTCGTGAATATAAATGGGCCAGATGAAGAAGAGAAGCATGGAGACAGAGGCAACGCGAGCAGCTGGGGTGTGAGGGAAAAAGAAGAAGGCAAGAAAAGATGGAGTGTAAGGGAGCTCGTCTTTGAGTTTCCCGTGGGTGGGGTGATCTTTCGAAGAGAAGAAGACGCACAGAGGAAAAGAGAGAGTGATCGAGAGGGAGAAGGAGGAGGGAAAACTATTGTGTGTAGTAGGTGAGGGAAGGAGGCGGCAAGGGGAGAGAGTCGTTGTTCTCTTCCCCTCCCGTTCTCCCCATTAGGCTTAGAGTCTTCCCCTTTTTGTTCGTTCTTCATTCATCTACTCCTTTTTTTTGTTGACCTCATGGCTTGAATGTCTGTAACCCATTTTTGCGTGTGGAATGGATAAGAGAGACCTTTTTTATTTCACTGTGTGTGTTGGTGCTTGTTCATCTGCGTCTCGCCATTCTAATGTGTTACGAAAACCTCATTGAGGACTGGCAGGGGGCCCACTCAACATAATGAGCCAAGCTTGAAGCCAATATGTTGAGGAGCTTTCTCTCACAGGTTCCACTTTGACCTAACCCCTCCCACCCCTTGGGTCTTTTGTATTCCTTAACGGTTAGCCTATTTTCCCTGTGTGATCCTCTCACCTTCTTCCACCGGAGTGAGTCCCTGCGGGATCATGGTTTATGCCCCACCTGATGCAGTCATTGGTATTCTGAAGCCCAATCCCATAGGTGGAGTTTCCCCTCCCTCAGCTTCTTCTGTGCCCAGTTCGAGCCTCATCGTCATCCTCTCTGCTCTCTTCTCAGTCCACCCCAGTGGCAGGTTATGACCTTGATCCGGCGGCCTTCCCTCTGATGGCCCCTCTTCTGGTGGCTCAGCCGTGATCTGGTGGCCCCGCTCGCATCTTCATCCAGTGGCGTTTGAGCAGGTTGCTCATCCAGTGGCACCTCCACCTTTGACCATCCTCATTCGATGGCTCAGCCCTGATCTGGTGGCTCCGCTCGCGCCTTCCTCCAGTGGCATTTGAGTGGCTTGCTCATCCGGTGAAACCTCCTCCTTTGACACTCCTCATCCGATGGCCCCTGATCCGGTGGCTCAGCCTTGATCCAGTGGCTCCGCTCGCGCCTTCATCTAGTGGTGTTTGAGCGGGTTGCTCATCCGATGGCACCTCCTTCATGTGACCATCTTCATCCGGCGGCCCCTCATCCAGTGGCACATCATCCTTTATCCAGTGGCCCGATGATCGCATTTGACCCGGTGGCTATGCCACTGTCCCTGATCCGGCAGCCTTCCCCATCTCTTGGTCCGGTGGCCTCAATTCCCCTCTGATCTAGTGGCGTCCTCTATCCTACCTTATCCGGTGGCCACATCTCCTATTGATCCGGTGGCCTACCACCCTTCTCTCGATCCGGTGGCTCAGCCACTTCGGCTTATTGATCTAGTGGAGTCCTCTCCCCTTCTATAGTGTCTTTCGTCTACTAGTTCATGGGTTTTATGAATGTGTTGCCGCTTCCGTGTGCACCTCTACTTTTGGGGCCATCTCGGACTTCTCCAATGGTACGTAACTACTTTACCCCCCCCTGATCCGGGTCCGGGAGAGATGTTGTCAGATTTTCACCAGAATAATACATTTCAAAATACAAAATGAAGTAACAAAAAATGAAATAAATAACAGTAAGGCACTTCGGTTGAGGCAAGAGAACTGTTGAAGATACGAAGAACTGAACACGAACACTATTATGACGACTGGCTCAGTAGAGATCCCGCGGAACCTCAACCGAGAAAATAATGGCGGAAGGGAAGGAGCTACGCTAGCTACAGAAAGAATAGCAGTAACAGCAGGAACAGTAACCTACGGCGGCCGGTAAAACTTCGGCTCTACAGCTACTCCTACTGTACCAAAAAATACGACCCAGTCTCCCATTGGGGGAACGACCAAGTCACGCACCCGACATCCCGATCCCATGGTCGGGGAACAACCAGACACAAACTGCCCTAGTCACGCCACTAGGAAAACGCCATGACGTCTCAGTCGCGGAAACCTGCCCTCATAGCGGGGCCCAAGCCGAAACTACACAGTCCGAAAACACAATCACGACCTCACTGTCGTGAATTCCACGTCGTCTAGGAAAAACCCTTGGTGACGCTCATCGGAAACCCTAGACCTCGGCTACGTAAATACTCTCGAAAATAACACCCGAAATCCCGTCTCGCAGATGAGAAATGGAAACTCAGGACACGACAACTCACGTCACGTGACTAGAGCACCACCCACTAGAAGAACGACCGGACGCGTCCCCTGACATCTTACACCGTGTCACAACTATCTAGCTACAACGTCCCAGGCGCGAGACTCAGACACACTCAGTAACCAGAAGTACCACAAAACAAGGACTAGCTGAGGTTGCGCTCGTCAACGTGGGTCCGAGCCCTCAGCCTCGTGTGTACACTCAGACCATATGCCCTAGGCCTATCCTCTAGCTGGTAATTTCCCCCGAGTCTGGACTCGACTGTGCGCGGGGGCCCTACGATAACCAGCCTACTCACCGTCTCTCTCGGGTATGCCACACCAGTGTCCCCGATGGGCCGACACACGCATGCCGTGGAAGCTACGACTAGTGGATGGGTCACAGACGTGAACACAGAAAATCACGCACGCACTCATCGTGAGTAACACGAGGGAAGAAGTGGCTCGCAGTCACTTAACTCTGGACGGCCCACTAGACCTATTAAACTCAACGGTCCTTGAGTCACATGACTCGGGTCAAGACCGTCGCACGTGACAGCACTGAGCCGTCAATCTGGCCTAATCCCCAGGTCCAAAATCACGATGACATGTGAAAAATCCCCAGCCCCAGGCTGGTCAATTGGACTCATAGTCCAAGGCCATACACACAGCCCGCACGGATACTCGAAGCACACGCATGGGGTTACCCGGACCCCAAGACTCACGAGCACGCCAATCGACATAACGCGACACCTCCGGACACCCCAAAATACAAACACAGGTCTCACAGTGTCTGGGACATTCACGAGGCTGAAGGTCAATCACTGGGTCATGACTGGGTCGACCGGAGACCAACACAATGTGCAACAACATGGTAAACATGGAGAATATCCTGGCGGTCCAACCTTGGGCCGCCACAGTCCCTAGCGGCCCAACTCTGGTCCACCACAAGGACTCTAGCAGCCCAACCTTGGTCCGCTAGAAGACGAGTCATGTTCGTTCTAGCGGTCCTATATAGAGCTGCCAAGCTGCTCTAGCGGTCTAACCTTGGTCCTCTAAGATCCCTCTGGCGTGCGTACCTATGGCCACTAGAGGGCACATGACCCCAACGGTCAAAACACGCACCCCGAAGCGCAACGGTCAAAACCAGAAGTAGCGGCCGAAGCTACAGCCGCTACAGCAATTGGCGGTTTATCGTGCAGCCGCCAGCCGACGAAAACCCCTACCGACAAAACAGTAACAGATGGCGCACCCACCTTAGGCCGCCAGGGCATCTGGCATGCCTACTTTGGGCTGCCAGTGAGTGTGGCGGTCTCTGGAAGGGCTGCCACACCCACCCGAGAATGGGACAGTGGGAAGAATCCCAAAAACTCATTCCACGTCCCGATCATCCACGGATGGGGGGAAAAACAAGGGGGAAGCTCCCCTGACACCCCTAGCATGTATTTAAAGCCCCAAATCGGTCTGAAACCACGTAAAATGGCAGATCGACGCTCAAGCCCTAAAACATGGATTTTTTCCAAAACTCTCCGAATAGACCACTCGACTCACCACGGCCTACGAACCTCGCGGGAAATGAAATACACGAGCTAGGGAACCGTCCCCCTACCTCCACCGAAGATTCGACACGCCGTGGACGCCGTTCCCTAAAAAAATGCCCCACGAAACCCTGTCGGCGCCCCACGCTCACGAACCGACTTCACCGCGCCCTCGTGCCTTGATCCTTGACCCATCCTCGCCGTCCGTTGTAAGTTGGTAAGATTAAATTTTAATTTTCAGGGTTTATTGGGGTCATTTGGAGCTAATATTATGTCTTTTTATTTTTCTATTATTTTTTGTGCGATTTTTGCACTATTTTAGCTCTTAAGATATTTTGGTCTTTGGGTGTGAGAGGACGACCATTAGAATTCCATCCTCTATAAATCACGTTGTAATCTCAAATTTTAGAGTTATATGGTAGCCGTCTTCTTCCTCTTCCCGCGAAGGGAATAGGGTGCGAAACCCTAAGCGGGGTGTCAAGCCCCGGGGTGTGAACCCCCTCATCTCTCTTCCTCTCTCTTCCCCGCCGTCTTCCCCCTTTCTCCTTATTGTGTCTTGCTTCTTCCCCTGTTCCCGTCAACGCCTCCCCACCCTTCAAGTTCTCCTTACCCGTCTCCTTCCTCCTTTCTTCTCTTAACCATCAAATCGACTTCTTCCTCATCTCCTCTTTCCTCTATTCGTCTTCCCACCCTTCAGCTCCTTCATCCTCTGTCTTCTTCCTCTCCTATTTTTGCATTCTACGAACCCAACAGCCAACACCCTTTCATCGCCACCGGTGCAGCAACCACCTCTGTCCCCCTGCTAAAAGCGTCGCTGTGAAGCCAGCCCCACCCTGCGAGCCCAGCAGCCCTACAGAGCCGGCCGCCAGCATCTCTGCGGTGCCCCAATGAGGCCCTCCCCCTCTTCCAACTTCTACGGGCATCCGCGGCTTTCCTCCTAGTAGAGCCACGCTAGCCTGCGACCAACCTGCCGCCGACGCTTTCCCCTATCTCTCGCACACCCCCTGCACACCAGCGCGCACGCCTGCACCACCTCATCCGCCAGTTGCCACCGCCTGCATCGGCGTCTCATTCTTCGCCACTGCCGTTCAGCCACCACCATCATCACTCCTTCCTCCACCCTTCCTTTCTTCCTCTATCGCGACCAAAGGAAGCCCTACCGCCGAGTTTAGTCCCCAGCGGATCCTGCGCCATTCGCCAACCTCGCCAAGCGCGCCTCCGCCGTTCGCCCCCCCATACACCTACACTCACCTCCGCCATCACCGCCCGCAACAACGCTCGCCACACCATTGCTCCTAGCACCAGCGCCACCATCGTCGAGCGTCATCGCCCACATCGGCCCCTGTCAACGCCGCCTCTGCAGGTGGCGTCGCCCTTGCAGGCCCAACTCTTCTTCAACGCCGCCGGACAGCATCAGGACCGGCCGCCTTCCTCCGGCCTCCACCTGCCGACAACGGCTCTGCGCGACCCGCCGCTCTATAACCCGCCGACCTGCCTGCACACCGAGGCACCGAGATCACAGCAACTCTACCCTCCTCCCCCCCCCCCTCTCTCTCTCTACCGTCTGGTGTGTGTTTGTCTCGTTCTGAGGACAGCAACAACATCCATTTCACTCAATCTGTCTGCAGTCAACCCAGGCCGCCACGAGTTAGCAGAGGCCCAGCAACACGAAAGAGAAACTCATCCCAGCCCATTATATACTTCAGGTGATTTTTGTCCGGCATCAATTTGGTATCAGAGCTTAGAAAATCGACTTGTCTTTACAAGTCAAGGTCCCATAATTACTCAGGTACATTTTCATCATGGTCGATTATGCATATTTATACAAGTGACTCATAGATTTACGGAGTGAAACTCCATGTTATGGAAAGGACAATGGAGAGGCGACTATCCGCTTTTGCCAAACCACCAATTCATGATGTGACTTATGAGTCTGACCCTGTATTGGTTGAGTATGAAGAAGAGATGCGAGCATGGTCTGTGTTGTAGGACATGTGGGATCAAAATTTATGTCAATTCCGGGTTGGATTTGATAGATGATTCTATACTTACCGCTGACTCAACCATTGAGAGTTTGACAATCGTTCTCGATGACATCTAGGATTAGGATTTATTTATTATGTCCAAGTTAGACTTGATTGATGACACTGTGTTCGAGGTTGCTTCGTCAGTTGCTCCACCTGATGTTGTGTTACTTCTAGAGCCGTCTCATGTTGATATGGTGTGGTTAGATTTTTTGCGAGGCGCATGTCACACGACAATTCGAAATCCCTGATATGATTTTCTATAGAGAGTTGTGTTTGTCCTCTTGTGTTCATCTTCGTCCTACTTCGACACTTCAAAATTCGAGGATGAATTTTTTCAAACCGAGGGAGAATAACGTGGAGTGAGATTTGTGACCGCATGATGGCACTATTTACACAGACGACGACCTTACACGGAGGAGGGGCAGGAGGACCAGCCCTGGGTGGTTGGAGCCCTCTCCTTCGTAGGACGAGACGTGTGGCTACACTGCATGAACATGGTGGAGCCACTCCACTTCAGGCTGGTGATGAGGACCATCGGGGTCCATCAGCTAGTAGTGGAGTTCCCTACGGCAGAGAAGCTAGGGGAATGCATCACGCGGACCACAAGGGGTCTAGCAGCGGCATTCAACTAGACGACACAGAATGCCGTTCAGGTGGTAGACTGGACAGCGCTCAGGCGGGTGGTGACCGTCTGAGTAGAGAGTGATGCAGCGTACTAAACCGCGTACGCACGCCACTACCGGGACCAGGTGTTCTGGGGTGCCCACCGACCGGTACAAGTTCTAAATTTAAACTCTGTCTATTATGCTTATGATTCTATATGATGCTGCACTGACGCTTAGACTTCCAAATTCAGATCGACCCAGAGGGGTGGCTAGCGAAGCTGTAGGGGCTCCTTACCATGATGATCAAGGAGCGGGACGAGGCTCGACATGCCCTGGCCCTACTGGTGAGTTTTCTAAACTTAAAAATCTTAACTTATACACTTCTATATGATTATATAGTGACTGACCTAGAGTTTTATAAATGCAGCGAGGGGAGGAGACCCAGCGACAGGGGGCAAATGCTCCTTCTTCTTCTTTGGCACAGACCCTGGCCGACCGAGTGGAGTGGGAGGCGGAGTTCCAGTGGATGGTGGTGCGGGCTAAGGTGGCCAAGAGGACGCTCACAGAGCGGGCACTTTTCCTACACTTTCCCTTGTGAATTATGCTTATATATTAAATGCAATTGACTAATGATGATGATGAATGCATGCAAGTGACAGAGTTGACAGTCGCCCTGGCGGAGAGTACCAGGGCGAGGGAGGAGGCGACTCACCTACAGGATGAGCTTGAGTAGAGTGCCCGACTGAGGGAGGAGGCAGAGTGGGGCCAGGTCGCGGCACAGGAGGAAGTGGCCCGTCTTCGACAGCAACTGGCACAGAGCCGGCCCGCGGATTCACTAGAGATGGTGCTCCTCCGAGCTGAGTTGGAGTGACTCCAAGCCAGAGTTGCGAAGGCAGAGCACTATTGGGAGGAGCGGGATCGCGCTCGGCTCGAGGCGGCGAAGCTAGAGGGCATGGTGGAGGGCTTTCGAGAGCAGAGCAGGGCGAGTGACAGTCGAGCAGCCCCGAGTGGCAGCAGAGCAGTCCTAAGTGGTAGCCACGCCACGCACGGCTCTACCAGGCGGTACTTAGCCACTTCCTCTAAGCAATAGAGGAATGAGGAGGATGACTGACGCCATCGTTGAGAGCGAGAGAAGGGCGCGACCTTTGCGATGGCCCCGCCATCGAAGAGGCAGGAGGGAGGATGGGACAATGATAGGCCAGAGGGAGCGGACTGATTTTTGTACCCCTGACTTACTTTGTACATGAGATGAGATGATATGATATGGTTTTTAGTTATATTTCTTTGTTATGAATGCAAATGTATGAATATAGATGCAACTGCTAACTAACCGACTTACGACTGACTTGAGAGACACGGGAGAGACGTACTGACCCTGAGTGCGGAGAGGAGAGAGACTCACCGACTTGGAGTGAGGGAGAGATGCCGACTTAGAGGGAGAGAGGGATACTGACTCAGAGTGAGAGAGAGACGCCGACTGGGAGTGAAAGAGAAACGCCGATTGAGAGTGAGAGAGAGACGCCAACTAAGGGTGAAAGAGAGACGCTGACTCAGAGTGTGAGAGAGACGCCGACTCAAAGTGAGAGAGAGACGCTAACTCAGGGTGAGAGAGAGACACAGACTCAGAGTGAGAGAGAGAGAGGCTGACTCAGAGTGAGAGAGAGATACAGGAGAGTACAAAATGGCATAGCACGGAGATGAATGGTTAACGTTCTACCTCTCATGAGATATACGGTCCAGATGGGGACACATAAAGGCTGTTCTACCCAGGGATGAACGGTCTCGGATTAACCACCCAAGAAAAAGGACGGTGAGAATTCAGCCGCTCATAGCCCAGGATCAAACTTTATAGAAGAAGATGAATGGCCTATGATTGACCGCTCTAGAGTAAGGGTGGTTGGAATGGGACCGTATAGGAGGAGAGATGCAATGTGTAGATAATTAATGATGAATGACTTTTATGGGTTTTTGGAAATATCTGATTTTTTTTGGAAGTTTTGTGAACATATTTGATTTTTTTTGGAATTTCCTGACCTCGCCCCCGGTACTATCAAAGCCGGTTCCGGGTGAAGCATTGCACCTGTATCTCTCAGCGACCCCTTCCACCGTAAGTTCGGTCTTAGTCCGAAACGACGTGAGAATCGAGAGGTTGATCTATTACACCAACAAGGTACTTAACGAGGCTGAAAGGAGGTACCCTGCAATCGAGAAACTCGTGCTAGCACTGGTTACCTCAGCCAAGTGCCTCCGACCTTACTTCCAAGGTCATTCCATTGTCGTATTGACCGGCGAACCCTTGAAGAAGATCCTCTCTCACCCCGAAGTCTCGGCGTGCCTCGTCAAATGGGCCATCATGCTCAGGGCTTACGACATCTCTTATCGCCCCCGCGCGACCATCAAGGGACAGGCCCTGGTAGACTTCATCGCAGAGAGCACGGTCCCGCTCGAGGAAGAACCTTCATCCGCACGAGGACCCATCTGGGACTTGTTCATGGACGAATCATCCAACTCGGCTGGTAGTGGTGCTGGTGTCCTCCTCAAGTCACCCAAAGGAGCTGAGTTACAATATGCCTTGAAGTTCAACTTCCAGGCGTCCAATAACGCCTCCGAGTATGAAGCCCTCATTTTGGGGGTCAGGATGGCCCGACGACTAGGGGCCTAGCGAGTCAGAATCCATACTGACTCCCAGCTGGTCGCTAGCCAGGTCAACGGTGATTACGAAGCTCGGGAAGCCCTGATGATTAAGTACCTTCAAATGGTCCGAGGGTTAGCCCAGCTATTCGAGAGCTTTAAGGTAGTCCAGATAGCTCGGGAGGAAAACTCCCATGCAGATGCCCTCTCTCGCCTGGCCTCCTCCCTCGGCCCAGAAGGTACTCTATCAGTCTTCCTCGAAGAGCTTTAATAATCGAGCATTGAGGCTGAACTCATGATCGTTGACCCGGCTATCCCGAGTGACTGGCGGACCCCTTACATATCCTGGCTACGAGACTCTCAGGAGCCCCCCGACCCTCGGGAAGCTTGGAGATTGAATTATCAAGCCCGATGTTTCATCGTCTTTGACGACGTCCTGTACCAAAGGTCTTTCTCCAGACCACTCCTTAAGTGCCTTAGCGCTGACGAAGCCAGCCGGGCAATTCAAGAGGTGCACGAAGGCATCTGCGGCGCACACCAGGGAGGAAGATCGCTCGCTAGAATCTTGCTTCGGCAAGATTACTGGTGGCCCACTCTTCAGCGTGACTGTTCAACCTATGTATAGAAGTGCGACTGATGTCAATGCATTGACCATCTGGTCCACAAGCCTGCCTCGGAACTCGTTACTCTTACCGAGCCATACCCCTTTGCTCGGTGGGGAATCAACATCCTGGGGTTATTTTCTACGGCTCAGGCCCAGAAGAAGTTCGTCATCATCGCCATCGACTACTTCACAAAATGGATCAAAGGTGAGGCTACTACTAGAATCACCGAGACGGTCATCTGGAGCTTCGTGCGGAAGTCAATCATTTGTCGCTTTGGTATCCCCCGAGTGATTGTGAGTGATAATGGTCGGCAATTTGATTCTGGTTACTTCAGAGATAAATATGACGACCTAAATATTCGCAACCACTTCACTTCGGTAGCCCAACCTCAGGCCAACGGGCTGGTTGAAAATGCAACAGGGCTATATTAAAAGGCATAAAAACCAGACTCGGCAAGGCCAAGGGCAGTTGGCTGGAGGAATTACCGAGCATACTTTGGTCACACTGAACTACTCCAAGAATGGCCACCGGTGAAACCCCATTTCAACAAGTATATGGCACTGAAGCTGTGATTCCGCTGGAGGTCGGTAGCCCATCTCTCCGAGTCATCAGCTTCTCACCCAAGGCGAACGGCCAGAAGTTACTGGAGAACCTCGACATGGCGAGCGAGATCTGAGAGATCGCGGGTATCCGAGCAACGGAATACCAACGATGCCTTGTTCAGTACTACAATGCCAGAGTCTGAGATAGGCACTTCTAGCCAGGAGATTTCATCTTAAGAAAAGTCGAAGCCTCTCGACCACTAGAGGCGGCGGGCAAGCTAGCCCCTAACTGGGAAGGCCCCTACTGAGTGGTCGAGATGCTCGGGAAAGGGGCGTACCGACTGGCTACCATGTAAGGAACACCCATCCCTCGGACATGGAACACGGCAACATTACAAAAATTTTATTTTTGAGACTCTCTCAAAAGCACATGTAAGCAATATAGAGCAAAAAACTTTCCTCTTCTTCTTATTAGTGGACCTCAAAGTCCCTCTCCTGGTCATAGCCAAGTCCCTTGATATCTTGGCGGGAGAAGGGAGGCTATCCACGGACTTGTGGAGGATTCCACAGCTAGTGGAAATATGGGGTTCGTGTGGGGTCTTGAGCCTGAGGGATATGCTGCTTTTTGCACATTTCCCTGATGTGCTCTGGCAGATCATCCATTTCTTGGACTAACTCTGGTGCAGTGTTAGAGGGAGTATCCCAGCCGAAATCATCCTGAGGAAGGCCTGGTAGGACTAAATCTCCTTTATTAAAGACAATCGGCTTATCTTCCTTGCCATTTTTACTCCTTTTTCGCTGGTAAGAGACTGTGAAGGTCTTCAACTGTTCCACCTCGTGCTCTCCCGTTGAAACGATAGTTGAACACAGTTTGGCGGTAAGGAGATACTCTGATCGAGAACTCGGCTGATGAGGTTGGCTTCGAAGTCAATGTTTCGCCTCTCTGGCTAAGTTGGCTTGGAAGCGGATTTAAGACTTAGCCTGTGTAGTCTTGCCAAGTCTTGGTTGACAGTGAATAATTGCCCCTCCTTAGCTTCACAGCCCCATTTTGCTTGCCTTGTCTTTTGTAGGCTCGGGGATTGCTAGAGTAGGCTCCCTAAAATACAAGGAAGCATCTGCCAAGTGCCACTCGTTGGGGCGGAATGGAGCCTGATCTGCAAAGACAATATGTTGCTCCCCTCCCTTGGCATATTTGAGGCACTGGTGCAGAGTTGAAGGAACAACCTAATTTTCGTAGAGCCAAGGTATCCCCAACGGCACCTTGTATAATGTGTTGGCGTTGACGATATAAAACGTTGCTTCGGTGAAAAAGTAGCCCAAGGCTAACTTGACCTCAACCCGACCAAACGCTTTCTCGGAATCCTGGTTGAATCCCAAAATCTTGACCGCGCTCACCTTTTGCAAGCAAGGTGTCAAGTACAAAGACTTGAAAGTCTTCAAAGGCATAATGTTCATAGCCGCTCCAGCATCAACCAGAATTCGGTTTACATCATGCCCATTGATCATCCCTCGCATATATAAAGGGCAATTGTGACACGGAGAGGGCAACAACATGTCTTTGTCCGTAAAGGAGATGTTGGCTACAAATGCCTCATATGCTTGGGCCTGCAACTCTGCAACATGGACTTCATAGCATCTGGGTCTTCAAGTATCTTGATAAGAGCCTCCCTCAAATCTTTGCTCTAAGTGATGGCTGCTCAAATGGTGACATTTGTTGGAAACTGCTTCAAATGATGAATAATTTTACGGTCTGTCCTAGCACGGGTCTTGTCAAATGGCGGGATGATCTCCGCCAGAGTCTTCGGAGCCCCGCGAGGCTTCGCCCGCTTAGAAGGATGTTCCTCACTCCGTCCCTCCCTGTTTTCTTGGAACAGCGATGCCAGATATTCCTCCGGAGGTGGCAATGGTTCATCTTGTTCGCCCTCATTAGAAGGACTTGCCTACCCCGCGGGCTCAAACCTGCCGGAGGGACCAGCTTGCTCTGACGCCTCATCGCGCATTAGCGGCTTGGCTGGCTCTTCTTCCTCATCAGAGGAGGCAAGTATGAAAGGGACACCACCCGGCCTTTTGGGTTCCGAGATAGGGCCCGAACCCTCTGAGGATTCGAGGATGAAGGGGATACCCCGTACTTGAGTTTCTGGGATAGGGCTTGGCTCTTCCCCTCTGAATAATATGACTCAGTCGAGAGTTCGGTGATCTTTATGTCCGCATCCTCGTCCTCGGCCACAACCTCAGCTATTTTTCATTGGGCGATGGTGATATGTCACCATAGGGGCCTTGCCCCTGGTGCTATCAGCCATAGTGCCTTGTCCTGAAGGACAGTTGATGTTGTCAGGGGGCGGGATCACCACCATATTACAAGAGAGATCTTGAAACATTTTCTCGCACATTTCGACAGTGAGCTCCTCATTCTTGTAAAATAAGGAGAGCTCCTCTGGGATCGGAAACTCCTCACCTTCTTCGAGACGGTGAACCATCTCTCGGAGCCACTGAAAAAAATGGACTTTATGCCCAAACTTGTCCCAGGGAATGTATTTGTCCAAAGTGACGACCCTGGTGGGGCGAGGGGGAGTATACTCCTCCAGCTCATCTATAAGCTTTTGTAGCCTTTGCAAAGGAGTTGTTTTCTTAGGGACTTCCGTAGTTGCCGCTTGCTCAGCTTGCTTCTTCAACCTCCTCTTCAAATTGTTCTTTTGGCATTGGACGTAGTATCTTTATTTTTGAATATGTATTATATTGGCTGTGGCCTATCTGGTGTACGAAGAAACATTAATGAAAGGAAAAGGAAAGCTGTTATTGCCATATGTTGCTTACATTTTTTTTGAAAAGCTCAAAAATAGAACTTTTGTAATGTTGTCGCGTTCCACATCCAGGGGATAGGCGCTCCTTCCATGGTAGACAATCGATATGCCCCCTTTCCGAGCGTCTCAACTACTCGGTAGGGGCCTTCTCAATTAGGGGCTAGCTTTCCCACCGCTTCCAGTGGTCAAGAGGCTTCGGCTTTCCTTAGGATGAAGTCTCCTATGCGGAAGTGCCTGTCTCAGACTTTGGCGTTGTAGTATCAAGTGATGTGCCATTAGTATTCCATGGCTCGGATGCTTGCGATCTCTCATATCTTGCTCGCCATATCGAGGTTTTCTAGTAGTTTCTGTTCATTTTCCTCGAGCGAGAAGTTAATGACTTAGAGAGATGGGCTATCGACTTCCAAAAGAATCATGGCATCTGTGCCATACACCAACTAGAAAGGAGTCTCACCGATGGCGGTTCTTGGAG
The DNA here is from genome assembly GCA_024336825.1 of Amorphophallus titanum. Lineage (NCBI taxonomy): Eukaryota > Viridiplantae > Streptophyta > Magnoliopsida > Alismatales > Araceae > Amorphophallus > Amorphophallus titanum. The sequence goes on from JANBPO010001167.1 coordinate 247,567, forward strand.
TGGTTCGATGCGACCATAGTACGCTTGACAATTCCTTGAGCCAACTACCCTTGGCCTTACTGAGCCTGGCCTTGATGCCTTTCAATATAGTTTTGTTGGTATTTTTGACCAGTCCGTTAGCCTGGGGGTGGGCTACCGAAGTGAATTGGTTGCAAATGTGTAGGTCGGCACATTTGTTCCTAAAGTAATGAGAATCAAATTGGCAACCATTGTCGCTCACGATCACTCGGGGGATACTGAAACGACAAATGATCGACTTCCAAACGAAGCTCCATACGACTGACTCGATAATCCTGGCAGTGGCTTCGGCTTCAATCCACTTGGTAAAATAATCGATAGCGATGATGATGATCTTCTTCTAGGCCAGAGCCATAGGGGATGGCCCCAGGATGTCGATCCCCCACCGAGCGAAAGGGTATGGCTCGGTAAGGGTGACGAGCTGTGAGGTAGGCTGATGGACCAGATGATCAAAACGCTGGCATCGATCCCACCTTTGAACGTAGGTCAAGCAGTCGCGCTGGAGAGTGGGCCACCAGTAGCCTTGCCATAGTAAGATCCTGGCGAGCGATCTTCCCCCTTGATGCGCACGGCAGACACCTTCATGGACCTCTTCAATTGCTCGGTGGGCTTCATCGGCATCGAGGCATTTAAGGAGGGGACTGGAGAAAGACCTCCAGCACAAGGCTTTGTCCAAGATGACGAAGCGCCGAGCTTGATACTTCAGTCTCTGAGCTTCTCGAGGGTCGGGGGACTCCTGAGAGTCTCGGAGCCAGGATATATATCGGGTCCGTCAGTCACTCGGTGATGCCTGACCAATGGTCATGAGCTCCGCTTCTATGCTCGGTCGCTTTAGCTCCTCGAGGAAGACTGATCGAGTACCTTCTGGGCCAACAGAGGAGGCCAATCGAGAGTGTTGGCCCAGAGAGATGGCGGACAAGAAGGGGGGTTGAATTTTTCCCTTATCGAGATGGCAAATTTTAAAAACTTTCTTTACAGAACACAGCGGAATTAAAACTATCAACGTTGATTAACCCAAACTCAAGTGAGATTAAGATGTTCTCTCAAACATTCCGATCTCACTCGTAATAACAATGTAACTAATAGATAAATTTATGCCTAACACGGATAACGGAGGTGGCAATGTGTAGTGGTGTAGTGAGTAAAAATCTATTAGATTGACCTGTGAAGAGAGGTGGATGAAATGAGCAATAGCACAGGCATTCACACGAGACACAAGGATTTTTAGGTGATTCGGGACCACGACAGCCTCCCTACGTCCACCCCTCACCGAACCCGGTGAGGCTTGACTACACGCTACTTTCGTAGCAACACGGGGATGAACCCCAACACCACACGCTGCTTCCGCGGCAATACACGTATGACGGCACGAGGCCTTGCCTCAGAACGCTGCCACTACAGCACACACACACGGTCGGGGAACGTACCCTGGACACAACAACTACACGGAGTCACAGCTCCGTCTACACACAACTAAACACAGGGAGCCTTTCCCCACAATAAAATCACACACGCGGAGATACAACTCCGCCCACACATAGCATATTCTCTGTTTAACAAATGAAAAGATATACAATAAACACCCAACTTTCAATACATGCTCATAAGAGAAAGTAGAGATGAGAGAAGAAGAAAAGTGGCCCATCTCAGCCAACACACCAACAGGGCCTGCACAATCCCACCAAGCATAAGAGCGAAATAAACAACATCCAAAGTTTCCTTCTGCAAGACAAGGTGGAAAACCTGATAAATGTCTCAGCCCTTACCCGGTGTGGCTCCCGCCATGCCTATAGTCTCCTCGGTAGGGGTCCGTGAGGGCAATCTCTCCTCCACATCGGCAACCTCACCTACCGGGGTTGGGGAGGGCAAAGACTCCTCCGCAATCCGGTCACCCTCAGTGGCCATCGGTGAGGTGAAAGGCTCCTCCCAGTCGCTCTCAATAGGAGCCGACACATGCTCCCCCTCAGACTCCAGCCCTGTTTATAACACCATGACCTCAATACCCAGTCGTAAACTTGCAACTGAAGCCGAGGGGGAGAAGGGAAGGAACCCCATATACCTTCCAAAGCTGCCTCCATCTCGGCATCCCTAGTCGAAGAGGCCCCAGAAGAGGACGAGCTCGAGCTCTCATCTGTCTCCATCGTCGTGCTGCCACTACCCGAAGAGCCAAACGAAGTTTTCGACAAGCAACTAGACACGAGCGAGTCTGGGGCACTTGCAGATCAATACTGGGTGATTAGATAGCTCGACCCCATATAAAGGTAACTTTTCATGAAGGAGTTTCAAATAAGAGACTCACCAACAGGGGTACCCCCTTTGGAAACCCTCTTAATGTCGATGATTTCCTCGTTGCCCCCAGCCAAAGCCTTAGCAGCGGGCTCATCAGCTGCTACCTCAACCGTGTCACGGGGAAGCTCACCCTCCTCCAGAGGAGAAGAAGTACCTGCAATCGACACCAATGAAAGCTCAGCATCAACATGTAAATCAAAGAGCCCTACCATAAGATGACTAAGCACTCAGTCGTATACCTAAGGGTCCCACACTAGAGGACTCTACCAGTCCCACGGTGCAAGCTGATACCACGACAGGCAAAGGCAGGAGAGGCAGACTCGCCAGTAGCTGTGGTAGTCCACCCAGCATGCCCCCAACAACGGGCGAGGGCACAGGGGTCACCTGGCTAGACTCGCTCTCGAAGGACGGGAGAGCCACTAACGGGCCGACACTAACCAATTCCTAGATCATTTCCAAGTTGGCAGTCGCGTCCTCACCTGCCAAATAAATGACACAAACTCGATCAGCCATTCCAGCTTGCCAAAGAGTGCAATAGCGATGGGATAACCCACTCTACGATAATTTAACACTGACCCGGACAACTCCAAGCCACTGCGGGTGCTGGCTCTCCCGTCGGTCTGGACGCTCCACCCGGTGCCTCAGGATAGGCCTTGGCCCCTGACGCCTCAGCCACCTCTTCACAGTACAGACAGTTATGTTAATAACTAGAGTCAAACAAAAACGCAGCTTACACTTAGTGTTTGAAGCCCTCACTTGTATGGGCTCTCTCTATAGCTTTCCACAACTTGAAGTCGGGGAATTCCTCCATGTTGAGGGGAATCTAGCTCATCACGCGAAGGAAACCCTCCATATCTATCTCACATTTGACCCCGTCATCAGGTAAGGGGTCAACCTCCTAAGGGGGGGAGAAGGCCGCCTCCACGCCGGCCTCCAATGGGGCTACAAGAAACAAGTCCAGCGAGACAAGGTTAGTTAGTTATCACAACCAAACCGCCCAGGAGTAAAGAGGTCAACACAGCACTTACTCAAAGCCGTCTCTGCCTTGGCTTGATCGCTAGTCGTAAGCCCTCCAGAGGACTCGCCAACCTCAGCTACCGCGGCCTCCACACGAGGGCTCTTCCGCCTAGGTTGTGGACCTCCGTCCCCACTCCCTGAGGACGTCTCTATGGAGGGGTGATCCCCCTTTGCCGCAGGACCTGTCAACAAACATAGCAACACACAATGCCTCAGTAACATGTCCCAGAAAGCAACCAAGCTAAGGCCGTATGCTAAAGAAAGAACCTTACCTGTGGCCCCGAAGGGGGTCAATGGCAAGGGCACTAGCTGCTCCGGCCTCAGCGCCAGTGCCTGGGCCACCTTCGCAATGGCCTCCCGAATGTCCCTCAGAGTGTGGGCACACTCGATCTAGGACACAAACTCCACAGGTCCAGCTGACCCAATTGCATGGCCGATGTGCATTTGAGTCATGTATCTAGGTTAATGAGTCATTTATCTAAGTTTGAGTGTCATTAGGTTGATTAGATTAGTTATTAGGCCCAATTCAGTGGGCTAGGCCCAGTGGCTCTCCCCACAAACCAGCCGACAAACAACTGGCGCAAGAAGTTTGCATTCCAAATTTTGAAGCCTTCGAGCGACGAAAAAAGGAAAAAGAAGAGACAGCTTGCATCACTTCTGCCAAGTTGAAAACACAAGGGTCCTCATTAAGGGGTAAAATGATGAAATCCTATTCATTCCCAAAAGATAAGATCTCGACTCTCTTTAAGTGGGCCCTAGAATGCGGCAAAGTGGTGCTCCCAGAGCTGAAGAGACCAGGCAACTCCACAAGAAAAGATTATCCACACTTCTGTCCCTATCACCAGGTAGCGGGACATCCTATCGAGGATTGCTACGTGTTCAAGGACATCATCGAAGGTCTGATTAAGAAAGGCGAATTACAAATGGACGAATACAAGGTGGATCCGCCACGCCCACACCAAATGCCCATCTTCAGGCAAGCAGCCCCACGCGACATCTCTGCCCCTACTGTCCCTCACAAACTTGGCTGAAGCCAACATCTAAGCATCATCTCACAGCTTGAGTATAGATATTTACAAAAAAAAAGAAGAGAAAAAAAGAGAAGAAGAAGAATAAAAAAAGCATGTTCTGGGGGCAGGCACTGATAATAAAAAAAAGAGGAAAAGAAGAGAGGATCAAAAGATCCTGATGGCCATATCCGTTGAGGGAATGGGTGCTCCCTTTATATTCTAGTTTGTACTAGATTGTACTAGATAAAACTACCATTGTGGGATTTATGTGGTGGAGCGAACTACTCATCCCCTCCCTGAGGAGGTTAGTGCTCTCCTACACCCCCATCTTGGTCAGTTCGAAAAAAAAATCAATGAAGGATGATATGCCCGCATGGCACTTCATTATTATGGCCACCCAAGTTGGCAGCAAAAAAAAAGAAGAGCAGAAAAAAAGAGACAAATCCTGAGACAAGGGGGGAGAACAAATGTCCATCCCGTCTATGGAGACCGAGAGGACTTCGTTATTACAAATATCAATATAAAATGGCACGCTGGGATGCATGGTGTCATGCCGTCTTCCCATCCTACGGGGATATTCTCCATTTTTCCCACCGAAATTGACCCTCTACCCTTGGTACGGGTCCTATGCCCCGACCAATGCATTCTCATTACCTTCTGGCGTTCAGCCAACAATTACACCAAATATGCCAATACATGCTACATTGGCCCAACGTGGTTCTCCCACCATTGCTGTTTCGGACATCCTGCCCAACGCGGGCTTGTAAAACCTTTTCCTTGGCATGAGGCACTCCGCCCTTGTCGAACTCTAAAATTTCCTTCTGTCCCGCCAGGCTGCGTCCATAAAGTCTTTTCTCATTGGCCTGAGGCACTCTGCCCTAGCCAATCTAAAAAAAAAATTATCCTTTGTCTCACCAGTCTCGCCGGGCTGTGTCCATAAAGCCCTTTTCATTGACTTGAGGCACTCCGCCCTAGCCAAGCTATTTTGTCCCATCGGTACGGGTCTATAAAACCTTCTATCGGGACAGGGCCCGATGACTTTGACATGACGTCGGGTCAACATCCATATTCTATATTCTTCCATTGACTTAGACCTCACGTCCTTGCTAAGTCTGTTGGCTTCGACAGGACGTCGAGTCAACACCTATCACATATTCTAACATTAACCTAGGCCTCACGTCTCTGTCAAGTTCGTTGGCTTCGACATGACGTAGAGTCAACACCTATCCTATATGCTTCCCTTGGCTTAGGCCTCACGCCTCTGCCAAGTTCGTTGGCTCTGACAAAACGTCGAGTCGACACCTATTCTATATTCTGTCCTTGGCTTAGGCCTTACGCCTCTGCCAAGTTCGTTCACTCTGATACGATGTCGAGTCAGCGCCTATCTTACATTCTACCCTTGGCCTCACGCCTCTGCCAAGTTCGTTGGCTCCGACATGACGTTGAGTCAGCGCCTATCTTATATTCTGCCCTTGGCTTAGGCCACGCGCTTCTACCAGGTTCGTTGGCTCTGACATGACGTTGGGTCAGCATCCATATCCTATATTCCTCCCTTGGCTTATGGCCTCACGCCTTTGTCAAGTTGGTTGACTTTGGCATGTCTGACAAGTCAACAGCCATATTCTGCCCTGGCCCAGACCCTTTGTCTCTTCAAGGTTGGTCATTTTTGACATGGCGCCAAGACGACATCAATGTTTTATCTCTGCCCTTGTTCTGGACATACCGTCTAAGCAAGGTTCGTTGACTCCGACATCCCACCGGGTCGACATCAGTACGTAAAAAAAGAAAATAAATAATAAAATAAATAACACTCTCTCACTCAAAAATTGAGAAAATAAAAAAAAATAAAAAAATTATTCCACCAAATTGGCACGTCCAGTGGGACTCAACCTCCCTTCATCTTTTCGCCAAAATAGAGAGACCATAGGGCCCCCACTCAACTATTTCAAATGCTATTTTTTCATTCGTCTTATTTCCCTCCTTACAGGTCAAAGCAATGATGAGTGGATTGTCTGGACTTGTCTTCGGCTGTAGTGACTCAGGATCCGAGTACTGGAAAGGAACCGACGTGACTCGAACCTCGGCCCACCACCCACGAGCCCGAAGACTCGAAAGGGTTAAATGATGGTGTGAGGGTACGCAAGAAACTAAAATAACTACAGAGATAGCACGATAATCAACTAAATAATAATGCATAAAATTAAATGAACAACTAAAGTGCTACAAGGTCCAGTACATCTCATGTCCAAAAATAAGTACAATCAACAGAAAAGAAAGTACAAGTACACGGGGCATACTCCGGCTCTAGCAACTGGCGACTAACCCTGGCCGAGAGGACCACGCGGAACCTCGGAAGCGCCTCCCGACGACCCCGTCTCACCTGAAAATACAGGGGTGGGTCTCATTTCATAGGCTCAGTAGGGATCCCGCGGAGCCCTGCCTTGCACGAAAGAAACAAGGCAGGAAACACGAACAAGCACGAAAGGCAATGCTACCTAATAGGAGTATAGTAGAACCAACAAGCAGTAATAAATAAATGAAAAATCCATTTAAACTGACCATACCGCACGAACCAACCTCGGTCTGACAAAACACGAGTCCATACCTGCCAGGAGACAGGAGTGCCACCACCCACTAGAAGCAAAGCCAGATGCGTCCCCTGACGTCTTACACCATGCCTCAGTGTCTCGCTGCGACGCCCCAGGCAGAGACAGAGACACAAAAGTAACCAGTACCACGAACAAGGACTAGTTGGGGTCGCGCTCATTATCGTGGGTCCAGTGTCCCCAACCATGTGTGCACACACAGACCATGTGCCCTAGGTCAGATCCTCTAGCTGGTTCTTCCCCCGAAGCTCAGACTCAGCTGTGCGTGGAGGCCCTACGGTAACCAGCTTAACTATCATCTCTCTCGGGTAAGCTGCTCCACCACTCCCAGGTGGGTCGGCACACGCGTGACGTAAGAAGGTTACGACTAGTGGACGTGTCACTAGAGGTGAGACTCGACTCTTGGGAATCACCAGGCGAATGGAAAATGGAACGGTGATCCACTCAAGACTACCCCACAGCCTAGCGATCTATCGCTGGACCTCAAGGCTCAGCCTAACGGTCGAACCCAAGACCGCAAGAAATCGAGCCATGGTAAGGCCTAGCGGTCTATCGCCAGACTACTAGGCAAGCCAAACGGTCCTCCCTGGATGGCAAGGCAATGGTAAACGGTCATGCCCTTGACCGTTTGCCGACATGTGACTCCCAACGGTCGAAAACACGCACCCTGAGGGCGCAACGGTCAGAAAGGGCTAGCGATCTATCGCACGACTGCCTTACCTAGCCTTGTGATCCATCGCCAAACCGCAAGGCCTATCGATAATACAGTGCCACCAAGTGGTCTCCTGGAGACCGCGTGGGGAGACATGCGGTTCTTGGAAGGACCACCAGGCTCTCCCGAGCGTGAAACGGCAGGAAACGCCCAAAAATCTCGATCCACACCCTGATCATCGCCCGATGATAGAGAAACAAGGGGGAATCCATCTTCAACCCTCCTAGCATGCATTTATGCCCTTAAATCGGTCAAAAACTCCACGGAACGAGGGATCTGGCGCTCAACCCCAAATCATGAATTTTACCCTACCCGGCTCAAAAGTGGCCCTCTCGACCTCTCCTCGGCCTACAAATCATGGGGAAGACAGTAAAGAGCGTAGGGATCTATCCCCCTACCTCAGAGAAGGCCAAAAGCCGTCGGATTACTGTCGATCTTGGAATCAAGCTTTGACACCCACGAGTTCCACGCCCTTCACCGCGAAAAAAATGCCACCGTGCTCGCCTCACCACCGCCGCCACGCCATCGTCAGAGGGAGGGGCTGCGACCACGAGCACCCAGGGAAGAGAGAGAAAGTGTGGCCGGGAGAAGGGGGGGAGAAGCTCCAACGGGAAGAAGAAGAAAAAGGAGGAAGAAGAAGAAAGAAAAAAGAAAAAAGGGGGGATATTTATAGAAAATCGAGAAATGACTCAACTTGTGGGCTAAAACGGGTGTCAACAGGGACGTGAAACTATTCCCAGAACTTTCACTACATGTCTGGCCAATCATTGATAGACCCAGCCAGTAAGTTCGAATACCACTCAAAAGCGAGTCCTGTGAGGGATGACCCGAGGAACTTGAGTAGGTAGGACTCGTAGGCCGCCAGATTGCCCATTACATTGATGTAGTAGGCTATATGTTCCTTCGGTGAACCATGTCCGTTGAACTTGTCAAACTTCAGTGGCTTGTTGATGTCAGGAGGTAGCCTTTTGGCAGTGTGATGGGTGGGGTAGGGCACCTTATATACATCGAACGCGCCATAATCATCACCGCCCCGATCTACCAGCTTCTTTTCCATCATTTGTTCTATCATCATTTTATTCGCCATCACCGAGTCGACCGGGCCTGGGCGGAAGTGGGCTTACTGCATCTGCCGCATTGCCACCATTGCTTGAGGTGCAACGGTGATCCCCTGGTATGGAGCAACTAGGGGCTACGTTGCATTGGTGTGTTGTTGTCGGAAGGGAGTGCCCCCTGTGTAGCTAGGCGCCGACTGAGGTGTGATCGCCTGTGGTGAAGCTTCATAGATTTGGCCATTTTCCCGGGCTATCTCGGGAAGGATTTTGGCCTACTTGGAGGAAGATGCATGTGCATTCTTCTCATTCAGCCACTTCAGTATTTCAATCTCCTGTCGATATTACTACAGCAGCATCAGCGTGGTAGGGTCATGCGTAGAGGGGTTGAGGGTGACGCCTCTTTCTTCCACTGTAACTTCTTCAGACGACGTGGATGGCCTCCCAGTGTCATTCGCAACTGTAATTACATTGACGGCGATGACTGCCACGATCTCATCTCAGTCGGCTTCTTCGGCGAGGGTCCAAAACGCCTCACCTGGTTGAGTTGGAGCTCGGGACCAAGTCTGCTTAGGCACCCAAACATGTTTGAATTTGGTCAACTTTTGGGCCAACCCCCCTTTTGATTTGGACCTACAGCGGTCTGACTTCTCTTGGGCCAATGCTTGAAAGGAGTTGTGTACTGGCACTACTGCGACTACCCTATCAGGCGTGATTCTGGCCTGGCAACCATTCAAAAGTACTTGGACTCCTTCGATGAGCATGGACTTGCCCGGGGTAGATAGCCGACTCTGTAGTGTACCAGCATTCTTCTTAGCTACCCTCCTGGCAACCGGTGTGCGCTTCTGATTGGCGTAGGCGTAGGAGTCAGCTTGGTGGATGTAGCAGCCCACCACCTTGGTCTTGTCAGCCGTCACCCTTACAGTGGCGACGGAGTCCATCTCCTGGGTGACTGGGAGTTCTACAAATGCAACCCCCAAGAAGTTGGGGAAGCCGACGACAGGCGGGAAGCTACCAAACTGGGTCGGCACCGCCAAATAGCCATGGGCAGTATGGCTGGCAACAATAAGCGGTCCGAACGACATGGCCATCGTAATCGTTAAAAGCAGCCTGCAAATGCAGATCAAACAATTAGTATTTTAAGAAGGAGCCATAGGGCCCTTAGTCCTGGCAAGGAGATGAAGGGTAATTTCAGTCCCATCGGGCGTGCCAGACATGTGGATGCACGTTTTGACACTTCTGTTTCATTTGTTCTCTGTTCGTTTATTAGATGTATTTATTCGTTTATTAAGTGCATGGGCGTGCCAGTCACAAAGTGACAATTTTATTCAGACTCCGAGGGAGCCCTTGGTGCGTGCCATCTGACTGATCAGATGATTGTGGAGTTCGTGTCGGGACCAAAACTTATCGTACCATAAAGGCCACGATGTCATTTATATCTCCCCAGAGGGGAGAATACCCTTAATTAAACACTGGGAATAAGAGCCCTACTGCCTAGAGAGCTATATTAATGTCGTGAAAGGATAAGAGATAGTAAGAATTCAAACACAGCATGAGCATGCATTTGCTTATTAAATCGGTGGAACTATTATCTCACTATCGACTACATATTGGCCCTTTAATATTTGGGTGATATCCCCGTTCGAGAAGGAGCGGGACGGGCACGAACTGTGCGCCAATGTATGCCATGCACGTGGCACACCAGATGCTTAATTTCTCGAAGGATGGTGGGCGAGTCCCTATGTAGGTGAGCCCACCTTAATGGATTATCAGCCCGATACAGCACGTGACCATGGCTATGGTGGGAGAAAGGCCCTGGGAACCAAGCTCACCCTGTGGGGCAACTTTAGTTTACAGGGAGGGGCGCTAAGCCGGCCAGGCGGGGAGGGGAGATTAGCTAGGTCGGTGCCGGAAGGGCACTTCTCTGGTTTTGTCCAAGTCTGGGACTATAGGACAGTGAGTCGCTGTAGTCACCGTTGTGCACTCCCCTGAGCTCAGAAGTCACCAAAACTGGTGTCGAATCGTTGCTGACAGACCCTGGAATGTTGGAGAATTTTCGTGGACGGATCTGTCATCGCCACCGACCAGGGTGGCTTCTGGAATAGGCTCTCTGCGCTCTGGCTCAGGTTGATCGCAGGGTGTAGCAGCAACTGGTTGTGGCCGCCACGGCCACTCTCGAAGTCCAGTCATGGCAGGACTAAGTCGAGGACGACCATGGATGAGTCTTCTTCAAGCAACAACTAGGAGGAACACCAGACAAGGTTGGGGCAGAGAGAGGGAGCTCGTTGAGTGAAGGGGTGTCAGTTCAGGTTCTGAGTGGCCTGTTCTGCACACCTGGGGACGAAAATTCGGGAAATGCTCCTCCAGATGCCGAACGGGACACAGCTTTTTGCTGATGGATGTAGACTGGTAGTAGAAACACTCGGCTGAGCGGTGCCTCCAGAAGCTATGGGATGTGGCCACGGGAGCCCCAGAAAGTTGCCTCAGATCACTGGCCGGGCCTGATCTGCGCAGTCGGGGGAGAACGAGTCCTCCGGGCAGCAGAGATATCGGATTCTTGCCTGAAGCCCAACTCTGTGACCGACTGGACAGATCTCCAGAAGAAATTCCTCCACCACTTCCAGAGGGCCAAGCACAAGATCTCCCTGACAGAGCTTTGCTCTCTCCAGCAAAGAAAAGGCGAGAGCGCCCTCGATTTCATCAAAAAATGGCAAGATCTCAGCATGAGGTGCATCAACCCACCAGTCCAGAAAGATGCTATTACTATATGCCACAAAAGCTTGGCAGCTGAGGTCAGTGAAAAGTCTCTCGACACTAATATTAAAGACTTTCACCAGCTCAACTCAGTAGTCACCAAAATAGAGATGCTCTTTGTCGATAACCCGAGCTATACTTCAACCAAGGGAAAATAGGCATGACAGCACTAACCCGGTAAAGAGGTGAACAATATCGAATTCACCCCCACCGCTAAAGCCATCAAGGAAGGCGAGTCAAGTGGCTCCGAGAAAAAGCTGGAGGACAAGCTAGCCGGCCTTTCTTTTCAGAGCATATGAAGACGCCATGCTCCTTCAAGAAGGAATACACGAAGATACTCTTCGACCTCTGCATGGCCCAGAAGATTATCGAGCTGCCTGAAGCTCACAATCCAGATGATGCCCAAAAAGTTGATGGCCATAACTATTGCCCATACCATCGCATGTTAGGTCATCGACTTGAAGATTGCTACGTCTTCAAGACTTAGGCACAAAAATTGATTAGAGACGGCCTCATCAAATTGAAGAGCCATATCATCGATCCTTCACAGCCACATGCGTGGTCCCGACGCACCAAGACGGCACGTGTGATTCACTATTCACCCAATGTGATTCGCATGATGGCCACATTCTCTCTCTCTCACACTAAAATAAAAGAGCCCAGCACTAGCCAAGGCGGGCGCTCATTGTGGTATCTAGGGTGGAGACCCTGGCATGACTACACACCTCTCTCCTTTCCAAGAGAAAGGACGAGGCGACTCTTTGACATCCTCATCTAGAGAGGGAAAATCATGGCACGTGAGCTGCCAGCAGCTTACACTCAATGGGACTTCACTCACTAGTATTTCCCATTCCATGCTAGGATTTGCCATGCAATTGAATCCTGTGAGGAGGTTCAGCACTTAATCCAAGAGCTGATCAAGTGGGAGCAGATCAACACTGAGGGAAACTCCATGGCGGCTGTGAGACTTCGAGAAGCCATTGAGGAAACCTTGAGCATCGCTAGTGATGCACCAAACCTACCAGATCCTCCTCAAGAAAATGGGCACGGGTTGCCCTATCGACATGTCCCGGAGTGGCTCAAGTTTTTAACTAACAATTGAGAAACTCTCGAGTGACTGCAAAGCCACAGGAGGCAGGACAACAACCTGGAGACTGAGCCAAGTAAGTTCTCGGTTAACATCATCCACCCTCCTATCACCTTAGCTCCTCCAGTGGCCCAGATGCCAGGTGCCAGTCAGCCGGCTCCTGCTACTTCGGCCTCACATTGGCGGCCTTGGCAAGAGTTGGAGTCTCTTCCCTTATCTAAGGAGGAAAGTACAAGGCTTGTATAGTATGCTGTTGTCTGGAGGGGAGCACACGTTGGCTTCTGATGAGAGTGACTGGGAGGAGCCTCCCATCCCACCCGTAGTTGCTGGAGACGACTAGGTCATGGAGGAGTCATTGCCCTCTCTGACCCCTGCGGGTGACACCGTAGGTGCGGAGGAGAGGTTACCTTCCCCGACCCCGGCGGGTGACGCCGCAGGCGCGACGGGACTTTCACTGGGTAAGAGTTAAGTCCTTTTCTCAGGTTTTTCACCTTGTTTGTTATGGGAAGTTTTACATGTATTGCTCATTTTCCCTTTGTGTTTGCCAAGACTGTGCAGGCTCTATTGGTGTGCTGGCCGAGATAGGTGACTCTTCTCTGAGCTTGGGGATTGAGTGGCCTACGTCTGCCTCCCTGCCAGAGCCATTACTGGACGTGAGCATGGGTGCCTCCTTGCTCCAGCGAGCCCGAGGTTACCTGCAGGGTGACCCCCTCCCTTCTCCAGAGGGTCTGAGGCAGCGGCTGACAGAGTGCACCTAGGGCTACCATGCCCTTGGCTTCCCACGCGAGCTTTGGATGTCTGGGCTGACCAGGATTTGGGTGGAGTACTTGCTACTCTGTGAGGTTCAGAAGCAGAGGACTCTGAGGCTGGCGGCCATCCAAGAGGCACAGGAGCAGAGGAATCGGCTCGCATCGGCCGTAGCAGAGCAGAGGGACCATGCCGAGGTAGCCGCGTCATTTTCCTGAGACCGAGCCGTGCCGTTGGGGGAGGCTGAGAGTCGGGTCGAGGCCTTGAGGAAGGCCTTGGAGGAGCAGTTGTTGGCCGTAGAGTGCGCCAGGGCCGAGTGGCAGGCGACCGAGACTACGACCGAGGCTAGTGCTTAGCTCTTATCTACTCTGGAGGTGGAGCTCACAGCTGCTGACTCTCATTTGGCGACGCTGGAGGGGAGCGAGCTTGGGATTTGATTGTATCTCTTTCCCCCTTTTTGTTATATTACCCGAATTGTATGCATTTTGTCACCCCAAGGGCATGTCTTGGGCTCATTTTACAAAGTATTAATGGCAACTTGTCAGACTTTTGTTATTTGCTGAGTTGTCCCACCCCCTTTTCTTGTGGAACAGTGCTGTGTGTTTGAACTGGCGACCACTTACTGTTAGTCATACTTGATTCTTCTACTATGTACTAGTGTAGGGGGTAGGGAACTGGACATACCCGATTTTGGGTGGAGGAACAGGGGACTGGGCCTGGAGAATGGTGCAACTAGATGCTGGACACTGGGAGCTGAGTGCTGGGTACTAGGACAGGGTATTGGGTGCTGGGGCTAATCCTCTGAAGAGTGAAAGCCTGCGTTACTAGAGAGGGCTGGGATAGACCCATAAGGATGTGATGGCCCAAGCGGTTAAGGCTACTCGGGTGATTCTGGAGTGTGTCGATTATAGGCCGAGTGGTAGTGTACCAGCTATTGACATGTTGTTAGTCGAAAATATAATTCACATTGGCCTAGGGAACTGGAGCTGGGATGGTCGGGTGGCCATGGGAGGCATTGCGGCCAGAAACTGGGGTTGGAATAGGGATGGGAGGTTAGAGCTGGGTCTGGGATTGGAATTGGCACTGGGACCAGAATTGCAACTGGAGCTGGGGACTGGAACTGGAATTGGCACTGGGGCTAGTGCTGGAACTGGAACTGGAACTGGGCAACTGGCCTTTGAAGGCGTTGTAGCTGAAAGCTGGAACTGGAGACTGAGACTGGAACTGGGTGACTGACCTTTGAAGGTGTTGTAGCTGGGATACTGGGACTGGACTAGAGCTGGCCGGCTGGCCTTTGAAGGCGTTGTAGCTGGAATACTAGGACTGGTGCTGGAACTGGGCTGGAACTGGCCGGCTGGCCTGTGATGGCATTGTAGCCAGGATACTGGGACTGGAGACTGGGACTGGACTGGAGCTAGCCGGCTGGCCTTTGAAGGAGTTGTAGTCGAAAGCTAGAACTGGAGACTGGACTGGAACTGGGTGACTGGCCTGTGAAGGTGTTGTAGCTGGGATATTGAGACTGGAGACTGGGACTGGAGCTGGCCGGCTAGCCTTTGAAGGCGTTGTAGCCAGAATACTAGAACTGGTGTTGGCGATGGCTGACCCTCGAGGGTGTGTTTGCCACCATGGTTGTGGAGTGGTGTTGAGCCTGTCGCCAGTACGGTGTCACAGTCAACGACTTTTATCAGTGAGGAGTAGAGAGGGAGAGAGAGTTTTTGGACTCGACGTCGCCGCCATCCGCGAAGCCGCAAAAAACCTCGACGACGGCCCCGTCACCGCCGGCTACCAGGCCAAACGTGCTGAAGTCGTCGCCATGCTCAACGCGGCGCTCGCCACCGAACTGGTTTGCGTGCTGCGCTACAAGCGTCACTACTTCACCGCCACGGGCCTGGCCAATCGCGCCGCCAAGGCCGAATTTCTCCAGCATGCGCAAGAAGAGCAAGGCCACGCCGACATGCTGGCCGAACGCATCGTGCAATTGAATGGCGAGCCCGACCTCAACCCCGAGAGCCTGGTTGCGCGCAGCCATGCCGAATACGATGAATCGATCAGCGTGCAGAAAATGGTCAAGGCCAACCTGATCGCCGAGCGTGTGGCAATCGAGTCTTACCGCCAGATGATAGAACGCATCGGCGAGAACGACCCGACCACGCGCCAGTTGCTGATCAATATCATGGCGGTGGAAGAAGAGCATGCCGAGGACTTGCGCGACATGCTCGACTAAGAGCAGGGCTTAGCCTAGCAAATGCAGCGTGCCGCCCGCACCGGTTGCCTTGCTGAAGGTATAACCCACACCGCTCAATTCCACCAAGGTGTTCCCGGCCTGCATGGTGCCGGCATCGCTGGTCTGTCCTGCCACGGATTCGAGCAGGTAGGTATTGCCCTGGTATTGGAACCACACCAGGTCATGACCCGCGCCGGAAACATTGCTGCCGGCCTTGCCGTCGGCCGCTGCAACCCAATCGGCGAGCAGGGTTGCGTCTCCGCCTGACGATGCGACGTTGGCTTGCGTGACTTGCGTGAAGCCGGCCAAGTCGTTGCCATCGGCGAACACAATAAGATCGGCGCCGGCATTATTCAAACCGGTGATCTTTTCGATTGCCGTCGTCGACGTGTCAGAGGCTCCGATCGTGATCGTGTCCACCGTGCTCGCCGTGTGCGCTGCCAGCGTGATGCTGCCTGAAGCATCAGCGTGAGTGGTAACGGAATTCTGGCCGCTGCCCACGCTCACTGTCGTTTGCGCACCTGCTGCACCGGCGATGATGAGGTTGCTGCCGTTGCCGGCCGTGACATTAACCACGCTCGCGCTGCTTGCGATCACCCCATCCATCCCCGAAGTGCTGCTGCCCAAGGTGACATTCAAGGTGCCGGCGGTAAATGTAAAGACTGAGTCGTTGGCCCCGCTTCCCATCACCACGGTTTGGGTCGAACCGGCCACGCCGAAGCCGAATTCGACCGTATCCCCGTCGCCGTTGCCCAGGATGGCGCTGTCGGTCTTGCCGGCCTGCGTATGGCTGCTCAGAGCTTCGAAATAAACCGTGGCATTGTCGTCGCCGGCATTGATCGTGATGCCCGTACTAACGTGGTCTTCATGCACGTTAATGTCCACATTGCCGCTCAAATTGAGCGTGGACAGATTCGTCTCATTGATGCCCGGGCCGATGGTAAAAGATGCCGTCGACGCGGTGCTGGTCTCATTGATGGTGAGCGAGGTGAGAGAGGAAAGCGAGCCATTGGCGTAGCCGCTGATCAAGACCGCAGCCGTATCGCTGTCGGTAATGCTCAAGACGCTGCTGGTGGTGTTGAGTTCGACAATCATGACCGCTGCCGTGCCGCCGAAGGTCAACTGCGTCAGGTTGTTGTCAGAAATCTCAGCGATCAGCGCAGTCGAAATGGCGCTGCTGCTGGTGTCATTGAGCGTGAATGAAGTTGAACTGGTGCTGATGGGGTTGATCACATCCAGTGCCGCATTGCCTGAAATATTGAGCGTGACCAGGTTATCGTCATGCAACCTGGACAAGCCATTCAGCGTATTCGCCGTACTACCTTCACTAGCCAGATTGACCGTAGCGATGCCATTGAAATTCGCATCTTCCAGCGTGACCGCGGAATAGAAGTTTCCCGGGGTCGTGTTGTTGCCCAGGTTGAGGTTGACGCTATCCGTTGCTCCGTTGGTATCGGCCAACTGCAGCGTGATGACATGGCCAGGGCCGTTTTCCAGGCTCAGGCTGGAACCGCTGGCGGCGTTGGTGAAGGTGATATTGCCGCCACTGCCCTGCACGTCGAACGCGCTATAGCCTGAGACCTTGCTCATGTCGAAGGTGCCCGAAGTGGAGCCGGCCACGCCGAGAATGGAAAAGTTCTTCAGGCCGGCCAGGTCAGCCTCGCTGGCGCCCGATATGCCGCTCAATACGACTTCGTTGTTGCCTGCGCTGCCGCCTGCAACGGTGCCGCTTTGCACGCCGTAAATCGTCACCACATCCTGCCCCGAACCGCCAGTGAAGGATTGGCCGGTTCCGATTTCTACCGTGATCGTGCCCGAAGATGCGCTGGCATCGATGACGGCACTCGCGTCGGAGCGCGTGGTTTCGAAATGGCTACCGAAGTCGGCGGTGAAGTCGCCCGCACCGGTGATGGCGATCGTGGCGGCCTGCGCCGCGTCGAAACTGTAGTCGGTCTCGCTGCTGCCATAGCCGTTTTCCGTCAGGCTCAGGCTGCCCGTATTGTTGAAGACGATGGATGTGGCGGCTTCCACACCCAGGTAAAACTGATCGACCGTGGTTCCCGAGGTATTGACGACGACCTTGAGCGCCGAGTTGTCATCGACGTAGCCGCGCGCTTCGCCTTCGAGATTGACCGTGAACTGAGCAACTGAGGTACTGCCGTAGACGTTCGCACCGACATTCCCGCCCTTGGCGGAACTCATGGTCAAGGTCGTCAGGCCATCGGCATAGATATCGGTCTCGCCGCCGGTGTCGGTCAAGACTACGCTGGTAATTGAATTCGCCTTGCCGGTTCCGTAGTTGAGGTCGAATATCTGGCCGGCTTGCATATTGGCCAGGCTCACCGTTGTCGTACTGGAATCGCCATAGGCAATGACCCCGTCCAGGACGGCGCTGCCACTGCCGGCGATGCTGATGGAGGCGCCGCCATGCACCGTGACAGCGGCAGCGTTCAGGCCATCCTGTACATTGACCGTGACTCCCTGTGCCACGGTCACGTCGTCATCGCCTTGCGACGACAGCACGTTGAGCTTGGCAAGGCGGCTCCAGCCGCTGGCATCGAGCGATACCGCTTCGAGCGAGTTGATGTTCAACGTAGTCATGCCGGTGATGCTTGCTCCGGTGGGAATGCTCATATCGCCGCCCATACCGAAATCGTCGATGTTGAGCGTATTGCTCAGGGTGCCGCCGGTAATGGTGTCGAACGATTGCAAGGTGGCAGCCTGGCCGCCGGCCGCAAGCCCTGCGGCGTTGTCGAGTATGGCATTGAAGGTGTCGTTGCCCGCGCCGCCATTGATCTGGTCGACGCCGGTAGTCAGGGTATAGGTATTGTTCGTGCTGCCGCCCACGATAGTGTCGATCGTGCCCTGCACATTCACCGTGGAGGTGTCAGTGCTGCTGCCGATACCGGCGATCAAGAGCCGCGCATCGGCTGCCGCGTTGGCACCGGCATAGGCCACGATTTCGGTTGACGAAGTCCCCAGGGCCGTGGTGAAGGCTTCTGCGACGGCCACCTTGTTGTTGATGGCAGCCTGATCTGCTGCACTGCCGCTGGCGGCGAAGGCACCGGCCAGGATAGCCAATGCCGCATCGCCTTTGCCGACCGCGCCGGAATCGATGGCATTGACCCAAAAGCTCAGACCCGCGACGGCGGCGGGACGGTTGAACAGGTTTTCGAATACGGCATTGACGAAGCTCGCAGTCGATCCGCTGCCGTACAAGGCGGCCGATTCGGCGCTGGTGCCGAAGCTGTCGACCAGGCTTTTGACTGCGGCATTGCTGCTATAGGCATTGGCCAGGCCGGCCGGGTCGATAGGAGCGCCAGCCTGCTCCAGGGCAACATCAAAGTTCTGCAAGCCGTAATAGTCAGCCGGGCGGCCGAAATAGGCGATGTAGAGTTCCTGAACCAGGGTGCTGTAGTTTGAAGCGGTCGTCATCTGGGCTCCTTTGGGTGACGTCAAGTTATTTTTTTAAATGAGATGCCATGGACAAACGCTTCATCGCCGCTCCGGCAAGATCGGGGTGGCGACGATGATTTGCGCGTTCGTCATTGTGCGTTCAAATCCGTACCCGTATAGCTGAGCACGGTGAATACGCCATTACCGAGGTATTGCAATTCCACGGTGTCGCTCACCGAGCCGGACAGGGAACCGCTCGTGCCGGGCGTGGTGGTGCCGGCATAGTTGGGCGCCAGCGGAAATGTGTAGAAGTCGGCCTTTTCGGAAATCAGATAGACATATTGACCGTTGGCGGACATGCTCATGCTCTGAAGGGCCAGCGGCGTTGTGGCCGATTGCAGCGACCATGTTGCGCCGTAGTCGGTTGAACTCCAGAGGCTGTTGTAGCTATTCTGCACGGCCATATGGCTGCCGTCGGAAGAGATTGCCGAAGCCGTCCAATAGACGCCGGACATGTCGGGGTTGGCAGGAACGATGTCGGTCCAGGTGGTGCCGTAATCGCTCGATATCCAGACATCTCCGCCCTCGATACTGCTGCCTCCGGCAATCAGATATTGGCCATCCGACGAGGAGGCGACGGAACCCCACCATTGGTTATGCGCGGGACCGCTGCTGGTTTGGTCGGTCCAGGTGACGCCGCTGTCGCTCGACGTCCAGATATCGCCAAGTTGGGTCACGGCAACCAGGCGGCTGCCGTCGTAGGAAGAGGCAACTTGCAGCCAACTTTTTCCGCTTGCCGAGCTGCCTGTTGTCTGGTTGGTCCAGGTCGCGCCGGAATCGGTCGAGGTCCAGATATCTCCATTGGTGACCAACGCTGCCAGATGGGTGCCGTCGGCGGAAGAGGCGACGCCTTGCCAATTCTTGTTATGTGCCGAACCGCTGCTGGTTCGGTCGGTCCAGGTCACGCCGGCATTGGTCGAGGTCCAGATATCCCCACCGTAAGCCACTGCGACGAGACTGTTGCCGTCGCTTAGCATGGTAAGTCTTCTCTAGAATTCAAATGGTTTCCAACTCGGGAGATCTTCTCTTTCCAGACCCAACTGTCTGTCCTTAAAGCAGGACATATCATTAAAATTTAGAGAATTATTCGACGAGGACATGCCGCCTTGCTCGCTTCCGAAGAAGGTACAATAATGGAGCAGTAGGCCCATCAGAAACCAGATGCAAAGATACAACTATAAAATCAAAAGAGTTACAAGATCTAAAGGGAGGGAGAAAAAGATAAAAAGGATCCAACTCCGTCTCCATGTTTGAGCGAAGATTTGTTCAGTGCCATCGAGAATTTAAACAGGGGCCATGTTCATTTATGAATGCCTGTGTGTAGCATTGTTCGACGGGATCACCCACTTCATTTAATCTTCTGCATTGCGTCAAGTACACCTTGGTTTTGACGCAGTTCAGATGACGCTTTTACCCTCATCTCCATGACCGCATGGTGTTGTGGCTTCTGGGAGTTGCCTCCCCATTAACTCCACATTTACTTTGCACGTCCTCGGGTCGCTGGGACTTCCCAGTAGAGATCCCTTGATTAGCTGAGAAGCCCAGAGAAAGTCTGAAGGCCCACGGCCTCAGAGATGTAACCACATCATTTGGTAGAGGAGTAAGATTCTCTCCGTGCCTGTGGTTCTTGGGTGGCAGTTAAAGCCACGGAAAGAGAGAAGAAGAAGGCCACCTCTGGTGTAACAGAGGAGAGGGGTTATATGTATCCAATGGAGTTCCAGTAGAAGGAGCTGTACACCTTGGCTTGTTTCAGCACAACTCGGTCGATACCGTATGAAGGGCATAGTAGTTCTCATTATTAGCCGTCGTTGTGTGTCTGTTTTAGCTGTGGTGGGTGATGGCGGACGGACCCATGCGGGGGGGGGGAGGAGAGAGGGGAGGGGAGCTGTTTCTGTAGCCCGCGAGGACACCCCTTCAAGCTGTAAGCACATGGGGGGTTCTCTTGCCTATGCAGGGCCCGCACTACACTGGCACGGCCTTGAAAGCTCGCTAACCTATTCCTGTCCGTATACATACAGACGACATATCGTTATTATTCGAAAACGAAGGCAAAACTCCAGCGATGCAGGCACACCCATGAAAGCTGCTTCTTCCAGATTGGCCATCAAACCAGCTGCGCACATTCCCTGGAAGCATTGATGGGGCCATGTTCCTCTTGATTGGATTCAGCCGTTCTCAACTGTTCAGACACAGAGAGGGGGGGGCCTGTGTGTGGTGGGCTCGCTCCATTGTCTATCTGATGTGATCTGGTCCACCTCTTTGCTTCAGGGGTCATGTAGCTCATGGGCGTCTGAACTGAACTCATGTCTAAGGCCTTTCTTTTCTTACCCCTTCTCCTTGTTCAGGCTTGTTGGGCAATGGCGACTTCGAGCAGAAGCCCAGGAAGGAAGACATGAAGGGGACGGAGGTGATCGGGCGCCACGCCATCCCGGGGTGGGAGATCTCAGGCTTCGTGGAGTACATCGAGTCGGGGCACAAGCAGGGGGACATGCTGCTGGTGGTGCCGGAGGGCGCGTACGCCGTGCGCCTCGGCAACGAGGCGTCCATCAAGCAGGCCATCCCGGTGACCAAGGGGATGTACTACTCCATCACCTTCAGCGCCGCCCGGACTTGCGCGCAGGAGGAGAAGCTCAACGTCACGGTGGCGCCCGACTCCGGCGTCCTGCCCATGCAGACCATGTATAGCAGCAACGGGTGGGACTCCTACGCCTGGGCCTTCAAGGCCCCCGGCCCCGTGGTGGAGCTCATCATCCACAACCCCGGCGTCGAGGAGGACCCCGCCTGCGGACCCCTCATCGACTCCGTCGCCATTAAGGCGCTCTACCCTCCCCGGTTGACCAACGGTAAGCTCTCCTCTGCACAGTTTAGCATGCTCCGTTTTTTCTCCTCCTGTTCCATGCACAATCGATTAGGGAGTCGTACCTTGCCCCATTTACAACAATTAACGAGTTTTTATCCTGTGGAATTCCCAAACAGGAGTATGCTCGTCACATTTCCATGCACTGATTAGGGCGGATTATAGATTTTATCATTCCACACACGCACACACACACACACACACACGAAAACAGGGAGCTCACAGTTTCCAGCTCATTCTGAGCTGACTCCACGACATCTATGTGGAGATGTTGCCAATTTCTTGCACGCTTTGCCAGCCGGCTTATCACTATTTTAACATCTCCCTCTGCCCATCACAGCCTGTGTACTGTGGCACTCCACCTCAGCCTCCTGAAACTCCCTCTACAGCTCCTCTATTTGAAAGGAGGCCCTCTCGGGGTCATTTGACTCCTGTACTGCGGACCTCCCCAGGGTCATTTGACCCCGGGTGGGCCCGGGGTCATCCACCTCGGGCCGCCCCCTCCTTCCCGCGTACGGGTTCAAATGCCCCCGTTTGATGAAGTCCAATACGGTTTCACCCTTCCTCTGTTTGAGGGTACCTAGTTCCACAAGAGAAACCTTGCGTTCTTCCGTTTGGAAGCGGTCGACAAATTTCTTCTTCATGTCAGCCCAATCAGCCATTGAGTTGGGCTTTTAGCTTGGAATAATACTGAAAGGTGGTGCCCGTTAGGGATGTGGCGAAGTAACGTAGAAGATATGACTCTTCCAATGCCAGTTCACCTATGGCTGTTATACAATAGGCCAAGTGTTCAAGCGGCAACCCCTGCCCCTTGAACTTCTGAAGTTTTCGGGCTTTCGGGTAATCTGGCGAAAGTTTCTTAAACTGATGGTGGAGGGGATAGGGGACGCTGTACAAATTAACGGTGGCCACACCCTCACTATGTTGAGCGAACTTCGCCTCCATAATTCGGTAGATCATCTGCCTCTGATCCATCAAGCTTTCGGCGGTTGGAGTGGCAGACCATTGCACGTTGGCCTCATTTTGCAGAGCTTCAAACTCCGTTGCTATCGATAGTTTTGCCGCGGTAGCCAAAGCATTAGCTGTGACTAGAATGAGAGGAGGTTGTTGTTCCACTCCATTGGGTGTTGCTTGAGACCGAAAATGAACCTTTCTTTCATGCAAGAGTGCTTGTAAGAGGTTCTTCGATTCCTGGTTTTTGTGTCGGAGTTCTTCCAGTGCGACAGTCTGAGCCTCTCTTCCAAGATCTTCCTTGTGTCCTGGGTTGCTATCCTCGTCGACACTGTAGATATCATCTTGGTTTTCTTCTAGCCGTGCCCGCTTAGGTTGAGATGTTTCGACAGCGGCTGTTTGCTGCATTTGAGCAAGGCGTCGGGAAATAGGCCTCGATTTCTTCAAGGTCTGGAGAGTCTGATTCAACTCTCCCGAGATATCCTCCGACTGTTTGTCGACGGAGGATGTATAGCAGGTGAACACCTTGACTGTGTCATTGGTCACCTGGACTACCCCCCCTCTTCCTGGGTGGTTGTCTTCCAAGCTTGGGCGTCGTCCCTAATCTGTCAGAAATAGACACTCGGGTCGTAGAAGCCTGTGTGGAGTAGGCCGCCTCCGTATGCGTTGAGCTGGCACACGAGGACGTTGGCTGAGTTTGCTTGTAGATTCCTTGGCGCTTTTTCCCTCGCGAGCGTTGAGTTTGAGACCTCGAAGAGGTCGAGAGCTCATCTTGATAGTGAGTCGTCGGCAACTCCGACATGCGGAAGGGTCTTTTGGACCTCGCCTGCTTGATGGCTTGGGCCTCCTCTTTAGTGACTCAGATTTTCTTGATACGGAGCTGGTGCTCCTCTGTTGGGTTGTCCCCTGACTTCGATCGGGGAGCTGCCACTTTGGATCGGCGCGGTTGATCCCAGTTTGTGACCGGTGCGCTAGATGCCTTCAATTTCCTCTCATCTTTTGAGCCTGTCGAAGGAGCTCGAAGTGGTTGGATGTAGATATAGTCGGGAGTGGCCGCCACGGGCTTGGTGTCTTTACAGCAGCGGCGTTTCCCCTGTTGAGCAGGAGCGGTGCCTCGAAGTGTGGTTGTCGCGGGCTTGGCGTTGTTGCGGCGGCGGCGGCGCCCCCGCTGAGCAGGAGCGACGCTAGCAATAACTTGGTGGACCAAGAAGACCTGGCGAATAGTTGGGGCCGAGGGCCAGAGGCACTCCACAGTTGCATCAGGAGGCGTGGATGGGCTGACCTGAGCCACAGGGATGACGCCCAAAAAGAAGGGTGAGCCGATGACTGGCAGGAAGTCGTCAAAAGCGAGTGGGGTTGCCAGGAAGCCAAACCTGGCGTGGTTGCATTGACTTGGGGTCCGTACATTGCGGCTGCCATCGTGTTGGAGTTGTTGTTGTTATTGGTGATGGTGCTTAGCACTAGCGAAGGAGAAGTGCGAATACATGAGTGAGCACACAGACATGTAGATAGATGTCCTCTTCTTCTCACCCTGTAAGAGGAAGAGGGGCAATCAGAACCTTGAAAAAAGTTTAGGACTTCTTTGACAAGAAGAAATGAGGGAAAGATCCCACGTGTAGTCGTCGTCTTTCTTTTCTGCGGGACTTATACATTTGTGAATGTTGTAAATCTGGACTAGTTTATATAATTATCACTCTGATATTTTAAATAGCTTCCATCTTATTTTCGTTATTTGTTGCTAAAATTAACAATGTGCGTGGTAAATTCCAATTTCTAATCCAATCTCTCAACAATCTCACTAACCCTTCGGGGGCCTCATCAGCCTCCTAGGTGGCATCCCCAGTTCATGGTGGCGGTAATTCGATACCTAGTATCGGGTTATCGGTATCACGGGCTCTGGGTCATTACAGTTGGTATCAGAGCATTGTTGGGGAATTGTATCAGAAATTGTAATCCACATCGGTCCAGAGCAAGTCCCTTTTGAGTCATCGTTGCTGGCTTAGGGTGTTTCTTGCGATGCTAATATGTTTTCCGTTGTCATGATTTCCTAAATTCAGGATGTCGCCTCGAAGGCGAAGAGCCCCAGTTCCTCGGAATGAGGCTACTAATTCACCTACTGCTGCTGTACCGGTTCCTGCCCAGGCTGCACCTGTTCCTAATTCGCCTGCGGAGTTACCCGGTAGTCATGGACGAGCACTGAAAGAATTCTTGTTGTTCCATCCGTCGACTTTCGAGGGTCAGTCTGATCCCGAGACAGCGAGGGAGTGGTTGGATGCTACCGAGCACGTCTTCCAGTGCATGGAGTGCGCCGAGGATGAACGGGTTATGTTGGCCTCATTTCAACTTCACGGTACTGCACGCACGTGGTGGACCTCAGAATGGGAAGTCGCCTTCCATTCCCGCCCACTTCGACAGATCACTTGGGCTGAGTTTGTTGCTGCATTCGAACATTTTTATACTCCAGCCTGTCTGAAGTTAGCCAAGATGTACCAATTTCTGGAGCTGACGCAGGGCGAGATGTCAGTGCTACAATATCACGATAAATTCATCGAGTTAGGACGGTATCCACCTCATATCTTTGCTGATGAGACTGTGAGGACTCAGCAGTTTCTGCCCAGACTGGGAGAAGAATTGAGCCGGCCGCTGTTCACTACGCGTGTCGTTGAGCTGGATGCCGCTTATCAAGTCACTGTCGTATTGGAGTTGGAGTTGGCGAGGACTCGAGGTTTCGGTCAGACTGGAATGGTGCCATCGACCGTTCAGCATCAGCCGCCCCACCAATCATCTGCTTCAGGCGTTTCTCCCGCCTTCTCTCCTGCCGATAGTGCTTCCTTTCAGCAATCTCAGGGCAGAGGTTTCTGTCATAAGAAGAAGAGGAAGAGATTTGATCAGCCATCATTTTTTGAGCCGAGTCAGTAGTCTGGTTCGTTCGTTCGGTCGCGTCCAGATTTCGTCACTTCTCAGTCGAGGTTTTGTTCATGATGTGGTGGCAGTCATCTGGGTGTGCCATTCTCTTTACCGGTTGTATGTTATCATTGTGATCTGCCAGGGCACGTCTCCCGTAACTGTCTGTTGAGGTAGCAGATGGTGCAGTTCACTCAGGCTTCGCAGTCGCAGCAGCCGCAGTTCCGTCTTTCTCTGCTGTCTCAGCCATCTCAACTGACTCAACCATTTCAACCGCCTGTTCCTATTCCTTCTCAGCAGTCGTCTGTCGCTACTCGTCCGCCGAGAGCCAGAGTTACACATATTACTCGTGCAGAAGTGTTAGCGTCTAATTTGATCGAAGGTACAGTTTCCATTTATGATCGCACAGCTCATGTCCTTATTGATTCAGGTGCGACGCATTCTTTCATCTCCGAAGATTTTATTACCCGTATCGAGGAATCGGTGAATGAAATTCCCTGTGATATGCTCATGGAGTTGCCATCTGGTGATTTCATGTCTACTCCTATATGCTTGAAAAATTCTCCGGTTGTGGTCAGTGGTCAGAAACTACCAGTGAGGCTTTATGGATTACAGTTAGCCAACTATGACGCGATTCTTGGAATGGATTGGCTAGAACTTTATGGTGCTATGGTTGACTGTCGCCTCAAGCGAGTTTATTTCATGCCACGCGGAAAGTCAGCCTTCATGTTTCAAGGTATTGATTTCTGTTTCATTCTATTGTTTTCGGTCGGTTGGGTGTATCGTGTGTCAGTTGCCTCTTCATCCTTCGTTTAATTTCGAGGATGAAATTTCTTTTAGGGCGGAGGGACTGTAATACCCGTAGTTTAGCGGATCCTTGATGGTGCGGATCTAGGATTTGTCCGATAAATTTTGGCTATTTTTAAAAAATTTTTAAGCACTAATTTCGACCTACCTTTACGTCCTACAGATGACAAATGAGCCTCACATCACATCGACCATTGGACACGGCACGACAAAAATATGGTACGCAACAGCTCTCGATACAAAAATTAGGTTCAAAACCACGCAATCGTAAAACAAGGAGATGATCAGGCTCAAATTAAATTGTCCACACTTGAGCAGACACAGGACAAGGCGACACTGAAAAGGCAATTCCAAGGCCCACCTCACCAAGAGATCCACCAAATGACATGGAAAGCATCGAGCTTACTAACAGATGCTCACCAAGAAGGGAAGAGCCTAGTTCGCTCGAACAGCTTCTCAGCCAAATTGGTCCAATCGAGTACTTCAACTTCAACAGAAGCGAAACACGTCAGGAGCTGACCGGATTTAAGCTGGGACGACCAACATATCGTAACAATATGTACAGCCATTGCCACAACTCGAACGGTCAACAGCAACCTGAGCAATTGACAGAAGAATCGCATACCAGCAAATCCTGACCAAAAGGGAAATGCCAACAGGAATAATACTAATGAATTCTTAAAAAGTACAAACGGCATAAAAGATAGCCGTCAGGCGATAACACCGAACAATCTACGAATCTGGACAATCAGATACAACGAGGAAAGAGTAGAATCACCTACTCCACCTAAAAACATACGAAGCACAATGTGAACTATTTCACACTGCAGGTGACAAGCCACTGAGTCTACACAGAGAAGCAGACTTCTACGAAAATCACAGGCGATAAAACAGTCAAGCCACGTTAGCCTAGGATCCACCCACGAATCCTGTTAACGTCCACCTCGTCCATCATTTCATCACGTTCTGGCCCATTCCATCGCGTCTCTACCTCAGTCAACTCGGCACGGCCGCGCGCCCCGCGTCGAGGAAAACAGAGGAAAAAAAGAAACGAGGGAGAAAGTAGAATGAGAGAAACGACAAGGATAGGAGAAGAGAAAATCACAATCACACAAACGACATCATCATAATGAGCAATTAACAAACAACTGAATCACATAATACGCAAGCAACAGGAATAATTAAGACACACATTAACTAATTGAAAAATAGAGAACACACCTTACAAAAGATAGGACGTCACAACTTAGCACTAGGAAGCTGAGACGCTGGTGAGTCCTGCTGAGGTCGTGGCGGCACGGGTTGAAACTGGGGCTGCTGTGGCTGGGCGAATGAAGAGAACTGCATCGGTCTTGACCTGAACGGACAGTCTCGAACAACATGGCCCGACTGGTCACAGCGGAAACAAACTACCAGCAAAGAGCATGGCCTGCCAGGGTGGCTACCACCACACCTCCCACACGATCCCAGCTGATGGACAGCAGGTCCCTGGCACTGTTGGGAAGACGGGACTGACGATGGGACAGCACCGGCAGAAGATTGTTGGGCATGTCGTTCCTCACGCTCCCTTAACTTGCTCCTAGTGTTCATGGATGGAGGTGTACCATGATCAACTGGCGCAAGAGAGGAGGTTCTAGTTGCATATGGCTGCCTGCCTTGCCGATTCTCATGCCTCTTATTCTTGAATCGCCGGAACTTCCTGCCTTTGGACTTGGAGGAAGAAGCACCATCGGCAGAGGAAACAACGGAAGGAACTCCGGGGACGCTCGACAGATAGACCTGTTGCAACTGCCTGATCGGTTGAGGGATAAGGTGATGCTGCACACCTGGCTGAGTGGAGTCAACCTGGGCGCGCACTTGAGATATCACTTGTCCTACTCCGGGCGGTAGGTGAGGTAGCACGGCTTCACTCTGCGTTCCATGCTGAACATTCGGCAAGCCTTCCACAACAGGGGCGGGAACCGCTTAAACTTGACTCGACGCAGACGCATAAACCATTACGACAACCACCGGAGGAGGAGCACCGTTTCCCTCCCTGGAAACACACGCCTTCTGGCGACGCGCCATCGAAACCTAAGAAATACATACTGATGAAAATCACATCAATAATCACGGAAAACACCCTAAGCTAGCAGTAGACGACTCAAATGGACTTGCTCTGGACTAACGCTATGCAATTTCAATTCTTTATATGAGTCCTCAACACAGCTCTGATACCAACTATAATGACCCAGAGCTCAGGGTACCGATAACCTGATAATATTGAATTATCGCTATCAAGAACTGGGGATGCCACCCAAGAGGCTGATGAGGCCCCTGAAGGGTTAGTGGAGTTTGTCGAGGAGTTGTATAACGTGTAAGATGTCAGTAGATGCATCTAGTTTCTTCTTTATGGTGATCTTCCTTCTTCCTATCACATGGTTAGCTGAGGATTACTCTATTAGTATATTTACCTCCCGATGCTATTATTTAATATAATTTGGCACATTTACCTATTTAGGTAGGCTTTCCTCTTTGCTGTAACTGTGATTTAATTGTGTCATTGCCTGTTTACTGCATTAAATGCATGCTCTAATTGCCTTTATTACTGCATGCTTGCATGTTTAGTGTAAGGTAGGGATCTGCGTGACCCCTACTAAGTCTGGCTATGACTCACCCATCCTTCCTGCAGGTGAGCCGTCCCAGTCGTCTACCGATCCATCGCGTATTTTTGGGGACCGTGCCTAGCGCGCCAGCTGTGGTCTGTCAGTCCTGGTGTACTTTTGTCCAGGGTATGCCCCATGTAGATGTACAGTGGGACTGTTTTGTCGTTGTTGGGCTTGCATAATTGTAAATTCTAGACTATTGTATATAACTATCACTCTGATATATTTTAATTGCTTCCGCACTTCAGTTTAAATTACTGCTCTAATTAATATTACGCGTGGTGTAATTCCAATTGTTTATACGCTCCCTCGACAAATCTCTCCAACCCTTCAGGGGTCTCATCAGCCTCTTGGGTGACTTCCCTAGTTTCTGGTAGTGGTAATTCGATATTATATCGAGTTATCGGTACCCGGAGCTCTGGGTCGTTACACTGCGTGTTCCAGGCTTCCTTGTTGTGCTAGATCGAGTAATCATGCACCTATGTACGTTTGGTGGGCTGTCCCCGCATAGTGTTAGCTTCTTTGGAAAGCAGTTTTCCTGTGGGCCATGCGTATGGTCAGTGACTGAGAATCAAGTGACCCAGCGAGAGGTGCTGGGAGACTTTCTAGGCTCCCTTAGAAAGGGAATGGACCCGATGATTATGAGCTGCCTTAAGAGTCCTTTGACCATGGTTTTTGACTTTTAGACTAGGGTAATTTGATGGCATGATTCTAGTTGGTACAACAGTCTCAGGATGAGTCGTGTGACTCTATGGCCGTTGGATTAGCGAGTCTAGCTAGTCGTCTTGAGTTTGGTGGCACTATGCCACCCTGTGTTCCGAGTTACTCGCGACGGGTGCGTGTGTAGCCTGTCAGTACTCCGCTGGTTTCCTTTTGAGAGTTCTTACGTTTAGTGACCCTCCACTAGTTGTAACTTGCCTGAGTGCGTGGGTGCTGACCCACCTGGGAGTGGTGGAGAGCTAGACCCGAGAGAGAGGGTTTTGGGTTGGTTGCCATAAGGCATCCCATTGTGGCAGCTCGAGTTCGGACCTAGAGGAAAACCAGCTAGGGGGCCTGACATAGCGCAGTCAGTCAGTGTGTACACACGTGGTCGGGGACTACGGACTCGTGTTAACGGGCACGACCGCGACTAGACCCTCATCCTTGGTTACTTGTACGGTGTCTCAGTTTCCACCTGGGGTGAGTAAGGAGACACGCAAGGAGTGGACTAAGACATCAGTGGATGTATCCTGCCTTACTTCTAGTGGTCGGGTTCTCCTGTCACGCGACACATGACTCTCTTGACTTAAGGTTTGATTTCCTGTCAGAGAGACGTGATTCTTCGGGTGGTTTCCATGTGCGTTTCCCGACATTGAGGTCTAGGGTTCCGGTAGAGTTACAGAGGTTTCACCCGTAGACAGTGTAGGGTTCGCAAATGGTGAGGTCGTGACTATACCCTTGGACCGCGTGATCTTGGGTTGGGCCTTCGTCAGTGAGGACTGGCCTTCACGACAGAGATGTCGCAGTTTTCCCTTCTTAGTAGTGTAGTCAGGGTTTTCCGTTGGTTCTGCGGTCCCCGACTGTGAGACCGGGGTTTGCTTTTCATTGCCATTAGGAGTAGCTTAGAGAGTCATGGTCCCACTGGTTGCCATTGTTACTGTTCTTGTTACGGCTGTTACTTTTGCCGTTATTGTTGCTGTTCCTAGTCATATTGCTGTTGTTGTTTTTATTACTGTTATCGTCGTTGTTTCATAGTGGGGATCCGCGAGACCCCTATTGAGCTAATGAGATGAGACTCATCCCCTTATTTTCAGGTGTTGTGGTTCCTCCTCGAGGTTCGGAAGTGCAGCACGGTGGTTCGTAATTGCCAGCTTGCTAGAGCTGGGGGCCGTAATTGCCGATTTTGTACGTTAATTTCATAGAAAAAAATATTTTATGTATTGAAATATTTAGTAAAATTTTGAAACTTCAAAAATTTGTGAAGCATGTAATGAAGGAAAATAAACCAGAATTTCTTTCAAATGTAAAAATATTATTTTCATTGAAAAACCCCTACAGTTACTTCATTTGGATTTATCTGGTCCCACCAGGACACATAGTCTTGGAGGGAGACTATATGGCTTTGTCATTGTTGACGATTTCTCTAGATATGCATGGGTGTTATTCTTGGCCAAGAAAAGTGAAGCATTCAATGAATTTGTTGATTTCTATGTATGAGTTCAAAATGAAAAGGGTTATCATATTTAGAAAATTCTGAGTGACCACGGAAAGGAGTTTGAAATATCTGATTTTGATGAATTTTATAGGAAGCAGGGGTATGAGCACTAGTTTTCAGCACCTAGGATCCCGCAACAAAATGGAGTTGTCGAAATGAAGAATAGAATGCTCGTGGAGATGGCGCACACCATATTGACAGAAAATGATCTACCACATTACTTTTGGGCTGAAGCAGTCAACACTGCTTACTACATCACAAATCGAGATATGGTAAGATCGATCTTTAAGAAAACTCCTTACGAGCTATATAAAGGTAAGAAACCTAACATATCTCACTTTAAACCATTTGGATCTATTTGTTATATCCTGAATAATGGTAAGGATAATCTTGAAAATTTTGATGTTAAAAGTGATAAAGGGATTTTTCTCGGGTATTCATTGACATCTAGAGCATACCGAGTGTATAACTCTAGAACTCTTGTAGTCGAAGAAAGTCCTCATGTTGTGATTGATGAATTTACCTTGAGAAACTCTAATGATAATCAACATTTTCTTGATTCAGGTGAAGGTGAGATCGAGAAAGGAGAATCTAGCAAACAAGGTGAGGCAAAAGATCAAGAGAAAGAAGAGGAGAAAGGGCAAGAAGAGGAGCAAGTACAACCGACCTTACCACGCCAATGGATGACACTCAATGACCATCCCTTGGAGAATGTGATTGGCGGTGTGGATGAAGGAATTAGAACACGGGTTTCAATTAGGGAAGTTGAACTTCATGATAATTTAGCTTTACTTTCCAACATTGAGCCTAAATCTATAGATGATGTACTCAATGATAATTCTTGGGTTATTACCATGTAAGAAGAATTGCACTAATTCTAAAGGAATCGGGTGTGATTTCTCGTGCCCCGGCCTGATGATCATCCCATAATCAGAACTAAGTGGATTTTTCGAAACAAACTTAGTGAAGATAGAGTGGTTGTGAGGAATAAGGCTAGATTAGTAGCTAAGGGCTACTCTCAAGAATTTGGCATTGATCTTGATGAATCTTTCACTCTTGTGGCTAGATTAGAGGTAGTAAGAATTCTTCTTGCTTATGCATGTCACAGGAACATCAAGCTTTTCCAAATGGATGTTAAGAGTGCCTTCCTTAATAGAGTCATCAAGGAAGAAGTATATGTGGAGCAACCATTGGGCTTTGAGGATGAAAAATTTTCGGACCACGTCTACAAATTGGACAAGGAACTGTATGGGTTAAAACAAGCTCCCCGGGCATGGTATGATCGTTTAAGTTCATTTTTAATTGATAATGACTTCAAACGAGGTAACATAGACCAAACGTTGTTTACTAAGACTTGTAATGAGCATGCTTTACTTGTGCAAGTTTATGTAGATGATATAATTTTTGGAGCTACGAACCTTAAAATGAATGATGACTTTGCCCAACTTATGCAGGGAGAATTCAAGATGAGCTTGATGGACGAGTTGAACTTCTTCTTGGGGCTGCAAATAAAGTAACTAGACGATGGTATCTTTATCAACCAGAAGAAGTATACTCAGGAGATTGTGAAGAAATATCAACTAGAGAATGCCAAACCTTTTACTACACCAATGTCCACTTCACTCAAATTGGAAGATGAAAAAGGTATCAAGGTAGATCAAAAGCTTTTCAGGGGTATGATAGGTTCATTACTGTATCTGACTGCTAGTAGGCCTGACATTCATTTTAGTGTGTGTCTCTGTGCAAGATATCAATCTTGTCCTAGGGAATCTCATTTGTCGACCGTGAAAAGAATTTTTAGGTATTTGAATGGTTCACTTGATCTTGGTTTGTGGTATTCTAAGAATAATTCTTTTGATTTACATGCTTACACTGATTTTGATTATGCTAGGTGCAAAATAGATCGTAAGAGCACAAGTGGTCACTGTCAGTTTCTAGGGGGCTACATGGTATCATGGGCCTCAAAGAAAATACATAGGCTCAAAGATGGGAAGGTTTCTACTTCATCAAGTCAGCAAGCTCTTGTTCCGTCGCGGGGAGGGTCTTCTCCATCTCTGAGCGCTCTACAGCAAGAGAATTCTCCTCAACCTGAGCTTCCTGAGCCGCTTTGGCATTCGTCTCAGCTGCAGCTTCCAAGGGTGTAATTTTCTGTAAAATGGCCCGCACAGTTTCCTGAAGGGAAGCGGCCTGACTCCTACTTTCAACAATGGCAACCTCAAAGGAGCTACGAAGACCTCGGACCCTTTCAGCCTGGGAGTTGATCTCCCGAATCTGGTCTGATATCACCCTTATCTCATCCTCCAGTTGTTTGACCCTTAATTCTTGGGCTCTCCATGTTGAAGCTTCATATAATTGATGAAATTCCCTCCAAGTGCTGTCTACTACCACCATCTAGGGTTCTTGTGGCAACCCTAGTGCATGATAACTTCGCGTACCAACCATGAGAGCATCCCGAACAGTCTCAATCGAGGGAAGTCAGACCCCTGGAACAAACTCCGGGCACCACAAATCAAAGTATCAACCATGAAAGGAGTCCCCACAAAAGGCGTGATCTGAGGGCCATCTAGCCACTCAATCCTATGAGATGGGAAATCAGTGGTCGATGCAAAGTTTCTTTTTCCACCATCCATCTGTAGGAGAGTTTCCTCTGCGGAAGCTGTCAAAAAAAAGGGGGGGGAACAATGAGGGTGGTCATAATCCTCATTCTTAGCCCCACATCAAAACAGAAAATTTGATGACATATAAAGAAAAATGGCTACCTAAGATAGTAGGATCCCCCGAAGGCTCATCGGGCCTGGAAAGCCCGGAAGTTTCTTCCCTTAGCGTCACGAGATCATCAAAGGTTGAGGCACCTCGAATCTCCTCCCGAGGCTCCCCTCCACCTATTGGGTAAAAAAAAAATTCAGTCCCCGTTATGTCCACTACAAGAAGTAATCAGGGTCAATACGAGAATGAAGGAATGAGATACCTCTCGGGCTAGTCGTCTCCTCATCAAAAAGAGAGATCGTGTCTCCTAAGGTGCAAGGAGAACCTTCGGGATTCCCCTCTACATGGGTTAAGCCCGGGGTCTCTTCCAAAGCGGTGACGCCCTCATCTCCATGCCCTAATGTCGTCCCCTCGCCCTGGGCACTGGTTGCCAAGGCATCACATTCTGAGTCCAAGGGCAAAGCTCCCATGTATGTCCCCTCTAAAGACTCCAAAGGATCCAGGGCATGAGAACTACCAGCTGCACAAGACACCGAAGTAACAAGTTTATGTGATGTTGTCAGCAAAATGAGGAGTAACCAAAAGCCTAATGATAAATGCAATTACCTACTACATGAGATATAAGATTAGCTTCCAATATTGGAGAGGATGACGAAGCTTTAGCTCCACGCCTCTATCCCTCTACGGTTGGAACTTGCTCCCTATAAATTTCTGCGAAAAGAGCTTGAGAATACTGTGCCACCATCTCCCCGTCTGCAGAAGCGTTGGCAGAGTAATCTGGCAAATCTACATTCAACCCAGAGTTGAGAAGTGTAGTGAATTCTTGCACAGAAAACGTTATGGGTGTGTCCAGACCACCTGAATTAGTAAAAATGTCAGATCGCTTCTTCACAGGATCAACTAAAGAAAGAATTAGGCAGAGTCTTACTGGAAGAAATGGGAGCGACATTCAACTCCGGTTCATGCCCATAGGACATAGCTATGTCCCTACCCTCAAGAGCCTCTGACAAAAAGAGGGAAAGGAGAAGAAAAGGCATATTAACAAAAAAAAAGGAAGAATAAAGAGGGCAGCAAAGTAGATGACATGGTGCCTCAAAATAGTTATACCAGAGCCAGTATTGTTATTAACGTCCCCACATGAATATGGGAGTGAAGCACTAGATACAGGATTATAATCGTCATCCTACAACTCTCCCTCCTCCGTATCATTCTCCGGCCTCAGGGACACCACTTCATTTGTAGGGGAGGGTACACGCACGGTTTTGGCAACTGAAGAATCTAGAGGCCAGGGAAAAAGAGTTATCAATAAAGTGCTACAAGACATACTAGGAGCAAGTCTAATGCTGAGTTGTTTGGTTGCCCTTGCAACGGGCCTCCTGTCATGTGAGAACGGCGAACTCGAATGCTAGGCCCCTCCTCCTCAGAGGGCCTCATCCGCTTTGGTGGTCCAGAGGACTTCTTCCCCTTACTCAGAGTGCTCGTCACTGCCAATTAACATGTTGGGCTTTGTACCTTGAGAACACCTATCTTGTGGGTCGATCTGGAGGATGAACGGGCAGATAGAAATGTGAGTAAGAGCAGCAGTAGCAACTGCAGCTTGAATCTGATGAAGATGAATAATCAGCAATAGAACGACAGAGAGGGAGTGCAGCAGCAGCTTCAATAGTAACTGCAGCAGGAGATGCAGTAGACGAAGAAGACAAACTTCTTCATAGCAACGGCAATAGGGATGACGACGTAGATTCTTCTGCACAGCGACCGCCTCAACCGTAGTAGCTCGATGCAGAAGGAGAAAAAACATGGTAGAAGAAGCAACATGCTTCTTATGGTAGCAAGAGAAATTGCAGTAGAGGAGGCATGAAGAATGCCCTCGCAGGCAGCAGCTACGGCAAGAGGAGGAAAGAGAAAGTAGGGCTTCTCCCTTCGTTCACGGCAACACAGTGAAGCAACAGGAGGAAGATGATGACAATGCAACTCTTGGCAAGACGTCGACACAAAACAACGAGTAGCAGTAGCCTTCGCTCGTTTATGTAGGTAGGGTATTTATAGAAGAAAGAGAGCCTACGGGGTTTAGATTCCTAATGTGATTTAAGCTTCCACATAGCAGTCCTAGTGAGTTTCAAACTTCCCATGCTAATCTCCTCTATCCTTATATGCAGTCGCCTTCTTAAAGAAAACTACAAACCCTAGAAGTTCATGCCGATTGTAGTAGGATGGGGATATAATTTTTCTTTTTTTCCTGTTTAGGAATTAGCGCCCATTCAAAGGGTCGCTTATTAAAATAGTGCCTTTGCAAGGGGCGCCTATTCCTCCTTTGCTTGGAAATCTCCTATACGAGCTATGTTGGCCCATTTGGGTTTTCTCGTGTGTAAGGCCCACTCAGGTATTAGAAAATTTTATTTCTAGCATTTATACGGGGTTGTTGGCGTGCGACGGGCTTCGTGTGCCACAGGCGCGCATGTGTGCGGTGACCGGACTGAGGGGTGGGATAAGGCGACAGAGGAAATGACAGAATCTAGCGTGCTTCGGGCACTTCCTCTTATGGTCGTATCTTTCTCAAGGCAGCACTGTGCACTCTCCTTTTATGGAAAGCCGAGGGGAGACCAAGTGGCACAAGGGGTTTTTCCTAGTTTTTGGAGAAATATGGCTGGGGTGCAGGCATGCCAGTCGATTTCTCGACAATCACCCATGGAACCAAAAGCTGGCAGGGGAAGCGCCGCCAGGGCGTGGCACGTGGACTCGAAAGGTGGGAGACAAGTGGAGGGAAGGTTGGTTCCATAGGTGCGAGTGCGCAGGTGACTGTGGGGAGTCGTGTACATGATGTCTTTCCCCACTGACCGTAAGCAGTCGGTGTTTATTTACATCGGATTGAATCCAAACACCATCGTTCCATGTTGAAGAGAGGTCTGTATATGCCTAAAGTCCTAGGTGGAGAGAAGGGAGCGCTTCACAGCTGTGGGTTCGCACTAGACAGGGCGATGTTGGCTCGGGTCAAAGGTGGCGGGGATTCACGCTAGGTGACACAAAAGGGGGACTGAGGGCCCAAACGTGGATGTGAACGCATTCGTTCAAATGGCAGTATAATTTCTGAGATCTATATGGCTTTACAGGCAGACCATAGTGGCCGAGGTACAACAGGCGCAAGCCGCGGGACAGTTCTGACACGGTGGTCGGTCCCCAGGTCACTACGTGACAAAGCGAGTATCCGCGTGTTTTATAGGGGACTCCTCTTGTGACGTGGGCCGTGTTTGCTCCATCGAATGAGGGACTTGTAACTGGGCAACTAGAGAAAGTGTCAGACTGGTGTCTGGGAGAGGGTCGATCACAGCTCGGGTCGAGCGATCAGACATGGCCTCCCGACTATGATGAAGTGTATCGTCATGATAGCGGTTGATGGACATGCGAGGGGGAATCCCGGCGTGGCGGGGTGTTCGCCTTTGTCATAACGTCTCACCCATGGTGGGGATAGACTTGTGCGTCATGGCCAAACATCGCCTGAGGGAAGTACAAGCGACATACCCTCAATGTCCTTAGTCGACGACCAAGTCACCCACACACAATTCTCCTTGCTCGTTGCCTTGCTGTTACTGTGGAGCTTGAAGCTTGGAGATCACTGGAGGCCTAGGTTGCTGCATGTGTCCACCCCTTGAGCTTCTAAGGGGTTTTTATAGGGAATTTGGAAGGTCAGGGAAGGGTTTAGGCGGGCTAGGGTGCCCCTTTTCTCGATGAATAATCAAGGGTTTTTTCCTCTCCGAGGGGATGTAATTAATGTCGTGACCTTTATGGTACGATAGACTCTCTGTCCCGACATGACACACACAATCGTCTGACTTGTCAGATCGAGCGAACCAAGGGCTTCCACAAAGCCCAAATAAAATTGTCACCTCGGTGACTGGCACGCCCTCGCACTTAATAAATCGAACAGACGAATAAAAAGATGAACTAAAGAATGAAAAAATGAAGTGCCCCTTGAAAGTGCATCCACAAGTCTGGCACGCCTAGTGGGACTTGACCTCCCTTCATCTCTTTACCGGGATTAGGGGCCCTCTGGCCTCTTCTTGAAATTCTAAACTATTTCACTTGCAATTGTAGGTTATACTTTGACGACTACAATGGCTGTTTCATTCGGACCACTAGTCATCACAAGCCACGTCAGGGAAGGCTATCTGGTGGTTTCGGTGCAGTTTGGGAGCTTCCCCCCCGTGGTAGGCTTCCCCAACTTCTTCGGAGTAGCCTTCGTCAACCTACTGGAGATCGAGGGGCCCAAGCCCGTCGAAGTCCACATTCTCATCATGGGAACCTCTGCTATCGAACCTACCACTGATGGATCATTAGCGACTGCTGCTAACCGCATGGCAGTGAAGACCGTGGGTTGCTTTGTCCACCATGTCCATCTCAACACGGACCTCACCAACAAGTAGGTGGCGTCCCGCCGAAGAAGGAACCATAGGAATGCTGGTGCTACTACCTCAAGAGGCCAGATATCTAACACTGGCAAATTAGTGCTAATCGACGGCATCAGAATCCACCTTAATGGCTGAAGAGTCGAAGTAATCCCTAAGCAGATCGTGCCAAATATCCCTGTGCGTAACTCATTCCAAGCATTAGGAGAACAGAAAAGAAGAATACTGAAATGGTTCGTCGACCGAAGAATGAGCCGGCCCCAGGGCCACGCAAGACCAAGCAAGTTTGGGTGCCCAAGTCAACATGGGCCCCAATGGCAACTCAACGGAGGCCTGTTAGGGCCGAAAAGCCTAGGGAGGGAGACAAAGAAAGAAAAAAGAAGATTGAAATACCACTTGGGGCGCCTCGTGAGCCACTTGTCCGAGCCCGCAAATGGAAGGCAAACACTCTGCTACATACGGAGAATAGTGGCAGATTTGCCAAGAAGGGTCATCCTGCCTGTGGGCCCTAGCATAAGCCAGGATGCCGCAATCTGCGGTCTATCCTGATCATTAGCTAGAAGACATCACCCAAGCTCTACGCGGATACCTTCGGGGCATCGGGAATACTTCCCTGGGAAGGCAGTGGCTATGACAGGCCATCACCACTCCTAAAGAAAATCAAGAATATTCAGCCAACTCGTTTGAAATAGAAGATGTAGAGTCGGGATGTTACAGGCACTCCCGCTGTGAAGAAGCTCCGTCGAGAGTCTCGGTGTTTGAAAGACTACCCTTCCCTGGTCAACCGACCAGGCATGTAAGGGGAAGAAGTCGAAGTATACAAGTCTACCTACACTTGCCATGTGTCGAAACGACCAGCCATTATGGGGCCCTACCTGAAGAGCCTAAAGAAGTTGCCAGAATTGCCGAGAGACCCGACCCTCTCACAAGAAGAGGAAAGACCGCTAGTGAGGCATTACAAATTCTTGATGAGACGATAAGTCCGGAAGAAGTCACGACAACTCTAGCTACTAATGTGGTTACGACAGCAGGAGATAGCGCCATGCCGTCCACTTAATCTGAAGAAACACTTGGCGAGGATAGGCGAAGCCACGCCAACCCTCTGGTCGACGACCTAGCCTTACTGATGCTGCTGAACAAGTACCAACAAGAAATTGAAGCTTTAAAGAAGCAACTGAGTCAGAGGGGTATGCATCTCTCTGCGCCCTCATAGGGTAAAGGCCTGCTTGGAACATCAGGGGGTAGCGGCTAGGCAGTTGAAGTCTCACCGCAGGTGATCGCCTCACAATCGGAGCACAACTACACTGGAGGCATGCCTCCCCCGCAATAAAACCTTGTAGCTGCACTGCATCCTTTAGTCTTTCAATTCCAAGGGGTTCCTGCCATGCCCCACACGGCCGTGCTAGGAATGCCGCACATGCAACAAGCTCACTTCTACCCAAACCCAGTTGACCCAACGGTGGTGAACAAGCTCATGGTCGAGCAAATGATAAAAATGAAGCTCGTAGAAAGAAGTGATGGTGACTCCACCTCATTTTCATTGACTCGCGAGAGAAACAATTGCGACGTACTCTTTGCGAGGATCGTTTTGACTATTTTTGAGTATTTTTCTGAATTAGTGCATTTTCAGCGAGATTTACAGATTTTCAAAAATTAGGAAAAAATCCTGATTTCCTTTATTTAACCCACCCCCCTCTCTCTTCTCTCACTCACACCATCTCACTCTCTCTCTCCTGTTCTCTCTCGTTCTCTCGTTCCCTCAGCTCTGACTACAGACGGAGGTGACCGCGGGTGAGCTACTAACACCGGGAGGCTGCTGAGATGCGTGCGGGTGTGACCAGCAGGGCGTGGCGTTCGCGCGATCCCGATCAGTGGATTCAAAGCGGTAGTTGAGTTCGCGTTGTGATTTTCAGGGCGGTTTAGTCGCCTCGGTGCTCAATTTCTTTGGTGGAGGTAGGGAGCTGGATCACCACTTCGTTCTGCACGTTTCCCCTGTCTCTGTACGCGGTTTGGTGCCCTATCGAGTAAGATCGGGCTAGTTTAGGGAAAACAGTTATTTTTGGGATTTGTAGGGTTCACCCAAAAATGGTGACGGTTTCTAGTATAATTACTGTCAGAATGACCATCGGGATGTCAGGATCCCATACCCACCAGTTTTATGTCGATCGGTTGTCATTTGGGGCCGGTAGGAGTCCGGGAACCCCGGTGACCCGATTTGGGTAGATTCGTCAGAATTGCCCTGTTTTCACGATCGGATGCATGCATGTGCCGTTTTTAGCTTCCAGATGTCTTCTGTGGTCGTATGACTTTGTTTCCCCTACGCTTCGGTGTGAATGGGACGTAGAACGAGCCAATTCAGCCATTCCACTGTTTTGCTTGCCGATTAGGTGTAACGGTTCAACCAGAGACTGTCACACTGTGTAATGGTCCTACGATAGACCGCCACAACCGTTAGTCATTTCGGGTCCTTCGAGGCTGGGGTCGTGTGACAGACCAATACTAGACCGTCACATGACTGTAACGCCCCTATGGTGGTGCATTACGTTCTTGTGGTTTTCGAGGACTGTGGTTGTCAATTCCCCGAAGATCGTGTCTGCCTCGAAGACCATGTCGGTCAGTTAGCCCTGACGGACCTCCCCTTGCGCGTCAGGTTGTGTGACGCCCCTGGACTGGTGCGTCAGATTGTTCGTGTTAGGCTTTAGGCCCGTTGGCCCTGACGCCCCTCTCTTGGTGTGTTAGGTGGTGTAGCGTGCCTGGCTTGGTGCGTTACGTGTTCCGAGTTGTAGCTTTAGGCCTGGTTGCCCTGACGCCGCACCCTTGGCGCGTCAGAGCAGGTAACGCCCCTATGGTGGTGCATTATAGTCCTGTTGTGGCCGTGATAGTCGGTGTTCTGTTCTGTGTTGTTCGGTGTTCTGCTCTATGTCTACTTGTGTATTGCTGTGTGTGTCTGTGTGTGTGTCGTGTCTGGTTCTGGTCAACCCGGTGAGACCAGGGGTTGACAAGTGACCTTGTCTGTGTCTCGACGATTCTGTCTAGCTTGAGACAGTGTTCTAGATGCCTCGGGATACTGTCCTACCTCGGTCGCGTGTCCAGGTGTGCTGAGGGTCCTTGGTGTCCCCTCGGGTCTCCGTGAGTCATTTCCTACAGAGCGTTGTTTCCTCTGGCTTAGGAATAGACTGATTGGCGACTTGTTCCGTTGTCTGTGACGATCTTGCCTCCGAGTCGTGAGACTCAAGGATCGTTACGTGAGCAGGTCTAGTTATCTTGTCCTGAGTTGTCGGCAGTTTCTTGTGCTGCCATTAGTGCTTTGTAGTATGGGTGACAGTACATGATTAGCATGTCTGTACTTTAGCACTTGTGTTTTGACTCTCTTTGTCTTGTGAGCCTCCACTATTCGTAGCCTTACGGCACGCTTCGGCGCGACGGCTCTTGTAGCGGGGCACTTTCCCAATTTACGGTTCTTAGGCTAGTTCCGTGAGCCCCTGGTCCAACCGTAGCGTCCTTCGGAGGGAGAATACTAGGTAGAGACCTGACTTAGGCAGTGGGCCAGTGTGTGTACACGTGGTCAGGGGCTTTAAACTTGCGTCGTTAGATGTAACCCTGACTAGTCACTCGCGTTATGGTACTGTTCTGATTCTGGCAGTGTCTTGATCTCAGCCTAGTCATTGCGGTAAGGTACGTGGACAAGACGCTAGTAGGCGCAGCATAAGACATCAGTGGACGCAGCTGGCTGTTCTTCTAGTGAGGGGTACTCCAGTCACGGTGACCTCCCATTCTTCTTTTTCCAGTCCTTCTTCTATCATGGTAGGCACCTGTCGTTGGTTGATCACTCGAATGTCAAGTGACCCATCAGGCGGGACTGCTAGCGAGCTTGCCAGCTTCGCCAGGGCATCGGCTCGAGCATTCTCTCCCCTGGTGATGTGGCCTATCTCAAGGAGGTAGAACCGCTCCATGATCCCCTTCGCCTTAGTGTGGTAAGGGAGTAGCTCCGGCTTCCGGACGTCAAACTGTCCCTGGACTTGCTTGAGGACCAGCAATGAATCTCCAAATACTTGTAGCATTTTAATCTCTATCTACAGGGCAATCTGGAGGCCGATAATCAGAGCTTCTTTATCTGCTTCATTATTTGTGCAGGGCTTGTTGATGTAGCAGGAAGTGTGTACCACTTCTCCATCTGGAGACTTGAGGATGATGCCGACTCTAGCCCATATCTTGGTATGCCTAGAGGAAGCTATTTCCATTCTGGAGGCCTCGTCAAAATATAGCTGCCAGACAGCTTGCTGGAATTTGTTTTAATTCCAGTACCTCATCTTCGGGTAGTTCCGTAGACAACGGGGAGTCTTCGGGCACGGGGTGTGCCACGAAGAAGTCCGTGACGGCTTGCCCTTTGATGGCCTTCTGTGGCAGATAAGTGATGTCAAACTCCATCAAAAGCACGACCCACTTATCGAGGCACCCCTTCAGGACAGGCTGGGAAAGAATATGCTTGACAGGGTCAGCCCTGGAAATCAAGCTTACTTCATGGGATAGCATGTAGTGCCTAAGCTTATTGACTGCGAAGACCAAGGTGAGACAGACCTTCTCGATAGGAGTGTACTTAGCTTCCGCCTCTACTAGTCTTCGGCTGAGGTAGTAGAGAGCCTGCTCCTTTCCCTTGTCATTATTCTGGGTGAGCATTGCCCCTAGTGAATATTCGGTAGTTGCTATGTAAAGGATGAGCGGCTTGCCTTTGACAAGTGCCCCCAGCACAGGTAGGGTTTTCAAATAATCCTTCAGCCAGTCGAAGGCATGTTGACATTCATCACCCCAGCTGAATGGTGCATTCTTCATCATTAGTTTGTGGAACAGCTGGCAGCGTCCCGATAGGTTAGAGATAAACCTGCAGATATAAGCTAGCCGGCCTTGCAGGGACCTTAGTTCTCCCAGGTTCTTCGGAGGTGGTAGCTCCTGGATGGCTTTTATTTTGAGGGGGTCAATCTCGAACCCTCTATGCCGGACAATGAAACCCAGGAATTTTTCGCTACAAACGCCAAAAGCGCACTTCATCGGGTTCATCTTCAGTTCATACTGTCGGAGCCTTTGGAAGATGACTCTGAGGTCGCTCAGATGGTCGCCCCTCTTCTTCATCTTGATGACCATATCATCGATGTAACGCTCGACCTTGCTGTAGAGCAGCTCGTCGAATATCTTAGTCATCACCTGCTGATATGTAGCGTCGACGTTCTTAAGGCCAAAGGGCATTCTCTTATAGTGGAAGATTCGCTTAGGTGACCTGAAGGCTGTGTGGATTCGGTCGTGCTCGGCTATCCAGATCTGGTGATAACTGAACGAACCATCCAGAAAGGACAAGGCCTCATGGCCAGTGGTTGCGTCAATCATTACTTCGGTGATGGGCACTGGGAAGTCATCCTTCGGACAGGCCTTGTTCAGGTCACAAAAATCCATGCAGATCCTGATCTGTCCATTCTTCTTCTTCACCGGCACGATGTTGGCCAGGTAGGTGGTGTATTGATTCTCTGCTACAAAGTCGACGTCTATGA
Organism: Amorphophallus titanum; assembly: GCA_024336825.1. NCBI lineage: Eukaryota > Viridiplantae > Streptophyta > Magnoliopsida > Alismatales > Araceae > Amorphophallus > Amorphophallus titanum. Next base: position 291,546 of record JANBPO010001167.1, read on the forward strand.
GCTTGTCAACTTCGTTGCAGACCTGTTTTATCAATTCCGGCCGCATGCGCCGGGGATGCTACTTTACCGGCTCTATCTTGGGATCAATCGCCAACATATACTGGGTCACTTCGGGGCTGAGACCGGGTATCTCTTTGTAGTTCCAAGTGAAGTAATCATGGGTGTAGCAACCCTAAATTTTTGAAAGAAATAAAGTTTAAATAAAATTATAAATAGTGACTTCACTAAAGTCACCATTTTATTAAATAACGCCACTTTCAACAGGTGTCCTTTAACCAACTAACGACCCTATCTAAGGCGTCAATTATGTTCAAACAATGGTAAGAATCATACTCAGAATAAAAGAAGTAATGAACACCCCTTGATAAGGCGCTAATTAATCAAATGAAGACCTTTACACGGACGTCAATTTAATAACTGATGCCCTTGTATATGCCGCCAATTAAACTCTCCTTGAACATCCATATGCACTCTGGCTTGTTATTTTCTTCCGCTGCGTATTGTTCCCTTTATTTATGTAATTTATCAACCAGTTTCTATTCTGTTGGGTTTTCCCACTGTGGCATGTCTCCTAAATCCGATAAGAGTTGGAAACTGAGCCAGATTACAAGGTGGGGTGTTACAACTTATGCCTAAGTTTCACCTTCATCTCATCCCAAGACTCAACCTGGTACTCCTGACACTGAAATAGCAAGCTCTCCACATTCCTCCAGGAAGTTTGCGCTTGCCCTAACAGCTTCATCTAAGCGAACGTGACTCTCCGGTGGTCTGTCATCTCAAACCACTCAAAGTATCGGTCCATATTGGCCTCCCAATCGAGATAGACCTTCGGGTCCAAGGACTCGTCAAAAGTGGGATAGTCAGCTCGCACGGCCCTAATGACTCTATCGCCCTCCTCCTCTCTTTGCTGTAGAAAGCCATGACGGCACCAACGATACCCCTCGTTAGCATTATCGGACCCATAGTCCTCAAGACCAAGGTCACGAAGCTGCGGTTCGATGGCTTGGTGAGGGGTGGCTGAGGAGCACCTACGGGTTGGCCCTAGACCTCGGGAGCAGGAGGGCCCTGGGCCGCCATAGGAGCGGGTGCGGGTGGCCCCTGGGTCGCCCCAAGCAAATCCCTGTGTGGCATTCTATCCAACCGTCCAATCAGATCTTGGACAGTTCTATCGGATGACTCCATGCGTTCCTCCATGGTCCTAAGGCAACCATCCATATGGTCAGAGAAACTCCTAAAGCTCACCTCAGACTTGTCCAACCGGGCCATGAGGGCCATCATCGTCTCATGCAAGGTGCGTAGGTCTCTAGGGGTGGCATCCTGTGGGTCTGCCATGGACGTGGGGTGATGGTACTAGGTACCTCCCCAGGTGGGCATGCAATGACACAGAGGTTGGAATGCACTAACTGATGTGAATGAAGAACCTAGACTCACCCAATATTCAATACGTGGCAGAGATTTTAATCTGAAGACCCAACTCACGCAAGGCTACTACCTTCCCAATAGGCGTAACCTATCTTTCCAGTAACACCTTTTAATATACCAAATATAGGAATGCAACACCTAAGACATGACTACCCTAGACTCAACATTGATGCGGCTCATTTTGGATGCGGATTAAAATGCAAACCTACCCTAGACGAACCTCGCTCTGATACCAATTTGATGCGGAACGGAACACAAATGGGCTAGGACCTATGACTGACTCGAGTGCGACCAGCACTTACACGCTAAAGGTAAGCCGGGTGGCTGACCTCTGTGGCGTTCCTCCGAGTGAAGGCCTCTCTCAACAAGAAACTCTCTCTAGCCCAACGTTCGTCCCTGCGAGGGAAACGTGGGATCGCAGCGGTTAAGGAACCACTGTCGCCTAGGGTGATCCAGTTCGGGTATGGTGCTCGACTGGGGCTATAGAACAGATGCTCACTCACTCAACCACGGTGATTCGTAACAGGCTAGGGACCCTATTCACACAAGCACGACATATATAACAGCACACTAAATAAGTACATGTTGGGGAAAAGGAACGTCGCATGTACCTCCACAACTAACGCATGGGGAAGAAACCCTGGCTGAGTCTAGCAACCCCGATACACATCAACAAAGTATTATTACAACCCAGATAATAGTGATGCCCACTCCTCGCAGGGAGATAGCAGGTTACAAACACTCAATTCGGGGCTGCTGGAACCCGGGCTGATGGGCAGCACTCGATGGCGACGTGAAGGCGAGGGGGCGAGGCTCGGTTCCCGATTGGTGAGCTCTGCCCGCTCTGGTAAGCCTACGCAGTCAACTTGCAGGGGGCAGTATCGCCAGATCCGGAGTTGGATTAGAGTGTCGTCTATTGTAATGCGCAGAGGAATGGACACAGATCGACCCGTCCAAGTGGCGCATCCAGATCTACTACCGTATGGACGTGACGGCGTCTGCACGGTGGCTCTGGTTCTGCTCGTGTAGAACTGCACAGAGAACAGGAAAAATAAGAAACAAATGATTACGATATGGGAGGGGGCGCCGCTTGCTGAGGTTCGTCGGCGATGCCTGGAGGAAGATCTTGACCAAAGGGATGAGTCAGATCTGGAGGGATAAGGCTGTAATGACCTAGAGCTCCGGATACCGATAACCCGATGTAGCATCGAATTACCGCTACCAAGAACTGGGGAAGTCACCCAAGAGGCTGTCTCCTTTCATCCTTTCTTCATGACCCTTTTCATTTATTTCTTTATCCTTTATTCTCTCTCCCTTATTTTTTTTATGCGCCCCTTTCTCACTTCTTGTGTATGCATAGAGTATGATGAGGTCACTCATCTCATGGGAATTGGTTGTGGCTACATATCAGGGCCTTCCAGAGTTCCAACAGGCTCGGTTAGACGCAATGGGATTCGGCACCTTCCTACAGGTCGAACCAATTAAGCTTGACCTCTCCCTCATCGAAGCACTGCGTGAGAGATGGGACCCAGAGAGTCGGGCCTTCGTGATGCCCTGGGGGCATATGGCGCCTAGTTTGGGGCATATGTTCTGGACCGGCATGACCGGACCTTCCCACGACGTCTTTTGATATACCACTTGATGTAAGGGCACCACAATAGGTGTGACACAACTAATGGAATGCAGCAACTAGCCCGACCCTTGGACCTAGCAAGGCAAGCACAATTAGTAGGATTAACGGATCGACGTCGACGACAACTCACCCGATGCTTACCCAAAACCCAGGGGTAACTCAGAGATGCCGAGCTGAGGATATGGGGTTGGACCCTTGCTGGTGGAGGGCCAGCAAGGCCAAGGTTGCTTTCCCAAGGGTAGGAATGCCCGAATCAAGGGGCAGATCGGGTGCCGAGGGAACGGGTCTCACTCTCTTCCCCACGGCAGTCACTCAAAGGCAATGGTGCTTTCAGGACCAAGTGCTCACTCTCTAACCAGCAGAGCTATAAACAAATATTGAACAAACAAAACACAAAGTAGGAGCAGTAGTAGAGTGCTTACTCTACCGGCTTGAAGAAACCGGTCCCGATCGGAGACATGGGTGAGCGGTGAAGCATGGGTTCCCCGCACACTACGCTGGTGAAGCTTCAACCTGTATTAATGGTTTACACACACTACACCTCACATAGGAGGGGTGGACTAGGGGTGGGGGATTGAATAGTTACAGACAAACACTACCTCCCCCAGGGATGGGCTTTAAGCCGGCCAGGCGGGGGTGGGGGAAACTAAGCTAAGCTGAATTGGCGAACTATGCTGGTTCTACCCGCTTCTGGAACAGCAGGATAGGAAGTCGATGACAGCACCGCCACAGACTCCACCGACTTCTGGTGATGACGGGACTAGTGCCAAAACATCTTGGGTTGGCCCAGGAAGATGCCTAAATTTCTAGGGATTATTCTGATGCCGATGGTAGCTAAGGTGCAGTCAGGACCAGGGCTGGCCAGACCTGGCTCTGGTTGTCCCAGAACTGCTGCTGCTGGAAGAAGTGGCCGTCACGATCACTCCAGGGGTCCGATGAGGGCGGGACCAGAACCGTTGTGATTGTGGATGAGTCTTCTTCGATCAGAGACCAACGGGGGCACTGGAGGAGGTCAGAGCAGACCGCGAGAACCAGAATGGTGGTCAGATCTGACTCAAGAGAAATTGACTTGTGCACTCCGGGGAGAAAAATTGGAACTCTATGCTCCGGGGTCCGAATGGCATCCTTCTTATTTGTGCTAGTAGAGGGCTTGGAGAGGAAGACCTCATCCAAAAGTCACATTTAAACTTTCTCTGGAGCAGCCGTGGTTGCTTCTTCTCTTGGCCTCAGGTTCCCCACCAGAGCAGTTTTGCGCAGTCGGGGGAGATTGGCTCCTCTGGGCAGCAGGAACGTCGGATGATGGCAAAACCACCTCACCTACGAAGAAGCCTCGACTAGCTTTCTAGCAATATAGGGCTTGCCACCAGGAACTTTGTGGAGATGACGGTATAGCCTCTATAGCCGGATGCTTCTCTACTGCCTGCGAACAGATGCTGGATCTTCAGCTGGCCGATGGTGAATGGAGTAGGAGGGGGGTGAAACACAGCAAGGGGTGTGTGCTAATGGCTGTGGGGGATGGAGGAGGGTGTTAGGGGTTGGTGAGAGAGGTTGGGCGAGGGAGGGGCTGGAGCTAGCAGATGGGGAAGGTCTGGTGCGGCTTGCTGCTCCAACACAAGGGGAGAATGAGGGAGATGGAGGGGAGGCCGACCTAGGTTGAATGGGGAGGGAGAGGGTGGTTCGGCTAGGACTATGGGGAGTGGGAGTGGTTGGGGTACAGCCTACCAGATGGAGGGAGATTCAAATCTCCCTTTGGGAGGTGAAATGGTGCATGGGGGAGAGGAAAAGTTGTGTTGGAATATGGAGGGGTGCTTTGGGAGTGATGGGATTTAATGAGAGATTTGAATGCTTTGACCTCAAACCCCTTCTTCAGATAGATCCCAATGTACCTTGCACCCCTGCCAGAATGTAACACCCTATTGTAGAGTTTTTCATGGAAGATCAGGCCATTGGATGGTCTTGCATTTCACATATGTCATAGCTCTTCGAGTCCTCTTCACAATGGTACCTGCGTCGCTCCGTTCTGATGTCGGATCTGGGCACAGGAGTCGATTTCTTTAGGTCAAGTAGGTCTGTCTCGAGACAGGATTACGGGACAGTGTTGGGAGTTAAATCCTAATAAATATCCTGGCTTTGATCCAGCGGTTGCCACTCCCGAGGATTGGCCAAGGACACTCTAGCAATGTCTTAGTCAGCCACCGCAGCCAAGAGACGTTTGGACGTCGCCATCCCACCAGCCGCACCCGCTTGCTGTCCTACAGGCCCGAGCAGAATCGAACCAAACTGGCAGTCCACCTCCGCCCCGAGCACCTCACAGACGTGTTGCCCGTCAACCCAAGACCGGTGCTCCCAGATTACTGTTGTAGCCTTTTACCTCCCTGCATGGAGTGGGTTGTAATTTTATTACTGTAATTATTTACATTTACTGTACCGGGAGTTACAGTTCTTAGCCGAGAAGGTCATCCCCACGCCCCGAGCGTGGAGGTACGTCTTCGCTCCTCTCTTCTCGCTTTGCTCATTTAGTATATGTTTGAAAGCCACTGCTAGCGTGAGATGGGAGATCTAGCTCGTTCAAATTCAATAATCACTCTGAATAAGAGAGCATGTCCCGTCTCGTGACTCAATTCGAGCACGAAGGAGTGTTGACCACCCTTGACTCACTGTTGGTTTCTCAACCGCGCAGATCCACGCGCTTCTCTTACTAGGGATGAGTCGCGAGCTTGTGCTTCTTGTTGAGGACATTTCTCCTCTTCTGGAACTCTTTAGGTGTCGCATTGTTCATGTCGTCACTATTCGCATTGTCCAACGAGTCGCGTCATCACCTAGAGTCCCAGGTTCACATCCAATCAAAATTGAGTCGCATATCGTCCCGCATCAGACTTGGGAGAGCTAACGGAATCTAAATCAGATATCTGGTTTGGGTTCAGTGCTCAGAAGTGCATTTTATAAATGTAGTTAGTTTAAATTTAAAGAAGTTGAGTTTGGGAGTCCAAAATCTAAAATACCAGTCTGATCGGCATGCCAATTGTTCCAACATGATATGGGAGGTAAAAGTGACTTGTGAGAGCTGACGGAATCTAAATCGGATATCCAGTTTGAGACCGGTGCTCAGAATTACATTCTTCAAATGCACTTCGTTTAAAATTTTCTGAAGTTGAGTTTGGGGGCCCAAAATCTAAAATACCGATCTGATCGACATGTCGATCATTTCAACACGACTTGGGAGGTAAAAGTGACTTGTGAGAGCTGACAGAATCCAAATTGGATACCCGGTGTTGCATTCGGTATGTTTTGATGATGTCAATGCAATATGGTTCATTAGTTAATAAGAAAAGTTTTAATTGCAGGTGCTCTAGATGCTGGAGTTGTATCAAAAAGAGTGAGGAAGATCTGAGAAATGACAATAAATTCACCTTGAGTCAAGGTGGAACCTCCAGAAGCTAAGACAAGAACACAGAAGTACTGACTGTTAATGAAGTGGCGAAGTAGGATCACCACTGCCTCGATGCAGTCACAACTACAGAAGTGAGTTTTAGAGAGCTACATCGACGCAATAAAGAGCTACACCAACGCATCAAGAACAAAACCAGCCAACAAGTCACACTACGTTGAAGCGTCAGAGGAATGCACTGACGCACTAAGCCAAGGATCAGATTTTGAATGCAACTACATCGAAGCACCAAGTAGCTGCATCGACACACCAAGTCAAAAGTCAACAGTCAAAGCCTTCTGGCCAAGGGGTTATATCTTCACACTACACCGATACATCTGAGGAGTGCATCGATGCACTCAGCTCAAAACTAGCAACTGGAGGTCAACGAGGTCGAAGCACCAGAAGGAAGGATAGGTGCTTTCGAAACACACTATCACCAGGACATGTTGAAGCAGCAAGTCACTGATCTGATGCATCAATCTTCATGAGATGTGTCACTACGTTCTGCATCGACCTGAAGGTTTATGCCTCAACGCAGCGTTATTCAATTCTCCAACATATTCAAAGTAGTGATAGTTTCTTAAGCACAAATGTGAATGATGGTTTCTTAAGGATAAATAATGATTGCTTGAAGGTTAAGTGTCAAGAATATGCACGGACCTTGACAATGAACAAATCACAATGTGCACAGACTACTATATGGTCCACACTACCTGTTTGATGAAATGACATGCACACTGGATTTATGCAGATGCAGATGTATTGGCTTTATGTTCACAAGGTTGACTTTGACTTTATGGGGATGCATTGTCTTCACGTTTTCTACACGTTTTGACTTTATGCATGCATGTAAACGCACTGACCTATTTACAATGAGCAGAGGCATGATCAAATACACCAGAAGGATGTAGCAAAACACATATTGAATCATGCAGCAAACATCAAACGCATATTGACTCAAGGTGTTTACTATCATCAAAACACAGGGACACAACGGGGTAAACTGATAGCAGGAAAGACGGGCGGAGAACTACTGTCAGTCTTCCTCAAAGACGACCTGACCCTCGAAGTAAAAATAGGAGCAAACTTATCGCCCGATGTACAAGAGCAATATAAGAATTTTGTTTCCGAGTACATTCAAGTCTTCGCATGGTCTGATGAGGATCTCCCCGGCATTCTCGAGGAGGTGGTGATGCATAAACTCAACCTCGATCCATTGGTAAGACCCGTCCAGCAGCGGAGAAGGAAGCATGTCCCAGAGAAGCAGGCGATCATCAAAGAGCATGTTAATAAAGGAAAGAAAACCGAGCTATTTCATCCAGTCCTTTACCCAACGTGACTCGCAAATGTCATCCTGTTGCCAAAGGCTTCGGGCAAGTGGCAGATGTGCGTGGACTTCACCGACCTCAACAAAGTCACCCCGAAAGACTGTTACCCGTTACTGAGCATCGAACAACTGGTCGACTCAAACTCAGGTAACGAACTTCTCAACATCCTGGACGCATACTCCGGCTACCACCAGATCCGAATGGACCGCAAAGATACTGAGAAGACTGCCTTTGTCACCGACTCCAGCATCTACTATTACACCTGAATGCCTTTCGGGTTGAAGAACGCTAGAGCCACGTATCAGAGGCTGATCAACCACATCTTCGAAGACCAGATCGAGCGGAACGTCAAGGCCTACATTGACGACATGCACGTCAAGACACCCAACGCCGAGGACCATTTTGCTGACCTGGCTGAGACCTTCAACACTCTCCAGAGGTACAACATGAAGCTCAACCCAGCTAAGTGTGCCTTTGGAGTTAGATCCGGGAAGTTCCTGGGATTCCTGGTTACTCAGTAAGGGATTGAAGCTAACCCCAACAAGGTCCAAGCCATCCTGGACATACGGCCACCTGCTTGCGTCAAGGACGTTCAGCGCCTGACCATGAGAATTGCTGCGCTCAACCGCTTTCTGTCCCGGGTGACGGAACGGTGCCTGCCCTTCTTTAAACTGCTAAGAGGGCCTAAGTTGGCATCTGCCACCTTCGGCTGGGATAGTGAGTGCCAGAGGGCGTTCATCAAGCTAAAAGAGTTCATGGCCTCACCTCTAGTACTGTCAAAGCCTGTTCCCGGGGAGCCGCTATATCTATACCTCTCGGCGACGCCTTCCACAGTAAGCTCAATCTTAGTCCAAGATGATGGAGGTGTCTAAAGGCCGATATATTACATCAGCAAGGTGCTCCTCGAGGCCGAAAGAAGGTACCCCGCAACCGAGAAACTCGTGCTAGCGTTGGTAATCTCGGCCAAGAGCCTCCGGCCCTACTTCCAAGGACACTCCATCGTGATGCTGACTCGCGAGCCCCTGAAGAAAATTCTGGCCCATCCCGAAGCTTCGGGTCACCTCGTCAAATGGGCCATACTCCTCAGGGCCTACGACATCTCTTATAGGCCCCGCACAGCCATCAAGGGATAGGCCCTCACGGACTTCATCGTGGAAAGCACTGTCCCGATCGAAGAAGTACCTCTGCCAACGACCAGCCCCACCTGGGACCTCTTCATTGACGGATCCTCCAACTCGGCCGGCTGCAGAGCCAGCATCCTCCTTCGATCCCCTGAAGGAGCAGAACTACAATACGCCCTAAAATTTAGTTTCTCCGCGTCCAACAACGTCTCCAAGTATAAGGCTCTCATCTCTGGAGCTAGGATGGCGCGACGCCTGGGAGCCAAACGAGTGAGAATTTACACCGACTCCCAACTGGTCGCCAGTCAAATCAACGGGGACTACGAAGTTGGGGAAGTGCAAATGATCAAGTACCTCTGGCTGGTGAAGGAGATAGCTCGACTGTTCGAGAGTTTTCAGGTAATCCAGATAGCTCGGGTTTGACTCTACTCATTTTCCTGGTTATCTTGTTATCTGAGTCTGTGGATCTGTTGTATCATTGTATGGCTTTGTTTCCCCTGCGCTACAGCGTGCATGGGACGTCGAATGGGCCAATTCGGCCGTTCTACCGTTTTACCCGCCAGACTGATTTAGCGGACCTACCAGAGACCGTTATATGCTTAATGGTCCCTCGACAGACTGTTATGGTTCGTTCGTTGTTTTTTATCTTTTGAGGTCATGGAGCATAACAGATCAGGCCTGGTCTGTTATTTGGATATAATGCCCTAGGCTAGGCGCGTTATATTCGGGTTATTTTCGAGGCCATCTGCCATTGTCAGATCCCTCGATGATTGTGCTTCCTCGAAGACTGTGTCAGTCGGTTCATTTAACGGATCGTTCCCTGTGCATTATGGTTCAGGTGACGCACTTGTGTGGATCCGTTATGGTGTGTTTGACTGATGTTTGACTAGGTATGGCGGTTGATATAATGCGCCTAACCCTGTGCGCCATATGGCTATGGCGGACTCATTGTGGTCCGTTATATGCTTCTTGTCCGTATTAATGTTTTGGGTCTGTTGGCCATAACGCGCCCATCCTAGTGCGTTATGCTGATATAGCACCTCTGTCTTGGTGCGTTATATCATCTGTATTAGAGTTTTGGATCTGTCTGCCATAATGCCCCTTCTGTGGTCCGTTATAGCAGGTAACGCCCCTATGCTGGTGTGTTATAGTCCTGTTGGTCGTGATGGCCATTGGTCTGTGCTGTTTTGTGTTGGTCTATCTTAGGTCGTGTTCTAGGGCAGTGTCTGTCTGTCGGTAATTTTCTAGATAAGTCGATTTAGGTGACTGGGTGTGGTCTTTTCCTTGACCATGATAGTACCCTAACGACTCAATCTAGAACTGTCAGTGTCCTTGTCTCTGGTCGCGTAGCGACTGTTCCTTCACTGTCGGGTTCACCTAGTGGTTGAGCGATGGTTCGCTTTGCCCAGAGGGTTGTCTTCATCCATTGCTCTTATTTCTGTTTGACTTGGTTCGATCTCATGGTGTGCCCGTGACCCATGGATGTCTGTTGATATCCTATGAGGGCTGTGACCTTGATGAGGTGGCCAAGAGTGCTTGTCCATGTTCTAGTGTTTGTGTGTGTGTCTTTGTGTGTCGTGTGTGGTTCTCGACAACCCGGTGAGACCAGGGGTTGACTGATGGCCTTGTCGCGTGCCTCGACAATTTTGCCCAGTTCGAGACATTAGTTCTGGATGCCTCGAGGTATCGTTTCACCTCGGTCTGCATGTCCAGTTGTGCTGAGAAGGCTTTTCTCGCTATTTGTGAGTTCCATCGTGTATTGTCGGTGTGCGTTGCCTGAGTGCGCAGTGGAAGCGTGTGGGCTAATTACCCACTAGTCGAGAGAATTATTTTTCTCGATGTGACTTTGTCTGGGCTTCCTGTGCCTTGTTTTCTGTTGCCGGTAATTTTTCGGCGTTGGCATTGGCACTTGCGAGTATTGGGGAATTTGTCAGCTTTCCTATGAATTGAATACCCTCTACTCTGCATTTCTTCTCGTAAGTGTTGTGCTCTTGAGGCATACTCATGGTCCTTGAGATGCGTTCCCCGAGATTATTACTTTTCTTGTGGTTATTATCATCGTGGGTCTTCCTCGGTGAGCTGTCTGATGCATGACCAGTTCCTTATGGTCATGTGTTTGGCTATTGCTGTGCCTTGATATGACCCTACTTGCAGTGGTGTTCTGTAGTTCTGTGTCTTGTACGGAGCCGGAATCCTGCGAGTGCTGCAGTTGTGTTGTTCCGAGAATTATTTCTGTATGATTTTGTGTCTCTATCTTGGACCATCCTTCTGTCAGTAGCTTGCCGTACTCTTCTTTCCTGGTAGAGTAGCTTGCGACTCGATCAGATGTAATATCTGAGTAAGGACTGACTTGATTATGTGTGGGGTCCAGCAGTGTTGTTGTTGTTGGCGTCCTGTGTGCTTGGTATTCCCTATTACCTCGGGCATTGGAGCCAATGATGTGGTCGAGCTATCAGCTATGAGGACTGTGTTTCCTTGTGTAAGCTGTTGCTTGTCGTATTGTCATTTTGTTTCCTCGATTTATGTTGTTGTGGCAGTCGTGTCTCCTATCCTGAGATGTAAGTGATGTTGCCCTGCTTCGGAGGTGTTGGACTTATGTTCACTCGTGTCGTGCTCAGCCTAGAGCGTGTGCTTGTGATTGTGGTTAGCCTCCGACGTACTACCTAAAATGCAGATAATGGCTGACGACGCTGCATTGATGCCAACATAGCCGTTTGTTCACTGTAGTTGCATTAACATACATTAGCCAAGTTCATAAGCATAATAAATATGAACATGAAGCTTTGATTATCATTAAATAAATGAACTTGGAAAGAAACAAGATTAAACCATTCCCTGGGTTCTAGGCGGCCAAAGGCCATGCCTCCTTCAGATGGAGGGCGACCACAGAGGTGGCCTTCTGACCAGGGGTGGGCGGCCAACGGTTTGGCAACCCATTTGCTCTTATTCGGAAGCAGAGAGTCTGGAGTAGATGGGGGACTTTCCGTCTTATAAATCTACGCCCAAGGGATGCCCCTGGACATCAATTTAGGGCTTCATGGTGGAATAAAGAAGGGAAAAGGATGGTGGCTTCTTCCTCCAAATCCTCTGGAAGTAGAGAGCTCACCGTCCTCTCTGAAGTTCAAGGCCATTTGAGCGCCTTGGTGAAGAACGGCTAGGTAAGGTTGTGTGTGTTAGCTCTAGTTCTAGCATTGATTTTTGATTTGATCCTTCTCTTTCCTCTATCATTCTCCTATTATTTTAGCCTCTCCCAACCTTTTCGAGGGTGAGACACGCCCGTCGTTACGACTGACTACATGATTTAATGGCGGTCGTGACGCCCACCATGAGGGTGTTTATGCATCAGTGGCACCTTACGTGCATGATCATCATGGGGAAGCGTCTCCACAGCATGAGATGGAATTGGGAGGCCTTGGGCGCGATGATCGAGCTGTGGCACCTAGACACACACGCTTTTGTGTTCCCTGAGTTTGAAGCTTCAGTGCTAGTGGAGGAAGTTGACTTCCTGTTCCAATGGGGCGACCTAGAGGCGGGTGACCTGATCGATCTCCCTCATTGGGAAGAAGTATTGGTAGAGATCGTGCGAGACAAGCGCGAGGTTTGGCGGATGACTAATCAGCGGGGGATACTAGTCGACCACCTGGCCTGGTGGTTGCTGAGCTAGGTGAAGGACAAATCCATAGAGGCAGATCGGCTGATGCAAGGAGTGACATTGTGTCTAGGTGGGGCACTTCTCTTTCCTACAATAGGAGACCAGCTGAGGCGAGAGCATGTGGGGCCACTCACTCTCCTATTGATGGGGCACTCCCTCTCCCAGGCGGTGCTCGCTCATTTGTATTGTGGGCTTACCCAGATGAGTTTGGGAGGGTGCACCATGGGGAGTCTCTACTTGCTGCAGGTGTGGATGGAAATCCATCTAAGCTTTGATTTTGATGACATAGTGACCACGACTTCCCGAATCTTTGAGAAGAGTGCGCTATATCCAGCAAGGGCCATCTTTGGTCCTGAAGATCATGTGGTGTGCAAGACTTCACTTTTGAAGACTAGAGACGACTGGCAAGACTACTTGAATTTCCTGCCCAAAGATCAGTTTGTGTTCGTGCTGATGATGTACCGGTGCGAGGAATTCAAGACACACGGGATGTAGGAATAGGAGTTGTGGCTTGTGGGAGCTCAAGACTTGGTGTTGTACCAGGCCCATTGCTGTCATCGCTAGGTGAGACTACCTAGACAGATCCCAAGGGCTGTCTTGGGGGGAACTTTAATTGCGAGGCGTCTCCCGGGGACCGACAGGGACAGACGGCGGCTTCACAAGAGTGGGAAGGCGTGGAGGCGCCACATCACCGTGACTAAAGCTCGGATCGATGTGGAGGAGGACAAAGATGAGTTGAGGAGATATGTGGACTACCTACTGTAGATCCTAAGAATTCCACTTAGAAATAATAAAAGAAAGAATAAGAATAAGCTAAGAATGGGGGGAAAAGGAGAAGTGGGAGCATGCGAGGATGCTAATAGGAGGGTGATCGCCAGAGGACACGCAGGCCTCAAATGATATAACGATAAATAAGGAGGGATCACGATAAATACCTTAAAGAGCGTGGGAGATTGTAAGTGTTTCTTCTCTTCTTATCGGCCAGCCGATGAAGAGAATTTCTCTTTATTTGATTACCCTTGCAAAATAATGACAACATCCAATAAAGGAATGGATTAGCAAAGCAAGTGTAGTATCAAATCCCAAATGAAATATACAACGTAAAGCATGGAGAATGACACACCTTATTGGGTGTTGGCCATTAAACCCCTATGCAAAGGGTAGGAAAAAGGATGTATGCTAGGAAGTGTGCAAGTATTGCACTATGGAGGTCTCAACTTAGAAGCACTCTTGCGGGAAAGGGAGGTCCATCTCTAGTCTCAAGTAGCTCCCACTAGAGTAGAACAACAACCTCCTTCCATTCCGATCACAATTAATACTTCAGCTACCGCGGCAAAACTACCGGTAGCAGCGGAGTTTGAAGCTCCGCAAAATGAGACTAATGTGTGATCATCTGCCACTCCAGTTGCCGAAAGCTTAATGGCTCAGAGATAGATGATCGAAAGGATTGTGGAGCCAAAATTTACCCAACATGGTCAGGGTGTAGCCACTGTTGATTTGTACAGCGTGTCGTATCCCCTCCACCATCAATTCAAGAAACTTCTACCAGATTGCTCGAAAGCCCCAAAACTTCAGAAGTTCAATGGGCACGGTTCACTACATGAACACTTGGCCTACTACATGACGGCCATGGGTGAATTGACATTGGAAGAGTTGTATCTTCTTCGTTATTTCGTCGCATCCTTGGCAGGCACCACCTTTCAGTGGTACTCTAGGCTGAAGGCCAACTTACTGGCTGATGGGGCCGATTTGCAAAAGAAGTTCGTCGACTGCTTCCAAACAGTCAAATGCAAGGTATCTCTTGCAAAACTTCATGCCATCAAATAGAGGAAGGGTGAAACAACATTGGACTTCATTAAACGATAGAGGGACGTCGGCATAAGGTGGGATAATCCTCCAACGCCTGAAGACACATTCACCATATGCTGCAGAGGCTTAGTGGCGAAAATTAGTGAGAAGCTTCTGGGGTCAAACATCAAAAGCTTCGACTAGTTAAATACGGTGGTAGCTGAGATTGAAATGTTCTTCGCTAACCAATCGACATATTACTCCATCAAAGGTAAATCCTCCAAGGATCGCCAAGCCAACGATAAGGACGTAAATTCAGTTCACTTTTCCCCGACAAATGGAGATAAGGGGGAAGGAAAATCAAAGGGTAACGGCAAAAGGCTCGATGCCGAGGTGGCGGCTGCTGTATTAGTGGAGTGCATGGAAACGCCTTACTCTTTCAGAAAAGAGCATATGAAGATGCTCTTTGATCTGTGTATGAAAGAAAAGCTCATCACTTTGCCTGATCCGCGTAAGGCCACAAAGGTGGATAAAATGGACGACCCTGATTATTGTGTGTATCATGAAGGTTGGGTCATACCATCGGGGACCTTTATGTTTTAAAAAATATAACAGAAGAGCTCATCCAGAAGGGCCTGATAAATATGTTGGGCCATTTGGTCGACCCGCCGCAGCCTCATGCCTAGAATCGATCGAATCGATCAGTCAATGTGATCCATATGGTGGCAACTGCCTCAAGCTCAAATGCACCAGAGGTCAGGCCATCGAATCAACAACCTGGAGCTGATTTTGGATCTTTCCCTTCTTCGATGCCCGAGTGCCTAGCGGTGTGGAGGACCATTCAAAAAATCATGAGGGAAATCAGACAATTACAACAGGAACAACGGGAACAACTGCAATTCCTGAACAGTGTCAACGAGCGGTTGACTACTTTCTCCTTTGGGCTATTTGCCAGGGGACCTGCTCCAACACACATCAGGGGCCATAGGCATCATCAACCACCCAGATACCTCCAAGGTCGGGAGGATGGCTCTCTGAAGGCTCATCAGATTCATTTGAGGACGAGGAATTAGAGAAATTATATTCTTTCCCTCATCACAAAATCTTGGAGATTTTTTACGTATGTCATTGTGAAGGGCTACTGGATCTTCCGATGTCAGAAAATAATGAAATGATGAGCACTATGCTGTAGCATGGCTATTGTTTGTATCATCGGACAATAGGCCATGTCATCCAGGATTGCCACATCTTTAAGGACATTGTGAAAGACCTGATCAACTAGGGGGTACTTGATATGGGTGACTACTTGGTTCGCCTGCCACGGCCACATGTGCAGAGGGAATTAAACTTCTCTGTCAGTGTGATACATGCATCAGTCTCCTTCACACTCCTCGAGTCAGGGAAAGAAGAGGCCAACTCCAGCCAGGCTAAACCCGCATTATGGTATCTGGGTGGTGACCTTATCATCAATGTTATTTTCCCAAGAAGAACACTAAAAAGATATTCGACAACCTCTTGAGAGTGGGTCGAGTGATGGTGCATAACCCATCGTCATACTACAATGAAACGACAAAGAGTCATCCTCTCTATTGCAAGTATCATGTCAGGGTGTCTCACCCCACAGGGGAATGTTAGGAGGTCTAAGACTGCATCGAGGTTTAAGAATGACTGATAAATCAAATTGATTTAAGTCTAATGCATTCATTAAGTTTTGATTCAAAAGACTTGAAAATATCTGAATTATTATTTTAATAAATCTTAACCAAATGTCTCATGTAATTTCAAGTAAAAAACCTTCTAAAATCTGAAACTTTAAAGACATGACTTCTTTGGTTAAGATACATGCAGTTAGTATTGTCTTTAAACATTTCAGTATCCTGAGAGATGTCTAAAATTATTGAAAGAAATCTGAGTCAGAGCAATGACTTTGGTCAAAGAGAAATTGGGCTCTCTATCAGAGAAATAGAGTAAACTCATGTCATGAAGTGTCATAGTTATCTCTGGTGTAAAAATAATTGAAAATATGGTAGAGAAATGGCATGGTTGTGTTGAGTAACTAGGGATTCTGGCCTCTGATCAAGGTGTCTCCTCATGTAAAAAGACACTCCAAATTGCTAACTCTGTTCTCTTATTGAGAGACAATAAGGTTATCACACTGAGTAACTGGGTCCCTTCACCTAAGACGTGTTGTGCCTCATGTAAAAAGGTGTTGATTGAACTAAACTTGCTCAGGAAAATAAGTGCTGTTAAAAAGAAAATTCTGAAAAATTTAGTTTATCAGAAAACCATTGCAATAAAAGACAAACTCAGAAACACTCATCTTTGTTTAAACCTCAATACTATCTTATGTAACTTCCAAAGGAGTCATTGAATTTAAATGAGTAAGATAGAAGGAGATTGATGTAACACCACCTTGGGGGTGATCGTCACAAGACCGAAGACCGCTCGGTAGATTAACTCCATTCGTTCCCTTATCTTGAGTTACCTCTCTACCTAATGCCCCAGTCAGTGCATACATTCTTCCAACATGACCCCTTTGCTGATGCTACTGTCGTGGTCCTGGTTGCTGCAGCTCCCGTCGATTAGAACAATCTTTAATGAAGTGTCCAACTGTTGTACCCAGATAGTTTCCCAGCAAAATACTCAGGAATAAGAGTCCGAAAATTTTTCCAAACACCTATAAGGCATGGGCTACACAGCCCCTCCTACAACTCGTCGGGCCCCTACTAAGGGTCCCAACCAGCTAGTCATAGCCTACAGCAGCCTCAACAGTCGATTGGGACCACTCCCGATCGCTCAGTGGTGGGCTTTTCCCGCATTCTACACGGCCACTCGGGCCAACCGGGGGCACCCTGACTACAAGCCATGCCACATGACATCCAGCAACAAGGCCGGGGCCTACCCCAAGACGCCGTCTTCCAACCCTCTAGGGTCAAAGGGAGACCTAACTAAGTCAACCACAGGCTTGGGAGGTCCGCAGCATGCATATACAGCTTACACACGTGTGTCAGGCATTTCCCCGAACACCATGTGGGCATACATATTCCAACCCTTCTACAGCAAATAACGGGCCGACCCACGGCTCCAACATACCAGCGTGGTTCTACAACAACCCTCCAGCAAGTCGGGGCCAATGCCGACCCTCAAACATGTGGCGATGAGTCACTTATCCTTAGCTCTCAGGCCAACCCGAGGCTACCTTGCCAACCCGTCGTGCAACACAGCACACACCACCAGGTTGGGCCCACATACCGAAAATGTCTCTTCTCAACTCCCACGAGCTCATACCCTCAGTCCCGGGCCAAATCCAAGGCCCACCAGTCATCTATTCGAGCAGTTTGATAACTCGAGGTGTGTCGGGCATTTACCCGAACACCTTGCGAGTGACAGCTATGACGCGATAGCAACAAGCCCCCACGAGCCAATCCCAACACCCTCGAGCACTCCATCCTGCAAAGGATAACATTAAATGATCCCAGAAGGCCGCCAGGGCCAACTCCGTGACCACGGTTCTCCCCCGGGGTAGGTTCGCCCCAGGGGGAGGGCGAACTCCCTGGGGACCGCACTCTCCTCTTAGCCCAGGGGCCCCATGGCCCTCCCCAATCCCAGTCTCGTGCAAGGTTCGTCAGTATACCCGTACGTGGAAGGAGCCGCGAAGAACGAAGTGTGAAGTCACGAGGAATCATGTGGGTCAACCCTCAGTCTACGTGCTCAAGCATCCAACCAGTCTGTTCAAGCCATGTATCCTTCTTCTGTCCTCTCGCTCTTGGTCAACGTGGGCAAAAATAGAAGAAAATCTAGATTTTATAGAGTGGGGACCGCCCCTCTCTCTCTCCACCTCTGAGCCGCCTACCCCTCGGGGGGAGGGCTTAGGCGGACTAGTCTCTTTCTATTCGCTGTATAAATAGGGGGTGGGGGTGGCGTGCCGAGTCACCCCCTTCATTTGAATCTCTCCCCCTCTCTCTCTTCTTTTCCCGTGGGCGGACGAACCTCTCTCTCCCCCAATCTTCTCCGTCGCCAACGCCGCAATCGCCATCGCCGTCGTTGTCGTTGTCGCCTTCTCCGTCACCGGGGTGAGGAGGCCACTATGGAGGGGTCTCCCCCTCCTCCTCTCTTCCTCCCCGTCTCTTCCTCCCCATTCCTCTTCCTCTTCTTCGTCTCTTATCCCTCATTTTCCATCCCATTTGGGAAACGGCGGAGCCCTAGACTTCGTCCCCTCCTTCTCTCATCTCTTCCACTTCTTCTCCATCTTCTCTTCTCCTCTTCTTATTCTCCCTCTCTTCCCCTCCTTCTCCAGTGTTGTGGGAGATAACGGGGTCGCCAGTGGTGCTGGGTTGGGAAGGCACAGAGTGTGCCGCCCGAAAGGGCACCGGGCATGCCGGGGAAGCGCCTTTGGGCGTATGCCGGGTAGAGATCTTCACGAGCATGCCGACGAAGGAGCCAGGGGGCCGTGTCGGGGAAGAGCACACAGGGGGTGTGTCGAACAAGGGCACACTTCCGGGTGTACCGGGGAAGGCCGCAGGGGGCGTGCCGGCGAAGACTGCCAGGAAGGTAGAGAGCGTGCCGGGGAAGGGCAACTTCAGGGGTGTGCCGCTGAACGGCACCAGTGGGTGTGCTGGGGAAGGCACTCGGTAGTGTGCCGTGGAGGAGCATAGGGTCCGTACTAGGGAAGCGCCACTCCAAAGTGCACCGGGTAAGAGCGCAGGGGGTGTGCTGGTGAAGGCCACCATAGGGTGTGCCGGTGAAGAGCGCAGGGCGCACCGAGGAAGAGCGCAGGGAGATTATTTCAAACCAAAGGAACGCCCAGTGCTGCCCTTGGGGCACACTGTGATTTTGTTGGGGCCGTCACTCCTTGTGGATACACACCTGTGTTTTCCCCTTACGCCTCCGGCCTAGGGGAAACTTTGCCAAAATTTTGTCAGAAATCATCGGTGTCTCATTCATTTTACCTGTAGTAGAGCCCCCCCTTATAGTTTTTTACTTCTTTTTGCTTGTGGCCTGTTCTGATCTTTTGTTTATTACATTTTACAAATAAATGGCTGCCCCAAGCAGTTCCTCTGCTCCCGCTGCTATTGGTGCTGGACGTGTCCCTCCGCCTCCGGTTCCAGCCGTCACCTGGCTCAATGTCGAGGACTTGGACCGAGAGCATGTAGAAATAGCAGCACTAGCTGAATTCTCGGGCTCTGAGACTGAGACGATGGACACCCAGAGAATTACAGGGGTCGGGAAAGGCTTCACCTTTGATCGTGCCACAGGGGACTACAGAGGGGACTTCCTGAAGGATAGGCACCTCATTCGCTTCTTGAAGCACTTTCACTCCCGAGAAAAGCTAGACCTGCTGGTCGTGAGGGAGGTCGAGCATGCAGTTCTACAGTCCCGGGATAGCTTACTATACAGCATCCCTAGGAGCCTCCCAATATACTTGGTGGGAGAAGCCTGCGAATGGAAGCCCGTGCTGGGGCTCGAGGCCATGTTACCGGTGGAAGACAAGCTGGTGCGGACTCCTGGCTTTGTTCCGGCCAAGTGGGACATGGCCGTCGGGCGAGTTCAAGGCGAGCAGCACCACTCTGGTTTGTTCTTGGCTCCGCTGAAGTGGGGCAATGGGGAGGAGCCATTCATTCTAGACTACTTGGCAATCAGATGCAAGCACGAGCTGGCGCTGGGCTGGTTCGGGGAATTGAAACTTCAAGATGCACACAGCTTCAAGGAAGGGGCCGTAGAGTTCACAGAGTACATGCTATTCAACTATGCCCCGATCCTCATCTGGGCTGGCGTCTATCATAGCATCTACGCCTCCCGCTACGGCTACCCCATCTCCAAGGGTCTCTGCTGTGGCATGATAGAGGTATTCAGCACAGAGACCAACATATTCTACACAGCAGAGGGCGAGACTTCATTGGACTTATGGAGTCTCAGCCAGTTCAGCGGCTTGCCCCTCGACGGGGAGCCTTATGAAGAAGTTTGCTTCCCTGGCATGATTAAAGATGAAACCAACGGGGACGGCTATTATTCTCTAGGCTATTTGTACCGGTACCTTATGAAGGCATACTGGGAGCCGTGTCAGTTGGTACATGGTGAGAAGCAGCCTCGTCGTGGAGACCAGAAGAAGGGTCAGGATGGCCCTGTGGTTGCAATACTTCTATGACGGGTTGAAACAGTATGAAGATTTTCCTTGCGTCGGCACCATCGTAGCTCGTAAGAAGCGGGCCAAGCCCAACACTGACGTGAAGATCCCATCCAAGGGGCGCTAGAGCGGGCCCAACCCAATGGCAGTTGGTCCACTGACGCACTACGCAGCCTATTTGACATACTGGCTATGCTCGTTTGCCATGCCATATGGGGACGAAATAGTCATTCGGCCGGAGGCCATCTACCTAGCATGTCAGATGGCATGGGGGATCAAGCTGTCCCTGTGCCCAGCTGTTCTTTGCTTGATATACAAGGCGCTAGAAGACATCAGCACCCACCAATTCCTGAGGCAGGCCCGCTATGTGTGCCCATTGCATTTCTTCAACGCGTGGGTCTGCTCCCTATTTCCAAAATTCACCCTGCGTATTATTCAAGACTATAGGCTAGTGCCGTGGATGCTGGAATTCGCAAGTACTGAGCCGAGCTCCACCTCTCAGTGGCTATATGATATTTGGGGCTGGTAGACGATGGTCCCCTAGGACACTGCCGGCACCATTCATTTCTGGACATTGGCCGCGCATTCGAGCCCCTTGGTGAATAGCAGAAGGGAATGCAAAGATGATCAGGTGGAGAAGTACGTTCACCCGATCAGCCAGGAGAATGTGGTTCCCCTGCTACTGGAGCCCGAGCTCAGGGACTGGGCATTATCCATTCACCCCAGCGTGCTGGCGTTTTGGAAGGGGGAGACATTGCTGCTCGAACCATACTACCCCTTCCGCTTCGGCTAAAATTTTGGGTATGACCAGCATATCTCGGTGCATAGCACCCAGTTTAGCCTGGCGACATGGAATCTCTGAGGGGGCCTAACCGCTGAGACTGCCAGAGTCTGGTGGGACTTCTTTCACCAGGCGGATAGTGCTACTTTCTGAGTGCTAGCTCCTGGTCACGTTCCCCGGGTGACGCCAGAATACGTGAAGTGGTGGAACGCCAGGATAACTTTTTATCATTCGTGCAAGACCAACTGCTAGGACAGGGCGGAGAGGAGATTTTTGAATCGACAGGCCGTGCCCATCCTCGACATCGACCTGGAGCACCTCCTCCGATTATGGCACTGCAAGAGCAAGGGCATGGCCGATTACGTGATCGCCCGCAAGGGGGCTAGAGAGGCCAAGCCAACATCGGAAATCAAATTTCCCCTAGTGGCGAAGGATAATTTGCAGAAGACTCTGTGGGACCTCTGCCGTATCGGGAGTGACCGACTGGAGCTGATCAACTATCCATTTTCGGTGGAGGAAGAGGGCACACCCGCGAAAAGCTGGCGTCTAGAGCGGGATCCCATCTGCCCGTATCGCACCTTCGTGAGGTGGGAGGAGAGGAAGCCTGAAAAATATGAAGACACGACATGGTTGTACGTCCTCCTTTGAGGGCACGGGCTCACGATTGAGGATCGATCGACAGCCATCCTAGGCAAGCGCCTACACATTGCCTACTACTACGCCGAAGGATGGGGAATGGACCACTTCAACTTATTCTGCCACCTGTCCGCCAAGAAGCATGCGGATTTGACCGCCCTCGCCAACCGCTGCTTGAAGATCGAGGACGTATGCTGGCTGGTGCCGGAGGCTACTCGCTGGGACAAAGAGCCATCGCTCGACTATTGGCCGATAACTCTTCGACTTTACACTGGCCCCCACGGTAGTTGATGCTCTCTTCCTTGCTTGCATTCTTGATCACTATCCTTCTTAGGATATCAGATGCTAATCAGCCCTTTTGCTCTTCTTGTCTTCTTCTTTTTCATCGACCACCCGGACAGCACTCAAATGACGACATATCGCAACCTTCTCTGGCAGGCAGAGAAGCTAGACTACTTTGAGGTGGCACCTCCGGCCCCAACTGCAACTCCCCTGCCCCAGCCTGCAAAGAGGTCCAGGGTGAAATCACCTACTCAGAAGGCCTTAGATGAGGCCAAGGCTGCCAGGCGATGGGAGGCCAAATGATGAAAGACAGAGGTTGTCCAGGCCACAAAGACCATTCCCCGGACACCTCCGGTCCCAACGTTCGAGGAATTTGAAGCTGCCCCGGTTGAGCTGAGCCAGCCCGCAGGTGAGGTTCCTCCATCATGGACGCCTTCTAGAATTTGCCTCCACTTCAGTGTAAAGACTTCGTACCTGAGCATCTCTCTTTTTTTTCTCTTTTTTTTAGCCTCCATGGAGGAGCCAGCGTTTGTGCCGATCCCTAAAGTGGGCGAGACTGCGGTTAGGACAGAGCCGGCTCCTACCCCGACTCCCCCGCCTAAGGCCAAGGGAGGTCCCGGGTAGAGTCACCTGTGAAGAAGGCGTTGGCTGCCGCCAAGGCAACCGGGTGGCTGGAGGCTAAGCGGAGAAGGACAAAGGCCACCAAGGCCCCGACGGCTGCCTCTCCAATCCCCTTGATTTCATCTTTCGAGGAATTCACAGCGGCTCAGGCCGAGCCGAGCCAGCTCATAGGTTAGGCTCTACAGCCACCGGTGCCCTTCAGTATTCATTTGCTTTCCAAAACAAGGCCCCTTATATATGTTTCTTGTTTCAGCTGCTGCGGAGGAGCCGGTACCTGCCCCTACCCCTAGTGTGGGCGAAGTTGTAGCTCCCGGGGTAGCACCATCGATCGAGGAGATTGCCCATGCACCGCCTCGGGCTGTGGAGGTCGGGCTTCTTCTATCTTCAGACGATGAGAGGGAGGAGCTGTGGGACCCTTTCTCCTCACCTTTCTTCACACAAGGGGTGAAAGACTCAATTTTTCTAGGTAGGGGGTAGTAAGGGGAATCCCAATTGGGGGTTCACTAACAAGCCAAACTTCCATCCAGTATTCCCTCCGAAGTAGTCGGTGATCCCCTCGGAGCTAGGGGAGAAGATTAGTATCCTTCAGGAGAGTCACCGAACCACCGTTGCGTTGATGACTTTGGCCAACATAGAGGAGTATCCCTGTCAAGTGTTGTCACTCGGGAGTAAGGACTTTAAGCTTCAACTTTCCTGCTTTCTTTTCTCAGTTGGTAGAACCTTTCGCTGATGACTTGCCCTTTGTTAAGCAGAGGTAAGAGGCGGCGGTGGTGCGGGGCGACCAGTCGATCGGGAGGTCATCAAATTGGAAGGGACGACTACTCTAAGCGCGCCCCAAGTTTCAGCGGGTCCTTCTTCGGTCTGGGATAAAGGCAAGCAGATCGCTCAGGAGGATGCCTCCAGGCATCGAGGGTCCAAGTGGAAGGATGCCAGGGAGTGGCTGATTTTGTCTTCGATGAAGGTGTTGACCGCCGAGAAGATGTAGTCGAAGAAAGTGAAGACTTCCTGCCTGACCAAGGTGCCCGTAGCGTAGGGCGTCCGTCACCCAAGCTTTCTTCCGGCCGACCCAGAGGTGCCCACAACGATTGAGGGGACTACCTCCGAACTGGCGGGAGTGTAGGGGGAGGAGGTTGGCTCTGAGATCCCGGTCGGGGCTATCCGGACGCATGGCGGGGAGGAGGATGTCGAGAGGTGGGTCCGAGCCGAGCCGAGCATTGTCGTCTTGGGATTAGGGATGATCAGAGGGGACGCTCTGACCTCGGTACATCCGGAAGAGGCTCCTCCTCTTTGGCAAGGGTGATTCACCGTCCAGGCTTTTCTGTACAATCGGTGCCGAGATCTGGCACCTTCATCGATTCTGGAGGAGTTCCAGCGATGTTCCCCTCCCATGCTCCTCGAAAGGGTCATGGAGGGAGGTATCTTCATGGCTCAGCTGGGAGCTGAGATTACCGACTTCATGGTTCGACTGGTGAACGAGGGGAGGAATCAGTCCCAGGTTCATGCTGAGTCTGACCGCAGGATTGGTCAGTTGACATCCGAGCTCGGGGCGCATTGGCAGGAGGTGACTTCACTCCTAGCGCGCGACCGGGCGAATCATGAGGAAGCCCAATCACAGGCCAAGCAATTGATCCAAGCTCGGTATATGGTCAAGCTTAAGAGTAAGCTCTTGGAGGAAGAGCGTCGGGCTCAGGCGGAGCACTCGGATTGGTGGGCGATCGAGTGAGTAGAGCTCGAGGACCGAGCCCGAGAGACTGAGCGGGCCATGGAGGACTTCGAGGCACCGCCAGCCGAAGTCGAGGCAAGGCTAACCGAGGCCGGAGCGTGGTTGGCCGAGGTTGAAGTGAAACTAGCCGTGGTCAGTGCGAGGGTGGCCGAGCTTGAGGGGGAGATAGCAAGAGCCAGGGCGGAGGTGGTCGAACGATACCGAAGCTTGGAGGAGTACAAAGAGGCCCTGAAGCAGGCTGCCTTCACGTCCTACGAGCCGAGCTATCGACGAGGGCTGCGGAAGGCTTTCGCCCAAGGCTTCAAGCAGGCAGTCGTACTGGCTCAGGAGTAGGTCCTCGACGAGCTCACCTTACCTCCCCGGCAGCGCTACGATTCTGATGAGGATGGCTCAGATTCTCCCTCGTCAATGTCGAGCAATGAAGAGATGAGCGAAGGTGCGCCCGCCTCAGTGGAGGAGAGATCGCCAACTCCAGGTGCCTTGGGAGGTCGCGCAGACGGGGCAGTTCCCATACAAATGGAGTTAGTGCCTGGGCCAGCTGTCACCGAGGGTACCGAGAGTAGATCTCCAAGCACTGAGGGTCCTCCGCCTATTGAGCTTCAGGAGGGGTCACAGACTTCCCCGAGTTCTCCTACCTCTTTAGATTAGGAAATTTGTACCTACCTTGTTAGTTCATTTCCACTACCTTTTTTGTAATTTCCCTCTAGACTTAGTAGTGTAATGATTTTCTTTCTATGTAGTGGAGGAGAGATTCAAAAAGGTGATTGAACTTTACATTATCGCCTTTGACTGAGTAGGATTTTACCGTATCCATGGTTGTCAGAGAGTCAGCGATCTCGTGCGATTCATAGCCAAAAAATTAGGCTTGTGTGTCCCCTTCTAGCTCTGCTCTTTTTCCCCTTCTCTCCTTTTCACCTACTTCATGTATTTTCTTTACTTTAGTGTCAGTCAGAGCTCCACCAGTATTCACATCCTAGAAATAATAGGCACATACTCTCCCTTCCCCCTCTCTCTCTTATGAACTTGCCGCCTAAGCGCTTAGGTGCCCGGAGAACCGAAGCTGGCTTTGGGTCGCCTTGACAACTATGCTATAGTGCTTTTCACACTCAGGTATGCTTGTTTTCATGATCTTTTCTCTTCATGAATGCACTAAGTTTTTTCCTTCAAGTTGCGAAGTGTGTTCTTTTTGGTCACAGTCTTGAGCACAAAGGTTATCACCATTGTGATCTTGTTGCCTATTGCCTTCGCAGTTCTCATCACACTCCATCCTTTTGTGCACATTTCTTACCGTGGTTAATCTTCTCAGGATCTTAGTTTCCTTCATGATCTTGATCCTTCCACTTTCACGCAGGCTCTTCTTCCTATCTTGGGTGTTCACATCTCAGTTGATGCACCTAGCTCACCTCAATCTGCTTGGCCTTGTGCTTTGCTACCTACTAAGCCAACTTCCACTTCATCTACTAACTCTTTTCTGGATGCTTATCCTCATCCTGCTCAATTCTATACTGATCACCCTCATCCCATTGTTGGCCCTAAGGTTCAAGCAGATGCTCCACGCAGTTCCTCTTCACCTTCCTCTGGTCTTGCCCCTAATGGACAGCATCCTCCTAATGACCTTATTTCTCTAATTAACCCATTCTCCACAGCGTCCAGCCTATCTTGCCCCAATTCACACTCATCAGAAATCCTAAGCCTAGTTGTGAGGCAATTGAATTTCCTTGGTGGTTGTAAGCTATGCAAAAAGAGCTTCAAGCTCTTCAATAGGATCTTGTTTCGATTCTAGCTAGTGAAGCTGCCTATGAGCTACAACTAGATCTACAACATGATGACGAAGCTGGATGACTATAAAGTAGCACAAGGCATTACTAATGGCTGACACTTTACTCGGGGATTGTAAGAAGACTTTTACTCATGGTGTCAATATGATGTTTGTTTGCACCTTGATTGCAATTGTTGTTTGTTGCTGGTCCTTACTTTAGTTGGATGTGAAGAATGCCTTTTTTCATGCTAATGGTGGACATACAACTTCTTCATGGCCTTTGTTCCACCTCAACATGTTTATCATTTTCATCAGGATATATATGGGCTTAACAAGAGGCATAATTTGAGTAGTTGTACTATGCTTTGATGTTGGCTTCATTGAGAGTGCTCATGATTATACTCTTTATTTAGGCTTTCTCACATGGTTATGCCATCCTCTCTCTCTGTGGGTGAATGACTTTTACTGGCTATGGCATTGCTGTTATCACCTCTCTGAAGCAGCGTCTTGACTAGTAATTTGGGACAAACAACCTTGGGCCACTTCCTTTCCTTCTCGGTCTTGAGATTGCCTCCTCAGTCCTCATTATATTGCCATCTCATGTCCAAGTAGAAGCACATTTTGGACATATTTCAACTTATAGTTCTTTTTATTTCTCAGTGATAGAGCTTCATTGGAAGTCTTTTTACGAGTGATTGAGTCTCTTGAAGATCTGATTCATTATTGTTGGTTTATTTGACTATCGCTAACCATAACATTGCCCATCTAGTCCATGTGGTAAATTAGTTTGTCAATTCTATTACTTATGTTCACCATATGGCTCTTCTATATACTCGCATTACTCTCGTGACATTATTTGGCTGTCTTTGCTCATCTCTATCGCTTCTTCACTTGATTTGCTAGCTTTCTCTAATGCTAGCTGGACAAGTGATCCCACTACTGGTCATTCTACTGTGTTTCTGCACCTTCTTGGGTTCTATCTCATGGCAAGCAGCACTTTCTTTTTTCAGTACCAAGAGTGAATATCACGTTATGGCTATGCTTCTGTTGAGATTGACTAGTCGTGGCATCCTCTTCATGAACTTAGCATCAGTTCTCCAAGCTTCTACTCTTTTATACTGTGACATTTGGTGTGCTCTTCGAATTGTGAGCAACTCAATCTTCCATAAGCATATGAAGCATGTTGAAGTTGACTGCCACTTAGTTCTACCTTTTTATCACACTTACTCTCCTCATATCTCTTCCACTGCATTGGTTCTTGTCCCCCACCAACTTTTAGACAACTTTCTTGTCCCCCACCAACTTTTAGACAACTCTTTGCTCCAAGAAATCAGTTGGTGAAAATGGAGTCCATAGATTTCAAATTTCAAATGGGTTCAAATTTAAACTCCAAGGATGGAATGTAGAGCCCAAAGATTCAAATGGGTTCAAATTCAAACTCCAAGGAGATAAGTTGGAGCCCATCCTCTATATATTGTCATGTATTCCCCCCATTGAGGGATCTTGATGAATGGATGAATGAAAATCAAAATTTTGCCAAGAGCATTTCCTTCTTCTTCCTCCCCTCCCCTCTAGGGTGTGATGCCCTCTATCTCTCCCTCCCTCTTCCTCTTCCTCTAGGGTACGATGCCCTAGCCCCATCCCCATCTTTCCCTGCTACACCAATTGTTGGGAGGTGACCTCCCCAACATCTCCCCAAGCCTGGAGTTCAGAGATCGTGGCTGTGCTGCAAGCGTGGAGGAGGTAGATCCCTACTGCCTTGCGCACTTCTCTGGTTGTCTGTCTGCAGGATTGAGCCCGGAAGATCAGGTTGGTACGCCCAGTTCCCATCCACAGACCGCATCCACCCCTTCAGAGACTTTGTTCTTCCACATGTCTCCTCCCTGAAAATCCCAAGCCCTAATTCATCTTGTATCAAAAGTTGTCTTCAGAGTCCTTTTCACTACGCAGGCTATCTCTATGCAGTTCTGCCAAGACTAGACCCCTAAAGATCAGGCTGGTAGACCATATTCCCGTCTTTAATCACCCTCTTCACGACTTTTCTTCCCCTCCCTGTTCCCCAACCTCTCCTGAATACCTCACCTCAAAATTCGCTCGGGGTGAAAACTTCTCTTTGGAGTTCTTTTGGTCGCACAGACTGCCCCTGTGCAGCCCTGCCAGGATAGTGTTCAAGCCCCTCCAAAGAGACGACCAACAAATCATCTCAGAATGACCTGAGATTTTGAGCACTGCTTAAAACATCCTAAACCCCTCTCCAGAATTTTCTTGTGAATTTTAGAACCCTTTTTCCCTGCTTGACACATCCACCTTCACCCCCTCAGTTCTGACTGCACTGAACTGCAGAACTAAGACCAGTTTGTTTGCCCCTCCCACTCCCAAAACCTCCACTTCACACCACCCCGCCTCTACTATCCAGTCATCCCATATCTATCAGCTATCGACCAGAGAAAACCCCACCCCATTCACCTCCAGGAAGCCCCGGTTCCAGATACATCTTTAGTCCCCTATCCAGCTGCCAGCAGACCTTCCAGATTGCGTAGGGTCTACTTCAAAATTTGCCAAGACTGCCACAGTGCTCTGTTGCAGTCGCCACTCTAGCGACATCCCTGGGACACCCCCCGCAGCATCCACGCCAAGTTTCGTGACCAGCAGCCATGCCGAAGGTGGCGTACCGGGCTCGTTATGCTACTACTTCCTTAAGCGCACGTAGATCGGCCTGTAGTCTGCCCTCTACTCGAGGCTATTCCAGAGGTCCCTGTCGGCGCCGTCGACTTCCTCTTCATCTAGGAGGCTTGCCATCCACTACAACATGCTACCAGGGACGTGGGTGTCTTCCTCGACTTCTGTGACGCGTCGTCCACTCACGGCCCATCACCCCACTTCGCACGACCAACCCCGGATTGCACTGTGTAGCCTTTTACCTCCCTACGAGGAGTGGGCTTTTTATTTTGGGTTGTACCTCTGTTTGGCTTTGTACTGGGTGGTTGTGTGACTTGGCCGGGCATCTTCCCCATGCCCCGAGCGTGGAGGTATGCATTCACATCCTTGTTTGGTCTCTTTCTTGCTTGTT
The DNA here is from genome assembly GCA_024336825.1 of Amorphophallus titanum. Lineage (NCBI taxonomy): Eukaryota > Viridiplantae > Streptophyta > Magnoliopsida > Alismatales > Araceae > Amorphophallus > Amorphophallus titanum. The sequence continues at coordinate 320,916 of JANBPO010001167.1, forward strand.
TAGTATATTCTCTAGCGCTGCTGCTTATGTGATTGTTAGGATTCTAGCTTGTATACATTTATATCACTACCACGGTGAGAGAGCGTGACGATCCCATGCTCGACCCGAGCATGAGTGTGTGAATTGCCTACCCTAGAGTCTGTTGATTCCTCAACCATGCTGATCGACACGCTTCCCTCTCTTGGGGATGATTGCGAGCTTGAGTTACTAGTTTTAGGTGTGATCCCTCTCTTGGGAGTCTTAGGTGTCAAGTTACGCTACTCAATCTATCGTCTTGTTGCTGGTCTAGTTGTCCACGTAGTCGCGTCCCCACGTAGAGTCCTAGCTTGCATAGCGTCTCGCATCACATGGATAAGTTTAGCTGCATCGATGCACTAAATGAATTGCATCGACCTATCTTCTCATAGTCATAGTCAGACAACCATATGACAGAATGCAAGAAATGATGCAGATGCATGGGTGCATACACCAAGTGCATCGACCTGAGAGTGTATAGCAGCAAGTAGAGACTCCCCATGGTGCACCCTCCCAAACTCATCTGGGTAAGCCCACAATACAAATGAGCGAGCACCACCTGGGAGAGGGAGTGCCCCATCCATAGGAGTGTGAGCGGCCCCACATGCTCTCCCCTCAGCACTTCTCCTATCATAAGAAAGAGCAGTGCCCCACCTAGGCACAATGTCACTCCTCGCATCAACCGATCTGCCTCCATGGATTTGTCCTTCACCTGGCTCAGCAACCACCAGGCCAGGTGATCGACTAGTATCCCCCATCGATCAATCATCCGCCGAACCTTGCGCTTGTCTCGCACGATCTCTGCCAGTACTTCTTCCCAAGGAGGGAGGTCGATCAAGTAACCTGCCTCTAGGTCACCCCACTAGAATAGGAAGTCAATTTCCTCCACTAGCATCGAACCTTCAAACTCGGGGAACACAAAAGTGTGTGTGTCCGGGTGCCACAACTCGATCATTGCACCCAAAGCCTCCCAATTCCATCTCATGCTATGGAGATGCTTCCCCATGATGCTTAGGCGTGTAAGGTGCCACTGATGCATAAACAACCTCATGGTGGGCATCACGGCCGCCAATAAATCATGTAGCCAGCCGTAGCGACGGGCATGTCTCACCCCCAGAAAGGTTGGGAGACACTGAAATAATAGGAAAAGGATAGAGAAGAGACATGGATCAGATTAAAAATTAATGTTGGAACTAGAGCTAACACACATACATCACACACAACCTTACCTGGCCATTCTACACCAAGGCGCTCAAATGGCCTTGAACTTCAGAGAGGACGGTGAGCTCTCTACCTTGGGAGGATTGAGAGGAAGAAGCTGCCATCCTTTCCCTTCTTTATTCCACTGTGAAGCCCTAAATTGATGTCCAGGGGCATCCCTTGGGTGTAGATTTATAAGACAAAAAATCCCCCATCTGCTCCAGACTCTCTACTTCCAGATAAGAGTAGATGGGCAGCCAAACTATTGGCCGCCCACCCCAGGTTAGAAGGCCACCTATGTGGCCGCCCTCAGTTTGGCCGCCCACCCCAGGTTAGAAGGCCACCTATGTGGCCGCCCTCCATCTGAAGGAGGCATGGCCTTTGGCTGCCTAGAACCCAGGGAATGGTTTAATCCTGTTTCTTTCCAAGTTCATTTATTTAATGATAATCAAAGCTTCATGTTCATATTACCATTGCCATTTATTATGCTTATGAACTTGGCTAATGTGTGTTAATGCAGCTGCAGCGAACAAACGACTATCCTGGCATCAACGCAGTGTCGTCAGTTGTTATCTGCATTTTAGATAGTACGTCAGAGACTAATAGTTTCGGGCGTATAAACCTCGAGTTCCTCTCTATTAAAAACCATGGGAAGATGTGCCAGGATCGTGACACGTGGAAAGCAGCCGAGCTGGGATGCTGCCACGTGGTCTAGGAATGTTAGATCTGGATAAGGCATTTGGGTGGGAAACATGGTGAGCACGCGCCCTATCTCTCTACTATTGCCTATAAATAAGAAGATTCTCGTTCAAGAGAAGTTCAATCGTGAAAAAGGGTTTAAGCGAGAACTCGTGTGAAGAGGATAGAAGCAGAGAGAAAAGAAGAAAGAGCACGATCCAGATTGTTTGAGAGAAAGCAGATCTGAAAGAGAAAGAGAGAGAGATTTGAGAGAAGTTTGAGAGAGTTGTTGATCATCAGTCTCCTAGTTCAGAACCGGAACTGATTTGCTCATTATTTGAGCTACATTCCTAGTCGAGTTTTGATTCTTCATTTGTTTCTTTTGTTTTCTTCGAAACTCTTGTTCCTTCAAGCTGTGAGTCAGTGGTTGCAGAGGTGGATTCTTCTGGACAGGTGAAGTTGTAATCCTCAGCGGTTGTAGAGGAGGATTCCTCTGGACAGCAAGCTGTGAAGCTCAGCGATTTGTAGGGATTCATCCCCGAAGCTGTGGATCAGCGGCAAGCTATTAGTCAGTAGTGAAGCCACACTTGGTTGAGTGTGGGATGGACGTAGACCTCTGGATTGAGGTTGAACCACCTTAAAATCCCTTGTCTACTGTGCGATTGCTATGTGTTTTGAAGTCATCGTTGCATTCAGTTCATCGTTCAGTAGATGAATGTTTAGGATTGCGTAAGGGTCAATCTAATTGATCTATTTCTCAAGGTTGTGATTGAGTTCCTCCTTGTTGTCATGCAGTAGCTTGTTTTAATTCCGCACTAGTAGCCGCTGCGAATTTTTTAAATCGGGGGTGATCTATTCAACCCCCCTTCTAGCTCACTTTGCGCTCGAACTATCAATTGCTAGTTGCGATCTCATCGTGGCATTAGCACGGCCTAGTGTCAGACCGCTTAGTGACATGAATGGTCATAGGGAGACCGTGTGAGGGGGGGTTACATTGCCACAAATACACCGTCTGACTTTAGACCATCCAATATATAAACGGTCCATCGAAGGACCGTGTACAAACCATCGATTTCAAAAAAAAATAAAATCAACCCTTCCATCTCCCTCCTCACCGTAACCAACGGAGAAACCTCCCCCACCTCCTCCACCCTCATTCACCACCGGAGCTCCCCTCTTCCCATTCCCCTCCACTCTCATTCTTCCTCCCACGCTCTTCCCCCACTCTCTTTAGCACTTCTATGCATTTTAAGAGGCAAGCCTTACACCGTCGGATGGCGGGAGAGAACATCACCGTACCACCACCGATCGAGACTCCCTTGGCGGAGGCGCCGCTGGAGGCGGCCGAGGAGGTTGCCATGGAGGGACCTACACTGTCCGTGGCTGAAGGAGGGGCGTCCGCGATCATTGCCGGAGCGGCGGTGGACGATGAAGCGCCACCGGAGGTGGCCACGACGACAGTGGAGAAGCCACCGAGGGCCTCCGAGGTAGGCCTTCCCCAAACCTCTACTACATGCATGTTAGCCTAGGGGGATGAGAAGGGGCATATGACCCCTGCTGGACCGGTTGGGAGGCCACTCCGGCCGTCACCCACCGGCGGGGAAGGTTTGAACGTCATCGGGCATGGCGGCAGAAACACGATCCCACAGGGACCGCTTGATCAAACTACATGGTTCACATAGAACCGTCTGGGTGTGGAGCGGTCCATAGGTGACCGTTCAGAGGGAGTTGAATCATCAAGGGAATTGGGGAGCGAGAACGGTCTGAGGAAGACCGTGGAGAGGCTGGACGGTCCAGATCGGACCGTTCAGAAGCTGAGGTGTTGAGAACCACGCGGCTTCCAATAGGTCGTCTCCAAGGAAAATGGTCAATAGGCTAGCCGTGGATACTCCAATCAACGGGGCTTGAGGGGGGCATACGGTCATATGTGGACCATGGGAATCCCAAATGGTCAGAGAATTACCATTACTAGGAAGGGGCATGATAAACTAAATGGTCCTCAATGGGCCGTCTGCACAACTGAACGGCTGTAAAAGGACCGCCCACCAAATGAAACAGTCAGTGGATGACCGTGGAACTCAAATCAGTAGAGGGGCCCTTTGAGTGTAGGAAACGGTTGGAAACAGGCCATTGTGGGTGAGTAAACGGCCCAGAGGGAACTGTGAACCTGATAGAGTGCACATTTCTTTTTTATCTTTTTTCCTCATTTTTATTTTTATTTCATTTAGATGCATGACTTATTATGACTAATGCAAATTTGTTTTAAATGCATGCAGGGAAAGCGTAGGACTCGGATCTCCTGGCTCCAGGTCTGAGAAGTGTACCTCGCATTGTCAGACTTCCAGTGTGAGAGGCTAGGAGCCATGGGCTTCGGGGAGTTCCTGAGCTCGGAGGTGACACGGCTCGACACGACGCTGCTCTATGCCCTACACGATCGCTAGGATCCAGTGAGCCGGACATTCCTCTTCCCATGGGGCCACATGGTCCTGACGTTGGAGGACGTCGCGCGCATCACCAGATTGTGCGTGCACGGAGCGGCGGTTAAAGGGAGGGCCTTCCCCAACTACCGCGAGCTAGCCCAAGGCTGTTGGGCCTGGAGCTACTGCAACTGGAGCGATAGTCGATGACCCTGACGAGAGGGAGGTTGCAGAAGAGTAGGGATCGCGACGGGAGAGCTGCCAGAGTAGCACTTGCAGCAGCTCATGGACCAAGCATGACCGCGGGTGGCAGCCGAGCCGAGACCGGAGGCGGACACGGTGCTGAGACACTTCCTAATGCTACTGTTCGGGAGGCTCCTCTTTGCCACCCGAGCAGATGTCGTCAGCTGTCGGTTTCTTCCACTGCTCAAGGATGTCGACCGCGCCGGTGAGTACACCTAGGGAGCGGTGGTCCTCGCCTTCCTCTTTGACACGCTGAGCTCGACCAGCCGGCAGACAATGCTCGACAGGTTCTCTCCTCTACTCCAGGTATGACTTAAGTTTCTAAAATGATTATGCGATTACTATATGAATTCTATATGCTGACACTTGATGATATGCAATGCAGGTTTGGGCCACCAGCCTGACCCCCTCAGGCTGGTCCGCCTAATCCCCCAAGGGGGGTTTACGCGGACCCACCTGACCCCCTCAGGCCAGTCCGCATAAACCCCCTCCATTCTAAAAAAAAATTGATTTTTCAAAAGAGAAAAATCCTCTGCCTAAACCCCTTGGGGGGAGGGGGTTTGGGCAGACCAGCCTCACCCCCTGAGGCTGGTCCGCATAAACCCCCTCTAGCCTACTCCGTGACCCAGAACACCCTATGTAGGGGGTTTACGCGGACCAGCTTCACCCCCTCAAGCCAACCCGCGTAAATCCCATCTAGGGGAGGGGGTTTACGTGGACCAGCTTCACCCCCTCAAGCTAGTCCGCGTAAACCCCTTGTGACCCTTCAACTTCCCCTATATAAACCCCTTAGGAGCTCAAGGGGTAGAGGCATCTAGTACTCATCACTTAGCACAGAACGCCAGCATCCAACAACTCCAAGGCTTCGAGCCGCTCCCTACAACGAGCTAAGGAGAATTGTGTGTGGGTGACTTATTCGTCGGCTTGGCACGCCAAGGGTATGCCGTTTGCACTTCCCTCACGTGCTAACTAGCCACAACACACAAGTCCATGCCCGCCGCATGTGAGACACTACGACAAGGGTAGACGTCCCCTCATGTCGAGATCGCTCCTCACGCATTCGTCAACCGCGACCGTGCACGCATCATGACATCATGCTCCTTCTCAGTAACGAGGCCACGTTCGACCGCTCAACTTGAGCCATGATCGACCCTCGCCCAGACACCGGATCGATGTATCCCCTCAGTTGCCCAGCCAGTCATAAGCCCCCGTTCGGCACCGTGGCCATGGCCCACGTCACGGGAGGAACCTTTTGCAAAACACACATGTGTTCATATGCCACACATCGACCCGGGGACCGGCTAGCACGTCGAAATTGTCCCGTGGTATGCACCTATTGTAGCCTGGCCACCACGGCCCACCTGTAAAAATATATACCTCTCAGTGTTACACCGCCAGTTTGACGTATGCTCTCGCATCCACGTTCGGGCCTCTAGCAACCCTCTGTGTCACCTAGCATGAGCCTCCAGCACCCCTTATCCCCAGCCAACACTACCCAGTCTGAGACAAACCTATAGCCGCAAAGTGCTCTCGACTCTTCACCCCGAGCTTCAGGAATACAGACTCCTCTTCGACATGGAACGAAGGTCTTCGGATTCAATCCGATGTGAATAAACACTGACTGCTTGCGATCGGTGGGGAAAGACGTCCTATACACGACTCCCCACAGTCGCCTGTGCACTCGCACCCACGGAACCATTCTTCCCTCCATGTGCCGCTCACCCCCTGAGTCCACATGCTGCGCCCTGGCGGCGCATCCCCAGTTAAACATTCGGTTCCACGAGTGATTATCGAGAAATTGACTGGCACGCCCGCATCCCAGCCACGTTTCCCCTTAATCTGAAAACCTCCTGTGTCACTCAGTCTCCCCTCGACTCTCTGTAAGAGGTGAGTGCACGGTGCCACTTTGAGACGGATACTGTCACGAGAGGTGGTGCCCGAGGCCCATTACCTTCCAGCATCTCTCTCGTAGCTATATCCTACCCCTCACTCCAGTCACCGCACACACTGCCCCAGACCCACCGGTGACATCCGGTGAACCCCCGGGGTGAAACACCGACCTGATATACATTTTCCTGTTTATTTGGGTGCACGATATCAATCATGTCCTCGTGAATCTCATTTTAGTATCATGAAAAGAATTTTTCGATATCTTGCCAGTACTAAGGATTTAGGTCTGTGGTTTCCCCGTGACTGTAAATTTGAACTTATTACCTTCACTGACACAGACTATGCTGGATGCCTCATTGATCGTAAAAGCACAAGTGGCAAATGCCAGTTTCTAGGAGGTTGCCTAGCTTCCTGGGCCTCCACGAAACAAAATTCCATGGCATTGTCGGCTGTCAAAGCTGAATACGTGGCTGCCGATAGTTGCAGTGCTCAAGTTCTTTGGATCAAACACCAGCTGGTCGATTTTTACGTGTCTTTGAAATATGTTCCCATTATGTGTGATAATAAAAGTGCAATTGATCTTTCAAAAAATCCTATTCATCATTGAAGAACCAAACATATAGATATCCGACAACACTTCTTGAGAGATCATGTTAATAAAGAAAATTTTGAATCAAGGTTCATTGAGACATGTAAGCAACTAGCTGACATTTTTACAAAACCTCTTAGCACGGGATTTGGTCCCGACCCGAACTACACAATCACCTGACGAAGTCAGATCGAGCGCACCATGGGTTCCTCGGAGCCTGAATAAATCGTCACTTTGGTGACTGGCACGCCCACACACTTAATAAACCAAATAAACCCATCTCAAAAAAAAAACCAACAAACGAAACGACGATAATGTGTCGATCGAAAAGTGCATCCACACATATATACTCCCAATGGAGGGAGCCTTGAACACGAACGGCGAAGGCGGGAAGTGACTGGCATTCATTAGGATTTAACTTTCCCCGTCCTCGATCGCAGGAGGTAGCCTGTCTGCCTTCATCTCTGGTTGACACGCCAGATAGCCCACTGCACGCCAAGGATCTTTAGGGCATGGTGTTAGATTTCTTCGGTCGGATGCACCACTGGCGGGGCGAGGCGCTATGTCGCTGGCAGGAAACAGAAGTGTGCCGCTGGGATCTTGCAACAGCGTGTCGCTGAAGAGGCCAACAGACGTAAGCTGGAGAGGCTGGCCGGTGTGTCGTTGAAGGTATTAGCCTGGGCGTGTCGCTGAGGGGCGTTGGAGGGTGCTGGGAGAGTGTGCCAGCCAGGAAGGACACCATGGGCATGCCTCTAAAGAGGGCTGTACTGGCTAGGTACCCGGGTTGGGTGTGCCGTCAAGCCGATGGCCAGGGTGTACTGGGTGAGTGCGGGCAGGAGTGTGCCGCTGGCCAGCGCCAGCGAGTGTGCAGCTGGGGGGTGTACCAGCCAAAGGGTGTGCCGGGTAGAGCACGCCAGCGGGTGTGTCACTGAGGAGCACTAACAGATGTGCCACTGAAGGGGCACGAGGGTGTGCCGGGTAGGGGTTGAAGGGCGTGCCGTTGGGGTACGTTCAAGCCCGTTATGAGCACGAGTGGCGGTTCATTTTGATTTTCTTCGAGGCCCACGGGTTGTAGGCTTCCTAGGGGTTGGTTTCTCTTTGCTGTCATGATTCCGAAGATGGCTTCACGGTAGTGCATGTATATTTGGAGAGCTCGGATGGCCCATCCTCTCCGGGGTTTCTTTATTTGAAGCTGTTGTTTATGCGAGCCTGGATGGGACATACGGGTGTGTAATTTTACACATCCACAGGTGGCGGGCCGAGATACGAGTCACGTTGGTTCCTTTCCGGTACTCGGATCTCAGGTCATTATAGCTGGTATCAAAGCGAGATTGTGGAGGTACATGAGAATCTGAAATGACCGCAGTGGTCCAGAAGATCTATGAATGTCATGTACAGTCGGCAATTGGCCTAGGGTATCATATGTTTTATTGATTTGTGATTGCTTCCTTGATGCCAGGAGAGTTATGGCGCCGAGGAGGAGGACTCGTTCCCAACAGGGAGAGTCAAGTGATGGTCCAGAGGAGTCTAGATCTACGATTCCAGAGGGCGCAGCTAGAGGTGTGTGAGTTCCTGGAGCAGAGGATTTCTTTCGAGGCATGTTGTATGTTCTTCAACAGCAAGGAGGTGAAGCTAGCAAAGGTTCGTCATCTCAAGGTGGTCATGGTCGTGTGCTGAAGGAGTTCTTGTAGTTCCAACTGCCTCCTTTCAACGGGCAGCCAGATCCAGAGGTGGCCAGGGAGTGGCTGGATGATTTGGAGAGGATCTTCAGTGTGATGGAGTGTGCTGAGGAGGAGAAGGTGATATTGGCTACGCATCGATTGCAGGGATCAACCCAATCTTGGTGGATGTCAGAATCGGGAGCAGTGTTCCAGTCTCGTCCTCTTCGACAGATCACGTGGCAGGTGTTCGTCACGGCTTTCGAGCGTACTTTCTATTCGTCTTTCATCTGGTCGTAGAGGCTGTGCGAGTTCTTCGAGTTGACCCAGGGTGACATGTCAATGATGCATTACCAATCCAGGTTTCTTGAGTTGGGCCGTTATGCGTCCCGTATTATGGCAGATGAGGAAGTGAAGACTGAGCAGTTTGTGGGAGGTCTGAGGTCAGAGTTGAGGCATCCCCTTCTTGCATCGGGATTGGCTAACCTAGATGCAGCTTGCAAGGCAATAGCGGCGCTGGAGAGAGATTTGCAGAAGGTCTGAGGGCACGACAGTGCAGGTCAGGCTCAGGCAGGTTTCAGTCAGCCAATGGACGTGCAGCAGTAGAGTACCGTCCAGCCCTCAGCAGGTGGTTCAGGGGCAACTCAGTCTGTGGCTTCAGCATCAGAGTCATCGTCCCTTGGCTCAAAGCTCAAGAAGCTGCTCAAGGAAGTTGGTCTTGGTAGGAGGCGTCAGGATCGCAAGGAGCCGAAGCAGCAGTCGATGGGCAGTATTCAACAGCCTGTGTCTTTTTAGCGCCAGGGTTCGGTGAGTGGTTCTCGAGGCAGGTGTCCCAAGTGTGGCAGTTCTCATCCAGACAGGCTGTGTCTGGTGCCCGTGATTTGCTTCAGGTGTGACTAGCTAAGGCACATGGCACGTGACTGTCCGCAGAGACTGCGCCAGCCGCATGAGTTTCAGCAGCAACAACAGTTTCAGCCACAACAGTTGTCATCACAGCCGCAGCAGCACCAACAGCAGGAGCAATTTTCTCAGTTGACTCGGTCAGCTACTGTGGGGAGGCAGAGATCCCGAGGCAGAGTTACTCACATGACCAGAGCAGAGGTTGAGGCGTCGCAGTTGGTGGAAGGTACTCTTTCGATTTTAGGTTGTACGGCTCAAGTTTTGTTCGATTCAGGTGCATCTCATTCGTTCATATCCGAGGATTTTACTCAGAGCGCAGAGGACCCGGTGGCCAAGATGTCCTAAGATTTGGCGGTAGAGTTGCCTACCGGTGACTTCATGATCACCTCATATTGCTTTGAGAAGGTGCCTGTGTGGGTGGAAGGGCGGAACTTACCGGCCAGACTTTACGCGTTACCGCTTCAGGACTTTGATGTGATTTTGGGCATGGATTGACTCGAGGCTCATCATGCCTTGGTGGATTGCGGCTCAAAGAAGGTCTACTTCCAGCAGCTTCGTGGACCCACCTTCCATTTCCAAGGTATCCAGTCTTCCTCTTCTCGCTTGCTTATTTCGGCCATTAGGGCTCATCGATTGCTTGATGCGGGTTGCCAGGGTTTTCTTACTTCTGTGATTTTGGTTGATCGACAGTGTCCTGATGTGGAGGACATACCAATTGTGTGCGAGTTTCCTGATATTTTCCCTAAGAAGTTGCCTGGGCTGTCACCGCAGCGAGAGATTGATTTCGTGATTGAGGTGGTACCAGGGACAATGCCTATGTCGAAGGCCCCTTATCGTATGGCGCATGCGGAGTTGCGAGAGTTGAAGACGCAGTTGCAGGAGTTGCTCGTGAAGGGGTACATTCGCCCTAGCTTTTCCCCGTGGGGGTGTGTCAATGTTATTCGTGAAGAAGAAGGATGGTAGTCTGAGGCTGTACATCAACTACTGTCAGTTGAACCAGGCGATTGTTAAGAACAAGTATCCATTACCTCGGATTGACGACTTGTTTGATTAGCTTCAGTCGGCCCGGGTGTTTTTGAGGATTGATTTGAGATCAGGTTATTACCAGCTGCAGATTCGAGAGTCTGATGTTGAGAAGGTGGCATTTCGCTCGAGGTATGGGCATTGAGTTCTTGGTGATGCCGTTTGGGCTCACCAATGCCCCGCGACATTTATGGATTTGATGCATAGGGTGTTCCAACCGTACTTGGACCAGTTCGTGGATGACATCCTTGTGTACTCGCGATCTGCTAAGGAGCATGTGCATCATCTAAGGATTGTGTTGCAGACCCTGCGCGATCACCAGTTGTATGCCAAGTTCAGCAAGTGTGAGTTCTGGCTTCGAGAGGTGCACTTTCTGGGGCACGTGATTTCTGGTGATAGTGTTTCCGTGGACCCGTCTAAGGTCGAGGCAGTGGTGCAGTGACTAAGGCCGAGTTTTGTCACAGAGATTCGGAGTTTCTTGGGACTTGCGGGCTATTATCGGTGGTTTATCCAGCATTTTGCTTATATTGCAGCCCCGATGACCAGGCTTACGCGGAAGGAGGTGCCATTCGTCTGGACGGAGGAGTGTGAGCGGAGCTTCATGGAGCTGAAGAGATTGCTCAATACTACTCTGGTGTTGGTGTTGCCTTCTGGATCGGGAGGTTTCATGGTGTGTACGGATGCTTCCGGGGTAGGTCTCAGTGTTGTTCTAATGCAGCATGGGAGAGTTGTGACATATGCATCTCGGCAGTTGAAGCCACATGAGGCAAACTACCCTATTCATGATCTTGAGTTAGCGGCTGTGATTTTCACCCTAAAGATCTAGAGGCATTATCTGTACGGCGAGAGGTTTGAGTTGTTCACTGACTATCAGAGTTTGAGGTATGTGTTCACTCAGAAGAACCTTAACCTCAAGCAGAGGAGGTGGATGGAGTACATGAAGGATAATGATTTTACTCTGTCTTATCAGCCTGGCAGGATGAATGTCGTGGCTGATGCACTAAGCAAGAGAGTAGTGGTTAATCAGATGTTGTTGAGGAAGTGGAGGCTTTGGGAGTAGGTGTCGGCCATGACTTTTAGGCTCAAGATCCCTCAGAATAATGGTTCGGCTGTCCTTACGAGTCTGACTGTCACGCCAGCTATTCATCGACAGGTGACTGAGGCTCAGCGAGCGGACCCCGAGCTATCTTGTATTTTGTCGATGGCCGAGGTGGAGTTTGGTGAGGATGGAGCTGTGAGGTTCAGAGGTAGGTTGTACGTCCCAGCCGAGGAGCAGGTGAGGCGTACGGTATTGCGTGAGGCTCATGGGAGTCGGTATGCCGTGCACCCCGGTTTGGCCAAGATCTACCAGAACCTGAAGAGGCAGTTTTGGTGGCCTGGCATGAAGAGAGATGTGGCGCAGTTCGTGGCTAGATGTTTAACCTGTCAGCAGGTGAAGGCTGAGCACCAGCGACCAGGAGGCACACTTCAGCCCTTGGAGATACCCGCGTGATGCCTAACCAAGGCCTAAAAATTCACAAAAATAGTCAAAACGATCCTGACGAAGAGTACAATGCGACTGCAGCAACCACGAGTCGAGAAACTGAAGGATAAATAGGACGAAGTGTATTCAACTTGGGGGCTACCAACGCAGTCTAAAACTCTTCTCAAAGGATCCGAAAACTAATAAAGATTCGACAGGACCGAATAAAGATCCACCAAAGATCCAGGATGCTATAGTCCTCCCCTCCTTTAATAAATTTCATCCTCGAAATTTAAGGACTAACAAGGGTAAGGCAGGGAAGAACGACCAAGCAAATACAGACGTAAAGTACGAGAAACAGAATCCAGAGGAACAGCGTCTGACTATTGTCACGGATACACGCTCAGGAGTGATCACGACCACTGGTGAACACAAGTCTGACACCTCTAGAAGAAGGCAACGTCACTTATGTCTCGCAAGACAAGAGAGATGACTGCCAGAGTACACGATGCCAAGAAATGAATCGACAGAAATGACAGAAACGACAGGCATAACCAACATCAGCTTACACAGGGAAATATAGTCCCTTCAGCTGACAGCCTGACGACATTATTGGCTCTAGTGCCAAAGGAGACAGGGAACATCTGGCACACAGGACGCCAATGACAATTACACGAAAGAATAACAGTAAAATCAACAACATTGGACCATAAACAGTAAGAAGTCAGTTCTCACTCAGACATCGCATCTGGTCGGGTCGCGAGCTACTCCACCAGGAAAGGAGCACAGCCAGCTATTGATGAGACAATGGTCTAACACTTTAAATGCAGAATCATCTGAAAGCGGTGCTGACGGAAACAACTACTAACGACAACAACACCTGCAGGATTCTAGCTCCGTACAGTACCCAGAACTACGGAACAGACTGCAAGCAAGGTCGCATTAAGGCACGCGGCAGCTGAACACACGACTACTGGGGATGAGTCACGCATCAAGCCGGTCACCAAGGAAAGACCTACAACCATTGAAGTCAATCGCAAAGCGACAAGAGATACCTCAATCTCGGGAAATGCATCTCAAGGATTACGAACACTCCTTGAGAGCACAACACCCACGAGAATGAATGCAGTGCAGAGGGTACTTTATCAGCATGAGAGCCGGTAATTTCTCCAACGCTCGGAAATGCCAACACTAAAACCAGAGGAATGACCGACAACAACACGGTCACGGCAATGTCTAGGCACATGCAACCAAGACGGAGTCACGTCGAGAAGGAACAGTTCTCTCGATCAGACGGAATCGCACGGAAAGGAATCCTCGGCCTATGGGTCATCAACCCACACATTCCGCTGCGCACTCTACAATATACAAGGACATCAGAAAGATCCTCGGCCTTCGCATCTCAGTACACACTAGGTGTCATCACAATCCTAGAAAATTGTAATGTAATACACCTCGAGCACTGATCCAGCGAGCAACCAAGTAGAAAGAGTCTAAGTGCAATAGAGAAGAGTACTAGCTTCAGCACGAAGCCCAAGGAAAAGCATAGATCTCAGTCTACCTTTGCGTCCTGCAAATGACAATGAGCCTCCCATCACATCGGTCGTTGAGCACGGCACGACGAAAATACGATACGGAACAGCTCTCGACACAAAAATTAGGTCAAAAGTCATGCAGCCGTAGAACAAGGAGATGATCAGACTCAAATTGAATTGTCCACACTTGAGTAGACACAGGACAAGGTAGTATTGAAACGGTAATTTCGAGGTCAATCTCACCATGAGATCCACCGAACAACATGGGCAACATCGAGCTCAGCAACAGAAGCTCACCAAGATGGGAAGAGCCTAGTTCACTCGAACAACTTCTCAGTCAAATTGGTCCAATCGAACACTTCGACTTCAACAGAAGCGAAACACATCAAGAGCTGACCAGATTTAAGCTGGGGTGACCAACGTATCGTAACAATCAGTACTGCTTTGTATGTTAAGGAGATAGTCAGATTACATGGAGTTCCTGTGTCAATCGTGTCAGATCGAGACCCGCACTTTACTTCACACTTTTGGAAGGGTCTACAACACTCGTTGGGGACGAGACTTAACTTTAGTACAACTTTTCATCCTCAAACAGATGGTCAGATCGAAAGAACCAATCAAGTGGTAGAAGATATGCTCAGAGCTTACATTTTTGATTTTGGTGGAAGCTGGCATGAGTATTTGCCTTTGGTCGAGTTTGCATATAATAATAGTTATCAGCTCCAGGGTCATAATAATGGCTAGAATGGAAGGATTTTAGAGATTTGGTAGAGTATCAAAGGATTTTGACCAGTAGAGAGGGTCGTTTCCTTGATGTGAGGTTGTTTATGGCTATGTAAGCCATATCAATTGTCGTGCCGCTATTTACGGCACTGTGGTCTATGGAATCAGTAGGATAGAGAGTTGGTGAAATATGACAAGTGTGCAGGATGAATACCCTATTCATCCAATAGAAGTGATGTCAGGTATTTGGTGGTGGATCTAATTGGGGATTGAAAAACAAGAACCCTTGATAAAGGATGAGGACACGATGATCAGAGTCGACAAACTAGGTGCTCAACTTATATCGGAAGCAGTGTCCTCGGGATAGAATTGGGATCCAAGTATGTGAATACAAAGGAAGGATTTGTGGGTCCCAGTTAGTAGCTGCGAGTGGTTGGTAAGGCTAGCCGAGTGGTCAGTTGTGATGGCAACTGAAAGGACCCTGATTGAGTCTAAGAGATTCGACATGACACAAGGACTCAGTCATGACATAGATTAGCAATGTCTAGAGATCCACATAGATTAGCGTACCATTGACTAGATAATCACATCATAAGCACGACACTTGTCTGTTCTGAAGAATGTGTGCCATGGGTAAGGAATGTTTCTCCTCGTGCAAGCTATTTGACAGCGTGTGTGTATGTGTGTGTGTGTGGTCTTCTTGGCCAGAAGAAGAAGCCTCACCGAGTTGGTGTGGGGTGGACGTAGGCCTATTAGATAGCAGCTGAACCACCTTAAAATGCTGGTGTGTTGTGGTTTGTTGAGTCAACTCCTTTTCATCTACCTCCTTTCACAGGTGATGTGGTTTGATCAACGTGCTTCTTGTGTGCACACCTCAAACATTTTGTGTGTTAGCATAAAATCGCACTTGAAATAGCTTCCTCTGCATTGTAGTCTTTGTTTAATTTTCGAAGTGATCAAGAATTGGGTATGGGATCTATTCACCCCCCCTCTAGATCCACTCATGCCATCTATCAATTGGTATTAGAGCGGGTTCCCAAAACATGTGGTCCAACAACCAAGGGAGATCCGATGGGAACATTCCCCGCAGCTTTATAGCTGAGGGCCACTCCATTAATATACCCCCATTCTTTGACAGGGCAAATTACACTTATTGGATGAACTGAATGGAAGTATTTCTTCATGCTCAAGATCATATGATCTGGAGGTTAGTCAGTCGAGGTCCTTATGAACTCCCCGAAGATGAGGACACCTGGACTGCAAACCAGATAAAGAAATCCACTGTCAACTAGAGTGCAATGAATGTGATGCAATGTGCCATCCACCCTACAGAGTACTCCAGGGTGTCCACTTGTAAGTTTGCTAAACAGATGTGGGGTCGGCTGCAACTCATCTATGAAGGAACATCTATAGTAAGGGCCACCAAGGCCAACATCCTGATTTCTGAATACGAAATGTTTAAGATGAAGCCTGACGAGTCCATTTCAGAAATGTATTTAAGACTAACCCAACTAAAAAATTACTTAAAATCACTGGGTAAATACTATTCTAATAATGAACTAGTCAAAAAAATTATGAGATCCCTCACACCAGCCTGGCACACCAAGGCTACTGTGATTGAAGACTCCAAAGATCTATCTGCGATGACAGTTGATGGACTGATAGGTTCGCTCATGACATATGAGCTTAACATGAAAAAAAAAAGAGAAAGACCACAAGAAGAAGAAGTCTGTGGCTCTCAAGGTATCTGAGAGGACTGATGAGTCCCAGGAGGATGAAGAAGACAACATCCCAAAAGCCAGCCTAGGCGATCACTCTCTGCACACTAGGTAGTTCAAAAAATTCGTAAGAAGTAAAGGTAAATTTTAGAAGAAGAAGAGGACTCCACAGGTAAGTAGAGTCCCCAATCTCAAGCCTGATCAAACACAGAAGCCGAAAAAAGTTCTGTTCTACCAGTGCAGGAGGCCCAGGCATAGGCGAGGAGAGTGCCCTGAGTTCCTTAAAAAGGCATTCAAGGCCAAAGGGAAGTAGCCCAGAGTAATGATCTATACCAAGAGCGACGATGAAGAGGAAGATGAGAGTTCCTCTAAAAATGAAGATGAGGACACCCTTTGCCTAATGGCCAATGAAGAAGAAGAAGAAGATCAAGTAACTATTCTATTTGGCAATTTTTCTACTGAAGAGTGGGAAGATGCATACACTGATCTGTTTGAAATATATGAAATCAAATTAGTTTTGGACAATCATGCTACTCATTCTCTTTTTGTTGATTTTATTTTTCTTCCAAAAGGCAATTTCTGAATATCATTGACAGACGTATATTAAATTATCAATACAATTATGTTCTCATATTTATTGTAAATGAGTCGGACACTTAAAATCTTGCACGTTTGTGTATCGTTTTTTTAGTCTCTGTCTTGGTGTCCGTTAATGCCATTGCCTTGTTTCTTACGTCTCACTTCTTACTACGTAAGAAATTCCAATGTGAAGTTCTTTTTTGGGGGGAAGCTTAGTGTGGCTCTACGTTCCGGTCAGAGATACACGTCCGGTTCGCGTATGACCACGCTTAGGTCACGTTTGGTTGGAGGATAGGCGGAAGATATCCCTAGAGTGATCTCATTTGTCATTTGGTTCGATGGTATTGTACGAGAATAAAAGAGTTAGCTAGAAAGGAGTTACAAGAGATATCGGGGTTACAAATGGGGTTAAATCATTTCACCGAAATGGTGGAATGACATAACTCCACTCCCGTAACCCCGTTTGTGTCTTGTTTGGCCGCTCCTGCCCTCCTGTTTCTGTCCTCTTGCTCCGTCGATCGCATCAATCATTTTCAGCTCCGATGGTCTCCAGTGGTCCTCTGTGACAACGATGTCTTGCGTCCTTCTCCTTCTCCAACCAAACGCCTCTTTCCCTCGCGATCGTCTCCGGTGGTACTCTGCGGCAACGACGTCAATGCGTCCTTCTCCTTCCCCATGTGTCTCTTTCCCTCGCGATCATCTTTGGTGGTACTCTGCGCGTTGCCGGTGGTACTCTACGGCAATGACGCCCTGCGTCTGTCTCCTTCCCCATCTGTTGCCCCTTTCCCTCGCGATAGTCTCCGGTGGTACTCTACGATAACGGCCCCTTGCATCTTTCTCCTTTCTCATTTGTTGCCCCTTTATCTCCTCTGAGGGTTGACCGCGTGATCGACGTCTTGTCGGAGCTGGGTACCCACCATATCTGGTCATCATTTGCTGTGCCCTTGTGAGTCCATCTTCTCCGGCCACGAGGTCTTCATCTACGCTTGTCTGTCGCCAACATCTTCTGCAAACATCCTTCCTTCCCTACTGATGTGAGAGGTGATGTCGTGTGTTACATTTGGAATCCTTCCCTTTACTTTCCTATGATGGTATTATGTGATATATCATCCGGTTTGTGTAGGTGTAGTTCGTAGGCTACTCCTTTCCCTTCACCTCTGTGTGGTGCTCCTTCCTTCTATGGGCTGACGACATGGCTATTTCTTCCCCCTTCAGTGGGTGGGCTACTCCTTTTCCCTCATCATCGTGTTGGCTGCTCCTTCTCTCGTGTAAGTCTATTGTGTTTTGATTTTGTCATTCATGGCTGCTCCTACCCCTCATCAGTGTGGGATGTTGCTCCTTTCCACATGATTTTGTTAGTATGATGCTCGATCTTCATATTATGAGCATGATTAATCAGAATATTTTCATATGTAGTCATGTGTTTGTAGATTACACAGGATGAATGTTCTCATGCCTGTGTTTCAGATTAATGTGAAATTTTCTGCAGGTCATGTGTGATTAGAATTTGTGATTTCTGTAAGTCATTTTTCTGTAAGTCATAATACATTCCTTGTGTGATTTAATGTGAAATTTGGCATCCTACATATAGGCTTGTTCACTTGTGGTTGAAGTACATTCATTGTATGATTTGACATACTATGCTTTGTGATTTCTGTTAGGTTATTATGCAAATCCAATCTTGTTCATATTATTTGAAATTTTTATAGACGGGCACAATATGCTTTAGATTGCTCTTTTCCTGATTATTGTGTTAATGTTAATCTGATTATTGTATTACATTGTGTTTTTAGAGTTTTTTTTTACAATGTCATGGTCAGTGCTTGTAAGTAAAAATTCAGTTTTATATCATCATAAATTAGTCATGGTCATGTGTTGTATTTGGATTACTCTAATCTCTTTCCTGCTAACATTATATTATGTTCATTTATTAAGAAATTACGAGTGTATCTAAAGATAAGACTAGGGTGACAAATTGGAGTAATGATGCTGACAAAGTCTTCGTAGACCTATTGGTAGAACATCGTGTTAATAATGACGACTTTGTCAATAGAAATTTCACAAAAGATGCATGAAGACACACAATCAAAATTTTTAATGAGAAGACAGAGTTAGGTTACTCAATAAAAAATTTGAAGAATCAGTTAAAAAACTAAACTATAAATTCGTAGGGCATTACATAAGTCTAGGGGGCCACTGATTTTTGTTGTCAGGGGGAGTTCATTTGCATGACTGATTGCGTGCTTTGCTCATATGTTGTAGATTGGTTTCTGCATATGCATGACCCTATGGTATATGAAATGGTGGTGTGTGGAAGGACAGGCATACCCTGTCTGAAAGCACCCATTATGCGTGAGGAGATCCTCCGCCAGGTACCAAGGGTATTCTCACATTGCATTGTAGTGTCCATGGGTTGAGGGGGAGTTGGTTGTTCACTTTGAGTCAGGCTCTTCATCAAGACTATTGCATTTAGTGCATTGTTGTTGTCTGACTCAAGAGTGTCGATGCACTGATCAGTGTGCGTCGACCTTTCAGTTCAAACTCATCACAATTCCTTCTATGTGAAGACCCCTCTGTCTCGACCTCATGTCAAGCTCAGGTCAACCATACAATGCTTTCATTGTCTATTCGTTGCATTGATAAAAGGCTTGCTCTATCTTTTTTCTTCTGTCCATCTAAAGGGCTTAAGTCTCCATTCTCTTTCCCACAAAACGTTCGCGTTTATCCTCCAAATCATTGCATGAGTTGAGGGGGAGTGAGTGTGCTTTTCATTGTTTGAACTGTCCACTCCTGGTTGCACACCTTTAAAGGGAGATTATTTTCTAAGATTACTTATTATTGACTGATACCTATGAATGACATCTCCTGCATTCCTTATCATAGGTTTTTTTAAATGAATTGAGATGTTAAGGTCAACAACTTTCTGTAATTTAAAGGGAGATTATTTTCTAAGATTGCTTATTATTGACTGATATCTCTGAATGACATCTCCTGCATTCCTTATCATAGGTTTTTTTAAATGATTTGAGGTGTTAAGGTCAACAACTTCCTGTAATTTGAAAACAAGTAGCTTGAAGGAGGGACCTCTCAGCTTTACTTTTGTTAATGCATGTAGTGTATTACACTCTATTGTCCCTCAGTTTGCTTATGCATATTTGGTAACCATTTTGGTTGATGGACTTCCATTGTGTATTGTGTTCAAACAACCATCCCAATTGAGGCTTCTCCAAAGCATTCATTACAGAGCAATGGTTAGGGGTTACTGAGAAATTGGATGCACTTCACTTGAGACATGAGGCGGTTCGCGTCAAAAGGTAATGTCTTGACTATCTCTGATTTGATTACATTAATAAAAAAAAAGGCAGAAGGTGCTCAGCAGAGCAATGGCTCTTGTCTATTGAGAAACTGCACCCCTTCACCAATGAAGTGATAGAGGGTCAGGCATGAAGTGGCAAGCTATCACTGATCAAAAAGAGGCATGACAGTTAACTACACTGAGTAACTGGGGCTTTTGCATCTAACACATGTGATTCCTCACATAAAAAGGTGTTAGTTGAACTTGATTGTCAGTACGGCCATTGTGAAAATCAGAGGTGCTTGATCAAGTAAGTTCTCACAATTCCAGCTTGTTTGGCTTCAATACTCATGATAGTTAATCCTGAAAGGCCATTGGATCTCAATGAGCTCGACTGAACAGGGATTATCTAGGCTTTCGGTTCACTGTTGTGCATCAGCTCTAGTAATCTTGAGTGCGCACTCTCCTGTTAGTTGCTTGTATTACTACATTTCTACATGTTCTTGACTTTAACTCTTTTATTTATACTTTGCTACCATGCAATGCTTGTGTGCTGGGAGACATCTATTTTTTGGAGTTGATCTAGTCATTTCCTCCAATGTGTCTTAGTCTTGAATCTCTCTTTTAAGACTTTCCCCACATCTCATACTCTACACTATTCTTTCTACAACACCCCTCATGTTTTTACTGATGTCAAAGGGGGAGAGAGTTTATAGTTTGTATGTCAAAGGGGAGAGTGAGTTGTTGAGGAGTCAGCTAGCCCTTCATCTCATTTGTCTGCATATGCTCACTGCATATTATGTTGAGTCTTCCATGTACTTGAATTTCTATCGTGTTGCAAGCCAAGATTCAAAACTTTGAGCACAATGACTCATAGTTAGCATCATCAAAAAGGGAGAGAATGTTGAGTAACTTGTGTTTTGATGATGTCTCACTATAAGTCATTGGCCAATTAATTTTGAAACTCATGAAACACTTTTTGAATGACTAGGTGTGAAGAAGGTCAACCTCATGCTTCACTGCATCGACCTCACCAGCTCTAACAGCGGTCTGTCTAATGGTATCTCTAAAGTAGTGTCAACCAATTGGGGTCTTACACTTTCTTCTTTTGGAAATAGCTCTCTTTGGATCTTGCTTTCTTCTATGAAGATTGTAGCTCTAGTAGTCTTCAGTAGCTCTTCAGCCTGTCTTCAGAAATCAATTGTGTTTGAGTGGTCACGTGCCCTTGAATATAAGTAACTATCTTGACGCGAGCACTTCTTAGGTCGAAACTTCAAAAGTGTACATGGCTTCCTCACTAGCTCATGCATCGACCTTCAGAGCAGGAGTGGTTATATGCATCGACTTTACTTTCTCAATGCATAAATATGCTTTGACTTTATGAGTCAATAGTATGAATATGAATCGACCTGTTGGCTTTGGAAGTTGATGTGCTTCGATCTTGAGTTCATGTGCATCGACCTTAAGAGCTTCAAGTCTTCATGTGCATCGGCCTTGATAGCTTCAAGTCTTCATGCACCTCGACCTTAGCCTCATGTGCATTCAACCTGTTATTCCGTAACCCTTTTCTGCATCGACCTATCTTCTTTAACTTGTAGCCATGTGCATCGACCTGACTCCTTTAATGACTCTGAGTGCTTTAACAGTAGCTTCTTTCGTCGAGGCATCAGTCAGCCTTCGTCAACCTGTCGTGCTTCCTCTACTTGCCGCACCGATGGATCTACGAGTTGGGTCGGCGCACATACTCTAACCACTTCATCAAGAAGCCTATTACGTCGAGGCAACTGATTGCTGCTTCGACTCAGTGTCCTGCATAATCCTTATGAGTTCTTTTTTGCGTAGAGGCAACGCCTTGCTGCGTCGACCTGTTGTACTTCATCCACCAGTTGCATTGATGTTTCCTTGAGTAGAGTGGGTGCACATACTCAGATCACTTCTTTAGGATGATCACTACATCAAGGCAGCTACTTGCTGCATCGAGGCATTGTCCTGCAAGTTCTTCTTGTGTTGCTACTGCTTCGAGGCAATGAGCCAACAACGTCAATGCTATCATCTAGCATTACAAACTACGCATAGTCTTTTTAAATGTTTAAGTGAGATTTGCTAACAAAATACACCTGTCAACTCACTCCCCCTTTTTATGAATGTACTAAAATAATATGTCACATTGGTTGACATCATCAAAACACATAGTGCAACACCATCTACCTCCACTTTACCTCCCCCTAACAAACCCCTCATCAGGACCCCTTCACCGATCATTACCCTGGTCCACTGACTGTCCCACCACCTTTACCACTTAAACCACTCTCAAACCCATACCTAACCCCATAGAGGTGCAAAAGTCGCAAGCAATGGTGCTCTGAAGTGGGAGGATCTTCCACCGAGTATTTCCTCAGAACAATCTGGCCCCCCAGCAATCCCAGCCAGTGAGAGGCACTGGAGAGCAATTATAGGAATCCACTCCCGGGATGCAATATGATTTATTGAAATATTTGG
Organism: Amorphophallus titanum; assembly: GCA_024336825.1. NCBI lineage: Eukaryota > Viridiplantae > Streptophyta > Magnoliopsida > Alismatales > Araceae > Amorphophallus > Amorphophallus titanum. The sequence continues at coordinate 343,340 of JANBPO010001167.1, forward strand.
ACAAGATGCCCGCCCGGATCTCTATCCAGGAATTGATTAAGAGGTCGAAAAGCCACCATGATGCTTTGATGGAGTATCTTCAGAAGGTCATGGTGAACGTGGACCTCCCTATAGAGAAGATCTTGATGGTGCTGACACCGATTAGCACACAACCAGCTATCATGTTTCACGACCATGAGCTTGCCCCCTGTGAATCCCCCTGTGAATGTGTCACTTAGTGTGATTGAAAAGAGTAGTGAAGAAAACTAATGGAGATCTAACTGGAGAAAGGATAGTGAATGAAATAAAGGGAGCATGTGGTGCTCACTAGAGTGTGATCACCAGAGGAAGTTCCTCAACTGTAAATGAGGAAATGATCGCAGGAAAATACCTTGTTAAGCGGGTGTGTGAGTTCTGCTTCCTCCTTCAACTGGTCAGCCGGTTAAGGGGGTCTCTTCTTTTGATTACCCTGAAGCAAACACAGACAAAACAAAGGTGCATCGAATTAGAAATAGGTCATGCAACATGAACTCTTAAGGGGAATAAACATATGCATATGGGAAGTGAACACACCTTGTGTGTTTTGAAACCCTTTGAGTGTAAAGGTGGGAGTATGGATGCTATGCAGTGAAGTGCACAAAGATCTAGTGAAGGTTAGATATAACGTGTATGAGCAGTGAAGTGATGCGGCATGTAAGCTAAATAAATGAAAGAAGGGATCTCAGGGAAGAAACGGAGGAGGTCCTCCACTTAGATTGTCACGCCCCGAGCCAGCGGAGGATAACTCGGAGGTGGCATGACGGAGTCTATAACGATCATGTCAATCAGAGCGGGCGTTGCCTGTGCAAAGTTCTGAGCCTAAGCCTAGTCGAGCCGCCTAACCATAGATGGACTCTCCTAGCTTTAGGTTCCCCAGCACCGTGCAAGACTTGGGGGTGGCACGGTGCCATCGAGCAACCCGTACATTAATTTGCAGGCAGTGACCGGTAGGAAGAAACACCCCGTTGGCGTTGCCGGGGACCGTGCACGTAGATGCCATCATGCTCGAGAAAGTGGCCTTTCCTGGAAGGGAGAGAGAGCACTCACCCACACATGCTCGGGAGGGCCATCGTGCTTGGTGGGGATAGCTGGCGCCATGCCCGGGTGTTGTGCTCGGCGGTCAAGATGTGGCTCTTGAAGTCGGTTGCGGCTCGGAGGCAGAGGAGAGACACGTCCGGAGGTGGAGGGAACACTTGCCCAAGAGTGCTCGGAAAAGTGGCCGGTGCTCTTGGAGGCAGAGGGCACATTTGCCCATGTGTGCTCGGAGGCAGAGGGCACGTTCGGCCATGGGTAGCATGCTCGAAGAGGGAGGGCACGTTCACCTACACGTACTCAGATGAGCGGTGTGCTCGGAGGGGAGACATATGCTGTCACCCTCGTGTGCTCTTGTGACCAGCCGGCGTGCTCGGAGGGGGGGCTAGCGCTTGCCCCACGCATGCTCGGAAATAGAGGGCACATTCACCAACGCGTGCTCAGAGGCGGCAAGCTCAGAGATGGAGGGCACGTTTGCTCAGGTGTGCTCGGAGGCGGAGGGCACAATCATCCATGCGTACTCGGTGGTGACATGCTCAGGAAGATGCCCTTGCTCGGAAGGGAGCGGAGCGTTCACCCACGTGTACTCGGATGAGCAGCATGCTCGAAGGGGAGACAGAGGCGCTCGCCCTCGTGTGCTCGAGTGACCGGCCGACGTGCTCAGAGGGGGGACTAATGCTCGCCCACGCTTGCTCGGACGTCGTGCTCGGCCCGCGAGACATGGCTCTCGAAGCCAGTTGCTGCTCGGGTCGAGCACTTGCAGCGGTCCACGGAACATATGCAAAACAGAGCCCTAGAGCAGGTCGTCGGAGAGAGATAGAGAGGTCGAGAGAGAGACGGAGAGAAGCTTGACCCCCGATTCCTTTATTTATTATTTTTTCTTTTGACCTTTTCTTATCTTTTCTTTTCTTTTCTTTTTTTCTTTTTTTCCCTTTTTTTCTTCTGTTTTCTCTTTCTCTTCTTCTTCTTTTTCTTCTCTCTTCTCTCTTTTCTTCCTTTTGATGTCTGGGTTTTCACAACTCGAGCTACATCTTTGAGGGCACTAGGACCTCGCTTAATTTGTGTTCGATTTGTCCCTTAAAACGTAAATTCATGATGGCACGGTGTCGTGTGTAGGACGTGGCCCCACCATCACTAGGGTTGAAATTTGGCCACCGGGGCCTTTTCCTTTCTTTCTTCTTCTTCTTCTTCTGCCAAAGTTTACTGCGAACGCAAAAATTTAGGTGTCCACAGGGTCCCACGGATCCCCACCACAAAACAACAACGGTAAACAATAGCGATAATAACAATAACAATAGTAGCAATAGTAAAGGAAGAAGGCGACGAAAACACAACTATCTAAGCTACTCCTTTTGGCACTGAAAGGAAACCCCGGTCTTACAGTCGGGATCGCCAAACCACCGTAAAACCACGATCACACTACTGAAGGAAAATCATGACATCCCTATCGTGAGGGCCTGTCCTCATAGACAAGGACCCAACAAAGAGCACGCGGTCCAAGGGTACTATCACGACCTCGCAGTCGTGGACCCTACACTATGTACAGGTAAGACCTTGATTACCCTACCGAAAGACCTAGACCTCAGTGTCAGGAAAAGTACACTAAAATTACCTGAAGAATCATGTCTCACAGATGGGAAAACTAAACCTCAAGTCACGAGTGTCACGTGTCACGTGTCACGTGATGGGAGTACCTACCCACTAGAAGCAAGGTCAGATACGTCCACTGATGACTTAGACTGTAGGTGTCTCCCTACTCGCCTCAGACGGAAACTGAGACACCGCATGTAACGACCCAAGATCTGGATACCAGAAAATATCTGATACTATTCAAATCTTGGCCTACCACGCACGAGCTGGAAGGCTTAGAAGGGTTATTTAGCTGTGTGGAGGTGGAATGAAATTTAAAATAATGTAGAAAATAATTACATAATTATTTACGACTGCGGGGAATTTCCCTTTATGGTTCTTTTCCTCACGACGGGGCCCAACCCTTCAGGGGCCTCATCAGCCTCTTGGGTGACTTCCCCAGTTCCTGGTAGCGGTAATCTGATGCTACACCGAGTTATCGGTATCCAGAGCTCTGGGTCATTACAAGCTTCCCTGAGCCAAACAAGGGCAGGTGAAAGGGAATATCCCGAAATGATGAAGAATAAAAGAAGATCAAGAAAAAGAAGACGGGGTAAATTGGCGTGGGTCTTCCCTATCCGGCGGCCTCTCTCCCATTGTTGAACCGATAGTTATAAGCTGATTTGGCAGCCTCATGGCAATCCGGAAGAGGCTTTTAGAAGGCTCCATCGAGTAGCGCCTTAAATGCCCAGCTTTAAAGGATGAATTAGTGCTGCTCCTCAATCGGCGCCACACCCATTTGGCAGTTATATGTTGAACTGACATGGGTCTTCCCCAATCGGCACTGCTCCTCATCTGGCGACTCCCCCATCCGGTGGTAGTGACAGCATCTCCATCGATAGCTTCAAACTGTGGCTCTTTTGAACCTCATCTGGTAGCAACCTGATCATCTGGCACTGCTCCTCATCTGACAGCAACCTGATGATCCAGCGATCCCTCATCCAGTAGTCTCATGGGCAGGGCCTCATCCGATGCCATGGGCCATCTGGTAGGAGGCTTGCGGAAACGGTGTGAGCCTCCTGATCCAGCGGCACCCTTGCTTAATCGGCGTGGACCGGCAGCATCAACGAAGCACACATGGCAGCACATCAAAACTTAGGATGCCAATGATTGGACCAAATCCAAAAGCACAGTGAGGCCCTCACGTCTGCCACCTCCCTCATCCCTATATAAATGGAGGGGTGGCTAAGAAGATGAGGGGAAGAGAAGAAGTCTACACAAACAAGGGCGAAATGCTGGGGGAAAGCAAGGCTAAGCGAAGAGAAAAAGAGAGCGAACAGAAGAAGAAAGAAGGAAAGAGAGAGTTCGGCCAAGGTTTGAAGAGTTCCTCTTGAAGTTGCATTCACAGAAGTGAGTGAAGAGAGAAGGGAGAGGCGAGGCTGGAGAGGAGGGGGAGAGGAGTCAATGCTCCGCCCCCTCCCGCCTCCTCCTTATATTTTCTTTTTTTAATTTCTTCCTTATTTCCTTCTCATGTATGTTTCCCCCCTTGGTTCTTTAGTTGTAAGCCAAAGAATAAGAAACTTCGTGAATGATTCTATCTCTACTCCATTCACCTTTTGTGATTCAGTTCCATTCATTGCGTATATACATCATTGTTTTCCTTTCTTTCTACCGTAGTTATCTTGGCACAGGAATGAAATGTGATAGAGGATTTGGGGAACGAGATAAGTAAACCTTCGAAAGTGACCCAGGCTTGGAGTTTATCCTATATTATGTGATGCGGGACGAGACGCGAACCTCGGACCAAGTTGATGCGAACCTGGGACTCTAGCAAGCTCGCGGCTCGTCCCTTAACAAGGGAAGCATATGGACGTGCACGGTTGAGAAACCGGCAATGAGTCGTGTAGTCAACTCTCTCTCATGTCCAGATCAGGTCACGGGAAGGTCTCGCTCTTTCTCGCAACAGTGATTGAAATAATAGAAAGAGCTAATTAACCTATCACTCTCGCAGCGGCATAAAAGAACACATACGAAATAAGCAAAATGCCAAGAGAGGGGAGTGGACACGATACCTCCATGCTCTGGGCGTGGGGAAGGCAACCCCGGTCGACACTCGTACTCCCAGTGTATAGTAATTAATAATTACAGTAATGATTTTAATTGCCCACTCCATGTAGGGAGGTAAAGAGCTACACATGGGACCCGGGAGTAGCGAGCTCGGGTTGACGGGCAGCATGTCCGTAAGGCACTCGGGATGGCGGCGGATCGACAGCTCGGCTTGGTTCTACACGGGCCCACTTGACAGCTGGCGGGTCCAGCTGCTGGGACGGTAGCTTCCGGGCGTCCCCTTGCGGCGGAGGCTGTCTGGGACATTGCTGGAGGGTTACTGGTCGACCTTCAGAAGCGGCGGTCGCTGAATGTGAGTCGGCATATTTTTCGAGGAATTAATTCCCAGACTGCTCTGCTGGCCTGTTCTCGAGACAGAATTGCGCGCCTCCACAAAAATAATTTTAGCACTCAGATCCGATGTCGGATTGAGGCAAGATTAGTGCCATTGGAAAGCTGACTTGAAGGGCTACAACATATAATTATTCAATATCCATATGACACGCGGATTGGAAATGAAAACTACTATGGTTTGCTACTGAGTGCTTAAGAGATACATGTGTGTTTAGAGTTTTTTGTTCATTGAGCGAATTTATGTTTTGAGTTTGCACGTTTCCTTGGGCTATCTGTCTTCGGCACTTTCAGTCTTTCTGAGTAACGGTGTTCATAGATATCATTAGGCCTCATTGAGTGTGGTCAGAAGTTTTTTAATCCCACATTAATTTTTATAAGGGGATTCATTCAACCCCCCCTTCTAAATTCGGGTCTGTCAACCCATCAGATCCTAGTGTCTTCAGTCTTTACCTCACTGGACTCAGACTTACAGGGGAGCCATCCCATGTTGGTCACAGACCAAGGATCACCATCCAATATCAATGTCTCTTCAGAGACCTCCACACACAGGCATCGTCTTTCATCCTGTGTCATCAAATCCTTCACCTCAAAACAATCCCAAAGGATGCCTGCCAATCTCGGTTCCGCTCTCACCATAGAGCCATTGTTGGAGCCCTGGTTTTGATAATGACACTCTATAAATCATGTTGAGACTAAAATACATAAATTCCTCAGTCTTCTATTCAATCGGTTTGTGTTTGCCTAAGTATGTGTGAGATACAATGGTCGGTGCACACACTACTTTTCATTCACAAAGTCAGTGCACGTCTGCTTTAAGGTCAGTGCACATCTTGTATGTCTGCACATGAAGTTGGTGCATGCCTCCATAAGGATGCATATGAGGTCGGTGCAGATACTGAAGAATGCATTTAAAATCTGTACACGACTTGTATTTCTAAATACAATGTCGGTGCAAGTATACACACAAGGTCGGTGCATGTCACTGCCAGTTGCATACAAGGTTAGTGCATTGCTGCATTCGTTGCATGTAAGGTTGGTGCAAGTTCCTGGGGGACTGCATGTATAGTCGGTGCATATCTGCAGTACGCATATGGAGTCGGTGCACAATTTTGTGTGATTGCAATTCAGTTCCATGCAAGTTCTTGTGTCATGCATCTGAAGGGCCATGCACATTCTTTTTAAGCATAACAAGGTCGGTGCAAATGTGGTTGTAAGTCCGTGCACATTTGCCTTGCACACACATAAAGGTCGGTGCATATTCTGACTTATGCATACATAAGTCTGTGTACACTCAACTCTCTACATATCCATAGTCGGTGCATAGATTAAAGTCGTGCATTCCTTGCATACAACATGACATGGTCTGTGCACACTTGGTTCATCCTCTTATGAAAATCTATGCTTGCAACTATCTCTCTTAGTCTACACATACGTGCCAATAAACAACTATTTACGATGATAATGTGTATGACAAAATGTCTTCTACTTTTGCTGACAGGGATCTAAGTCCAAAGTGACTTTAAGGTAATCCTTACCTCGTAAAGGCTTATCAGGCACGTGATCCAAGGGGAGTCTTAAGTGAAGTCTGGCCATGTGAACAGTATGCTTCTGGAATGTGTTTGGCGGGAACATTCCCTCTATGTGTCAGAATGTCAACTCTGTGGGAACCTCGAAATCTCTGAAGCCCTATAAAAGAAAGAAGAAGAAAAAGGGGATACGAAAAGAGAGACTGGAGAGATTAGAGATCGAGGAGATCAGAAGTTGGGAAGAACACAACCTTGAGCAACCCTAAGGGAGAGCATACAGCGTGATCCAGAGAGAAGAAGAATAGTGCAGTTGTGTAAGAGATAGAGTGAAGCTCTGAAAGAGATGAAGAACAGAGCACCTAAAATTCAGCAAGAGTGAGTGAAAAGAAAGAGAGAGAGAGAGCCTGTGAAGAGGAATCTGAAGATCTTGAAGATTTGTTTCAACTGGTTCCTGGATCAGATCCAAACCAGATTTGCTCCTGTGTGAGCTATAGTTTTCGAGCTTTATTTTCAACTTTCTGATGTTGTACTTCATCTTCTATTTTTTCATTTCTAACTTCATCAAGCTGTGAGCCAGCGGAGCCAAGCTGTAATGCTCAGCGGGCGAGGTGATTACCTCAGACAGCAAGCTATGTTGCTCAGCGATTTGTAAGCAAGTTGTGAGACTCAGAGGACACAAGCTGTGGTGCGAAGCGGTTCAAGCTGTTAGACAGCAGGAAGCCTCACGCTGATTAGAGTTGGGGGATGGACGTGGGTCTGCGGGTAGCAGACTAAACCATCTAAAACTCCTTGTCTTTGTGGTTTGATTGCTTTTCCTTCATTCGGTAGATGGATGCTTAGGAGCGTTTTACTGTTGCACAGGTTTAGCCTAAGTGACTCTGGAGTTCTTCGTATGTTTGATGGGTTGCTGTCTAATGGCTGTGAAGGTATCTGAGTGCTGCCAGAGATAGCTAACTAAGTGTTCGATAGTATGCCTCATTAGAATTCCTGGTTAGCTGTGTTAATCTGAACTCAATTTTATTTCCGCGCATGTTTGACATTGAGAGTTTTAATTGGGTAAATTTTTGAAGGTGAGATTCATTCACCCCCCCTCTGAATCTTGGTTTGCACAACTATAGTGTACTAACATGGGAGTCCTGGCGATGCACCCGGTGACTAGAGAGAGGAGCCTACTTTTATCGACTCACTACCTGAGTGTGTGGGTTGGATTGTTGTTTCCAGGGTTGGTAGCTCAAGGGACCGTGGTGAACCCAGCGGTGCCTTTACGTTTCAGTTTAATTGGGCAGCCTGACGGAGATACCGAGGCATAGCTAGAAGGGGCTAGGAGAGCCCTTTGCTACCTGCCCGGCTGGGGTGAGGAGGGACTACCTTTTGACAGTGCCACGAGGGACTCCAGCCTATTTCTGGGGGTATTGGGAGGAGGGGCGACCAGCGCCCACCCACATCAGAGGGAGCCAGAGGCTGGACTGTGGACAGAGTGGGTGATGAGCACCCGACCGACTATGCTGATGCTACGCCGATCTGCGACGAGTTCTCTGGAGTCGTACTACCCATTCTGGTTTGCCCGAAACTTCGGCTACAACCAGGGGATCCCGTCGAACTAGGAGTTTCCTTTGACAGGACGACAGTACAGAGGGAAGGACACCCACCTACTAGCGACAGCGTTGTGGGACTTCTACTACCGTAGGGAGCCGGAGCAATTTTCGACATCGGGGCAGGGATGTCGAGGATGATTCGACGTCCATTACGCTAGGTGGTGGTTCGAGCATAGTCATCTATACCGGCAGAAGGCCTCTGTGATCAGGAAGGTGGAGGAGAGTCATTTGCTGAGGGAGGATTTGCCTCTCATTCGGTTGGACGACGGGTACTTGAGGACCCGCGTCGCTCGTATTCGTCGGGAGGTCGAGCGACTTATGGAGCAGTGGCCCCGGGGCAGCCGGGGCTCGTCATCCGGGAGCCGAGGCAATGGTGGGGTGCTAAATCCCCTGAGGCAAGCACTGGCAGTAGCGGCGATGACTGGGGCAAAGGTGCCTCGACAAAGGGCGCCGAGGACCTGGTGGGCCCAGTTCCTAGCCGATTGCAGCTTTCGAAGCAGAAGTTCATTGGATCGGGTGCTCCCTGATGGGAGCTTTGTCGACACGACGGCCGACGACTGGATGCGGCATATCGACCATGCAATCGGGTTGGCCGGGCCCGTGGAGTTTGTGTCCCAGATCAAGTGTGCCCACACTCGGAGGGACATTTGGGAGGCCATTGTGAAGGCGGCTCGGGCATTGGCGCTAAGACCGGAGCAACTAGTGCCCTTGTCGTTGACCCCGTTCGGGGCTTCAGGTAAGGTTCTTTCTTTAGCATACTATCTTAAATTGGTTACTTTCTAGGACATGTAACTGAGGCGTCATATGTTGCTGTGTTTGTTGACAAGTTCTACGGCAGAGGGGGATCACCCCTCCACGGAGGCATCCTCAGGGAGTGGAGACGGAGGCTCGCAGCCTAGGCAGAAACGCCCTCGTGTAGAGGCTACAGTAGCTGGGGATGGCGGGTCCTCTGGAGGACTCGAGGTTGGCGGGCAAGCCGAGGTAGAGACGGCCTTGAGTAAGTGTCGCTTCGGCCTCTTTACTCCTGCTTGGTTTAGCCAAGGTGGTTGGCTAATCTTGCCTTGTTGGGTTTGTCTCTTGTAGCTCTGCTGGAAATCGATGTGGAGGAGACCTTCTCGCCCCCTCGAGAGGTGGACCCTCCGTCTGAGGAGGGGGCCGAGTGTGAGATTGACATGGAGGGGTTTATTCGCGTGATGAGCGAGCTTCCCCTTAACTTGGAGGAATTCCCCGACTTCGAGTCGTGGCAAGCTACAAGGAGAGCCCGTGTGGGTAAGAGCTTCTAACACAAGGCATATGCTGCGACTTTTATTTGACTCTGGTTATTAACATAACCGTCTGGATTGTGCATGAGTGGTAGAGACATCAGGGGCCAAGGCGCCTCCCGAAATTCTGGGTGGAGCATTCGGACAGGCTGAAGAGCTAGCACCCGCGGTGGCTCGCAATTGCCCGGGTAAGTGTTGAATTGCTGTAGAGGGGGTCTTCACCCCGTCGTTGTTGCACTTTTTGGCAAGCTATATTTACTGACTGAGCTTGTACTATTTGTTTGGCAGGTGAGGAGGCGACAGCCACCTTGGAGATGATCTAGGAGTTGGTGGACTCTGGCCCATCAATGGCCCTCCCGTCCTTTGAGGGTGAGTCTGGGCAGGTGACCCCCGTGCCCCCGCCCGTTATTGAGGACACACTGGGTGGACTACCACAGCTGCTGGAGAGGCTGCCTCTCCCACCTTTGCCTGTCGTGGTATTAGCTTGCACCGTGGGGCTGGTAGAGTCCTCTAGTGTGGGACCCTCAGGTGCCTGACCGAATGCTTAGTCGTTTGTGGTAGGGCTTTTTTATTTACCTGTTAATGCTAAGCTTTCACTGGCATCAGTCACAGGTGCATCTTCCCCTCTAGAGGAGGGTGAGCTTCCCTATGATACGACCAGGGTAGCAGGCGATGAGCCCGCTATTGTAGCTTCCACTGGGGGCGACGAGGAGCTCGTCGATATTGAGGGGCTCCTTGCCAAAGAAGAACAAGAAGAAAGGTGGAGAAGACATCATACGAACTGAGGAGTTTCAAATGACTTTATGAAAAAAAGATCAAGGACAAGGGCCCTATACTTCATTCATCCTTGAATATAGAGATTACATCAAGCCAAGCCTCTTAAAAGTGAGATACAAGAAGATAAAAAATAAAGGAAGAACATATGGGAACCCACCCTTGAGCGGAGTTCCCTTTCCCTCACTCTCTTTCTCTATCTTTAGCTTCTATGGCAGGATTTCGGCAACATTTCTTCAGTGTCTCCTCCTTTTTATTCTTGCCATGGGGCTCGTATATATAGGGAAAGTAGGGTACCCTATGTGGAGAAAACTCCTGTGTCTGTTGGTTTTGCCGCTTCCTTTTTCTTGTTGCTGTTGACATTGCTTCACAGGACTGCTGCCACGCTGTTGTTGCTGTTGACGTGGCTGCTGTTGATGACGTCCCTGCTGCTACTGGGCACGGCAAATTAGGGGAGGGACGGAGCAGGGAGAGGGATCCTCTCCCTACACAGCATGGGCGGGCCACTGCTCGCCGATGCATGCTTGGAGGTCGTCGATCGTGCAGACATATGCACGAGAGGGGAGTCAACGACCTTCAAATGTTTGCATGGGTGGGGGGGAGGAGAAACACGTGAAGAGGGACACAGACACAAGGGGTCCGCATGCTCCTTCTCCTTCTAGTTTCTTTGTTTTTTTAAATTCCTTCTCCTTCTTTTTCTTTGTCCCCTCCTTTTCTTCTTGTATTGGGTTTGGCCCATTTTCATTTGCCCATTCATTTGGCCCATCTCATTTCTTCTCTTCTTCTATTTCATTTGGGCCCTTTCATGTTTGGCCCATTCTCTTTTCTCTTCTTCTCTTTTTTTTTCTTTTTTAAGTGCCAACAAATGTCCCCCACCCGCAGGTGCCACGAATGAGGGATGAGGGAGCAGGACTTGCAGGTGCAGTCCATTTGAAAATATTTATCTGTGTATCTTTTATCTTTTATCGTGATCAAGAGAGCGAGCTTCGACCGAAATTGGGAGAGCAGACTTTAAGAGCTGAAAGTGAGAAAGAAGGCTTTAAGAGCCGAAATTGGGAGAGCAGACTGTAAGAGCCAAGATTGGGGGAGAGTGGGTTGAGCAAGCCGAGGTCGAGAGCAGACCGCGAGAGCCAAGATTGGGAGAGCAGACTTCGAGAGCCAAAATCGAGAGAGCAGGCTGTGAGAGCCAAAATCATGAGCAGGTTGGAGAGCTGAAATTAAGAGAGCAGACTTTAAGAGCTGAAAGATAGTGGGGAAGCAGGTTTTGAAAGATCAAAATTGAGAGAGAAGGTTACGAGAGCTGAAATTGGGAGAGCAGGTTGTGAGAGCCAAGATGGAAAATAGGCTGCGAGAGCCGAAATCAAGAGAGCAAGCTATGAAAGCCAAAAGATAATGAGAGAGCGGGCTACGAAGGTCAAAATTGAGAGAGCAGACTTTGCAAAGTGAAAATTGGGAGAGCAGGCTATGGGAGTCAAAATCGATGGTAGGCTGTGAGAGCCGAAATTAAGAGGGCTGACTGCAAGAGCCAAAATTGGGAGAGCAAGCTGCGAGAGCCAAAATCAAGAGAGATTTCATTCATTCATTTTATTTTCGTTTGTTTTCTCTTGTTATTGTCTTTTTATTCAGGCATGCAGGCATCCATTGACAGTAAGCACACGAAAAAAATAGATACATAGCATAACTCCCCTCTATCGGGAATAGGATAAGAATAGCGCCCATGACTCACAAGTAGAGTGCGGCCTACGAAGCACAACTAAAGGAGATGTGCGATCGTCAAGAGGACATTGTATAGCCTATGCGCATAGTTGACATCACACTCTACACCCAAGATAATTTCTCCGTGATGTGAAAGTGCATATATGTAAGCAGTGTACCCCAAACATTAGGATATGCAGACACTTTGAGTAACACTAAAGGATTACTCTACCACCCACATACACATTTCAGGTTCTCGACTTTCGGTAGCTTCACACAGCCCCCTTATTTATTTTGAATTCTGGACTTCACCATTCAACGTGAGTTTCCTTATGTGTCTCAACGGGGATTCCTGACTACTAGGATTCGTCCTTTATCAGAATTTGCTTCTCCATTTTCGTGCGAGTTTTCTCAATTATTTCAATGGAGATTCCGAGCTACTTAGCTCCACATCTCACTTCTTCATCATTTTTTCTTATTGTTGGATCATTCATAATGACTTGGTGCATTACGACTGACTCATGACTCAAAACCCTCCAGATATGATACGAGTTAACCACATCGAATCAGTACAATACGGCAAACCATGTCTGGGCTTGAAGACAATGTTGTATCCATGTCCATGTCGACTTAGGTGGATCCAAAAGGACATGGAAGTCTAGATCGACGACTAGTGCAAGTTTCATTTCACTATCACCAACCAATACATCGATGCGGTGACATGCAAAGTGGTCCCTCTCTACATTTACTAGGTGATTTCGACAGTCCCTACATCTAGGATCATGATAGCATCCACTTTCAGCGGACCCAGTAGTATTGTTTAGGACGAGAAGAAGTATCTTGTGAGAAGGGTAAAGATATGCTAGAGTGTGGATTTAGTGATTGCTTGCCAAGCAAAGAAGATGGTGAATGTTTTCCAAAAGTTCGTGGGACCACTGGTCTGTCTAGTGGAGTCTGAACTACAGTATCACGAATTACACTCTCTTGCAGTTGGAGAAGATGTTGGGAGAACACTCGGCCATCTTCGATGAGGTTTAGGGATTATCACCCATGCAAGCGGTGGAACACAAAATCCAACTCATCCCCAACTCACCTCTGTCCAACATGTATCGCAACTCAGTGCTAGAGAACAAGAAGATCAAGCATCAGGTGATTGAGCTGCTCAAGAATGGAGTTATCAAGTTGAGGAATTCACTTTGCAAATCCCCCATGGTACTGGTGCCAATGAAGGATGGTGGTTGGCATATGCATGTCGACTACTATGTCCTCGACAAGATCACGATCAAGAATCGATACCCACTGCCCTGAATAGATGACATGTTAGACCAACTAAAGCATGCAACGATCTTCACCAAGTTGGATCTACAGTCTGGCTACCACCAGGTTCGAATCTAAAAAGAGGACACTTGTAAGGCTGCATTTTTAAGACATGGTTGAGTTTTTTCAAGTGGCTAGTCCTGTGGACTATGCAATCCCCTTGACACATTTATGCAGTTGATGAATGATGTGTTGTGGCCCTACCTCGACAACTTCATCTTGTGTACCTCGACGACATTCTTATCTACTCCTGTACATGGGAAAAACTTTTGGTGCCCGTGGAAAGAGTGTTCGAGTTGTTGGAAGAACATCAGCTCAGTATGAACCACAAGAAATGTGAGTTCGGGAAGTAGAAACCGATGTACCTCATGTTTGTGGTAGACGATAGTGACATACAGATTGACCCCAACAAGGTGAAAATGATCAAGGAATGGCCGAGACTAAAGTCTGTGATTGAGGTCCAGAGCTTCACGGGGGTATGCTAGTACCTTCGAAAATTCATCCAAAATTTTTCTGTGTTGGCTTCTCCTCTGCACATGCTAACGACGGCAAACTAGAAATTTGAGTGGACTCGAAACATGAGGACACGTTTCTTCTATTGAAGAGGAGATAAGTGAGGCGCCAGTTCTTGTCCTGCCTAACTTGCAGAGGTCCTTTGAGCTTGAGGCATATGCATCAGGGTATGGTATGGGGGCCATCTGGCATACCATTCAGAGATGTTCCAAGGAGCCCGAAGAACTATCCAACTTATGACAAGGAATTGTTAGCCCTGCACTAGGTAGTGAAATACTAGTGTGTACCACCTTGGTAAGGAGACGGTGGTGCATATTGACCATTGGCCACTTTAATATCTACAGCCCCAGTCAAAGTTGGAACAGGCTAGCCACATTGTTGGCCATGGAAATTTATCCTTATCGTAGATAAGATAGAAGGTTTAAAATGTGTTCTTGTTGAAAAGAAACATTTTCCCTCTATATATAGAGGGTTATTCCGTGGGTGTGCATAGTATCAGACGATTTGGATTCGGGTGCTGGACCTCTCCCCACTGTCCGAAGTCAGTGTTGATTTACATCGGTCTAACGTCCGAACACCTTTGTTTAACTGTCAAAGAAGTCCCAAAGTCCTTCCCATAGGTTCAGATGTTGAGGGCACTCTCGCTCGAAGAGCTCACACTGTCCATTCATTCACCACCAACATGTTGATTAAGTTAGGGTTAAGTCTGGGCAAAACCCTGAGATTTAGGAGTAGAGATGCGAAAGCGTGAAAGTCGTAGACATTTTTGAAGTGAAAGGGAGTTTTCTGGGCCCCGGAGATATTTCGATAATTTTACACCCCATGGGTGTTTCGGTAATTTTACACCCCATGGGTATTTCAGTAGTTTTACCAGACCAGGGGTAGTCCCACCACAACACTCAATTCAGCTAAGTAGGATACAAGTGATTTTGGAATTCAGACTTGTTTTGAATATGTGGGAGTAATGTTTTCTTTTGAATTAACTTTTGCACTTCTCCCTTCACTCAATGTATAATGTTTCACATGTCTTGGATTGTAAAACGCATGAAAACTATTTGAAGAGGATTGTGTTTTCCTCTGTTGATGGACCCAGGGTGCATTAGGAGTGTTGACCATGTTTATGAAGTGGGATCGACCTGGTCTAGTATGGTTCTGAACATAGTGATTCCTGTTTGAAGGCTGCCTCGACCTTTCACCTAGATGGTGTCGACCTGACCACCAATAGCCACTTGAAGTTTGACTCGTTGTTCTAGGGTGCATCTACCTTCCCATGTGGATGCATCGACCTGACCAGGGTTGACTTCCCCACTAACGGGTTCTATCACCATGATACGTCGACCTTCCCATGTAATTACATCGACCTGACCTGGGTTTTTCTACCCAATAACGATTTCTGTCATTGTACTGTGTCGACCTCTTGTAAAAGCTATGTCAACCTATCTGTGGTTGATTGTGGTTTGTGTTGCCTCTAGGTGATGTGCGGGTCGACTCGTTAGGAGTTTTTTGTTGACTTTATCTTTTTGAGGAATCGACACTCCCTTCACCCTTGTCCAGTTTATTTCCTTGTTCTTTGAAGTTTTTCTTCTTTTTAGTTTGAGATGTTGCGTTCTTGGATGCCTTGCTGTTTGAAGTGGAAGGAGTAGAGTCTAGAGCAGAAACAAATGTGATGATTTTCAACCCAATTTCCTTTTTCTTGGTTGCTTCATACCCTAGACCCTCTTTGTTAAAACTCATCTTAATTCCTAGAAGAGCATCTAGGTTTTCTTTTCCACTCACAGACTTTTCTAAGGAATTTTGTTTGTCTTCATTTTCATGCAGGCCATCCTTGCCAGGTGGCTGTGGAAGAGCGGAGGCGCTTCCGGTGTGATCGATCGGGGCACCTGGTTCGTGATTACCCTAAGCGGAGGCATTGCTTTAGGTGCGATCGGGTCAGTCACGTGTCCCGTGAGTGCCCTCAACCGCCACCCCAACAATGATCATTCCCTAGTGGCCTCCGTGAGGCATAGGGAGGCGGGTGATAGAGTTTTGACCCTGGTCGAGGTGTTCGTGTGTAGAAGGTACGGCCTCATTTTTCATCTAGTTTTTATCTGTTTATGGTGTTCCTTGTGGTTGCCTCTTGGGTTTTGTATTTTGAGAAGCGTGTGTCTAGGGTCTGTCCTAGACTCTGGAGGTCGTTTCTAATGCTAGGAGGTGCTGCATGTGTAGTCGGGCGGGGCTTTTGGCATGTGGTGGCCCGGAAGGACTGTCCTAGAACCTGTAGCTACTTTTAAAGTGGCGAGGTTGGACTTTCAAGGCTATGGGATAGGCAGTCGGGTGAGTGAGGAGGTGTCCTTTCTCATGGCAGGTATAATTTCGTATTGCCTGAGTCATGTTTTTGATATGGTTCTTTGAATTCTATTGCTTTCCCGTTCATTTTCAATGGCGCTAGTGAGTCCCCATGTGGATGTCGGGAGTTTGAGGTGGCGTCTCGTGCTACGGAAGTAGATTCGTGCGCGCTCGTTTCTCTATTGGTATGGCACATTGGTGCCGTAGCGAGAGGAGTCTAGTTGCCAGCTGAGTTGCATGTGTAGTGTCGTGTGTCTGGTGCCTTGCTTTCTCCGGTGTAAGATGGGCTTCGATTTTTAGTTTGGCACTTGAATTGCCAGACTGTGCCTAGAAGTCTGTGCTCTAGATTTAAGGTGTTAGAGTTTCTCGCACTATTTTCTGGATTTGGTATGTGGAGTTGGAGGTTGTTTCGTGGCAGGTGCTAGAATCTTCCCTCTCAGTGAGGCTTCGTGTGCAGAGTTACGTAGCGGAAGTATGGTGGGCCTAGAGCCCTCGGGCCCAGGATTGTTGCCAGGCGTGATCTGAGGATACCCTAGTGATGATCAAAGTGATGGAGATCAGTTGGCTAGCCCTAAGGGGGAAGGTTGGCCTTTGATATGTAGTGGCATTGGCTACGAGGTTGGCATCATTTGGTGTGCCATTACTGAGGCATTGTGTTAAGCGAAACTATTGGGGTTGAGAGTTAAGGGCTTCTTGAGTCGTGGATTTTTGTGTGAGGACTATAGTTGCCCTGATTTCTCCCCTGCATTGTCGTGGTTGGCTCATGGAGGAGCCCGACGTGTGGCTATATTTCTGAATTATATATTTTTTTAATAAAATATTGCCACGCCTACGCCATCGCCTAGGCATTTGAAGCATGAGGGAGCCCCTTGGTCACCTCGGTCGTCTCTCGCCTCTGACTACATAGGTCGAGCAATTACCAAGGCAGAAAATTCCCCAACCCCAGGACTGTTAGGTGGTCTTGCAGCATCATTCATTGCTCTCTGGTGACTTTCCTCATTCAGTACCTTGAAGTACAACTGTTCCAAAGAGGGAAATAGGTCCATGCTCAAAATATGTCCCCTTAGAGTGTCGAATTCTGGATTAAGACCAGCCAAGAATTTGAACTCTCAAGTTATCTGAACATAATGCAATTGCTTCCTCTGATCCTCTACACATGACCAGTCATCAATGGCATAGCTAATCGAGTTCTTGTCACTTGCTTCAGAGGGTGCCAAAGTAAGTCGTTACAGACAAGCTTCCCTATCTCAAATCATGTATCTCATTTGTCAATTGATATACCTGAACAACATCTTGTTTTTGTCCAAACTTCTTTGTAAGGAGTGTCCACATCTCTCTTGTAGTCTTCGTCAAAGAATGATTGGTTGAATCTCAGATCCAACTGAATTCATGATCCAAGACATAGCAATGCCATTTTCCAATTTCCAGATATCATGTCCAGGATTGTCCAGACTTCTTAATTTTGCCATTGATATACCCACTTTTGACATGACCGGCGATGTAAATTTCTGCCGCCACAGACCACACCATATAATTGTGCCCTCAACTTCATCGGAGTGATTTGAAGGGAGATACTTTCACTACCCATGCTGGTGTAAGAATTTCTTGCTGGTTTGGGGGACATTGACTGTGTAGGCTGCACCATTTTAAATTGAATGCTTCTGAGACAAGGAAGGGTGGCTCCCTCTTGGACTGTGTGTGGCTGCTGGGATACTAAAGTTTCATACCCTTGTGACAGCAAGGAAAGAGCAGAACACTGCTAGGAGCTCTTAATAGATATGAGCGGACCACTTCTACTGTGCTTCAGAAGTAGCTGTACCAGGGGTGTGAGTATCGGCTGCCCTAGGCTCCACTGCTAGGAAGATTGTCTGCTTTCGGCACCCTGTTCTGGACAGGAGCAGAACAGGGACATGTCACCCTTGATCTGATCAAATACGAAGGAAGAATGAAGGCCGCAGACTCTACTGCCTGAAGCTTCTTCCTACACACAGAACTTCACAAGAACGGGGATAGATCTGACCTCCAAGAACCCTGGATCTGATAGGGTACAGAGGGGAGAAAGGCCACAAACTCCACTACCTTATGCCTCTTCCTGTGCACAGAACCTTAGACCTTGGGGTCGACAAGACCCTTAGACTGTTGCGCATAGGCCTGAACAAATAGGAGTCCCACCCAGCCACTCTACATCAGCAACATGCTGGACAGACAGGCCCTAGACTATTGCTCTGATATCATGTTAGAGGCCTGAACTCTAACGTCAAACCTAGGCGTTGAGTTGAGGGAGTCCCCCACATGTATAGAAGAAATACTCATGAATTTCCGACATGGGACTAAACCGCAACACCCCCTTGCGTCGAACCAACCAGTTTGAGGCACATCATGGGTAGGGCCAAGTGTCCACATATGGATTCAATGGGTAAACGAGGCTCTGATACTATGCTAAAGGTCCAAACTCTAACCCAAAACCTAGGTGTTGTGTTGAGAGCATCCCCCACATATATAAAGGAAAGACTCCTATGGGTTTCCGATATGGAAGTTAAACCACAACAGTCAACACTCCTAAACCAGTTGAAGTTGTATGACAAATGGTGGTGACACTCGCTAAAACCTCCATAGCCAAACAGAAGGGGTGGTGACCCAGAATCCAGATAGTGAATTGGCTCTAGTACCATGTTACTAAACCAATTGGTAAAACCCGAAACTTGAGTTAGTGGGTGCACAGGCGCAGAACTAATTAGGCGCGAGCTCATGAATACCTGGTGTGTGACTAAATGGACTTTGCCAACAGCCTCATTACCCTCTCATATACCAGACAATGTAGCTTAGAATTCATTCTTCGTATTCTCAATGCCATTTGTAGAGGAAGTTCTTCTTGCTAATCATCCACATAAAGCATTAACCTTTTATAGGGCCCGCTTTGATAAAAGAATCGGAGTAGAATAGGGTGAGTTATCTGCATTACTCTACCTAATTGAGTTTGGTAGCATGGGTAAGTTATTCCGGGTAGAATGATTGAGAGAGCGCTCAGAAATTTTTGGGGTTGGAATTAAAGGACAGAAAGAACAAGTCAGTTACCAGGGTGTCTATCATGGAGGCATTGGGGCTTACTGACATTCACTCACATGATAACGAGTCCTTAGAGGAATTCATGGAGAGAGCTGAAAGAGGGTCCTGCACTGTGTACCGCGTGGATGCCAGCATCTGGGAGAAGTCAAATATGGACTTGAGGAGATTCCTCCTCTTCCTGCTGAGGAGGTTGTTACTAGGTTCCAAGGGAGGTGACATCCATTGTCACTTCCTAGAGTTCTTAGTTGATCTAGAGAGAGTAGGACAGTATGCTTGGAGAGCAATCGTATTGGCACATTTGTTTGCAGGTCTGTCCCAAAGGATAAATCAAGAGGTGACTGTGAGTGACTTTACACTGTTTCTCCAGGGAGAGTTTTTTTAATGAAACTAATCTATTTAATGAAATGCTAATGACATGCGACGACACAGCTATGGAGTTATTACTACATCCCAATGGGGAGGGCTCGACAATGGCGTATGACGGTGGTGCCACTAGCTCGACGGTGGCAGCCTATTATGAGCACAGTCCCCCTATCCTACCAGTTGATGGCACTAAGGCATGAGTTGCAAGAGTTTCCTCCAGCGATGGTAGGATTTTTTGTTTGTTTGTTTGTTGTTATTTTTTTTTTGAATGGATGACTAAGGAGATATATGCATGCTACCATAGGTGATCTGGAGACCTTATTCGGGCATGGTCGATGTCGACTAGCCGTGGGTTATCACAAGCCGCGCTCAGTTTGGCCGAGACCTTTGGGTTCATTGCCTGAATAAAATCGAGCCACTTCGACTACGATTGGTCATGAGGACTTTAGGGCTTGTCCAGAAATGGGTAGATATGACTGCGTCACCTCGCGTCGGGAGGAAGACACGTGGGTCGGTAACCTGTGTTGATTGGTGGGTGCGTTTCCCCAAATAGTAGGAAAATTGGCAGTGGGGTGGCACGCTCGAGGAGTCGCACATGCAGGATAGTGAGGATTACCTGCGCCTCTATAGGGTGATGTATGCGGAGTGACTTCATCCTGGGGTATTGTGATGTTAGATGCAATTTTCTCTCCTTTCTCCTTTTTTTTGGAGGGTAATGCTAACTCCTATGACATGGCTGTAGGATGCTCGTGATACTATGATAGCGAACTTGCAGGTTCACTTGGTAGATACAAAGCAATAGTTGGGTGACACCCATGTAACTTTCAATGCCTCGGTGCGTAATGCATGTTCCTAATCATTACCTTAGATTTCTAGTGTTAAGTCACTAATTGTCACCTTAGATGTGTTACAGCGCGCCCAACTTGATGCAACCTCATCAGCAGTGGGGGTAGAGGGGGGGCCCTCCAATTTATGGATCCCTTCCTCGGAACTCAACTTGCTCTACGAGCAACTAGCTCGTACCATGCAGCGTGCCACGGAGACAGAGGGGATGCTTTCCGCACAGGTGAGGGTTTCACCATTGAATTTTCATTCATACTTCGTCACATCCCTGAAATGATGGGCATGGCAGATAGAAGAGATGCAAGAGGCTCTTGCACAAGCCGCACAAGGGGAGACCAGGGTAGCAGAGCTAGAGAAGGAATTGCGGTGCCGTTCAGATGATGACCTTTCTCGGGATGCCATGGAGCTGAGGATCACCCTCTAGCTGGAAAGGGAAGACAGAGAGAGAGAATGGGTAGAGAAGGAAAGGGATAGAGAAAGAGAGAGGTCTGAGAGATCGACCGAAAGAGAATAGAAAAGGGCCTTGGAGGCCCAATAATTTGAACTCCGAACCAACCTCAGTTTTGTCGAGCAATGGTTGAGGGATGGTGAGGAGGGCTACCGAAGAACACGAGAGCGCGACTTTCATGTCAGTAGCTTCTTCGCTACCCCCGCCGAGCAATGGGACGCGAAAACGGGGAGAGAAGTGCAAGGTGGTAGGCGCACCACCTCCCATAGTTTGAGAACGCCCTCCCGGACTCCTCACCTGGAGAGCGGTGAAAGGAGTGATGTTGGGAGAGAGGGTGAAACTTAATGTACATATTTTTGAAAAGATAAAAGATTTTCAGAAGGACCAATGGGCATGTTCAACTTCTTGTTATTTGTCTCTTTTCTTGCTTTTTCAACCCCCCTACACACATTGCTCAGAGAAACAAGTTAATTTTTCCACTGTGGCTTGGCCCCTTACTCAATAAGTGGGTGGTTGTAACTACTCCAGTTACAACAGTGCCCACGGCACATGGCAATACCAGGCCAATGACTTTTGGTTACTCCAGTTAGGGTGATATTCACGCCGTCCGACCGCTCTAGTCTCAACAGCGCCTGGCCGCTCTTGTCTCAACAGTGCCTGGCGACGCCAGTTACAGGAGGCACCTGCGCCTTTTGGTCACCTCGGCCTTAGCTACGCCCAACTTCTCCAGCACAAGGGTGCCCACGGCTCCCCTACTTCCCCGATTTCGACACTATCTTGTATCGAGAATATATTGTGACGCCCCTGAGCGACATCCTGTCGAGTCATAAGTCCTTTGACGGATGCCACATACAAATGCGAAAATACCTGCACAATAACGCAATGACCCGTGGACCATCACAAAATGACAGAATTATCCCGTGACTTGCACACATTTGTAATGGGGCTTGCACGCCTCATATAAACGCCTTCTATGGCATAAGTTATGTAATCCAGTTAGGGAACTTACCCTCGTCCTCGCCAGCTACTAGTTTGGAGGCTGCCCGGCAAACCGCCATCTGTCTCTTAGCTCAGTCCTAACTCCTCTAACCGGACAGGCCCTACATCTGAGCCAGGACCTGCCTGCTCCTTATCGAGCCAGCTTCAACCACTCCGTGCCCGGGCCAGGACTTGTCGGCTCTCTGTCAAGTCAGGGTTCACTGCTCCACCGTCCAGGCCGCTACCACGTTCTCATAAACCCAAAGTTCATATCATTTCCAGTCCACACTGGAACCAGTCTCTCCCTACTCCCAGTTATCCTTGTTACGTTGTTGTTGCCCTATCGTTGTTGCATGGACTAAGCCCTCCCGATGTCGCGACGTCCAGGGTCCCTGACTCTTTTCTTCGACAGTAGAGACAAAGGTGTTCGGATTCAATCCAATGTAAAATAAACACTGGTTGTTTACGATCGGTGGGGAAAGACGTCCAGTACACGAGTCCCCACAATCATCTACACTTGTACCAGTGGAACCTCTTTCTCTCCATGTGGTGCACGACATTTCGTGCCCACGTGTCGTGCCCTAGCGGCACATCCCCAATCAAACACTTGGTTTCTCCGGTGATCGTCACGAGATCGACTGACAGGCCCACATTCCATTCAACCATCCATGTCCTAATTTTTTAGAATGATTAACAATACGTCTGAAATTCTCGCGTGCCAAGTCGACCTACTCGGCCTTCCGTAAAAAGGCGAGTGTGCGTCCCCGCTGCGAAGAAAAACAAAAGTGACTCTCCGCGCGTGTAAACAGCTGTCCATAGACTCTTTGAGCTTGTTGTGCTGTCACATGGCCCTTATAGCAATGGGGAAATGACTTAGATTAAGGCTTAGATTGAACCTTGGGATAGGTACCTGGCATGACTTTGTTACGTTGCCACAAGGGTTGTGTCATGAGTCCACTCTCATAATGTAAAAGACGTGTTTAACCAACTAAACTTTGTGATTTGTTGTGCTGTCACAAAGTCACAAGTGTTCTGGAGGCTGAATATGACCAACAATTGCAAAGAGTTGTAATTAGAAAAAATTGTCTACCGATTAAGTATGAGGTGGTTTGTTGTGCTGCCACAAGGCTACTAGCATAAGGTTAATGGGATTCTGGTCCCCACTAGGATACAACTGGAGTATCCTGTCTTTACATAATGGATCATGCAAATTTGTCAAAAATTAGTAAGAGCTTAAAAAATAGGATTAAAGACCATATCTTATTTATTTTTATTAATATTATGATATTATCTTATTATGCATATTTTCTCTTGTAAATCTCAATGGTGAAGCATCCGTTGAGAGGCATACTTGATGCCAACAGACAAACTGGTCTTAACTATAGTGACCAACTCAGGAATTTGAGAATAGTTCTCATTGTTGAGAAAATAGCCTATGTTCTTGAACTACCTATGTCTCCTCGTCCCACTGATGATGTTGATGAGGAAGAGACCATTCTTTATGAAAAACATAAGGAAGATGCCACCCTTGCCTAATGTTATATCCTAACCTTTATGAGTAATGAGTTATAAAGGCATCATGAGAAAATGGAAGAAAGAACTATCTTGTTTCACATTGAGGAGCTCTTTGGAGCTCAAAGTCAAACAGATAGGTATGAGATATCTAAAAATCTGCTCGAGATAAGGATGTCTGAGAGAACATTTGTGCAAACACATATTCTCAAGATGATTGAGCGAATTGAGATATTGATAGAATTGGGATTTGCCATCTCAAATCCGTCTGAAATCCATCCCAAAAGAGATTTCCGATGAAATTTCGGACGGATTTGCAACGGTATCTGGCCATCGCAAACATTGCCTTTTCTTGTAGTGATCTTTTTGCACAAACATTGCCTTTTCTTGTAGTGATCTTTTTGCCCACTTGGATCCAGTCAGACCCAGTTCGGGGAACCTGGGTGGTTTTGCTCCCTTTCTACTGGTACGAGTCTATCCTAGTGCCAAATCTATTATCGTTTCATGCTTGCTTATGATTGATCTTCATAACCCCTGGGTCTTTTATGTTGTTCAGATTTGGGGATATACCTACTTCCCGCTAGGTCGTGGGACCATCCCTCAGGCCATGGCTCACAGTGTCCCACTCATGGCTCGGTGGGAGGTAGTCCGAGACCGTCTCCAGGTGGCCACCCGGATCTCTGATCTACGCTCGACCTTGGATGAGTTCTCACACCACTGAGTGAGTGTTTTGTTAGAAGTTATGTCATTCATGGTTTTGTGAATTTGTTGGGTGAGTTTATTACTAACAAACTTTTAATTTGCGTTTTGATAGGTGGTGTGGACACTATATGTGGGTGAGGATGATACCTCGTAGCCCTGGGTAGCAGAGAGCAGAGCCTGGTTCCACCGTGACACTGTATTATTTTGCGTGAACTTGAGGGAGCAGTTATATTTGAGGTTGGTCCAGCAGACCCTAGGGTGGCATCAGCCCCCCGTGGCGATCCCTTCTCAACACGACTCAGATCATGGGCGTCAGCGGACCTCGATGAGTGATCAAGATTGGGCAGCACTCTACTACACCGAAGCTGAGGCTTTATAAAGAGGTTCATCCTTGGAGCAGGCCGAAGGACTAAGAGACAGCGAGACATACTTGGCGTACCTTGACACACGCGCGGTGAGTCTCTTTGACACGGTGTTATCATTAGAGGGTATGGCATCTAATCTTGTGAATGGCATCTTCATGCAAATGTCAGAGATCGAGGATGTCCGCATTCTCCAGGATCGAATTGCCATTTTGGATCAGACCATTGTGAACCTGAGGCATGAGATCCGCGAGCTGGTGAGTCAAGAAAGTGATTTTAGAGTTGCACTTGCTGGTGAAACAGGCTGACCACTTTCCCCTTTTCTTGCAGCGAGGTGAGCTCGCGTACGTCCGTGTAAGGGCGAGCGCCACTGGAGAGGCCGGGCCTTAGACCCAGGGGGGAGGAGTGGTGGAGCTGGAAGATCGGTTGGCAAGAGCCCTTGAGCTAGCTGAGGAGAGGGAGGCCGAGTTGGTGGAGACGATACGGCTTGGAAACATTTGATTAGAATATCTCTTTATTTTTCTTGAGTGGTTTTCCCCTAATCTGTGTAATCTATGTGTTGATTCCTACAGCGGAAGGAGCTAGAGGCTAGCCTGGCCTCTCGACGTGAGTTAGAGGGATGCGTTGAGGAGTTGACTTGCCGCCTTGGCGAGGTGGAGACCATCGAGAGATTACAGGGTCGCCTAGCCGAGGTGAAAATGAGGGAGGCCGAGGCTCGGTCTCGAGAGATGAAGATGGTGATTCGAGAGCGACGAGCTCTCGACCAGCTGGAGGCTCTGGGCTGTCAGGTACTTTGGAAGTACCAGGGCAGGGGTGCCCCAGGAGAGGCAGCCAGTGGACATGTGACTCCCTCAGAGTCGGTACAGACTTGCGGGCCATTGGAGATCTCACTGGGAGAGCTCCTTAGGTTGGGGCAGTCTCCCTAGGAGGAGTCGAGACCAGCCCAACCAGTGGCCTCGGGGGCTTCCTGACCTTCGAGGGTAGGAGAGCGATGGGAGTGAGATGATGAGGAGGTGAGCGACTGGCGAGGTGTAGAGAGAGAGGGGAGAGTAGATTAGTTGACTTGTTTTGTACACTGGGGGTATGCCCCTTGGAATTTTTTGTAATCAAAGAATGTAATGGATAGTTTTAGCAAATGAAGCTCATTTCTCCAGTGTACTTCTTCGGCTTGATAGACGTCGTCATTCTCTTTTTACCTGTTTCAACCACACTTGAAAGGGAAAAGATTTGTGTAGTTTGATTTTAGCCCCTTGCCCGAGATAGATTGTACCTTCCTCGATGCAGGGTCAGAGGGCTAAATCTTATTAACAAAATTGTATATGAAAAAGCAGACGTGAGATGCACATGCACGCAAGTAAAAATGCAAACAAGAAATAAAGCAATGATCATGCGATGCACAAGTGGATGCAAAAGTTGGTGATTATCTCGTACGGTTTTGAGATAATCAAAGAAGACCACTGTGTGTATATCAAGTGAGTGGGAGAAAGATTTCTCATTTTGTCGTTATATGTTGACGACATCTTGATATATGGAAATAACATGGAGTTGATCAATGCCACTAAAGAATGGCTATCTTTTATCTTTGAGATGAAAGATATGGATGAGGTGAGCTATGTGCTCGGAGTGAA
Source organism: Amorphophallus titanum (assembly GCA_024336825.1). NCBI lineage: Eukaryota > Viridiplantae > Streptophyta > Magnoliopsida > Alismatales > Araceae > Amorphophallus > Amorphophallus titanum. The sequence continues at coordinate 369,328 of JANBPO010001167.1, forward strand.
AATTGTGTGCAACCGCTCGGAAAGATCACTGAGTTTGTCTTAAGAAAATTACATTAATATAATTCTGGAGCGTATTTGAATGCACAATTGAAAGTCCATTGATACTCCACTTGATAAAGGATGTGTCTTGAGTGTTAGTCAATGCCCCAAGAATGGAGAAAAGAGGAAAATGTCGAGACTTTCATATGCCGCTGTGATTGAAAGCCTAACGTATGCCATATTATGTACTAGGCCAAACATTAGTTTCACAGTGAGTTTAGTTAGCCGTTATCAGAGTAACCGTGGTCTCGCGCATTGAAAAGCTGTCAAGAGAATTTTCTGATATTTATAGGGGACATCAAGTTATGTATTGCATTATAAGGGAGGCGACTTAAAATTAGTCCGCTATAGTGATGCGGATTGGGTTGGTGACCGAGATAAGCGTAAGTCCACTTCAGGCTTTGTGTTCCTATTATCTGGTGGGGTGTAGCAAGAAACAATTTTGTATTGCTCTATCCACAATGCAGGCCGAATATGTGGCTTATTATGTCGCAAGTCAAGAGGCGGTATGGCTACGAAATTTTCTACGATGATTGGCGATTACACCTCATAGGGGTGAGAGTGTACTGCTGTATGTAGGCAACACGTCGGCATTATCTTTTGACAAAGATTTTAAATTTCATGATAGAACATAGCACATTGATATCCATTACACTATATAAGGAATCTACTGCGGAGAAAGTTAGTGGTGTTTTGATAGATCAGTTCTAGTCAAATGATAGCTGATTCACTAACAAAATAGATAGAGAAAGTTTTGTTACTCATTGTGGGTCTATGGTTTTTTTTTTAAATTATAAATTGTAAAAATTATAATGTTCGACATCATTAAAGTTGGTTTATTGTTCAATGATATCTACTTGGAGTGAGTGGTTGCTTTACACATAATCAGAGAGTCACTAGGTTTGAATCGACCCTCTCACACGGGTGATTCATCTTTGGCGCTTATGGATAGCGAGCAAAGTTCAGGTACTTGATATTGTGACGCCCTGGAAGTTTGGGAGTGAACCTAATATCCTAAGTAATACTTATATGTTGCCTTGACTGAGACTAAGATGAGATCTGAGTCAGATCAACTATGTGGATGTAGTTACAATCTCATGGAGCCTGTAAAATCCGGATACGTGAGTCGCAAGAAGGCGCTCAAGAGAACCGACTGGTTTGTGAGACTCTCGTCAGTTGCGTTGGTTACATCTAGATTTGTATCCGTGTGGTGTTTTATGATATCTTATATTTGTGACATGCCTATATAAATGGAAGAACACCACAACATGCGGATCATACCGCATGTGTAATATACAACCAAACATGAGAATGATGAATGGATCCCTCTTCATCATTATGTGAGCTCATGAATCACATTTGTGTGATTCCTTATGTATCCCCAGTGACCTGCAGTGCTGTGTCATGAAAAAGATGCTTGATGTCGCTACTTTAGTATGTTACCTAGGGCGACGATTGATACGGTCCAGCAGGACATGTCTAGGAAAGTGGTCAAGACTAATTGGATTGACATTAGTAGCATAGGGAAGGCATTTTATATGTCACCATGCTTAGTTGCTCATATCCGAGGAGGCTCTATTCCCTGTGTAGTGTTGATAGAGTCATGGGCACTTAGCATTTGAGGGTTTGACACTGCCTATTTTTGAGAGATCCGGAGTGTCAAATCAGGTGAATATTAAATGTCTGAGATGCATACCGAGTTGTTCTGAGTGCTCCGTTAGTAAGGTGATGGCTTAACGGAATACTCCCAATCTGTTTGGATAAATCTCGTGGAGGTCACATGCTCTATTTCCTGTATGACCAAGAACTACAGACATTTAAGATTATACGTTGTGAGATGAAGGACATGCACGGCGGGCCCTAATGGGCAAGTGGGAGATGTTAATGGGTTGTGCCCATTGGGCCGCGCGCGTGGACCCGACGCGGTGGCAGCCGCGTGGCACCGCCGCAATGGCGGCAGGACGCACGCGGGGCGGCCTTTTAGACTTTGGGAGAGAGACCTTGCCATAGTGGCAAGCCCATTCGAAGATTCCTTGAGTCTTGTTCCTTGGGAAGGAGTAGGGTTTCTACATCCTTTCTCGTAGTGTGGGGGCCTGATTCGCTGGCCGATTGGTCGAAGGAGGAGTGACTTCCCTACTTCTCTGCCCGGGCGCACAGGAGCCCTAGAACTGGCACTTGAAGATTGACTTGTGCAAATGTCCTGCCGGGAAGCAATACCTTCGATCAGACTGGACAGAAGTGAGGTTGTTTTGGCTAGCTCTGACTTAAGCATCTCAATTTCTTGTTGTTGCTGATAGCAAAGGGTGAGCATAACAGGGTCGTACTGAGAGAAATCCATGACGCGACCTGAACTGTTACTTCTTGCTCCAATGTCAAGCCGAGGTGGAGGTGCCTTGTCACTGTGGCCATTCGGGGCTGGTCCCTAAGAAGAGGATGGGACAGTCCCTATGTCCCTACATGGGGGCGAGTTCCAGAGGAACACCTCTTTGTCTTGGGCATCACTAGCCCGTGGTAGGAGATACTCCCAGCCCTCGACTCCTTTAGTGTCGGGTTCTTCTGGAGGATTGCCATCTATCGGTGCCAAGACCAAGATTGCATCGGCTTCGTAGAGTTTCTCCGTTGAGAAACCTAAGCCTAGATGTCGGGTGATTTGCAACAACCTCCGGTCCTTATTTCGCGGGTGCCATATCTCTTTAAACATCTTCTTCCAGCTTGCAGGCTGGTGAAAAGGGATTCCCTACCTCCCGACCATTTCAGCCATTCGGTGAGCCATGTAAGGAAGTCCTGCAATTGGGACGATGGAGACATGTAATTTTTCAGGGAACCTATAATCATAGTCCCCTTTGATAGGCCGCTCATCAGCTACATAGAAGATTGTAGGCTGGCCTTCAGGATTGGGCACCTCCCAGACCTTCAACGGTTTGACTATGTGGCAGTCGATTTCTGCTATCGGCCTAACAACCCCTGGTGGGACCCTGACATCCTCTAGCAAATCTTTGAGGTGCGATGCCCCCGGGGTAGTGTGGACGACAGAGGGGATCGCCTTGACCACCCCTTCTGCTTCAGAAATGGCTGACACTTCTGGGGGCACCACATAGCCTGGCAGCTACGGAGGGAACCACTCGCTAGATTCCACTTTCTTCTTTCCCTTTCCCTTGTTCTGAGGGACACGGGGAGTTTCCTTGGGCTTCTCTAAGTATAACGAGGCATCTAGCAGGTGGCACTCAAACACCTCAAAGGTGTATAGATCTGTGAAGATCCTCTCTTTTTTCCCATCGTAGGGGTACTTTATGAATTGATGTAGGGTGGAGGCCACCACCCGATTCTGTTGCAGCCAAGGTCGGCCCAACAACACCTTGTAAGAGGTGTTGGAATTGATTACATGGAACTGCACCCTAGCTGTGAAATCGTCGAGGGAGAGGCTGAACTCGTCTATTCCCATGGGGACTTTGAACTTCTGGTTGAAGCCGACAATCTTCATGTCCCTGACCTCGATCAAGTGCACATCGAAATAGTACTTCTGGTGTACCCGATACGAGAGTATGTTCACTGCTGCCCCCGAGTTGACCAGTATTCTATTGATAAGCTGCCCATTCAACTGCCCCTTCATGTACAGTGGCCTGTTGTGGTTGCATGTGGGTAGAAACATGTCTTCTTATGTGAAAGTCACGTCCACCTCAGGTCGTACCTCAGCAAAGTAGCTCTCAAAGTAAGCCGAGGTTTGTAGAGCCGTAGTGAGGGCTTGCCGGGTTCCCTCATCTAGGGAGAGTATCTCCCAGACGGTGAACCTTGTCAAGATTCTTCTGAGCTGCTCCATTATTTTGTTGATGGCCTTGATACTGGCCAACCTCATCTCTTCGATCTTGTCCCATCAGCCGTCATTTCGTGCCTAAGGGGCCAGCTTGCAAAGGGGTCCACCCCCTTCATTGGGTGCTTTCTAGGCCTGCGGCACCTGTCAAGATGGTTCCTTCTCTTGCATGAACTTGGCAAGATTGGGGACGTTGTCATTCCCTGCTCTTGCTGGTGGAGGAATAGCCGCGGGCGGGGCTGAAGGGCTGCCCGTCTCCTTTGCCGTCCGGGCGAGATGGTTGTTTGTCATTCTTTGACTGTAGGAACTCGACAAATGAAGGGATGCTTTGGCCGCCTGATTCTCCAAGGTAGAGACCCAATGGAGGGGGAATCTCCGGGCCCTTAACCTTGGGTTCGGGGACGTGATATGGTTGTTCTACCTTGAACAGGATGTTGTGGTCGACCTGTCGAGGGCGTCCCCATTTCTTTCCTGATCTGGTAGCATGTTGGGAAGCAGAGGCTTCAGCCTGATTCACCTCTGTCAGGTCGGGACAGACTTCTTCTTCTCTCTCATCCAAGGACAGGGCAGTGTCGAATAGGGCTATCAGGGTGTTGCAGGATAGCACCACTTCAGCCTTCTTCTTATGCATGGATTTCCTCTTCTTTTTCCTTTTCTTCTCTTCAATAGAAGGTGGTTGCTCTTGAGGGAATTCGCCCCATAGAGGGGGCTTTGCTTTTGCTTTGGCTTCTGGGGTGAGCTTGAGAGACTCAAACTACTCCCAAGGGACATACTCCATTAGCTCTATAGGTCAGATCTCAGGCTGTTCATATCCCTCAAACTCGTCGATGAGGGCCTGGAGCTGCTTAATTGTAGGGCTGACCACCTTATGCACCCGCAACGGGATAAGTCTCTTCTTGTTGTCTGTAAAGCACCTCATGACTAGCCGAGGGGCCGCGTCATGCCACACTGGGGTTACTAATGGCGGTGCAGGCTGAGATGTAGTGCCCCTTACATGAATCCCTGAGCTAGGTCAAGGTGGTTGCCTTCCCTTTCTTGTCTTTGTTGGTAAGGCCTGCCAGCCGCCTTGGTCTTGGGACGACGCCAGAACAAAAGCTTCATAGGTGTGGCGGGTGCTAACCTCTGACAATTCTTTAGGCCATTGCTGGTACAGTGACACCATGTTGGTAGTCGTAGCCAAGTTAGGCATCTTATGTGGCTGCGGGGGATCCAATTTGAGCTCTCTAATATCCAGCTCTCCCTTCTTAATCAAGGACTCGATGACATCCTTGAAGATGTAGCATTCCTCGATAGTATGTCTGATCTTCTGGTGATATGGGCAAAAGCGAGGATTGCCCTTCCTCCTCAGGTCACCTAGCCTCTTCGGCTCCGGGAGTGTAACCTTGTTGTATTTGGTAGCCTATTCAAACAAAACCCGAGTTTTATCCCGGGGGAAGGAGTAAAGCTTGCTTCTCATCTTCTCCCACATGTTGTGTCTTCTCTGAATTTGGTGTCTAGTTTTGATGTTGGCAATAGTATGATTGACCTTAATCTTGATACTGGCAACACTGTGATGATTTGAAGTCTCTACTTAAGTCTGAATAGATCTTTCTCACAATAAGGTCGATGCATCTTCATGCACTTAGAAATGATAGGTCGATGCATACTCATGTTTCTGCATTATAAGGTCAATGCATATTCATGCATTGAGAGAGTAAGGTCAGTGCATATATGCTTTCCAGTCTAGAAGGTCAGTGCATATGCTAAAGTGTTGCAATGAAAGGTCAATGAATCTCCCACTACATTGAACAAACAGGTTGATGCATATATGCAGTTCAATCTAGAAGTTCAATCCTACTGAAGAAGTCTTGCACTATCAGGTCGGCGCACATTGTACATGAATCGATGTCACCTAAAACTATATGCTAGAAGTTGCATCATTAGGTCGATGCATACCATAGGCTGGTTGATGCTAGTGAGCCAGCGATTGCAGCATAAGGTCGGTGTGATAATGGTTAACATTCTTAAGGTCGGTGCACCTTGCAAATCTGTTGTGAATTCAGGTCAGTGCAGTAAGGTCCTGTGCCTATGCTTTAAGCATCTTCACCAGGACAGGCTGACTTGCCTAAGTGGCATGTCGATGTTATAGTTCATGAAGTACTGACTTGTGCACTAACAGGTCGATGCACCTTCAATGTAGAGAGAGTCTTCATGATTGAATGAGGTCTACCTGTGCTACATAAAGGTCGATGCTCTTTTTATATATTACTGCATTTCTTTCTTCTCATCAGTAAGGCATGTCGGTGCACTGAGATTGTGCATCGATGCATGTGCATATCTTTACATACCCATTTACATGAATGCATGTTCTTATGAAACATCTGAGGCTACATGTTTAGACACTTATTACTTGCTTCATGAGCCACATAATGATGAGATTGTTAATGAAAATCTACCTTTGTTCTGACAGGAAAAATAATGTCATCAAGGAATAACCCAGATTCATGCTCGAACACCTTAGATGCACAGAGAGCAACTCAATTAAGTAACTGAAGGCAGCATTCCTGACTATCACGTAGGTTAAAAGTGAAATTGTTGGGGGCACGGGATTCGATGCACCTTCCTAATACCTTGGAGATCCCTAACGAGAATATCCTGCCATGTGGAGTAGCTTACTTTCTGCACCTGACATGTGGCCCCTCGATATGTACGTTTTAGACAAAATTATTGGGCGGGAGCATTCCTACCACGCGCTTGGTTTGAAATCTTATGGGGACCACAAGATTTGTGCTCGCCTGTACAAAAAGGGATCAAGTGTTTAAGTTTGTTGTAAGAAGATAATAGAGAAGAAGAGCACAAGAGCAAAAGAGTTTGAGAGAAGAGGAGTTAGAGTGCTACGAGAGAAAGAGAGCTTGTCGCTGAAAAGAGAGAGAGCCTGAGAAAACAGAGTATCAGAAGTTGGAAAGGAAATCTAAGAGAAGGAGTGAGATCGAGGAAAAGCAAAGCTGGTCTTGACTTTTGGATCAGATCTAAAGTCAAACTGCTCCAGAGAGAGCTACATTTTTCTTTCTATTATTGTCTTTCCTTTGTTTTCTTTCAATTCGTTTCTGAAATTGTCGAAAACATTGGGCTCATATCATTGCCCTTGTACACTGCAAACCACAGAGGATTTGGGGGAGGAGAGGAGATGGGGAATGATTGAACTTCCATGAACCCACCTCTATTCCTCTAGGCGAAAATAGAGTATCGTAAATAGCGATTTCTCTCTTTGCTCTAGGAGTTCCTTCTACTGGGAAAATGGACGATGTCTGCTCTCTGGGATTCTCTCTTCAGGTAGGGTTTTTTTTCTCCGATCCACTTCTTTCTCTCCTCTTCTCTCTCCCTTTTCTTCTCAGTGGATCAAGCCTTTATATAGGCATAACTGACGTGACTAACCCAACACCGGGGGAAGCATGCCGGTTAAGGCCCTTATCTTCTTTGCGCGCCGGGTTCAGAGGTGTTGGTGGCCAGGGGAGCGTGCCGGTTTAGGGGCCCACCGGTTTAACCCTCTGCCGCGCTTGTTCGAGCTGGAATCGGCCTGCGGGTCTCAGCCTGCCTTCGGGAGTTAGCTTGATCTTTCATCTCATTGTGGTCTTATGGAACCATCATGAGAGGTGTCGGGAAAGTCTTAAGGCCGTTGACCGGCCAATTCCGGTGTTACACATGTCTTTCGCTCGGACACTCAGGTTTTCCACTGACATGGCCTTTGGCACTGCGATCTGTGCTACCGGGCTGGCTTCATTTATATCTGGAACATTCCCAGGGAGTGGGCCACTACTCGGGGTGCTTTCGCCCTAGCCGAGCGGCTATTCGGTCACTAACGGACCTATCCAGCAAAAGGATGTAACCGTGCTGGGTCACTCAGGTCTTCCGCTAATATGACCTCTGGCACCTTGTTCTGAGGGGCCAGAGACGTTCCTTCAACTCAGGAGGGTTTCTTATCAGGTGGCAGACCACCAGGTACATTCTCGTCCTGATCGGACGACGGATGGAGTTTGTTCAGCACGACCGAGTCGATACCGATTTGTTGGGCAGGCCGATCGGCACTGCCAGTTTGTTGTGAGTTTTTTTTGACCATCCTGAGGCAGAGTCCTTGACGCTCCTATCAAGTGACCTGAGGCTTCAGCAGTCCGAGAGGACCCTTGTGTATTGGTTTTCTTCGGCTTTTGCACTTTGGCGAGTTGCGTTCTTCTTGTCATTCAAGCGTGATTGCCATTGATCATATTCCGGGTGCCAACAAATGTCCCAGTCGCGAGTGTCGCAAGTGGGGAATGAGTGACGCGGGATCGGCGGGTGTACTTTGACCGAGTGATTTAGTGCAGTGGAGATGTTGTTAGAGTATCATGACCCCATAGCGGCCTTAAAATGACGGGAAAACAACATCTTGGCCTTAAAACAGTGTGGCCATGACAAGTGATTAAAATGGCACGACCTTGCTTATGTTGTTAAAATGACGCTGCCTACATTTACAAATTTGGCACGGCTTGTTGATTGCCATTTTTTAGCATGCCCCTCTTATCTGGGTTAATCCGACGCGTAAAATCAGATGACCAGTGCGGGGGGTGCTAAAACGGCGCCCCCACCCCCACGTCGGTTTAGAGGGTTTGAGAACCCTTTATAAGCCCTTCTCATTCTCTCTCTCTTCATTTCTCTTCATTTGCAACCCTAATCCCCTCTTCTTCTTCTCCCTTCTGCTTACGGCAGTGATCTCCTCTACTTTGAGCTTGCGACAGTGACATCGGCTGTGGGGACGGGAGAGGGCGAGTTCCATTCTGCTTGATTCAGGGGGTCCAAACCCCTTCTTTCCAGACCCCGGGAGTCTCCTAGTAGGTTGGCCCTTGGAGCTACACCCACAGGTGTTCTGTTTTGGCCTCGGTGTGACACCCATGGCCTATTATAGGGACCGTCTCTTAATGGATCTGTTCTCGCTTTCTACTGGCATGCTCTCGGGCTTGGGAGATGCTGTCGAAATTTTGTCAGAATTTTAATCTCGACAATCCTTTTCTGACATTTGTTTACTTTCTATGCCGTCTTTTTGGTGCAAATATGATGGCATCTGGCTCTTCTTCTTCTTCTTCCCGTGTTGTGATAACATGGGGAAATGTTGACTCCTTGGACAGATGTCACGATCAACTGGCTATAGTTGCAGAGTCGTCTGACTCAGAGATCGACACAGCAGACACCAGTCGTCTTCTAATCGTCAGGAATGATTCTTTCAAGTATGACCGCCACGACGACTACAGAAGGGATTACCCTAAATACAAACATTTGATGTCTTTTGTGTTGAGTCTCTCGGATTGATTTTGGTTTTGGGTTGAGTGTCGGGTGAGTTGGCCGCCGATATCGGCCCGTTCGAGTTGCGAATTGTGCTTGTTTGCCTAAATCCAAGGTCGTGTCACATCAGGGTCTGTCACTTTTGGCCCATTAAAAGCATACGATCTTTTCATTTTTTTTTTATTTTTCCAACCGTACGATCAACGATTGGACTGTACAGGCATGTAGGCCTGATGGAGATTGCTGTGACATTTTTTTTGGGAAAAAAAGGCTACACTGCTGGCACTGTAGCAATGGAAACTCATTACAAAGCCAAACTTCTCTAGCTACATAGCCTGGAGAAGACAATTGAGCCACAGATGCTATCATCACTATAATTGAAGGTCCACTAATATCTAAAAAGGATACAACTCTTGAGTATCGCAGGGTGCCTAAGTTTATCACAGATGATTCTATCGTTCCTCTCCTGCCATGTTCCACCAACATAGCCAGAAAACACATTCCCTATACCTCCCTTTCATGACACATTGGATTGTTCTTCTCCCATTCTGTAAGCAGGCTTACAATATCTCTTTGCTTGAAATAAGTAGCTTCCAGAACCTGACGAAGAGGTTATCTCTATATCTTTCTCGAAGGATCCACAAAGGGTACAGACACCTTTAGTATCTTCTTTGATCCTTATTCTGGCCCGTCAGAATTCTGCAGATTTGACAGAGAATTTGCCTCCAAGTTTCCATCTCCATCACCATGTATCTCCTTGATCAGATATATATTAACCTTAATCCAGAATGGCCTTGTATTTTGCCCTCATCCAGGTATCTGCAGAATTTCAAATCCCAACTTGACATTTCACCTCTTTGTAGCCACAATCTACTGATTTTCCAATTAACTGAGCAAGTGACAGCATACAAGTTGGGCAACATTTGAAATGAGAAGAAAGCAAGGGGGAACCCAATCCGATTCCTCATCGTGGAAGCATAGACAGGTATATGTGAGAAAAGGTGGAAATTACTACAGACAAACTACGTAATATTTGAAATGAGAACACGGAATATCAACTAGTTAAGTAGAAGTGACAAATTTGAAACACCAGAGAGTTCGGTAACCGATTAAAGCAAACAAATGATTGAAACAAAGAGAGATTGAGGGAGAGGGGAGGGGATTAAGCTCCTCACCTTCCAATCACGAGAGGCATGGATCTGCAGGTTCTCGCCGACATCAAACGAAGCCTTGATGAGCGTGTTCTGGGCCTCGACATCGTAGGCCAGGGAGAGGCGCTTGCCCAGGTTGAACCGCAGCAGCGGGGAGGAGATCTCGCCATTGCCATTGTGCAGAAAGGAGAGCTTGAGCTTCGCGAGGTGGTCGAAGAGCCCACAGGAGACCCTGTGGAAGAACACTTTACTGTCGCTGTCGTACTCTGAGGTCACCCGCAGGGCCGGGCGCCGGGTGGGGAAGCTGAAGGGGCCGGGTTTCTGTTGCTGCACAGGTAGCTCCGCCGGTGGAAGCGGCGGAGGGTGAGGGGGAGAGGCAGGGGCAGGAGGGAGAGCAGGAGGTGGTGGCCGTGGCTGGAGGGCCCCGAGGATGGGGATCTGGGACTCCGTAGCCATCGGATCGAAATGGGTTCCTCCCGCCGCTCCCCCTTTCTCCGTTGGTTGCTGTTTGTTGGGGGAAAAAATGGGGGAAGATTTTTCTCTTTTTTAGGGGGTGGTCTGTTGGGTGGAGATACCGTCTTTTTGCACTATCAAAAATATTTCTTCCTTTACCCTCTTTATTATTATTATCCTTTTGGATGACATGTTTTCTAAAAACATTATATAGGGACATTTTAGCCATCATCTAGCCAACATGCTCAAGGGGATTCTTGAGCAGAAAATAAGTTTCATGCAATGTCGCATGAGCATCAAGTGATCAAGTAAGTCATTGACAAAGGCTAAGAAGGACAATTAATGTAAGAGGCTTGTATCTGCGACCACGGGGGGCCCCCTAACATGGCGCTGCGAGACTTGAGGGGATGAAAGTGCAATCCAGTGCTCAAGGAGATACAAGACCTAAACAAAGGTAAGTAAAAAGATCAGGATTTGGGGAATATAATGACTCATTGAATTACGAAACACTCAAAACGGCTTCGCACAAAACACATTTTCTGCTGGTCAAATCAGAGTGGAATCACATAGACTCATTCGAGCAAATTTGGTAAAATCGAGGGACTCGAAACACCAGGTGTGGGGACCAAGGATCATGGGTTGGTCAGATCAACGAATTTGAAATTTTACATTTGAAATAACGTGATTGCTGCTTCAAATTATTTGGTCTCATGTCATCGCTCTTGATCGTTCACGACTATTTAACTGCCATGTCCCGAGCAAACGAACACGTTCCGCTCCTATCGGTTCGGGGCGTGACAGAGGCAGCACAAGCTGTGTCGACCTCCCCAACAGGGGTTGGTAGACCGATCCTTCTAGTTCGGTCGATCGAAGCCTGTGGGGTTTAGCCTTCCGTGGCGAGCCGTTCGGTCGACCAATGCCAACCCATTGGTCAACCGAAAATAACAGAAATGCAACCGAACTTAACCCAAGAGTCCAATTTCATGCCCACTCAACCCCGGTCGAGGGGGAAAATATCGGGGACCATGCCTCGGGTCCCAAAACTCAGAAAGGCATGTAAATAAATAGGAAAATGATGTTCGATTTGAGGAATCCGTTGTACGCCCCAAAACTTGCTTTCTAACCCTCCACCGTGAAATAACACACTCTCGGCTCACCACGAGCTACCAAATCCGTGGGAAATGAAGTGCAGGGGTTAGGGAACCATCCCCCTACCTTCACTAAAGTTTATGCGTGTCGTGGACGCCGATCCATCGCAAAATGCCCACGAAACCCAGGCCGGTGCGCGAACTCACGGCCGAACACCGCCACACCTCCACTGTCTCGATCCTCATCTCGTCCTCGTTCGATCCTCACCCATGCATCACCTCTGTCGGCTGCCTGGAGAGAGGGGAAGAGAAAGAGAAGAGAGAGAGGGAGAATGAGAGAATGAGGGAAAGAGAGAGGGGTGGGGGTTATTTATAGGGATTTAAAAATCTAAAAAATATAAAAAAGGAAAAAATACTCTCCGTGATCCTAAAAAATTGCACAACATGCCTGCAACGTCCCGGAGCCCAACGATGCATCAGTTCACCCTACACAGGGTTCCGAAAGCTCGACAGGCAAAAATCTGTGTAAATCGTAAAACTCACTCCGTGACTCACAAAGGTGCTCCAAGACCCACGGATTCAGATCCGAGAAATCCGGGGTGTTATAGTCCTCCTCTCCTTACAAAAATTTCATCCTCGAAATTTGAGGCAACCATAACTCAATGGGAAGAACAACACACCCACCTGGCAATGCTCCCAGAGCTCTAGCCAAAACCTCGACACTCACGAGGACACAGATCCCGAGAGACAAAGCCAGACCTTGATCATGAAAAATACGCCTCACTCACACACAGCATACACATCGATCATTAAAGTAGGCATAATGCAAAAGAATACAAGTCTAGTATCACCTCAGCCACAACAGAATCCAATCATGACATCGCTGTCACCATCTCGCTCACCGAGGAGGCGCAATCCTCGTTACTAGAAATCACCACCTATAAAATCTCAAGCTCGGTGGACCAATCGATCATCAGCTTTGCTACCAGCTGACTGATCTCACACCTTGCATGGGGAACAAACATCATTGAACCTCTACTAGCTCACAGAGTCATCCCAACTGACTGCGACAAATCTGTCAGCTCCCCGCCATGAACCATCTCACACCTAGCAAGCTGAATGCCAATAACATCACTGGCCAAACTCTGCCAGAACACAAACTTCCAGCAAATCCTAGATCTAATCTGGGATGAGACACATCACATCATATAATCGGCCACCAAAGGCCTCACTTGCACACGGCTCTCGCCATTCTCGACCTCTTACAACCAACATCTTCTGTCTGTGAAATACCAATTGCCGGTCACCATCTATTCGCCAACGGGAAACGATCACTTACTCACTTCTTCCTCCTTCCCTGGTCCTTCACCAGATCTGATAAGCACAATCCAACTCTCAACAGGCCATCCGTTAACTATTGTACAGACACTGCATCTCGAGCCGATCCTCGCTCGGACACCATATCTGATGCTAATCCTCACTCCAACTCTACCCTCTTAGGGGAGCACGTTGAAATCAAATCATAGGATTACACAATCCTCAGTCCACAATGGCATCAAACTTAGGCTTACAGGGGAATCCACCCATGCTGGTCACAGACCAAGGATCACCATCCAACACCAACGTCCCCCCAGGGACGTCCATGTACAGGCATCATCCATTACACCATCTAATCCCATCTTATCTCAATTATTCCAAATGGACGCCTGCCAATCCTCGGCTCTGCTCTCACCACAAAGCCACATGACACGATCTCTTACAATCCACGTCAGATATCTATAGAAAATACGTCCTCCATTCATCTTTTCACCAAAATAGAGGGACCATGGGTCCCCCACTCAACTAATTCAAATGCTAATTATTCGTTCATCTTGTTTCTCTCCTTGCAGGTCAAAGCAATGGCCACCAGATTGTCTAGACTTGTCTTCGTCCCCCAGATCGTGGCCGACCAGGCTGCATATGGCTACCTTACCGTACCCATTACCTTCGACAACTTTTCCCAGATTGTTGGCTTCCCCAACTTCTTGGGAGTTGCATTCCTGGGTCCCTCTTGAATGTGGAATGTTCAAAACCTGCGAAGCTGACAACGAACAAAGCAACGACCTGACAAAGTGAGGGTCAAATTAAGAAAACTTGGCTGAAGAGCCCGGTGAGCGTGAGCTGCCACATTCACCACATCACCTACACGGCTGGGCCACCCAAGAAGTAGCCCACTGTGGGAAACAAGAACAATTTCAAAAGAGGAAGAGTCTCTGCTACTCCCCGAAGCTGACTTTCGACATCCGGGAAGTCCACATTGATCGAGGGCATCTAGGTCTACTTCAATGGCCACAATGCCGAAGTTCTACTAGATAATGTCATCCCAACCGTCCCCACCCATAACACCTTCCAAGTGCTAGCAAGCCTGAGGGTGAATTTTGATGACAACAAGCAAGGGAGTCCAGTCCCAAAACGGCCAAAGTTCAAGCAAATTTGGGTTCCCAAGAGGACTTGGGGACCCGCACCAACTTCACAAAGCTTTGATAATTCTGTCAAAGTTCCCAGGATAGGGGGCAAGAAGAATGTACCTACTGAGGAAGCTGTGACTGCAACTCCTCCATCCACCTCCAGGGCCTGTGCAAGATAGGCCGATATCCTGAAAATACTCAAGAGACTCTAATCAAGCTGCCAGTTTGACACGGCTATCCTACATGTCATCTTCCCGAGGCTGGATGCTGCCTCCTACCATCTCTCTAGAGCACAACTACGAAGATATGACAGGGATGGTCCAGGAATATTTCTGTAACTTTAGGAACCCCTCCTTGGGCCAGCAAAGATTGCTTCGTGTCATCAAGGCCGAAGAAGAAGAAAAAGATGAATTGTCACCCATTGGTGCAGGTGGAGATAAGAAGGGTCCTAGGGCCAGAAACATTAAAATGCCCCTGCAGCATAAAAGAATTAAAAGAATTACAATATTTGGAAGGCTGACCTCTCCTGGTCAAGCCCAAAGGGCAGTTAGAAAGCACAAAAGAGGAGTGCAAATCGTCACCTACAACATGACAGGAGTAATGGGAGTACGCGACACCCTGCCAAATGAATAAGAAGTGCTAGTCGGGAATGCTGGAAGAGAAGACCCAGTGATAAGACAGGGCAAAGCTGCTAAGCGCAAACGGGTTGCTAAAGAAGACATCACTATTGCTACTACCAAAATAGTGACGTCTGAGGAAGAAGGAGTACTCCCATCTCCTCCATTGGAGTGTGCCTCGAGTAACACGCTCAATGGCACCATCAATAAAATAGCCTTGGACCCCGCCGTCCTGATGATGCTACAAAGATACCAGCAGGAGATAAAACTACTGAAGGAAAGATTAAATCAAAAGGCTAAACATACCCTGGCACCCGAGCAACTAGGGGCACAAGCTAAGTGGTCGGAGGGGGGTTCCGACCCCGTAGACGCTCTTTCATCTGCTATTCCATGGCTTGTAGACCATAGTCGAGCTATTCCCCTATATCATTCTCAGCAACTCTTGCCATTACAGCCAATGCCCCTCCAAATGCAACAGCAGGCTCTATTTTTAGGGCCTTTCCTACCCCATATTGTAGCTCCAGGCACACCCACTATAAGAAAAAGCGGCGTTTGCGACGGCATCGTTCCGTCGTAAATTCTGTCGAAAACACATTTTACGACAACTTACAGATAGATTTCAGACGAAATATGGCCGTCTTATATTCTTAGTCTCAAATTTCAGACAGATAAAATTTCATCTAAAATTTCAGAAATATTTTCGTCTAAAATCCCGTCGTAAATAGTGCATCTGAAATAGTGTCCTAAAATACGTCTGAACTTTCAGACAGTACTATTCCTTCCTTACTTCCATCGCAAGCGTCGGATTTGAAATTTCAGATAGAATTAGTGCGTCACTTGTTCCATCGTAAATTTTAGACAGATCTGTCATAAAATTCGTCTGAAACTTTATTAAAATTTTATATAAAAATATGATTTTCATATGGGGCATGGCTCATCTCTAGTTTCGTCGCGATATATTCCCACTATTATCCATCAATTTTATCATCTAATTCTCTAAAATTAAGTGTTTATCCTGGATTTAAACCCTAGGGTTTTCTACACTCCTATAAAAAGAACCCAGTTCGTAGTGCGCGACGGGGGGCTCTTTCTTGGTTTGGGGCGAAGCCATCCTGCGACGCCGACTCATCTCTTCGACCCCATCTTGTAGAGGAAAGTATTGGCTTTAATTTTCACGCTCAAGGGCTCTTTTTTGTTCATCCTTCTCTTAGTTATTCGTCCTCCAAATCTTAGTTTTCCCATAGTTTACACAATTTCTACTACATCTGCATTTTTCCCCATATTGCATGGCATGTTTCTACAGTTATACTGCATGTTATACCCACCTCTTTACTTCATTCTCATCATAACACACACACCTATCTTTTTTACCTTTTTATAGGGGTTAAAAATCTCTCCCCGGTGCGTTCTCCCTCAATTTTTCATGTTATTTTGCACATACAGGATGGATGCTACATATGCATAGTTCTAATGGGTTTTTGCCTTCGTCTTTGTCTTTGTTTTGCAGAGAGCATGCATAGAACGTGAGGCCCTCTTCTTCTAGTCGGATGGAAGGCGAGAAGGTCAGATTCCACGTAAGTTCCCGCATCCCTCTTCAAGCGTGATCAAGTCTTAGTGATGTTCTTCAACTACGTTCTTCTCCCTCTTTTCCAAGGTACGCAGTAGGTATTTTAATCTCTATAGCATGTTTTTCCTACTGCTAATCCTTGGTGGGGATCACGATTTACTTCTATATCTTCATCGCCCTTTCCTTTGCCCTTTTATGTTCATGCTTATGCACATATTTGTGTTTGGGGTGGGGGTAGATAGTTTATCTACAACCTTGATTTTTTGGCAATCACGGTGGGACGCCTAGCGCCCATCATGTTATTCATGCTCTCCTGTGAGTTTAGTGTGTGTGGAATCATGTTTAGATAGTGTTTCATCTCATTTAGTTCTGCGTTTCTGCATTTCTGGGGCATAGTCACGGTCGCCAGGAGACAACTTCTATGAGAACATGGTCCCCAGGGGACCATGTTTTGATTCTAGCAGACTCTGCACATAGGCTCTAGGGCACATCTTTTTGTAACTATTTAATATGCCTTGGGTGGTCAGATCACTTCATTTTTGGTCCCATTTTGTAGCCCTTTGTATTGTCTTTCACTGCATATATCATTTGCATTATTTGGGCCACGTTTTCATAATTCAATCTTATCTTGAACTTTGAGTTTTCTGCAAGAAATCTGGAGGTAGACCCGGGACAAGCCCTCAGGTACGTTTTGTGTTGATGATTTAATTTGTTTCCCGAGGTCTGATTGCGAGTTTTTTGCTCTCATCTTGTTGCCCTTTGTATTGTCTTCATCCCCATTGTTGTGTGGGAATGGCTGATCTAGAGGGGAGGGGTCAAGAAATAAAAAGGATTGCATCGGAATAAAAACAACTAGTGTGTAACGCAAGAACCTACAAGCAAGATGACGGAATGTAAATCGACAATGAGCCTAGGCAAGCATCTAGCGCATGGCAAACACACAACCAAACCACAAGAACAAGGATTTTTAAGGTGGTTCAGACTCAAATCGGAATCCTACGTCCACCCCTCACTTAAACTAAGTGAGGCTTCCCTAGTGCCATTGCACTAAACTGCTGATAACACAGCAACATGCACACACAGCCTACCACAGACCAGAGACACCCTCTGACTATCTTCCTACAACCACAGGTAGGGACGATTCACAGTTTGAGCAAACAGAACAATAAACAGAAAAAGAACAATGTAAAAGCTCAGATAGGAAGAATGAAGCTCAATGCTTAATGCAAAAGTCCTTGTCTGAGATGTGGAGAGCTTAGCTTGCTGCGTTGAGGTTCGTTGCTTCTTTAGTGATGACTTTTCTTTGCAAGACAATGAACATGTGGTTGATAAGCTTGCGGCCTTGAATCGAATCTTCACAAAAGGCTTGGAGCTCTTGCTGTCTCCTTCTTCTTTCTTCTTCGCCTTGGTTCTGGACGTAGCTCAGGCTGCTTAAGGTCTTCTCCTTCTTCTCCAAGGAATGCCAGCAACACCAGCAGCAGCACTCACTTCTGCAGCTTGGTCTCTCAAGTCCACACCACTGACACCAGCAGCTCTCCCTTAAGTTTTAGGCACCTACATGACCCCCTATGTGCATGGAGGTGTGCCACTTTGATCACCCAGCAGAGTGAACAAAGCATGGAATAGCAAACCCTAACATTAACTCGAACCGCACAAACCTCGAAGGACACAATTCAGAGGAACACTGTTAGACCATCATCACAAGTACCTGCTCTAGATCTCAAGACAAATCGATCCGCAGAACCAGCATGACACACCAGTGAACACAAGTCTGACACCTCCGAAACAGGGCAACGTCGTTTACGTCTCACAGGAAAGGAGACACAACTCATGCCATGAAAACAACTACTGATAAAATAAATGGCAAACACAACAAGCCTTGGCTTAAACAAGGAAGCATAGTCCTCTCAGCTGATAGCTCGACATCATCGGCTCCTGTACCAAGAACAGCAAGAAAACCTCGGCACACCAGATGCCAACGATAGCATCGGACCACAAGCACAATCAAGTCAGTCCTCACTCAGACACTACATCTGATTTGAGTCGCATGCTAACCCCATTAAGAGAGAAGAGTACAGTAAAACCAACTGACATTACCTCAGTCCATACAGTGCCAAGATAGATTCATAGGGAAACAATGACCAAATGATAACAACAGCAACAATAGCGCTTGCAGAATCCTAGTTTCGTACTGACCACAGAACCACAGGACACAACTACAAGCTGGGTCACACCAAGGTACAATAATAGCTAAACACACGGCTACAACATACGAGCCATGCTACGAGCAGCTCACCAACAAAGACCCATGACAACAAGGACAATAATCTTGGGAAATGTGTCTCAAGGACCACGATCACGTCCCGAGAACACAACACCCAAGAGAAAGTTACAGTGAAGCGGAGGGTACTCAACTAGCAGATATGCCGATAGATTCCCCAACACTCTCAAATGCCGATACTAGCACCAGAATACCTCTAATAACAACGGCACGGCAACAACAGCATCAAGGCACAGGAAGTCAAGAAGAAGTTACATCGAGGAGGACAATTCTCTCGACCAGCCAGACTCTTACAATTAAAAATCCTCGACCTGTGGGTTATCAGCCCACATGCTTCTGCTGCGCACTCGTATAACATACACAGGCATCAAAAATACCTCGGTATCTGCATCTCAGTACACACTCGGCACCATCACAATTCATGAAATTGTAATATAACATGCCATGAGCACTGATCCTGCTAATAACTGATCACAAGTCGCCCAAGTGCAAACCAAGGAGAGTACCAGCTTCAGCACAAAGCACAAAGAAGATGCTAATCTCAGCTTACCTTTATGTCCTGAAAATAATTACTGAACCTTCACAACACATCAGCCACCAGACATGGCATGACAAACACGGTGCAGAACGGCTCACAACATAAAATCAGGTCCAAAGCCAAGCAACCGTCGAATAAAGAGTAGATCTGGTTCAGAACTAACATAGTCTACACTTAAGCAGACACATGACAAGAGCTTCACTAAGATAGCACTTCCAAAGCTTACCTCGAAAAGACGCCACCAATAGGATGAGAAGAATCAAGCTCACTAACAGTAGCTCACCAGGAAGGGAAATCCTAGGTTCTCCTGAGCATCTTCTTAATCAAGACATCTAATCGAGCACTTCGACACAAGTGAAACACCTTAGGAGCTGAACAAACTCAAGCTGGGATGACCAAAATAACAAAAGAATGTGCATGGCCATCATACCAACGATAAAAGTCACCAGACACCTGAACGAATCATGAAAAAACTCTCGAATAATGCACTGCAGGTTCACGCCTGTCGGTGAACTCTGCCAAGTATAGCATAACCGAGACAAACACCATGACTAAAAAGAGCATCCCATCACACCCTGACGAGAGCAAAACCATCTCGCACAGTGCCAACATAGGTCGCACAAAATCATACATAGAAACAAACGATAACGAATCACAAAACCTATGTCAGTTGCCGACTGTACTGGACCTTATGGACTCTGAGTACTGTAATATCTCAAATGTTCATGGACTTTTACACAACAGAGCTCTGATACCACCTGTGATGACCCAGACTCTAGATACCGAATATACCCGATAGGGTTACCAAGTAGACCCGATATCACTTGGAACCCGTGAAGCCTCCCAAGAGTTGTGACGCTCCGAAGGGATAAAAGGATTATTGTGTAGTACATTGAAGTCACAGATATGACAGTAAGCAATTAAATTTCATTAATCAAGTTTGCTAAAATAGTAGAAATAAAATTACTTTTTAATTAACAGTTTAAATTTAACAATAGAGTCTAGTCCAAAATAAAGACGGCCTCAAGGCCATTTAGGCCCAATTGGGCCGCCCTCTCTCTCATTGGGCTTCCTAGCTTCTAGGGCCCATATGGGCTGGTCTATAGTCCACGGTGGACTTGGACCAAAGGTAAGAAAGCCCAAGTTGTCCTCTAAAAGGAGGGTGCCCCCCCTTCTTTCCCCTTTTTGTATTTTTGTTATTATTTTGACCATGAGAGAAGAAGTGGGAATTTGCCATCCCCTAAGTGCCCCTCCCTAACCTTAGATCTGAGGGTACTAATGGTCATTTTTCTAGGGTTTACCTTTCATATAAAATGTCTTGTAAACATATTTTTCATAGAATTAAATGAAGAAAATCAGAAATTTGTTCATGGAGCCAAGGGCGCCCCACCTCTCTTCTCTCTCATTTTTCTTCCTTGCAGCTACGATGGCTGTAGATCTAGGGTGCGACGCCCTATTCGTGGGAGGGACTCGCACCTCTATCACCTCTACTGGGTGTAGCTCTCAGCCACCGCTGCCGCCATCCTTGCCGCTATTGAGCTGCCACAACCCCATCTTCACCCTATTGTCCTAAATTATGCGATCCAGCATAGAATCGCAACAAAAAGGTTGGGATGCTAAATCTAGCCATCTGATGATCATAAAAGTTGGATAGATCATTCCCCACATTGTCCCCTCTTCCCAGTTCAAATTTCACCTCGATCCGCCACCGTTTGCCCCTACTGCCAAGTATTTCTTTCCACCCGCGCAGTCTACCTGTCTGTAGATCTGTGAGAAAGAACCCTGCACAATCAATTTTCCCACCCCCTAAATCACCTCAGTTGATCACCAAAATTTTTTTGCACATCCCCCACATCCCCCTCTTTCACCCACATTAATCCCATCACCCAGATCCATCATTTCCCCTTTGGTCGAACCCCATAATCAAGCAAATCATAGTCTGTCCAATAATCCAAGCCAGAACCAGCACAGTGGTGCAGACTTTCTCATGGTAAATCCGACCATTGGATGGTTGTCAATTTCACATATGTTGTAGCTCTTTAAGTCTACTTTACGAATGCGTTGGTTTTGCTACGATTTGCGTTTGGATCTGAGCACAGCAAGCGTTTTTGTCGTATCGCGTAGTTCTGTCCCGTGATAGGCCAACAAGAACTATCCATGTTTAAATCTTCTAGAAATACGCCGGCTCAGATCCAGCGATCGCCACTCCTGGGCATTGACTAGGGACGCCCCGCCAACGTCCTAGCCGATCTTCGCTATCAGAAGATCTCCATAGCCCCCCGTTCCAGTGGTCACCATCGCATGCTATCCTGTCGACCTAATTCGTACTGATCAAGACCAGCAGCCACATCCGCCCCAGGAACCCCGCCGACGTGCTGTCCGTCAACCCAAGATAAGTTTTCCTAGGTCCATCGTGTAGCCTATTACCATCCTTTGTGGAGTGGGCCATAGATTTAATTCTGTAATTATTGATTAATTACTATACCGGGAGTTATGGTTCTTGGTCGAGACGTCTTCCCCACGCCCCGAGCATGGAGGTACGCATACCACCCTTCTTTGTCGCGTTTGCTTATCATGTATATTATCTTGATGTCACTGCTCATGAGTGTGATAGGTTCCTAGCTCAATTAAACTTAGTCACCGATGTGAGAGTGAGTGTGCGACCCATTCTGTGACTCGATCCGAGCACGTGAAAGTATTGGCCACCCGAGACTCAGTCTCAACTACACAAAGTAACATGTTTCCCTCGCTTGGGATGATTGTGAGCTCGTACTTCTTGTTAGGGGCATGTTCACCTCTTCTGGAACTCTTTAGGTGCTGAGTTTTTCATGTCCTCGCTGGTCGCGTCGCCCAATGAGTCATGTCGTCGCCTAGAGTCTCAGATTTGCATCAAATCGATGTCGAGTCTCATGTTGTCCCGCATCAAATTGGTATCAGAGCATGGCTGAGTCTAGGGTAGTCATCAGAGTACGGTTTGAGTCTAGGAAAGTCTTGTGCTAGCTGTGCATTTCATCCCTATATCTGGTATATGAAAAGGTGTTACCGGAAAGATAGGTTACGCTTAATAGGAAGGTAGCAGCCTTACATGAGTTGGGTCTTTGGATCAATATCTCTGTCACGTACTGGATATTGGTTAAGTCTAGGTTCATCATTTTGCATTGGTCTGTGCACTCCAGTCTTTGTGTCTGTATGTCCATACTGTAAGTTCTCCCCAGTTTACCATGGATTCCAAGTCGCCCAGGCGAGCGTTTACAAGAATAGTTTTTTTGCCATTTCACTTTTAAGTTTTAACAATGGTTTATATGCAAAAAATCACTTTAAAATAGGGATAATTACAAAAATGCCCCTCTATTTATGAACCCTCCATTTTGCAATTATGTTGATGTAGTAAGATGATTTTAATTGATATGCATATAAGAGTGACATTTCTGCCATTATGATTTTTTTTTGAAAGTGTTCTGCCATAATGATTTTAAAACATATGAGGGCGCATAAAAAAGAGGGGTATTTTTGAACTCAGGCTTACATAACAGGATATTTTAGTACTTATGCTTATACAGTGGGGTTACTTTTGCACTAACAAATAGAGATACTTTGTAACTCCAGATAGATTTTAGCCTGAGCTAGTTACATTCATCTGATGGCAGGTTACGGCGTTTACTGACGGGCATTTTACACCTCCATGTAGTGAGGTTATATTAATCAATATGTACCCAAGAATAGTATTTCCATAATTATGCACATAAGAGGGTTATCCTTGCAATTATCCCAAAATTTTATCCACTTGAATATCGTTCAGAGAGCTAAGAGAGCTGTTTAAAAAAGGCACAAGATTAAAGGCATAGACTCTCACCCTATATCCCGCTGGCTGCTTTACACGGGACAGTGGATGTGGAAACTGAGAAGTTGGCCTGGTGGCAAAAGAAGGATGTGACATCAAAAAGATTGCAGTAGAGATATCCAACAAATTGAATTCAGATAGTATGTGTAATTACTACAGCAGGTATAAGTATGTTTCACATTAAGGGATAGAGACAACATGACTGTCACAAAATACACATATCTGGTTGATAACAATGAAGAATCGTAGGCGTGATCGGTAAAAGAAATGACTTAATTAGGAAAACTTACGTCCAAGGCATAGTGAAAAATATGTGAATTGGTACTTTTAGCGCCTCTGCCACATGAGTGTGCCCTAAACAAGCATTTGTCCAGGTCAGGAGTTGGACTCAAGACTTCCAATTGTGCATGAAATAGAAACATTACTAATATCCCCTGGATTGAAGAAATAAAGTAGCATCAAAACTCCAGTAGGGTCCTCAAACAAATTAGAAACAGGAGATGCATAATGCTTCACAAATGGCGCAATTAAACCAAGCTATAGAGAAAGGGGAACGGCTAAACATCTTAGGTTGTAAGATGATTCTGTTGTTCCATGAGGATGACCTTGTGTGATCTAAGAAGGGCGGGGGGGAGTGCATAAGGATGACTTCATGCAATTAAGGGGAAAAGAGGGCGATGGCCTAAAATCAATAATACAGTACTCCAGTAACTGGTACATGTTCAGGCATATGTCTGAAGACTATGGTTTGCATTATCAAGCATTCCAGATCAGAATTGAGAGAGCCCCAACTTGTGTCCTCTATGCACATTGGATGATGAAGATGTTGATCACTTGATGATGGTGTGTCCTGTAAGACAAGATGTGTCCAATGTCTCTTCCCATACTTGTAGGCAAACAACACAATTTCCAAGCTAGAGCTTTAAGCAGCTTCTAGCAAACAGGTCAAGGCTTGATAATCCTTGTCAAGTAGAGGCCATGCAAATGGGCCCAGCTGCCTGAGGACCAGCCTCTAACCCCACCCCCTGACCTAGCAGATCAGGGTAAGATGAGGTCTATCAACCGGTCACCAGGTTCAATAGTCCGTGCTAGTTCATTTCAGAAATCCAAAGAATTGACAAATAGTTAAATTCAAGGGGGTGGCCTCCCCCGCGGTGGGCAAAGCAGGGTGTATCATGGTACTTTGGAGCCCCTTTGAGGTGGAGAAGGTAGTGGAGGAAAGACAGGTTGGCCGATGGGCCATCTCTCTCCATTTTCGTTGTTTGAGGGACGGATTCTCCTGGGACTTTTCAGGGATCTATGGATCTCAAACTAGAGAGGGAAAGAGTGCTCTGTGGCAAGAGTTGTTAGCGTACCTCCTCACATCGGCACATCCTTGGTGTGTGGGTAGCGACTTCAATGCGGTAACAGCGGCTTCCGAGAGGATGAGAGATCATCCCCATTCGGGGGAGACAGAAGACTTTGGCGATTTCATTCAGCAGGCGGCCCTTATAGACATCGGTTTAGTGAATACTCAATTCACTTGGTCCAATATGCGATCATCCCCCTCGTGTTCCAGGCTGGATAGGTTCTTTGTGTCAATGGATTGGGAGGATCAATTTCTATATGTGCAAACTTCTTGTTTGACCAGGATGGATGAGGAGGAGTATTGGGATGAAGTTCAACATGTACTCCTCGTTCAGCACTTGTCCTCCCACACATGTATCCGTAGGACCCCAATGCACACAGATGTTGGGAGAGGTCATAGGTGGGTTAAACAATTAATGACAGGTCATGTGGGCAGATCATACGCCAGTTTTCGGGTGCACCCAACCTTATTCTTGAGGTTAATGGATAAATTGATGGAAAGGGGTGTACTAAATGACACCAAAAATATGTCGGCCACTGAGCAATTATCTATCTTCCTTCTCGAGGTTGGCCATGGAGTTGAGAATAGGTTGCTCAAAGAATTGTTTCAACATTCAGGCGAGACGATAAGTCGACATTTTAATAATGTACTAACGACAGTCTTATTCCTGCGTCATGAGTACATTAAGAAGACCTCCGTTGAAGATCCAGTACATCCAAAAATTCGACATGATCCAAAATTTTACCCTTTTTTCAAGGTGATATAGTGTACCCTCACTTACCAAATACTTATGTATTTATTAATTCTTATTTATCAATTATAATTAATTATGTCTTCCTCTTTATTAGAATGCATTGGGTGCAATTGATGGCACACATATATCTGCAAAGGTTCCAACTGTTGACCAGACTCGTTATCGAAACCGGAAGGGTGAAACATCTCAAAATGTAATGGGGTGCGTTAATTTTGATCTAAAGTTTACCTATGTCGTTGTGGGATGGGAGGGATCTGCTGCAGACATGAAAGTCTTGAGGTGGGCCATTGAAAAAGGTAGATTTATCGTACCAGAAGGTAAATGTTACTTAATTAATGGTTGTTGTTCCTATTTACTTTAAATACTTAGAATTCCATGCATTCCTTGTCGTAGGGAAATACTAGTTGGTGGATGCGGGATATGCAAATACCCCTCGCTTCTTAGCACCATACCGTGGCACAAGATATCATCTACCAGAGTACAGGTCTAATAGGAGAAGGCTTACACATAGGGATAAGAAGGATTTATTTAATCATAGGCACGCTCAACTACGCAATTGTGTTGAACATGTATTTGGTGTCCTCAAGTCACGTTTCACAATTATGGTAAAACGTCGCAATTATCTAATTAAGACACAAGCCAAGATTGCAATGGCTTGTTGCGTACTCCACAACTTCATTAGAAATGAACAAGATCTTGATTTAATTTTTAAATAAGGAGAAGATGATGTGAATAACCCTGGTGATAATGAGGTAGATGAAGAGGACAATGTCAGTAGTACAGAGGTTACTAGAGGGGAGAGATTCCGAGAACGTATGGTAGCTCGTCTTTGGGCCCATCACAATACACGAGGGTATTTGCTAAGTCTAAACCATTGGCTTAAATTTTATTCATTTGACCACCTTTACAATTTTGTGTCTGTATGTAACATGTAACTTGTCTATTGCAAGCCTCGTCAAGTGGAAATCTCAAATGATGACTGACAATCTTATGTTGTAATGTTGAATTAGATAATTTTACATGTATACTTAGATAATTCAGATATTGTGTACCCGGATAATTTTAGTATGATTCTCATTAATATTATGTTTAGTTTTTCACTATGTAAATGTCTTATGTAACTTAATTTCCTTGGCAGTTTCTTAAATATGACTTCTGGTCCTTCACAAAAGACGTTGGGATACACTCTAAACTATACTTTGCAGAGTTTTTGATGGTGACATTTCGAATACTCACATAATTTTTTAGAGCAACGTGACTCAACTGTCACTTTAAATAGGCTTCGGGTTGCTACAATGCACATATCTAGGATATATGTTTGGTGCACATGCTTGCACTCGTAATGTTTTTGATGCTATGTCCGTGTTCATATTCGCTATGATTGTTGTATCTAACATATATGCTTGTTACAAAGGACATTGGGCTATAATGATGAGAAGGAGCATTCTTCTGGTGAGGAGGTTTGTGGGGGCATCTCATTTTATTTCCCTATATGTAGGCCATACCTATAGTAGGCTGGACGGTGTTACTGCTGATCATATGGTATGTGGGGGCATCTCATTCAATTTAATTAGAAGTTTCATTATCACTCGTCATAATTAAAGTAGAGCTTAATTTATGTTATTGATGATATGGTATTAATATTAAATTGAACATTATTATTAATCATCGTTACATTAGATAAACATGTTAAAGTTAAATTATACTATTTAATTACTCATAATTATGAAGGATATACATAGTTTATTAAAGTGGGAAATTAAACCCAAATCAAAATTTAACTCAGAAAGCAGAACCCAAGAGCAAAAGGATGTTCAATCAAAAATGATCTTGAACAAGTAGAGGTTCATAAGGAACTTGGATTGAACGTAGCTAATGCATATATATATACTAGCAGAGCTGTAGATGATAAAAACCCAACCGATGGTTCTTGTGGACCTTGTATCAAATACTTGGTAGAAAGACAAAGCTAGATCAACCATGAACTGAATAGCATACGGCTCTTACCAACAACTCACTTAAGTGCGCCTCACCCTTTAGAAATCAAACTGTAAATGCAGAACTAAAGGCGAAAGTCAATCACACACACAAACCACGATGCACAGAAGATTTTTTAAGTGGTTCGGCCAAACACTAGTCTGCCTACGTCCACCCCTCACTCAAACCGAGTGAGGATTCTCTGGCTCATAGCAAGAATGCAGACTCAGTCTGCAAACAAACTGCTGACTCACAGCTTGACCTAGAGGAACACCCTCCTCTCTTCTTCTGATAGAATCAGAAGGAACTGTGAGTAATACCCAGTTACTCACAACCAGAGGACAAGTCCTCTCTTCCTCTGAACACAAAGGGAACCCCATGAGTAACACCAAGTCACTCACAACCGGAGACCTAAGTCTCCCTTCCTCAGATACCACTGGGGAAAACTGGAGATTACTCTTCCTTCTTCTAATAGCTCAGAAGAAACACCCGATCCCTAAACAGGGAATCGCAAGAATGCTAAGAAAATCAAGACATAGATAACTGGGAAACAAAAAGAAAATACAAGTGGAGAACAGTAGAAGTAATGTAGCTCAGATTGAGCAATTTTGGCTTGGATCTGATCCAAAGGCCAAGGACGAATGGATCTTCAAACACTACAGGCACGGGCTGCACTTGATCTCACGAAATGGACTTTGGAGATGGAAACTCTCAATCTTCTTCTTCCTCTTTCTCTTTCTCTTCTTCTCTCTCACATATATACTCTCTTATTCTTCTTCTCAAGGTTCACTCTCTCAGAATTAGCTACAATGGCTCTTCTTCGATCATCCATATGTTCCTTCACTTGAGAGCGAGTCCCTTTTATATGAATAGAGGCTCCGTGAATCCAAGTGGATAAAAGAGTTATTTTAACTGAAATCCCATTGGTCCACTTGTCAATAAAGAATATTCTTCTTTAGAAAATATCTGGAAGTGCGCCAGGTGTATAAGAATCAAGTTCCAACCAAGGAAGTTCGAGGTCACCTGATTCCGTAAGTTCATCACGTGCCTCATAGAAGATGCTTGGTGCTTCGACGTGCTGGGAAGGCAGGTCGAGGCAGCTCAACGGTTGCATGTCTTGAATATACTGGTGCATCAATGCATTGCAGGATAGGTCGATGCACCCTTTCCCAACTTTGAGTTTAGATAGCTATTGAGGCATCATAGCTTTGACACTGATCCCTTGGATGTCGATGTGTTGTAGAAGGAGTGAAGAGTGAGCTTGAAAGACAAGTCGAGGTAGCTCTTAATGCTTTGACCTTGCAGGCTTCCAAATGCTAGTTCTGAGCTTGATGTGTCGAGGCAGCTTCTTGATGCATCGAGGTGTTTCTTTTGCAAACCAGATTGGAGCATGATGCATCGAGGCAGAACTCTACTACATCAAGGCATGCCTTTTGGAGTTGGGTGCTTTGGGTGCCACTGTGTCGAGGCCATTCTTGTTGCATCGATGTAGTACTATTGAAAAGCCTTCCTTGAACATTACTGCGTCGAGGCAGTTCTCCAATTGCGTCGGTGCAGTAGTGAAGATAAACTCTTCCAGACAATTCAAATGACTTGTGTGTCGATGCAGCCCTTCAACTGCGTCGGTGTAGCCAATGAATGAAAGCTTCATACAATAACTTCTACGTTAAGGCACATCACCTGTGCCTTGACCTATTAATTTGGTTGCCATGAATGTGAACCTATTCAATATTCAGAACTTAGATTTCATATTGATTACATCATGATTCATAGTGTGTCATCATCAAAACTAGAGATCCAGCAGGGTTGACTTTGATGAATCCTATTCAGTAGTTGCTAGGATAGCAGCTATCAGAATTCTGTTAGCTTTTGCTTGCTTATACATCATTAAACTCCATCAAATAGATGTAAAAAGTGTATTTTTAAATAAAATTATAAAATAAGAAATTTATGTTGAGCAACCCCCTAGTTTTGAGTCTTCTGAGCTACCTAACCATATTTTTGCTAACAGAGTCCAGGCTAACTAAAGATAAGTACAGTCCAATAGAAAAGGGAACGTACCCTTAAGTCGGGGGAAGCCCAACACCGGCAAAGTTGGCAACTAAGAACTACGCACTGCACCTCCAGACCACGAGGAAGAAGAGTAGCCACACTTGAAAAGTCTGGGATGAGCCTCATGTCACTGGCTCAGTAGGGGTCCCGCAGATCTCCACCAAGAAACCAAAGTGGTAATAGCAGTAACAACAACAAGAGCAACAACAGTAAGCAGGAGTAACAACAACGGAAGTAAAGAGAAAAGTCATACAGAGCAAACCACGATAGCCGATAAGACCTCGGCCCTCTAAACTACTCCTAATCGAGAAAGGCACAACTTCCCACACACATGGTAGGGAGTTACCAGACTAATCTCAAGAAACCCCAATTACATAGCCAGATCACGTCATGCTACAACAGACATGTAGGCTTCACATCACGACCTCTCGGATGTGGGGAAACACTACCCAAAACACCAGCACACACATGACCTCATCGTCGTGTACGCTATACAAGCCACGAAGAAGCCAGACACAGGCTACCTGAAGCACTACGTTAACAATGACGGAGAACTAGTCACAAAACCACAAGTCACGTGTCATGTGATAGAAGCACCTCCTCACTAGAAGCAAAACCAGATGCGTCCACTGACGTCTTACACTACACCTCAAGCGTCTCACACTCGCCTCGAACACGGTGACTGAGACAAAGGTCCGTGGACATACAACACTTAGAGTCTGAGCATATTTTTGGTCTATGCACATTCAGAAACTAGAGTCGATGCACATATGAATTCAGGACATCAAGTCTATGCACATGCATAGTATAGGTCTGTGCAGCTACTGTAGCTACACTCATCTCTCTTATTCCCAAGCAGGAGGGAGCCGACTCCTTTGAACAATTTAGACCTATCTCACTTTGCAACTTTATCTATAAAATCATTTCTAAGGTGCTTGCAAATAGGATTCAGTCGGTTCTTCCAAAGCTCATCAGTGACAATCAGTCAGCCTTCATCAAAGGAAGAAGCATTCATCACAATGTGCTATTGGCCAATGATATCATCAGGAATTTACACTCAAAAACCAAAGGGAAATTCATATGTATGAAGGCTGACCTTAAGAAAGCCTTTGACTCAGTTAATAGAAATTGCCTATACTTTTTGATGGAACAAATGGGATTTCCCCTCACTTGTATTTAGTGGATTTCAAATTGTTTAGACACCCCTACTTTTTCTGTTCTGGTCAATGGTTCACCACAGGGGTTCTTCACCAGCCGAAATGGAATCAGACAAGGAGATCCCTTATCTCCTTATCTTTTCACCATTATTATGGAAGGATTCTCATCTTTGATGGAAGCTGAAGTTCACATAGGAAATATCCGAAGCCCATCTACAGGTAACCTGCAAATTTCACACATAACATTTGCAGATGATCTGATTCTCTTCTTGAATGATGACCCTGGGACTCTATCTCATGTTGGACCTCTGCTCAAGAGTTTTGCTAGCATGTCAGGATTGATTCTTAATTCTGAGAAGAGTAAAGCATATTTAGGAGGCTGTGTGCAGAACCAATCCAAGGTAATCAGTCAACTTGGAGTGAATGCAGGTGAGCTTCCTGTCCCATACCTTGGACTTCCTCTCCTCTCTAAATCTGTCAGGAAGGCAAACTGCTACCTCATTATTGAAAAGATTAAGAGAAGAATTGATACTTGGAAGAATAGATTGTTCTCAAGATCAGGAAGATTGGAGCTAATCAGATCTATCCTTTCATCCTATTCTTCTTATTGGGCAGCTGCTTTTATGCTACCTGCTGGATTAGTAGATGAAATTGAAAGACTTTTGTGAAATTTCTATTGGCATGGACATTCTTCCAATTCAGCAGTCCATAAGATTTCTTGGAGACAGATTTGCAAACCCAAAACTGAAGGAGGGCTAGGAATCAAAAACTTGAAAGAGTGGAATCAAGCATGTATGTGTATGTTACTTTGGGATATACTTCAAAAAAAGAACTCCTTATGGTATTCTTGGGTTAAGAATAAGTACCTAGCAAACAGGAATATCTGGGATTACAGAATCAAGTTATATTACTCATAAGCTTGGAAGGGAGTTTTGCAAGCCAGGAATTGGATCCATAGTCATATTACTTATTCAATTTCAAATGGCCAGGACACTAATCTGTGGTCTGATCCGTGGCTGAATGGAGCCAGTATTAACAAATTATATGGAGATCAGATCAGGCATGATCTAGAGCTTGACAAAGGTGCAAGTGTGGAAATTTTTATCTCTGAAGGGTAGTGGGTTCTTCCCACTGCACTTTCCATGGAAATGACTAACTTGTGGAACCTTGTTAAACAAGTACAAATCCAAAATGCAGGTTCAGATGTCATCAAATGGAAGAATAATGAACAAATTAACAAAGTTAGCTCCATCTGGAAAGAGGTTTGGCAGAAAGGACATATATTTGCCCATCATGAGTGGGTTTGGACTAATCCAACTTTGCAAATAGCATCCCACTACGCTTGGCAAGCTGTCCTTAACAAGCTACCCACAGCTGATAACTTACAGAAGAAGGGATTCTACCTACCTAGTGTGTGTCCTTTATGCAAGCAGGGCATAGAAACCCAAGACCATCTTTTTTTCGATTGTTCATTTATTAGCTGGGTATGGAAGTAGATTCTATTAAGATTGGACCTCCAAAGACAATCGAGCATTGTGCTGTGACATAAACTACAGTTGCTGCAAGCCCAATTTCAGAAATCTAGTCAGTTAGTCAATTTTGCAAGAATTTTGTTTCGCATTGCCATATGGAAACTCTGGAAGGAACGATGTGTGAGAATCTTTGAAGACTCTCCTACCTCCAAATCAGTATTCCTCATCCAAATACTTGAAGATGCGAGAAGTTGCATGGAATTCCAAGGGAGAAGAGACTAACTAGAAGGGATAAAAGCATTTTCAGTAGATTCATTCAATTTTCTTAACAACCTCTGAATCCACAACCTGTGTGGCCTTGAGCACAGTAGCTCTGCTTTGCAGACTAATGATGTACAGTTAGTATTCTATTTAATATAACCACCAAATCATTAACTACCAAAAAAAACTTGTCTAGAATTTCTTTTCCAGATATGCTCCTAACAACAGATGAAATACCTTGGAATTTTTCAAAGTTAGAACCATCAAAAATTATTGAAGAAGCCATTGAAAGGCAGCAAGACAGATTTAGAGCAAGAGCGAAGACATAAGGGATGCACCAACAATACAGGATCTGAACTGTAGATCATTGGATCTAAAAACTCAGATACCCACTCTGATACCAATTGTTAGGATTGGCGATCCGCTCAGAGTGAGATCCAGAGGGGGGATTGTTGGAACCCTGGTTTTGGTAATACACTCTATGAATCATGTTGAGACCAAAATGCATAAATTTCTCAATCCTAAATTCAATCGGTTTGTGTTTGCCTAAGTATGTGTGTAACACAAGGTCGGTGCATGTCTGCGGTAAGGTCAGTACACGTCTTGTATGTCTACACATGAAGTCAGTGCAATGCCTCCATGGAAGTGCAGAGCCAAGTCTATACATCATTTGCATCACGCATGAACAGGTCAGTGCATATGTCTATAGGGTCGGTGCAGACACTGTAGAAATGCATATAAAAGTCAGTGCACATTCTCCTTGTGCATTTGTGTCTATGCACATTTGCATAAGTTTCACATAAGGTCGGTACAATGCTGCATTCACTACATATAACATCAGTGCATGTTTCTGTTCATTTAGTGGAAGGGTCAGTGCATGTTCAAGTACAAGTATTTGTTTGGAAGTCAGTGCACGTTATGTTTGACTGCCATTTAGGTCGGTGCAAATTCTATTGTAGCATGCATCATGAAGGTTAGTGCACATTCTCTTTAGGTATAGTAAGGTCAGTGCATACAAGATTGCAAGTCGGTGGATATTTGCCTTGCGCTCTCATAAAGGTCAGTGCGTACCCCTACTTACTCATGTCAGGTCTGTGCACATTTTATATCGAGCATACCTAAGGCCAGTGCATATTCATTCTTATTCATAGAGAAGGTCAGTGCATTGTTTGCTATCTGGATACTCAGGTCTATGTGTGTTGTGCCTCATGCATACAAGAGTCTATGCACACTTAGCTATGCGCATATTCATAGTCGGTGTATAGGCTAAAGTCGTGCATTCTTTGTGCATAGAAACGTCAGTGCATATCTCAACGGTCTGCTCATAGAGTATGTGCTAGCATGCATAGAGTCTATAAACTCTGTGGAAGTTCAGTGTGCTTCATGAATAAAGTCTGAGCTATTTGCTCTGACCTCATTCTTGTTTTTATATATAGTCAATGGATATTGATTGTTGCTATAAAGACAAAATGTTTGATGAAATGTCTCGTGACTTATTGGCAAGAACTTAAAGTCTCATGATGTCAATACAAAAGCTCACATCCAAAGATGCCGTTTTAACTGGAGACTCTGCCATGTGGCTAGTCACCATCATGTGATATCTGACACGTGGGCTCTGATAAGCACGCTCTTGTCAAAATTTCTGGGTGGGAAACGTGCTTTCCATGCGTCCCTCTCTCCTACGCCTAAAACCATATAAAAAGCTTTTCTGCGACTGGAGAGAATAATATGAATGAATGAGAAAAAGGTGAGTGGAGAAAAAGAATATTGCCAAAACCTGGAAGTACAGAAAGTGAAGAAGAGCTACGTGCAATCGAAGCCAAGAAGAAGAAGATGAGAGTAAGGAGTTCGTGAGTGTGAAGTTGGAAGAAGGTTCAAGATATCTGAAGATCTATGTTTCACTGTGTCCTTTGGATCAGATCCAAGGCACAACGCTCCTGCGTGAGCAATATTGTTTTGCGCTTATTTCTAGCTTTCAGTTGCTGAGTCTATGCAAGAGTCAAGAATGTAGGCAACATTCGATTGCAGCACTAGCCATTCATGGCCCGGCTACCAAGGCACACAAGAAATATGCTAAAAAATGGCTCTTGGATGAATTGCGGTCATAATTGGGCGGCAACAAGGCAAAATGGTGTAGCATGGACCGCTCCAAGTGATACTGGGCCAGAGGAACAACCCAGAGTCAAGGATTAAAATGGTCCTATATGGGCCATTTACTAAAGAAAAATGGTCCATAGTGGGCCGTCAAGCACTGAAAAGTTCCTGGGCCACAATAGAAGGTAAACGGTCTCTACTGGGCCGCTTCACCACCAGACAATCCTCAGAAGCCCATTTAGGGTGTAAAAATGATCCAATAACAACCGTAATTAAAATTGGGCCAGGAGGACTAAAGCACATGACTTAATGGGCTACCAGCCCGCCTGAGACAAGGTGAAATCGAACCAAGGTTCAGTCCACACCCCTCAGGTTGAGTTTAGAGGCTAAAGGTCGACCCAAACATTTGTAGGTCGACGGAAATTCAAAGAAATTCGATCAGCAAGACCTGACACTTAGCCCATTAGAGGCAGTCACAAAAAAGGCCGCTTAAAGGGTCAAGCGGTGAGACCTAGGCCGCATATAGACTGAAAGGGTCCCATAAGGGTCTCAATTTAGAACAGAGGCAGTCCCGATTCCGGGCTGTAAAATCACACCATGCGATCGAGTCAAAAGGTGTAGGATTTGGGGGTACAACCTGCCCGACGTTCTGGTGGGAATCCCAAGCTCATGAGGATTGACAGAGGTCTCATAATAGAGATCCTAGTCTGACGGAAGGAATATCTGGCGCAGAGTCCCAACTATTACAAGATTTATGGGCTAATGAAACATCGAAAAATGATAATATACCGATCTGCCAGCACCACCAGAGTTGCGTGACTGTCAAACAATCCTAGTAAATTTTCCCACAATCTTATTTATGTATTGGAGTAATTATTTCATTATGGAATCATATCAAATGTGCCAAGAGGAACAATCAAAGAGATATGATTTGGAAATGATCATAGTTAATCAGACATTACAATGTTCCATATAGTCCATTTATTTTACTGTGTTTCTACCCTACACATAAAATCTAACAAGATTAACATAATTATTATAGCATGGAACTAAGTATGACTGTGTGCCAAAAATGGTCTACCCAAAGTCACCAGAAAGGGTTAGGCGGTCCATCGTGAGGCCATGTAGGGTCTCAAGTTTTCAAATCCAACATGAATTACACAGTCTGTCGAATGGCCGCTAGTATCGCAAGTAGTCAATAACTGGCCGCAACCCTGGACCTTGCCGTCTATCGCAGGGCCACTAACATGCAATGAGTTTCAAAATACTAAATGGGAAAAATGACCAGTCATGAGACTGCCAGGGTCTGAGGCAGTTCCTATTAGCACCGCAACTCGTTTGCCTCTTCTGGTCTCCGACGATCACCGATAGACCTCGATTGCGACAAGGAATATGAGTGGTACAGTGCATAAGAATTGGGCAACATTATACTACTATAGAGAGGACAAAAAGGCACACAATATGACATGATCAATTTAATGTTTAAGCTTGCTAATCCTAGCATTCCATCGATGTAAAAAGGGGTAACAAGAATGGTGCCCTAATTAACATGCTCTGACTAAAATAGACAATAGACGTGCTATACTACATCACAATTAGGGTTTTTAGTATCAATAGGAAGGGGACTTGGAGATGTTTCCAATGATATAATACTCTTAGGGTTTAGTGCAATATCACTTACCTTAATTGAAGCACAAAGGGGATGTCGAATGCTCGGCACCGCACGAACTCGCGCTCCACAACCTCGGTGATTCCTCCCCCGATTGCATTCCTCGTTGGCCGCCACAGCAAATGGGGTTTTTAGATATGGCTAGGGTTAGCTTTATAGGGGTAAGTCGATCTTGGAGCGAAGGATAGCGCCGGATAGAGTCCATGAACTCCACGTGCGCGGGAATCACGCATTGACCATGTCATGCCACCTTCTCTCCCAAAATTAGACTCCTATGGTTAGGGTTTCAACGGGGAAAGAGAGGGATAAATTGGCTACTCGCCAAGGCCGATCGAATGGGCTTGGTTTGGGCTCAAATGGTCAAGATTTGGGCTCGAATTGGGTGATCTAAGGCCTAGTTAAATAAAACTCCATTTTGCCCTAATTCTCTTAATTCGGCTTGATAAAATTTTATTATAGGGGAAATTTTGAATGAGGCGTCTTAGGTAGGGGACGCTTCAATTTGGACGTGTCCCTTACCCTGGACACCTACATTAAAGGTTATCATATTTAAAATATAAGATGCGTCTGGGCTATAAGACGATTCTGATGGATGCGTCTACAGACCCAGACGCCTCAATAGCCCAATAATTCTCTGAGAATATTTAACAGGAACAAAGAAAATGACTAATTTTGTCGAGGAATCTGTCGACCTTTTGATTGAGGTGTCCGTACCTTGAGACGCGTTTACTAAATGCGTCCAAGAGAATGGATGCTTTAAACAGACTTTTTTCTTTTCTTTTTTTCTATTTTTTTCTTGTTCTTTTAGTGGAGGCGTCTTGTATGTTAGACGCGTTCACATAAAGCGTCCCCGTTACAAGACGCGTCAATGTTCCTTCCCCGAGGTACTGAATGAATTCAAAAGATTGGGAAATTATTGACGTAACTCAAATGTGAAAGCTGCGTTGGGGCATCATAGTGTAATATGAGATTTACCCACGTAAATGTTAAAATGGCGTGTCTACAGTTGCCCCACCTTGGCGTCCGCTTTGTAGGGGAGAGACATGTTGTGAAGTTAAACGGAGTGTAATGGTATGGAGTGGAACGGACTGAAAAGTGGATGCCAAGGTGTGATGGGACACGCTTTCAACATTTGCTGATTGAAATTTTTCCAGAATTTTACCGAAGCAACCTCGAAGAGGGTTCTCCGAAATTGACAATTGTCTGGATGATACATTCAGGGATAAAAAGAAAAAGGGACCAACTTCACTGTATGGAAGTACCTGGGTTGTAGACTCGCAGGTTTCACCATTGGGGAGCGGTTAACAGTTTTTGTGGAAGTGCTGTAGCCAAGGTGGGTCCAAGGGAAATAAATGGATGAGTTGGAGACAAATCCAAACAAGGGTCTTTTTCAAAGAAATGACTCAAGAGGACTTTGGTGAAATTGAGTACTCAACTGGGAATGGAATATCTCATATTTGAGGTTTAAGCGTAGCGACTTTCATAGTCGAATTAAGTTAATAATTTTCCACAGTGAAATCAAAGTCCTGTATGAATGCATGCTGAGTTTAAAGGAAAAAATTAAAACAAACGAAAATAGAAACTACCCAAGGATAATATTGCTAAGTTGTTAAGAATGGGTCAGGACACCAATCCGATAAGCCGATACTGAGCCAGGGTCCGTTTATCCACGCACCGACTCACTGAACGGAACCGTCGTCCCCATGCCATCACAACTTAGCGGCCTATCCGTACGTCCCAAATTTCTCTAAAATTATCATTATTTTTGTTAGAGGGGAACTCAAACTCCAGATTCATCTGAGGCATAAGGTCCTTGACATGCTCTAATAATGTAGATAACATATAGTAGGATGCGTAGTGCGAGATTAGGAAACGATAGGATGGTGGTGACCCTTTTCTCTTTTTGTTTCTCTTTTTTTTTCTTTCCTTTTTTTTGAAACTTATACACAATAATCAAGGCAATCATGCAAGACCAATATTTAAGGCAATCATATAAGGCTAATAATCATAACAAGACAAAAATACTTTAACAAAGTGATGGCGACATCAACTGATTCCTGGATTCCTTCTCAGCTTATAAATACTCCCCATTTAGCTTAGGGGAGAGCATTCAGAGTGAAGCTTAAGAGGAGGGAGGGAGATCTTGGGGTTTCAAGATGGAAGGGGAGTCTTCCCATCCTGCGAAGAGAAGGAAGCCTAGTAGTGAGTGCAAACGGCTCACTGACCTCGAAGGGTATTTGAGCGAGAGAATTCACTCATGGATGGTGAGTTGGCAATATGTTTGCATGATTCTACCCTTACCCCTTCTCACTCCTTTCTTTCCTTCTTCCAGTCGTACCCCCTTTTCCCGGGCCCGAGGAAATTTTCTAAGATGCCATGGCTTACGAGACTCAATTCCAACATTTCCATTGTCATGAGAGCTATCATCACAAAGTGGCACCTCCAAGGGCTCATGATTCATGCCAAGCAATATGACAAGGTTCACATGGATTGGGCGGCTATGGGCGCACTAGTAGAGATTTGGCATCCTCAAACTAACACCTACATTTTTCCTACCTTTTAAGCAACGGTGCTTCTCGAGGAGGTAGAGCTTCTACTTGGCTTGAAGAAATTCAAGAAAGATGGCAAGATAAAGATCATGTCCATGCTGAAAAAGGTGACTTCCGAGGAGGTGCTCGGGAATTACTCTAACACTTAATTCTTAATCGTCGTTTAAAATAAATTACGCATTGTAATCCCAATTCGTTATACAACACCTCGACAAACTCCACTAACCCTTCAGGGGCCTCATCAGCCTCTTGGGTGGCGTCCCCAGTTCTTAGTAGCAGTAATTCGATGTTATCGGGTTATCGGTACCCTGAGCTCTGGAAACCTGTCCATAGAGAGCCGAGATGGGGCACGTAATACATGGGCATATCAAAGCCCAAGAGTTGAGTGAGTTGAGGGAAAATAAAATGCTATTCACCAGTAAGCAGTACTTTTGATGTTCCCAAAAATGAGATCATCAAAGATCGCACTTTGATCAATAGCAAATCCCTGAGACTCGATGGGACAATCAGGAAACTCAAAAAAACACGATGTGATATTATAAAATGCACCCTTTGAATTAATTTTGGCAGCACCTCCCCTTATCTCGGGATATGCCAATGGATGTATAGGATACCTATCCATGGAGAGATGAGACGGGGTCCATACTAGATGGGCATACTGAAGCCCGAGAGCCCAAGGGCCCAGAAGCAATGGAACATTTTTGCCATTGAGGCGATTTATTCACTATTCCCCTAATGAGGCCATCGGAGAGCACGCCATAGAGGGCAGCGGATCCCCATGACTTGATGGAGTAATTGAAAAGTACGATGTGATATTATGAAATAACCCCCAAAATTGATTTCGGCGGCATCTCCCCTCATCTCTGGATATGCCAAGAGATGTATAGGAAACTCATCCATGGAGAGCCGAGATGGGGTCCTTAACAAATGGGCATATCAAAGCCTGAGAGCAACAAAGGGTCGAGACGTGATGAGACACTATTCACCATTAAGGTGATTTATTCACTTTTCCTCTAATGAAGTCATCGGAAAGCATGCCATAGTAGATGGCGGATCCCCGTGACTTAATGGGGTAATTGGAAAACCCAGAAAGTAAAGTGTAATGTAGGGGTAAAAATCCCGTTAATGTAGATCCTCTACATCCCCTAGGGCTGGGTTTGGCTCAACAATTAGTGGAATAGTGAGGAAAATGATATGGCAGGGATAAGAAATGTTATGCATAGGTGGAAACATGAATCGGAGGCTAATGAAGTGGGATGATTCATTGGCTAGTGGCTGATCCGACAGCTGGTAGCTGATCAGGAGGCAACTGGAGGGGGAATACGACGTCTGGGCATGCGGGTGGTAGTTGATACGGCGGCCAAGGTCGCGAGTCGCGCGATTCAAAAGTTGGCCTCCA
The DNA here is from genome assembly GCA_024336825.1 of Amorphophallus titanum. Lineage (NCBI taxonomy): Eukaryota > Viridiplantae > Streptophyta > Magnoliopsida > Alismatales > Araceae > Amorphophallus > Amorphophallus titanum. Next base: position 409,182 of record JANBPO010001167.1, read on the forward strand.
ATACGGCGGCCAGAAGAGTGGATTGGCCTGATATGGCAGCCAAGAGCTAGGACGGTAGCTAGAAGAGTGGAGGTTATTGCGATCTGATGGCTAGCCCATGTGAGTGTGTAGTCGAAGGTGAGACAGCGACCAAGTAAGGCCATGTGGCAGCCATGGGTGAGGAGTTTGATCCGGCGGCCAAGGAAGGTGATACGGCGGCCTCGTGGGGGTGAAACGGCGGGCAAGGTGTGTGGCCAAGGGTGAAGGAGACGGCGGCCAAGAGGCGGGACAAGTTGTAGATGGAACAGAGTGCCGTGAATCGGAGAAGCATGAGTGTTTTGCTATACCTCATTCATCTAAGGAGGAACTAGAGGCCATGTCAGGGACCGATGGGTCCCTGGCCCTCATTTGAGGTGGCAATAGATCACCAAATTCCCCAGGGATAAAATGAAACACTAAAGGCAGTGGTGTAAAACCAAACAAAAGCTAAGTCCTTGAACGATATTTGCCCGTTCAAGGTGACACACAAAGGCCATATCTAAAGAGGGATGGGCCCCTGGTGACCATTGGGGCATTTTAGAAAGAGGTCTGGAGAGAAAACAGAAAAGAAGAATGCGAGATGGTATTACTGATATGCTCCGGAGGGAACCAGTTTCACCAAAAGACAAACACTGACTATATGTAGCCCCATGGGGAAAAATAATCAACCCAGAAATTACCGAGGTCACTCCATGATCATAGAAGAAGAGGCATAGAAGAGCAGATCAGAACAAATTGGTAGACAAAATCAATTCCCATTTCATTCCTTCATTTCTGGAGCATCATATAGGAAGATAAAAAGAAATCTCCGAAAGAATTATAAAGAGAGAGAGATCTCGGGGAAGAGGCAATTGCAAGCTGCGAGGGGCCTTACACTGCAGCGGAGACACCTTCTATATCGACGGGAACTTCACTCCTCTTTCTTTTTTCTGTGGGTGGCCTCATCTTCGAAAACAGACTTTTATAAACCATTAATTCTAGGTATGACCTACATATAATCAGAATTCGCAACAAATCGTTGACAAAGTGCCCCCAGATCCAACTGCTAAGGTAGTACTAACCTGAGAAGCTTACAAGCTGTATTCAATATGAATCACAAAATCAAAACTTTGTAGCTAGTCATTCTCCAGAGGTCAATCCGTGAAAGTAGGGTCTTTATCCATGGTTCTCCATTCAAAATGGTCTTTAACTGGGGTTCACATGTATTTAAGCATATCATCTACAAAACAGCAAATTATCTGCCCATTAACATAGCACCCAAACCTCAACTTGGGCTGGGCCATTCTAACACATCTTGGGCCCATAGGACCCCCAGAGTTCATGAATTCAGGTCCTTAGTTGGGCTTAGGTAACCTACATGCCTGCAATATAAACAAACATAAATTGATTTAACGAACATCACTCACTGGACAGGGAACTTAGACCAAACTTAGTAGACATCTAGGACTGCCAAACTAGCCTTAGCCTACATGCCTGCATTAAAACGAACATAATTTGGTTTCACGAACATCACTCACAAGGGAAGGAACTTAGACCACAATTAGTAGAGACCTAGGACTGCCAAACCAGCAGAGTTCCAGGTTTAAAGCATGCCTTTTATAAACCAAAACAGTAACTACAACAGGCCACATCTGTTTTATACAAAGAATAGTTAGCAGACATGAAAAGATTAACAGAAACTTACCACAACATGCTTGTAATTCTCCCTTTACTTTCAGGTTTGACGGCAAGCTGCAAGAAAGAGATTAGCATGACTCCATCTTCCCAGTGTGATTCCACAAGAAACCTCAAGCTCAAAGAAAGGAAAAAAATAAGAACCCTAGCCAATCCTACCATGAGTAGAACCCTATTAGAGCCTGATTAGAGCGAGGGCAATGTATATATCACCCTACCTGAGTAGAACCCCAATAGAGCATTCTATCAACTAAACCAGTGGTTGGAGTTGAAGAAGAAGCAACCTCACTGCTACAATGCTTCTTGGATGCTACTCTAAGAAGAAGTAACCTCTAGGTTTCTTTTGCTTTTCTAGGGTCTGGAAAGTGGAAAAAGGTCTCACAGTAAAAAGTCCTAGCCAATCCTTCATCTCTCTCTCTCTCTCCACCAGCCATAAGTGTGGACGAGCATCTGGCCACAAAATACTGTACCAATGCTAACCCAAGCCATACGGGGTGTGCGACTCAACCAAGACAACCTCCATTGTGTTACTCAGTTGAGTTGGTCCAAGACAGTCCAAGTCAGACCATATCATATAGTAACAGGGCCACACAGTCGATCTGGATCACTGATCCAGAGAAACCTAGGTGAGGGGTCTCACTGACCCACTTATATGTAGAGGGGCAGTCGATCCTCACAAGAAGGTGAGAGGTGGTTCCCTAATGGCTGGCCCATTAAGGTCCAATTAATTTTAGGCCCAATGAGGTTCCATTTAGCTGACCCAACAGGGTCAAAAGGTCAAACTAAATTAGGCAATGTTACCAAGAGTGTGGGAGAAGAATTGTGAGAAGTTCTGGTCAATGAGCTCAAAGAGCTGGGTCCTCATGAAGCACACTTGGCAGAAGTCTGAGCTTAGTGTATGAAGCTGTTGAACACGGAAAATTTTCAAGAAGAAATATATGATAGGATGTTCATTTTGTTGAACATTGATGCACGTTTGTTAGCTATTTTAATAGCTTGTGCATTGTTTATTCCATGTATTGGGTTTATCAGACAATTAGGATTCGAGTACTGGACAATTCTCCATCGACCGTAGTCGGTGTTTATTTACATCAGTGCTATCAAAGAAAATCGTTGACTAACACAACATTAGTCGTGATGCTAGAGGCATACTTGTGGACGCCGTGTAATACCTTTTTAGAGGGTAAGGTGTTATGCAAATTGTTAGGAAGGTTAGGGATATTTTGAAAGTTTTGCAGGCTCATTTGGAAATTTTGAGCAAACTGAGTTACTTTGTGATCCCTGAGCTTGTCGGGGGAACACACAATTTTTCTGATTAAACCAGGATGTTTTTGTAACATCCAATCTGGCGGGGGTGTACCCATAATTTTGAGGTAAGATGCGGCATTTTGCAATGCACAGGTTGGATAGGCATGTTTGAGTAATTTTTGGAAGGCTTAGGGCTTCTTTGCAATTCTACCTCTCATCAAGGTTTGATCGTGGAGATGGATTTCCATTTCATTCATTTTTTTTGGTCATGCAATTGGTCAAAAATGTCCTGACAAAAATCCAGCAGCATGTCCCCTAGACTCGAAGTGTTCGAGAAAAAGTGGAGGTCCGCCCTCAGTGACGGACTCCTAAATGTCGGGAGGCCAAACACGACAACCGGCGGACCTAAATAGACGGAGACCCCGAGGGCGAGCGTACGAGGGGTACCGATGTTCCACGGGCCTGTAATCGTAAACCCAACAAATACCCAAATGGATATGGGCCCCGAGGGCTAGCCTACGAGGGGTTTCCATGTGTCCATGGGTTATTCAGATCAGGACTCTGTTCGCCATTAAGGCGGTTAATATTCACTCAGAGAGTGATCACCTAAAACGACATGGGAAATTATCTTAAAACAGCGTGAAAACTGACTTAAAATGGCATGACTGTGGTTAAACTGACGTGGGTAAAATCGGCGCGGGGGGAAATCGCGCCGGATTAGCATTTCCCCATTCCCACGCAGGATTAGAGGGTAACAGTGAACACATACATATTTATAATAGGTGGTTGGGTTGATCTATATGATTCCTTACACAGACATACAGTGGCTAGGGAGGGCTCAAGCATACATGGGTTTATATATATATATTCATATATATATGCATACCTAGATGGATTCATGGATGGGGGGGTTCACACATGCCTGTTTATTTAACCTACGCACCCATGCCCATTTATTGATACACACAGTGGGGGAAAGGGTGGCAGCTAAAACGGCGTGCATGATTCATGTGCAAATGAAATTATTCATATATATACCATCAAATGGCTGGCAGATGCATAACAGAATGGGCTTAATCTAGCGGTGACTAAACCAGCATGCTATGTGGAGGAGGGGTTAATGCGGTGTGGGATAAACCGGTGCGGGGGGGGCACCGGATTAAGATGAACAGAGGATTTGTAGACCAAACTAGAAAACAGAGCATAAGAAAAAGTCAAAATTAGTCTGAGAAAATTTTGATTTACCTCTTGTAAACATCCAGGGATCATATCTTGGGAGATATGGATAAATCCCTCACCACCGATGGGGAAAAATTGGAGAAACCATGACATAAATATGACCATAAGTCTGAGACGATGAACACGAATAAGCAGACACGAAACCCACAACATTAAATCAGTTTCCCCCTTTAACTCGGCATATCCAGGGATCATTTGCGAAATCGCTGGCATCTCATGGGGGTTTGGATCATAGGAGAGTATTGGAAGATACTCAACATATAGCCCCGTGGGGAAAACTCAATTGGTCCAGAGATGTGATCTGGCCATCGTACGAGCACAGAGAGCGAGAAAGGAAGAAGAAACACGGTGCGCTTGAGCAACCGAACTAAGGGGCTTCAATTCATTTGTTCATTTATAATAGAAAGGAATACAACATGAGAAAACTACAAGAGAGAGGTTACAATCTCGATCGATCGAGGAAAACAAAGAAAACAAAGACAAGGGAGGGGAAACGTAACCCACGAGGGGCACTGCCGGCTAGAACCCACCTTCTTCCCTCGAGTATTGTAGCTCTCTTGCTATACTCTGCATCCTCTCTCCCTTTCCTTGCTCTCTCTCTACTCTCTCTTCTTTTGGCTGCCTTCTCTTTCTTCTCTTTTCTCCCAATCATTTGCGTCTTAGGGTTTTTTGCTCGAAGCGAGGACTTTTATAGAGGAGAGGGGGAACTCAGCTTGAAACGGCTTGAGTTTGGCGCGCCGGATAAACTGGCCCTGAAGCCTTTTGCGCACCGATTTAACATGCCACCGGATCAACATTGGCCATGCCAGTTTAAGGCCCTTTCAACCCATTTCTAGCATCCTTTGTCACATTTAGTTCGTATAGGCCCAATTATGTTTATTTTCTTCTTTTGTGTAGGTTGGCTGATCAGCTAGCTTGTGCTTGTTGTCTGGGCTTCTGCATGTTTCTTTGGGGATGATCTCGAATATTCTTTCGGCTCTCGGGTCTTCCTTTAGCAGTTGTCCATTAGAGCTGAGCATCTTTTATTTTCTTCTTTTTCTTTGGTCTCATCTTTTATTCGACTTTCGTAATTCTTTTTATTCTTTTCTTTATTTTCTTTTCTTTCGGCACAGGTGCACTCGATCAGAACTTAAGGCCTGCAGAAGTAGAAGTTATGAAAAATTAAGAATATTTTTAGTGTCAACAAATTTACATCCCCTCAGAGAGGGGAACACTCTTGATTAATCACCGAGTACATGTTCCGCTGCTATCGGTTCGGGGCGTGACAGAGTCCTTGCCGGTGAGGGGTTAGTGGCAGGTGAAGGGCGAATGAGGAGTGGCCTAGATGGCAAAGGATTTGTGGAAGGAGCAGAGGTTTGTTGTGGTGTGGGAGAAGGTGGAAGGCGAATAAGGCAAGGCATAGCCGGCAAGGGATTGGTAATGGTTGTGGGAACTTGGTTGGTGGTACGCAAGAGGGGACAAGAAGGTTGGGGAAAATGTGTTGGTTGTGAGGTTATTTTTAACTAATGTGGCGGTTGGTTTGGAGTTTGGTTTAAAGCCCCGAAAGAGGTATTTTCTTCATGCCACCCTTTCCGCCTCTCCACTTCATAGAAAGAGGTGACAGGGTTCAACTGTTGATTTGGTGGGTGCTTCGGTAGTGAATTGTGGATAATCCCCATGTTCGGTTGTGGTGCTGGAGCTTATTATTACTGAGGAAGTTGCTGAACTTGCTGTGGTCGCTGCTGAGCCTGTTGCTGCCAAGGAGGTCTTCGTACCTTTAAGGCTGTAATGAACTACCTCATCTCATCCCAATAAATACCGCCCTGATCATTCATATCATATATATAGTCGTTGAAGTGACAATAATGATCTATGTTGTGACCGGACAGCCGATGGTAGACACAATACTGGGAAGTATCCACATTTTGCTGCCAGATGGTTCTCTCCTTTGGCAATGTGAGCGCGTTGGTGGCCATAAGGGCATTGAATATATTTGGGAGGCTCTCGGGTAAAGGAGGGTGCTGGGCTCTTTTGGGGCTTGTGGGTCTTCTTGGCCGTTGAGGATCATAATTGGCAGGAGGTGGCACTTGGTGGTATTACTGGGGGACTTGGGTTGGAAGGGTTGCGAAAAGGTCCAGGATTATCAACCGCGCCCACCTGCTCATTGGTAACAGTGCCCTCAGTTGTGCCACCATTAGCATTGACGTTATTATTCTTCCTCACTATTCTTGGCCTCGGTTCGAAGTGAATCCTTCATTTGAGTTTGGATGTATCGAGCCCTTTCATATAGTTCCTCCATAGTGTTAAGCTTGTTCATGGCCAATATATGTTGGAATTGCAGAGTCGCATTCGAGATTATCATATTTACTTGATCAGATTCTGACATAGTATCTTTTAACTTCTCAGCCATTGACCTCCACCTATCGGCAAACTGCACAAAGTCCTCATCAGACTTCATCTTTTCGGCCGCTAAATCTGTGATAGACAAAGAAGGACCTACTCAGTCTTTATATTTTTACAAAAACTTGCACTGAACGATGACAAAATCTTCAGCTTCGGCTGGCTCTAGGGAGTAAAACCATTCAAGGGCCAGGCCATCAAGAGACATTCTAAAGAGATAAGCCAAAGAGGTCCTATTATCCTATAAAAAGGATGTCTCATACATGAAATCTTTTAAATGAATGAATGGATTGCTCGTTCCATTGTAGCACCTGAAGTTAGGCATCTCTAATGGAGGTAAGTGGAAGACTGGAAGAGTAGGGAGAGTGATCTCCAGAGAGTTCTTGGGGGCTGTGACTTTCTTGAGTTGCTCCTCCATACTAGCAATCTCTTGGAGGAGAAGAGTGTTGGTATCAAACTCGATCGGGGCAGGATTAGTGGGGCGGTAGTTTGGCATAGGCCTCCTCAAACTTTGAGAAGGTGGAGGTTGTTGTGGCCTAGCTACGGAATGGCTTGCTGGTTGGGCCAACACAACCACAATGGGAGATCGTGGACAGGATGAAATTTTTTGAGAGAACGCCTGGTCATTAGAGGGATTGACTTGAAGGCCACCCACGGCCTGAAGGGGATTGGAATGAAAAGAAGAAAGGATAGATTTCCCTTTAAGATCAGCCTAGATCGCTTGGCGTTGAGCATCATCTAACTAAGATAAAGTAGTGATAAGATCATTCAAGTTGAAAGATGGGGAAGCCTCCTCGGGAGTGGATTGAGTGACAGGTTGAGCTTGAGATGGAGGCTCAAACCCTTGAGTGGTGGTGTCCACCATAAAGACTTGAGGATAATGAGAGGGAGAGGGAGCATTGTTTCCCTCGTAGTGAATGGGGTTTTGAGGAGGGGCCTCATAGGATGGGTCAAATTGACCCCCCCTTGCCATCATCATGTGTACTCATAGTCGGCCATGTTGACAATTCTACCTGACCGAAGCATCATGGATGATATAAAAGATTATTTGAAGCAAACAAATATGAATAGTAAATAAACCGCCGACCGCGAGACGGGGCGCGGGGGCGAGCAACCTGCTATCCAATCGCCGGCGCCCCCTCGCCATCATCGCCTTGGCGATATCAGCCGGGGCGCTGCGCCGCAGCCGAGTTGACAGCAAGTGTCGCTCTTGGGAGCGACGTCGCGCACCACAAGGAACGACTGCCGCGATCGCCATTATCGTTCCGCGCGTCGCAAAGCGCGAACCGGGCGTCGGCCGCGCCGAGCCGCGCGAGTAGCGGCGCCGCGCTCACCACCAACTAGGTCTCGGTTTCGCTGACGGCAAGGCTGTCCTCGAAATCGAGCATGAACTCCATCAGTTCGTCCACGGAGATGAGCGCCGGACGCTTCGGAGGAAAGCGGTGGTTCCAGAAGCTCTCGATGTGCTGTAGCGCGCCAAGCTGCTCCCCCAGAGACAGGAACATCGCCGGCGCTTTCAACAGGAACTCCCTGAACGGCGCCGGATCATTGGCGTTGACCAGGTTGAGATAGGCTGTGTCGTAGACTTCCATCATCCGACCGATCGAACTGATGGTGCGCTGCGCAGCCTCGACTATGCGTTGGCGCGCCGGGCCAATGTAGGCAGTGGCCTCGGGATCTCGGGGCCCACGCGGCTGAATTGCGGCAAGCGCATGAAGCACCTCTCCGAGCCGTCCTTCGAGGCCCTGCAGAGCCCATTTGTAGTACAGGAAGCCCCGCCAAGCGAAAATGCCGTCGAGGAACTCCTTTGGATCGAGTCTGAAGACGGACTTCAAAGGCCCCAGTTCGTTGATCGCGTTGCTCGCAAGAATCTTGGAAACGAGCTTGGAAGCCGCAGCCTGAGAGCCCGGCTCGCCCTTGAAAGCCATCATGGCCAGGGGCGTGATCTCGGCTTGAACATGAGCGTGCATGCGCTCGATATCGGCATCCGATATGTTGAAATAGGCCCTGGCCGCCGAGAAGCCGTGGCGCTTCAGGTGTTCACGAAGAAGAAATGGATCGAGCGACGGCAAATCGTCGATGAGTTCGAGGATCTGACGATCGCGACGTCCCATCTCCAATGCGTCACCGAAGACATCCCGGGCGATCCGATCGAAGTCGCGCTGCCGCAAGAAGATATAGTGGGCTCCAAGCCGCAGATCGCGGATGTCGATCGGTAGCATTACCTTTGTCGCATTGCGACGCTGGTTGGTGAAGATGTCGTATTCGTTGTCGCGCAGCCGGTGCTTGACGATGATCGAGCGATTGAGCGGGGCCAGTTCGAACAAAGGCGGCAACAGTTGTTCGGGCGAATCGGCGAGGCGCTTGTGAGCGCCGGCGAGGTTGAGCACGCGCGCCGTTGAGGCGGACTCCTGCAGGGCGGTCAGTCGCCGGACGGTCCTGTCCAAGCTCATGGGCAACCCGCTTGACGGAAAGACAGAAATGAATGCGCAACTAAATTCGGCTCGAAGATCATGACCACCGTACTGTGTCCCGCACGGGGACGCGGCAAGGCGCCCTCGGAGGGTTCGGTACTCGTTTCGAGCAAATTCCGCTGGCTTGCCGGAAACCTCCCGCATCGCCGCTTTCAACGGTCCGTTGAATGTATCTCCGCCCCGAGACGCCGCAGGAATCGACGAACGGCAGTTGCATTGTCACGGCGCGCGTGGCGGTCGATTTCCTCTAGTCTGCCGTCGACCGCAACGATGAGGCCACGCCCCTTGACCTCCTTGCACCACCCTTCGCGCAGCAAAACCTTGCAGTGGCGACGCACGGTTTCGAACGGGATGCCAAGCCCCTGCGAAATCGCCAGTCGTGAAATTGGCCGGCGCAAAGGCTCAGGCGGCGCGCTGGCTTCGTCGTCGAAGGCCTCCGCAAAGTCGGAATCATCGAGCAGGTGGCCAGTGCTGGCGCTGTTGATCGCGGGCGGCGGCCTGATCGCGGCAAAAGACATGCTTGCCAAACGGGGCCGCTGAGCGTTTAGCGCTCCGGCGACCAGTCCGGCGCAGCCAGTTCGAATCGGGAAAATTCAAATCCCGGCGCGACGGTGCAGCCGACGAGCGTCCAGTCGCCGAACGATTCCGCGGCCTGCCACGCGCGGGCAGGCACCGTGACCTGTGGCGTCTCGTCGTTATGCACGTCGCCGCCGAGGCGGAAGATCTGCTCGCTCGAGCCATCGACGACTTCAAGTTTCAAAGCCGCGCCGGCGTGCCAGTGCCAGACTTCGACGGCATCGACGCGGTGCCAGTGCGAGCGTTCGCCCTTGGAAAGACCCGCGGTCGGCTTGCCGTTGAGACGGGTGGTGAAGCGGTAGTCCATACCGCCGACCTCAATCCGCGCCACATCGCGCAGCCGCAGAGCAAACTTGTCCTGGGTGATCAGGCCATCGTTTTCCAGCGCGGTCAGCAGCTTGTATTCCAGCGACGGCTGCACCAACAGCTTGACCGAATGCGTGGTCCACGCCGGCTCGCCCGGTTTCGGATAGTCGAGGTAGGCAGTGGCCAGCACGCCGCCACGAACGAACGAGATTTCAGGGGCCACGAAGATGCGCGCGCCGTCGGTCTTGAAGGTGTTGACGTAGCGCACGAAATCACTGGTGCGGTACAGGAGCACCTCGCCGTCCACCCGACTGGGCGCATGCAGGAACTGTTCGAGCGATTCCACGTTCACCCCATCGGGCACGGCAGCCACCGGCACTGCGCCGTCGAACGCCGGCAACAGCGTGACGCCGACGGCCGCGGCCATGGTTTTCTTGATGAATTCTTCCACGGTGTACTCCTTAGGAATTGCCGCCGGGCGGGATGCCCGACGGCGGATGGTGAATTAACCGGCAGCGGCTTCCTGCTGGTCGCCGGCCACGCGCGTGACGTGCTTGGCGCCGAACGGCAACTTCTCCTGGTCGGGATCGTCGCGGACCAGATCGCCGCGAACGGCGAAGAAGATGCCCGCTTCCGTGGTGTCCGGCAGAGCCGGCGCCTTCACGTCCAGCTTGGGCAAGACGTGCATTTCCCGGTTGTTCTTGCCGTGCGGCACGATTTCCAGCGTGATTGCGATGGAGCCCTTTTTGCCGGACTCCTGGATGCGCTCGACCAGCTTCGAGAGTTCATCGCTGGCCGCGTTGGCGAACACGCCGCCACGCAATTCGGCCAGTACCTGAGTGATCAATTTTCCCGCCATGACGTTCTCCTACAGGGCCTATGGTTGCGAGACAGCGACGGCCCTGAAAGCGCCGTGTCCCATGCGATTTAACCGACTTGCTGAAAAAGCGGGTGTGCGTGAATCAACTCCTGCAGGCCAGGCAGCTGCAGCTTGAAATCGGTATCGAGCATTTGCAGCACCGAGAGCAGGTCGCGCGACATGTACAGCGCCTGCGTCCAGCCATTGGGCCGGTCTTTCGCCGGCGCATCGACCAGCGTCAGCAGGCGCATGTTGGTGTTCGCCGAGTCGATCGCCGAAGCCAGCACCAGCACGGACAAGGGATAGCGCGTCGCGCCGGAACCCATCGAAAGGGAAACCTGAACCTCTTCCAGCCAAGCAGCAACCTGGTCGGCCGTCTGCTGTTTCACGCGCTCATTTGCCGAGTCCATCGAGTTCTCCGGTAGGGGTGAGGAACGCTAACACGTCGTCATGGTGTTGACAATAGCATTTTTTATGTGATGCTACGGAACAGCCTAGGCGAGGCGATCCGTCGTCAAGTCGTGGCCCAACGTCAACACTCACAGGAGCTTTCAATGCGCTGGCAAGAATCGGATAAAAAGCGCGTCAGGGTCATCCTTGACCACATCACTGCCGAGGGCAGCCAGGCCGAGTTTTCGCGCGAGCTGAAAACCAAGTCGCGCGCGACCGTGAACAACTGGCGGCGCCGCGGCCAGGTGCCGCTGGAACACATCCCGGCGGTGATCGAGGCAGCCAAGCCCGGCATGATCGTGACTGCCGGCCAGTTGCACCCCCTTGCGCGTGTGCTCGACCAGCGCACACCCGCCACCAAAAAGGCGAAAAAGGCATGAGCGACAACGTAGTTGATCTTTCCGTCCAGTTCGCGATGAACCGGACAGCGATGGCGGTGATCCGCCGCGCGCGCGTGGTGGGCGAGTTCGCTGACGACATCATGGCGATCATTTCGACCCTGAACCACAACGAGCAGCGGTTCCTGACCGCGATGATCGGGTGGCGCATCGAGGGCGGTCATGCCCTGCCGGCATCCGACTTGCTCACGAAGCTGCCGGCGCTGCACGGCTTGGAGTTCGGCTCCATCCAGTCCACGGCCGAAGGGCTGGCCAACGCCGACGTGATCGAAGTCGTGCCCGTGGGTCAGGACGAAAAGGGCAACGTGACGGACGTGGCGTTCATCTGGCCGGCGCTCGACCGCCTGATGGCGTCGGCGGACATGGAGAAGGGCCGGGCCAAGTTGATCGACCCGAACGGCAACCTGCTTCGCTGAATGAAACCCACAGGGGAACGGCGTGCCTAGCCTGTTTTACTACCGCCACTACCAAAAAGAATTTGAAAAGATGTCAACGAATTTTTGGATACTAAAGGCACCAATAGCTAGACAACATGCATACTACATTATTACAATCAACTACTGTAGTTTTATCCAGTGACAAATGGCAATGGACTTACACAGGAGTCATACTCCAGGATATTATATGTCATTAAGTTGGCCTACTATACTCTGAGGAACACACTTTCTAATGTGCATGAGCAAACCCACAAGTTGGAAGGACATTATAAGGCATTATGAGCATTATTTTGTGCCACACTGTCTTTTTTTTTTAAAAAATCAAGGTGGCTCAGACTATGTGTACAAGTCCTTCCCAATGGAGGGGAGTTCAAATCTCAGGATTTACAATTTACCCCCTAAATAAAGATATTTTTTGTGGCACAATTGGAACTATTCCACCTTCTTCGGTTGACCATACCGGACCTGAGGGTGCCATCACAAAATCTCCACGAGCTCGTCACTTGGGAAGAGCAGTCGGATGCAGACCCCACAACTTTGTAGGCCAAATGAATCCCTCCGCTCACACAACAATGTGACGCGAGTGTAGAACCCAAGACCACCCACGTGGGAGGGAAGTGAGCTACTCTTTGACTAGTCACTCCATTTATCAGTCATCTTGATCATCCAATAATAAAATCATACAGTCAAGGTATGTCAAAATTAAGTCTCGGTGCTCTTAAATTTGGGAACATCGAACTTGCGTCCCATTCTTCCCGCTGTCTCATTTTCAAATCAGATTACTGAAAGGGTGAAAAATAAGGTGAGAAAGTGTAGAATCACAGCATTCCTCTAAATCAAATCCCTCCCAATCTGAAGCTGGCATGGTCCAACGAATGATCCAAGAGTGTAGAAGATGAAGCCGAGAAAAATGGATACAACTCTTGCATGGAAAGTTAAGCAGTTCATACACCACCCCATCAAGGTGGCAGAATGATGCTCCAACAACCAAAAAATGGAATCTGCAGAGCTACCCTCTCCTGCGCGCTCTCCACAATAAAATCCTGTAGACGTAGCTCTGTTCATGTTCAGAGGCAAGAAAATCTCCGGCTGAACGGATAAACCCTTTTGAAGGTGAAAAAAATTCACATGCTGGAAGGATCGACTTATAGGGGCATCCTCAACACTTCGCATCCACCGAACCATGACCGCATAAACACGAGAGTCATATGACCACGCATGCACCCTGAATGCTGCACTATAGCTGGGGGAAGCGGTGCAAAATGTGTTATGAAGAGATTTCAAACCCGCTGGCCTCTTTCTTCGCTACAGAGAAGAGCCCATTTCATCAATGGCGAAGAAATACCCCATCAACAAACGACAAATGCTTTACAGAGGCGAGAAAGAAAAAAGAACAATACACAAAAAGAAATAGCAGTATCCATGTATAGTTTGGCCTACATTTATCAATATCAAGCATGAGTCAGTGCCTACTCGCTTGCAAAGAAAAGAGATTTAGATGTCGTCCTGCCTCAATTCCTCAACAACTTAAATGTGGTGAGATTTCAACCCACAAAATCTCTATCAAGTGCTTGTCCAAAACAGCCGAACAAGAACAAAGGTCACCAGCTGAGAAGCTGGAGCAGCACAGACGAAGGCGAGAACTTTGAAAAAGAATTGATGATTATCTGTGAATTGGTTTGGTGAATCTCCAAAAAGGCAGTCACCCATCTTCATTAGAAACATCAACAATTTCATGCAACGGGAGCTCTGATGAAGTTACACTAAGATCATAAAAGAAAGGAAAGGGGGAAAAAACTACTCCCAGAACCTGGGGATTTCAATTGACTTGGCCAAAAGGGAAGAAGCATTATAAAGCATAAATAGAAAATTATGTACAAAGAAGGAGCAACACCTTCAGCCGCAAGCTGAAACAGAACCAAACAAGATAAATAAGCAGACATTATACAGGGACCAATCGCGGAAGTCACCAGGACTGCAATTTATAGGAGGCTGTTGGAAGCCGGTTCCTTTCAGCCAACTCTTTGGGAAATGCATCGAGCAGGATTGGCCCAGCTTCTCAGCTACATTTTTTACAGAAACAGTACCTTTGGTTCTATGAAAGTTCCCATCTTCCTTCAGACAAGATCCGAGGTTTTTGCAGTGCTATCTGTTTATATCTTCCAAGAGAAGAACATCTTCATCAACGTCAACACCTGTCGCATAATGTAGAGGAATTCTACCTCCCTTGTCAACAGCACGTGGATCAGCTCCCCTGCACAAAATGTTTCACAATGTAACTATGATAGTCATTCAGTATAATCCTATTGCTAATTGAACATGAAGCATGTTCATTGCAAGTGAACGAGTGAACCCCAAGCGCAAGTTAGAAATTATAATCAACAAAGAACCAGCTAGAAACTACAGCAGAGTCAATACAGAGTGCAGAGTGCAGAACACAGGAAAATGTTAGAAGTTAAAACAGACATGGAGATAACCTACAGAGGCGCTCTTAAGACCAAGAACCCAAATGGAATGTTATACTTTCAGTAACATAACTTAATAGCTTGACCAAAAAATTAGGCTGCCTTGGGGTCCATAACTACCCAGACCAAGCTTTAAATAGGACAATAGACACAGTGCTGCATGCTAATATTGTCATCTATTCTTCCATCTTCAGAGGGACAACTAAATATTGACAGAAGACATTCCTTTGTGGTTCAACAATGGGAGGAACTTCTGGCAGATTACTGACAGAAGTATACATGAACAGTAGAAGAAAATTATTTTGCATTTTCTTTGGGAAGAAAATCATTTTGCATTTGCACATGGCGTGTACATCATTCTCACCTCAACTGGTGCTGTTCATTGGAGAAGACAACAAAAAAGTGCAAAATGTATGCAATACCCTGTTAGGATTCTTACATTTGATGCAATAAAGACACTAGTGTACCAGAATGGAGGGTTTTGGCAGGCTTTTCGGGTGCAATTCCAGGAACAGCAGTCTTACAGTAACCCTGGTGCATTGTAGTACGCCTACAAGTCCATACATTTGAATGACAGTTGAAATCCATGCTCCTTCGTGAAACTGGCAAATGATGCGAAACTGGGAAAGGACTAGTCAGGCATTCTAGTAGGATCTGCCTTGGTATTAATAACTTCGAGCAATACATTGTCACCCACAAATGCTTCCACATTTCAACTTGGGAAGGAAACAACTGAAAGCTTCTATTAACTGATATTTTTTTCTCCACCATGGGGAAACTTGTAAAGCCAATAAAATGCCCAAGCATTAAATAATAAGAGAAAGCAGAGAGTTCCGCATCCTGACAATTCTTATATGTTCACATATTCAGTACAATGTAAGATGTTGGCCTCAAGTGCTGTGGCTAGACCTCAATTACAATCACAGGATTGTGTTATGAAAATCCATGTTGTCACATTACAATTAACTGATTTCTACTCACAAGAAGGAGCAGGTTCATGAGCAAGATGATAAGCATGTGTAAACTGATAATGAATGGGTGGTGAAGATAAGAGGATCACCTGGAAAGTAGTAGTTTTGCATGCTCACTTTTGCCATTGAGAATACAATGGTGAAGCGGTGCCTGGCCTTTCATATCTGTGGCATTTGTATTGGCTCCGTACTGCAGGAGCAGCTCTATCATACCTATATCAGCAGTTTGACATGCAAGATGAAGAAGGGATAATCCTTCTAAACATTCATCTGTTTCACTTTTATCCTCCCTTGTGCTTGCAGACAATGACGAGGTTGTGGCTGATGCTTTATTCAAGGAATCCCCCTCTGAAAGGCAAGGGACATGATGTAACACTGCATCTGGTTGTCCCTGAAGAAGCATTACCTTCTGTAGAGTTAAAAAGGTGCTATATGATGCCTGAGAGTGCACAGCATTAACGTCTGCACCAGAGGCCACAATGTGGTGGTACACTGCTTTCTTATCGTTGTCACAAACACTGTCCCACATTTGTTGGTTAATGCAAATGTTCTGATCTGGGTCTGCCTTTCGAACAAAAGCCTTTTCTGCATACTGAGAGCACAAAAAGAAATCAGACTTTATGATTACATTCTTGGATCTAAGTATGAAGTGAATTCTAACAGAATAACCAGAAAAAAGAGGCTTAACTCCCAACGTAAATTGGGATCCCTACTCCGAAGGGTTAGTGTCCAACATGCTTTTGGCATCGGGAACAATAATCACAGTATCTTAAGTTACATCCAAATTTGCAGTTGCAAAGGCTGTATCTTGTTATTCAGTCAACAAAAGGGAGAAGAATTTATCAAGGGCGATCACCTCTCTTGCCTAGGCAATGAGGCAAGCCAAAAATGCCTCGCCTGACCTCAGGCTCACGTCACTCACCTAACCTATGTATCTACACCAAATGCTTGTATGTTTAACTGTAGTCCTGCTTTTTGTTATTCTTTTTTTTGAAAGTTCTAATGCCTCTTTTAACAATGTCTGTTGCCCTTTTTCTCTTGCATACTACCACATGTTTTCTTATGATTGATGATTCCACTACATGTTGAGTGCTTTATACAAGTTGGTCTATCTATATTGGACAATGATCACTGTTTCCAAAAGCCTTACATGTCATTATCTTGGATGTTTTGTTTAGTTGTCTCCTACAGTCATTTTCTTCCTTTGTGATAATAGTACTCAGCTGAAGAACAGGACTAGGAATGGTCACCCAGATTCAAGTGTTAAGGAAGTTTTAACAACATGTAGGTTGAATAGTGGTTTAGGGGGGGTGTGACCAGGAGGTGAGTATGAAGATAAGGAGAAAGAGAATAAAAAGATGGGTGTCTTAGCGTGGGAGATACATGAAAGATATTGCTAGTAAGATGAGAAAATGTTTGAGCTAGATGTTGATGTTAAAGCTTCCCCCACTAGAATAAATGGATAAATTAAGCAAAAGTAGAAAAAATGAAGGGACGTATTCCAATGGAGAAAGATTCGAAGTAGAGAGCACTTGGACACATGTCGCGGCCGTCATTCGCTATGATGCGCTTCGATTGCCCGGCCTTCCTGAAAACAAACCCGATCTAGGTCGCGTTGCCGCGTGGGACGATTTTGCGTCTTTCGATAATTGCAATGTGCCATGTGGCTCTGAAGGCAGCCTGCAACACGCGCTCTGGGAAAACCCGGACAGGAATGCTCTTGCCTCATATGTCGCATCAATTTGGGGCGATCTGCGCGACTACACCAATGCTGATGAAATCCGGCAATACCTCACCCGCATTACGGAAGGGCACATGATCCGTCAGGGCGTTGCTTCAATCGATGTTGAGGGGCGCGAGACAATCATTCTGACGTTTACGGGCGGTCAGTGGGTTTGTGTTTCCGAGAGCGTCGCATGACCCGCTTCCCCCTCATAGCCGCGCTGCTGTTCAGCACACAAGCCCATGCAGGTGTGTATGGCGTGACGAGGTCGATTGATCTTGATGCTGTCCAGCGCTGCGTCACAGAAGTGACCGGCATGGAAATGACCACTCTGCCGGAAGTCCGGTTCAGCGATCAGTGGTCGGAAGTCTCTGCGTCCATGTGCTGCGACCGTGCCGGGCGCGTGTTCAACGGCACCGCCGCCAGTGTGCTGAGCATCAATCATATCACGAAATCACGAACCGTGACGCTTTATCGCTCGGCTGGCTTTGAGCAGGCCGTCCATGAATTTGCTGCCGATGCATACGTCCAGAACGGCGGTAATCCTTTCGACAAAAAGGCCCGTGAGCATATCGGCTATCGGGCTGAATGGGCGGCGGATAGCTGCAAGAGATAATCAGGAGACAGATGATGAAGTTATCTGAACTTATTGCTGCGGTTGGAGACGACAACGTCACGTTTCAAAACCTGCTGAATGACGCGATGGTCATCGACAAAACAAAACACGGGACAAAAATCACTTTTTACACAGACGCCGTTCGAGCGGAAGAAATGTCCCACGGCCATACCGACAAGACAAAGAACATAGGCCTCGTCGTGTGGCTTCCGCGCACCCTGGTTGATGCAGCAATCGCCAACGCAAAAGCCTAACCCACTAACAGGCCTGTGGGCCAGAAGGATGAGAGAGAATGAGCAAGGTAATCATTAAGGAGGGCTACACACCAGTACGCGGCCCGAACGGTAGTCTCTACTTCCAGTCAGATAAAGACAAGTCATTCAGTTACAGCTGGGACGGAGCGCTACAGGCGGGCGTTGCCAAGATAGCCCCGAATAATTCTGCAAACACTTTTTCCTGACCCTTCCGCCTTGCCGCCCCGTGTCGGGCGGTAATGGGAAGTGCCAGAGAGTTTAGGTGAGTGTGGGCGGCGAGACAGTTAAGCCCGGACGCTGTCTTTGCTAAGGACCGGGACCCCTGCCCCACACTCTCCCAAGCCCTTTGGCGAGATAGATCAGGAGACAGATGAAATGACGATGAAGTGCAAAGTCGAGGATGCCAAACGTGAATCGGAATTTGGCTATCCGAAACTCATGGAGGTCCGCTCAACAGGGTGCATTGTCCTGATGTTTGCGCATGGTGACGGCATTACCCTCAACTCGCCTTCTGTAATTGTCAAAGGATGGGACATGGACCAGTTTCAGGACTTCCACGGCTCCGTCACCCTCACCAACACAAAGGATTGACCCATGCCTTTCGACAGCACACCGACAAAGCCTGACGTGTTCAGCCTTGAAGGCCTTATCGCATGGCTCGAAACGCAGGACGGGGCGATGGAGTATGACTTTTTAGACGACAAAGATTGCCTGGCGGCACGTTACGCAAAAAGTATTGGTCATTCCTATTCTCCGGCCTTGGTGAATACGGGTGTTTGGGAAAATCCTCGCGCTGCTAGCAATGCCCAACAGGTGGAATACATTGCTATTACCGGAGAACACAACTACGCCGCCGCCCTTGATCGCGCCCGCGCCCTTCTTGCGGAGGGCCGTTCATGACCCCCTTTCTCGTTGCAGGCGAGCGCCGGGACAAGAACCGCACAGAGGCGGAGTTTCGCGCCAGCCGCCTGCCGGACGAATACTGGATCAACGTGTTCCGGTCCACGCGGACAGGCGAGCTCAACACCGACACCAATCACCTGAACAAGGATGATGCGCTGGAGGAAATCGCCTGCGGCTATCCACGCCTTGAATATCTGCACACGATCCATGTGTCGGCAACAGCCAACAGGACGATCTGGAACAGCGGAACGTTTGACCTTTCCCCTCTAAAAAAATACCTCCACAACCCCCCCAAGGAGCCTAACCACGTCCTCCCCACTCTCAAGCCATTGTCCATCATCCCCTTGCATTGCAGCCCATCCTCCTTGCTTTCTTAGCCATTACAAGGGTGCAGCTCTGGTAGCAGGTAGCAGGCAGACAGTAAGGGCCCTGAAGATTGTAGCTTCTCTGGCACTTCCCCAACTCTTATGGTAGCAAATCATATACCAATGGAAAGGTCATCTAGAGGGCTTTTCAAGGGCGGTGGTTTTGTCTTCATCCGAGCTCGGAGCTGTCCGCGAGAGTAATTCTCCCCCGACTACGCAAGAGTTCTCAGGCAGTGAACCAGAGCCCTAGAAAAGCTTCCACCATGACCACCCCCTAGCAGATATGGGCATGAAACTTGGCTGGGAGCAACTCCTACCAGTCCTCTATCATCCCCAAGAATCGGAACGAAGATCGGACCCCGGCATCAGAAGTTACGAATTTTCTACCGAAGTCGCGCAAGGTTGGTTCCTCTGTTCCTGAACAGACCCACCTCCACTCTTTTGGCAAGTACGATCGACCCCGACGTCCTCTAAGGTTTTCGTCAGTCCCATCTGAAAGAAGACTTGTCCACGGTCGTCTCGATACCAGCCCTGCCTCTATCCGAGTTCAGGGTAGCTCGTGGAGACTCCATCACCCTGCAGCAAGACCCTGGGAGTGGCCAGCACCAGAACGGACTAGCACTATTCCATGGCCTGTACCATCCAGCAGCAGATTCAAGGTTGATCCAAAAAATTCAAGCTTCTTCCTGGGCCAGATAGTAGTGTTTTGGCTCTAGTCTCAGCCCATTTGGAGTTCGGGGGCTTCCATGGCGGCGTACTCTTCGACCGGCTGTCCTGCGATTCTAGAAGCTGGCAGCACCGACAAGGAGTCCGACGCATCTAGTGTTAGCTCCATCCCCTCCCCTCGCTTGGCCGGCTGAAGGCCCCTCCCTGCGTGGAGGTAGTTTTGGGTGTAAGCACTTAACCCCCACCCCAAGATCCCCCTCCTGTGCGAGGTGTAGTGTTGTAGCCCTCCTTTAATTTTCAGGTCAAGCGCCATCGCCGCGGCGTGCGGGTGCGTACCCACGCCTCCCCGCTCGCCCTCGTCTCCGAGCGGGATCGGTGTTTTCACACCGGTCAGGTAAGCGTCTGCTACCCCTTGGCTGGTTACTCACTTTGCTCATTTTGTATTGCTTTGAATGCCCGTCGGACGGTGAGCCGAGAGCCCGCACTTGCACACCTCATCTAGTGTGCCCACCGCGGTAGGCGAGAGAGTGCCACCCCAAACCCACGCCCCCGACATGCCGGCCCCCACTCAAGTTGGGAATCCCAAACCCTTATGGGTCAGCCTAAGCTAGCCAAGACCCTTTGAACGATTGGGTTCCGCATTGGACCCTCGCCATCATCGCCCTTCGGGGGATCATGTGCGCCGTGAGAGCAAGCCGTACGCGTGAGTCCGTGATCTTCGTTATATGCTTGCTGGTCTAGGTCCTAGGGTTGTCATTGCATCCAACAACATCATGGGGCTGTGCCACATCAGAGTATTTTCTAAACCCTTGCGGTCTACCAAATGACCGCAAGGTGACTAGAGAGGCCCTAGCAGCCCAGCGATGACCGCTAGGCTCATCTGGCGGCCCTAGAGAGGACCACAAGGCCCTGACAGACCCGAAAACACCCAGAATAGTGGAAAAATGGCGGAAAAGCTATCTAAACATGCACATACCCACACCCAACTTATAAAGGAGCATGAAAAACGTGATAGAAACTAGGTGTCCCACCGTGATCGCCAAAAAATTGTAGGTTGTTTATTGTTTTGCTACCCCTACCCCTAACAAGCTATGCATGCAAGTGTATGCATGAAGTATGAACTGACATGAAAGCAAAAAGGAAAGGGTGATGAATAGATGAGGAAAACATATCGTGATCACCACCAAGGTTGCAGTAATGCCAAAGGAAGAAGAGAAAAGAGGAATGGCGCCGTGTACCTTGGAAAAGGATGAAGACTTGATCGCACTTGAACAACAGGGTGCGAGAACAGTGTGGGATCAACCTCCTCTCCTTCCAGTCGGCTAGAGGAAGAGGGCCCCACGTTCATTCATGCTCTTCCTGCAAAACAAAGCCCAACCACAAGAGAAAAACCCATTAGAAAAGTGAAGTGTAGTATCAATCCCGAAGCGATAAAATAGGCAAGAAAATTTAGTTTGCCCCCTCCAAGACCCCCTAACAGCTAGGGGTCACCCCCATACCCATCCACCCCACTTTCCCTCCCATAAACCCCATTTTTCCCCCATCATCTTCAACCTACAGTTTTCAGTTCAGAGGTAGCAGAGAACCTGAAGACTACAGAGGAAGTTGCGACGTCATCCGGATGTTCCATGAAACGCAAGAGCTACCCCTGGAAGCGGCTTCAAGTTGTCTTCGCAATGGCAGTCGTCTCGTCCCGTTCTGAGCTCGTGGCTGTCCGGGAGAGGCGATCTCCTCTGACTGCACAGAAGGTTCCTGTCCATCTTCCAGAGGCGGAGTGCAGCAGTTTCCACGTCAGCCCCTTTGAAGATCTGGAGGCGGCGTTCGACTGAGACCTTCTTCTATGAGTTTCCCTCCTTTTCCATGAAGCGGAGCTCCATTCGACCACCGGAGTGATTTCTTCTACCTTTTCTCCCCAGAGTGTGCAGTTTTGTCCACCCTGGGACTGAACTGACACCCTGTCAGTGTTCAGATTGCTGTGGTCTGCTCTGACATTGTCTGGCACCTCCGCAGGTCTCTTCTCAAAGGAAGCTCATCCATGGTTCCAACGCCACTGATCGGGCTCAATTCGGAGTTCGGGGATGTTCATGGTTGCTTCATCTTCTGGACGCTGCAGTGCTGAGATAGTCCGAGCTAGAGAACAGAGTCCCTGCTTCCAGCTTCACCGCGACCGGCAACGACTTCCCCAGCCCCTTCCAAAATTCCAGCATCCTCCTGAACCAATCCACGAAGTTTTGGCATTGGTCCTACTGTCAAAGGAGTCCGGGAGTGCCCACAAGAATTCCTGCATCGACCGTCTATCCTCTATTTCTGAGAGGGGACAGAATCGACTCCGACGTTGCAAGAGGCTTTTATCTTCATCTTCCCCCTCCCCGCTTGGCCGGCTGAAGGCCCCTCCCTGCGCGGAGGTAGTTTTGGTTGTAATTCATTTAACCCCCACCCCAAGATCCCCCTCCTGTGTGAGGCGTAGTGGTGTAATCCATTGAGCAGGTTGAAGCGTCTTCACCGCGGCGCGGGTAAGCCCCACGCTTCCCCGCGCGCCCACGTCTCCGATCGGGACCGGTTTCCTCAAACCGGTCGAGTAAGCACCCTCTTCCCTTGCTCTTATTTTAGTACTTTTCATTCAATATTAGCTCATAGCTACGCTGGCCGGTGAGAGAGAGTGCCCGATCTCGCAAGTCCTAGACTTCGAGCGACCACCGTGGGAGTGAGTGTTACCCGTGCCCTTGGCATCGGGTCGGCCACTAGGATTGGACTAGGCATACCCCTTTGGGAGACCCTCTATCCTTGTTGTCCCTATACCAGCAAGGGACCAGACCTCACATCCTCCACTCGACATCGCCGAGTTACCCACAGGATCGGGGTGAGTGCTAGGTGAGTTGGCCACCGATTTCGGCCCATTTTAGTTACGAATTGTGTTTGCAAGTTTGGTCCAAGGCCATGTCACATCAAAACGGGCGAGAGTCGAGTGCTGTCCCCTCACCCCCGTGTCACCAATGACTGCTGCCCATCAACCTGTGTTCCAGCAGCCCCGAAATCAGCATTGTAGCCTATTATCTCCCTGCAAGGAGTGGACGAATAATTGTGGGTTGTAATTATTCTTTTATTAGCATGTGTAGGGGTTGTCGGATCTAGCCGGAGCTTCTTCCTCACGCAGTAGTCGTGGAGGTACGCGTGACATCTTGCTTTATTTAGTATGTTGTCTTATATGCTGTGCATATGCGATTAGGGCCCCTAGCTCGCTACAAATCACCATGGCTGAGAGAGTGAACATCTACTCCCATAGCCCCAGTTGAGCATCGAGCTCAGATTGCACCATCCTAGGCGACAGTGGTTCCTTAATCGCTGCGATCCCGCATTTTCCTCGCAAGGGACGATCATCGGGCTAGTTAGAGTTTCTATTGAGAGACGTCTCCACTTGGAGAACACCAAGGTGGTCAGCCGCCCGGCTTGCCTTCAGCATGTTAGTGCTGGCCACACATCGAGTCTGTCGTACGTCTTAGCCCAGTCGCGTCATTCATCCCACATCACATGGGATGACAGATTTTTGGAACTCCTGACCGATCAGTTCAGAGGCAGGAAAATAAATCCTCTGACTTTGCATTAGATTAGGGCATTTCTCTTTAAACCCAGCACGCATCATATAGGCTTTTCTTTTTTTTAGTCCCACCATGAAACACCCGAGAGTGATCATTTGAAATGGCATGAGAAACAAAGCCTTAAGACGATGCGATGACGGTTAGACCGAAAATCACCCCGAAGGTGAGGAGATGATTAAAACAGTGCGATGACGCGAGTCGGATCAAAACTGGCGCGGTACGCGTAGCTAAAGAGATTGAAACGGCGTGACAACCGTAGGAAAAGGGTCAAAACGGCGCCATGGACATAGGTATAAGGGGCTTTGAAACGGCGCGCCCCTTTGAGGGCACGCCGGTTAAGGGCGCACCGGTTAAGGACGCGCCGCTTCAAGGGCACGCCGCTTCAAGGCGCGCCGGTGAATCATGGTGCCGATTCAACTCTATTTCTTGAAAATCGAGCTCCGACTGACTTATTTTCATATTTTTATTCAAGCGTTTCAGAAACTTTAAGTGTTTATCAAGATAATATTGCATCGGGTTGGTCCCGGGCGACTCGGCGATCAGATCGCAAGCTCGGGCGAGGTTCGTACTCCAGTGCGGCGACTGTTCCGAGTCGAGTCAAAAATCTGACAACATCTCCCCATCCCGGAGGATATATTGGGGAGAAGCGGGGAATACTCACGCAATGGAGCAACCCCTAAAGGGCCGGGTGGCACGACGACGGCCGGCAAAAACCCGAACAGATAGGAAATCCCTGAGGGCTAGCCTACTAGGGGCACCGAGTCCGTGGGTGAGCGTAGACGAGTAACGCGACTCACAACGGGAGCGAAGACCCCGAGGTCTAGCCTACGAGGGGCACGCGACCCGAGTCGATACTCCGTCTAAGTCGGGACGACCGATAAAGGGGGAAACCCCGAGGCTAGCCTACAAGGGGCACCCGTCTCACGGCCACCACAAAGTCCATCAAGGACCGTGGATTTGGGGTTGTGTTGGGATTAACCCAATTTCTATGTACTCACTAGTCCACGGGGGAAAATCATCACTGATAGACAATTTCCCATAGATCGAGTGGTTAGGATAGGAAATTGGAGAATGTTCCCCTCCCCGAGTCACCGAATCTCCCTAGTGAGATGGTAATACGGCACAGTGGGAAAACATACACGTTTAGCAGACTAATGTTAATGTCTGTAAGTATGCATATATGCGCGCATATAAATGTTAACAGGTTAACAAAGGCGATGCTTAGAGGACTAGGATGAGGAATATAGGGGCGGCCTCATCTCCCCCTGTTCATGGTCGAGAACGGGAAGGGGATAGGAGGACAAGCCCAAGACCGACCGGAGAAATGCACATGTATATGCACCTCCGGTGGTGCAAACCTTCAACATTTTAAGGGAAGAGTAACCCTGGGGAGGGGAACAGTTGCTGTAGCCCACAAAGTTGCAGGGGGCATGTTCGGCGTGGGAAGAGATGACACGAAACCCATTTGCATCGTAAAACGATTACACCCACGGACAGAAAGGGGACGAGACGAACAGGAGAAGATGACTGCGGCGCCGAATATCACCACATTCCTTAGTTCTTGGCACAGGTCGTTGGAGAGATGTGCACATGTGCACATCACCTTCCACGGCGCCGGCATTGTTGCACGGCGCCGTATCAACGATCACAGAAAGCAAGTTCGATTAGAGAGGAAGCAGAGGATAGCAAAAGAAGGTAAATGCCATCTCGAGTTTTATTAATTCATGCTCTCGAGCTTCCTATTCATTCAAACCATAAAGAAAAGAAGTATATGCTGCATCTACAGACGACGGCGTTGTCGCTCGGTCGCCACTTACATCGATAGGAAGGGAGGGTTACAGAGGGAAGAAACGGAGGGAAACAGAGACGGTGAGAGGAGAGAGGGGCAAGCTCATATCGCCGCCGTCCCTCTCTCGCTCCCTTACATTATGTCCAAGAAAAAATGGGAACAGAAAGGGGATTCAACAGGAATAAACCCACGAAAACCCACCTAGGAAACGACAGAGTCCGTTTTTCCTCTCCGACGTCGAATGCTTAGAACGGACAGACGTGAAGAGCACTCTCTCCCTTTGGCTTTTTTTACTCAGTGGAGGGATCCCCGGTGTCTTGTTTCCCAAGCTCCTATTTCTCTCTTTTTTTTTCTATCTCCCCCCTCTAACTCTGTCTGCCTCTTATGTTTATAGAAGAGGGTTCCCCGACGCCACAAATGGCGCGCCGGGGAGACCGCGCCGGGGAACCAATTCGCGCGCCGAGGAAGGCCGTGCCGGGAAGTAGTGCTCCTTCTTTGCACGTCGGGAAGAAGGGACAGTGGGTCAGTGACATTGAAGTCACGACCTTTGAACAGCTAAGTAATCTCGTGGCTGATATTGAAGCAGTTCTGGCAAAACTTTGCCCAGCTTCCACAGCCTTAAGCCAAAAGAATAAACCAACCGAAAAACACCAGGCACAAGAAGAAATGTACACCTCTAATTTTGAAGCCTTCGAGTAACAGAAGAAGAAAATGAAAGAGGCAGCTAGCCCTTCTTCCGCTGAGCTGATAAAACAAGGGTCCTCATTGAGGGGAAAAATGACGAAACCATACTCCTTTTCGAAGGATAAGGCTCAGGCACTCTTTGAGTGGGCCTGTGAATATATTTAATGTATGCATGCATAAACAAGCTACAAGTTTTTCTTGCTTCCAAACCCACTACACTATACATATGCCGCCAGATCACATGGCACCCACACACTGGAATAATTCCCCACGTATATGCATAAGGCCAGTCACTAGGCTACTTATTTTACCTTGTACCTAGATTAATTAAGTCATATATGCATGTATATATATAGCTCACTCAAGCCTGTACATATATGGGTTGCATGTAGCCGCCCGCTCATTCACATATGCATATATATGTGTACAGTTTAACCAATCGAATTACCCAAAACCCGTCCAATCGCCGTATCACCATGTATATGGGCCCAACCGTCGGATCACATTATCTAGCCACTGTATCAATTGTTTCCCCAACTTTTTATCCCTATTTTGCCTGCCATATCATCCTCCTAATTGATCCACCCATTGCTGAGCCATACCCACACCCATGGGATGCGGAGGAGCTACATTAATGTGGTTTTTACCCCTACATTATGTTTTATTTTTTGGGTTTCTTCTGAATACCTTGTCGAGCCAAGGAGATTTGCTATTAACTAAAGCTTGATCTCCGATGACTTCATTTGGGGCATATCGAAAGAACCGCCTTATGGTGAACAGTGTTTCATCATTCCCCAGCCCTTTTGACCCTCGAGCTTTGATATGTTCATTTATTACGGACCTCATCTTGACTCTCCGTGGATGGGTTTCCTATATATCTCTTGGCATATCCTGAGGCAAGGGGAGATACTGCCGAAATTATCTCACAAGGTTGTTTCTAATATCGCATCGTGCTTTCCAGGGTACTCCTGATTACCCCATTGAGTCACGGAGATTCGCCACCAACTAAAGAAAACTTCGTTAGGGGGACATCAAAGGAACCACCTTATGGTGAATAGTGCTTCATCGTTTCTCGACACTTGCGGCTCTCGGGCTTCGATATGCCCATGTATTACAGATCTCATCTTGACTCTCCGTGGATGGGATACATCTCTTGGCATTTTCTAAGGCGAGGGGAGATGCTGCCAGTATTATCCCAAGAAATTATCTTCTAACATCACATTGTGCTTTCCTGAGTTTTTTGATTGTCCCACCGAATCACGGGACTTCGTTATACATTACAATGTAAGCTCTGATGATCCTTCGAGGGAAATAGAACATTGATTGCCTTAAAGGTGAATAGTGACCTGATCCTTTTAGGCCCTTTGGCCCATAGTTGTGCTGGCTTTCCTTAAAGTCTTTGTGTACATCCTGTGGTACCAAAATGGGTCAAAACTAATCATGTGTGTTCCATCTGTTTACTAGAAGGCACACCATCCGCCTTAGCAGTCCTTTACATTTCGCATCGATTTTGTTCTAGCCAGTCAGAAATTATTATTGGGTGATAGATCCATTCACCCCCCCTCTGGATCCTCTAGCCGCGCTCATCCTGTCCCAACATGCCCCCTCTCCCTCTCTCCTTGTTCTTGATGTTCTTCCCACTCCCTCCTCCAATTTCCTCTAGATCTGATCCTAGATCTTCCATCTCCCTCAAATCTCTTCCTCTTTCCTTCTTCCTCTATCTGTTGTGAACGTCCACCTCCGCCGCCGTCCTTGCCGCCGTTGAGCCACCACAAGCCGGTCTTCATCCTGCTGCCCCAAAACTCAGAGTTGTAGGACAGTAGCTCGGTGAAAGGGGTGATACGCGAGATCCGACCGTTGGATCGTGACGAAATTTTGAGGGTAGGTTCCCCCCATCATAGGCCATTCCCAGTTCAATTTTCACGCAGATCAGAACTCGTTTAGGCCTCTTCCCAGCCCGCTGTTCTTCACCCCCACAATCTGCTTGTGAGCAGACTAGTGTGATAGCCAGTGGTAGATGAATTTTCTCACCCCCCAAACGTTGTCAGAATTCTACCTTGTTGAATAATTTATTTTTTTAATAATGACCTACATTCTGATTAACTACTTCTATTTTACTTGTAACAGGTACGTCGGGCACACCACCTACGATAGTTGGCTCATCCGGCCACCGGGCACACAATCAACAAACGATGTTGTTAGCCATCACGAGGGTGAGTAGGTGGTGTTGCAAGAAGGATTGCTCAAAAAGTAGCTTTATTGTTGCTCAAAAAGTAGGACTGCAAGTGATTAGAAGGTTATCTGAAGCTACTGGCTTTCAACATAAACCTGGTCTCAATGCATATTTAGGTGTCCCACTTTTTGAAGGAAGGAAAAGAGTGTCTCATTATAGGTACCTTCTGGATAAGGTATGCAATAAGATGGAAAGCTGGCAATCTAAGTACCTCTCACAGGCTGGGAGAAGATGTCTCATAAATGCTGTCTTACAATCTATTCCCATATACACTGCAACTGCAACCTGTCTGCCAGCCACTGTTATTGGAATTATAAATAAGCTATGTGCTAATTTCTTCTGGAATGGTAAAGATGGTCAAAGAAGACATTGGGTTTCCTGGGACAAAGTTACTAAACCTTTTGAGGAAGGGGGTATAGGTCTGAGGAATATGCAGCATGTTCAAGTAGCAATGGTTGCGAAGCAAATTTGGAGAATAATTAATGGAGACTCATTATGGTCCAAGTATGCTAGATCTAAATATATCAAGGGGCATCTTAGCACCATTGAACAGCCTTTCCCTGTTGGGACTAGGAAGGAGATTTTCAACTCAGCAAGGAGGATTGTTTTGGATAACACTCGGTGGATACCTATGGATGGGACTTCTATTGATTTTCTCAAGGATAACTAGTGTGGTTCTGTTTTGGCCCCTCAAGTTAATTGCCAAAAGGTTACACTAAGGGATGCCATACTTAATCCCAGCCATCATGTATGGACCTACATTCCTAGCAATTTGAAACACCTTTTTAGTTGTATCCAGCTGAAGGAGAATTCTGACAAGTGTGTGTGGGCTGCAAGCAATGATGGGGTTTTCTCTACTAAATCTGCCTATAATCAAGCCAGAACTCAAGGGGTTATGAGAACTGCTCTTAGAAAAATATGGGGTGCTAATAGTTCTCCTCGGGCCTCCCTTTTCTGTTGGTGTTTGTTACATCTTGCAGTACCTATGGACTGCACTATCAGAGATTATGGAATTAACCTTCCTTCAAAATGTGTTTGCTGCAAGCATAACAATCAAGAAGAAAGTATCAATCATCTTTTCCTTAAAAGCCAAACTGCTGGATCACTATGGAGATTCTTTATGCCATTGTTTGATGCTCGGTGCAGGTCCTTAGATTCCATCACCATTTTCTGCTGGGATATTATCTGTTATGCTGATAAATCTACTCCTTATGGTTTCGCCGCTATTCTTACAATGCTTTATATTATTCGGGAAACTTGGAAAGCTCGGTGCAATCTAAAATATGAAGACAGAGGCCCCTCCATTAGAATGCTGCAACAAAAGGTAATTCAGCAGGTGGAAAGTGCTATGCAAATCACCTCATTCAGCAAGTTCCCTTCAGCAAATGAGAAACAAGCCTTGGTCCAATTCAATTTTACAGTGTCACTCAATGTGAAACCACCCAAAATTATTAGGTGGTCTTGCCCAAACACAGGTTTAGCTCTGAATGTAGATGGGGCTGCCAAAGGCAACCCAGGCCATGCTGGAGGAGGCGGATGCATAAGGGGCAGCAAGGGTGAATTCATACATGATTTTTCATACTATTATGGTTTTGGGACCAGTTTAATGGCGGAGACTAGAGCTCTTTTAGATGGTTTAAGATTGGTGGAAAAAAGTGGGCTACCCATGGCTATAATATATTCAGATTCAATGGTTATTTGTAGTTTAACCTGGTCCAATAAACCACCTCCATGGAGGATATACTATTGGTGGGATGAAATAAAAGCTATCCTCACCAGAAATAATTGGCAAATACAGCACATTCACAGGGAAGGGAACTCTGTTGCGGACACTTTGCCATCTTTAGCTTGCTCCACATGCACCAATCAGGATTTTCGTAGATGGTCCGACCTTCCTAGAAGAGCTCAAGGCTATGCTATCATTGATGCAGCCGGTCTCCCCAGCTGGCGAAGATGATAGTTCTTTATACTGTTGCTGGATGCGCTGTGTTCTTTTTTTGTTTTGTTTTCTTGTTCAGGGGTATGCCCCGATGTTAAAATGTACATATGCTCCTTTATGATCACCTGTTTCGTCGGGGCATACTTTCTCATCCGCTGTTGAACTAACTTGACAGCGGGATCAAGGTTGAGTTGGTGCATCATAGTTTCCTCGGGAATCCTGGGAAGATCATCATCAGACCATGCAAAGATGTGGACATACTCCGAAAGAAACTTCTTATATTGAGCTTGCACCTCGGGCGATAAATCTGCCCCAATCTTGACTTTGAGGGTCGGGTCATCTTTAAGGCAAATTGGCAATAGCTCCCCACCAGGCTTGCTTACTACTGCCTTTTCTTCGATGATACACTTGCCTCGACTCACATCCTCGGGCCGCACGACTTTTGTCGAGATTACATAGCACCTTTTAGCTATTGCCTGACTACCTCGGACCTCTCCCACGTCAAATTTAGTGGGGAACTTCATTTTTTGGTGGTAGGTAGAAGGCACTACCTTTATTCGGTCGATGATAGCTCTGTCAAAGATGGCATTGTAGGCCATTATCCCCTTTACCACAATGAAATTCACTACAAAGGTTATGGCTTTGGGGAGAGTTCTGAGAGTAACAGGCATTCCTAGGGCTCCCTCGGGTAAGTCACTTTACCATTGAACCCACAAAGTGGGGTTCAGACCAGGCATAGTTTTGGCTGGTTGTCACCTATCTTCGGAAAACAATCATACTACAAAACATCTGGCACACTGCCATTATCGACCAGTACCCTATCTACATTACAATGATTGATGGTTGCAAAGATTACAAGAGCATCATCATGCGGGGTAACTGCCCCTTCTAAATCCTGGTTGAAGAACACTAGGGGTTGTGGCTTGTTCACTGAGGCCGCAGGCTTGGCAGGCTTGATAGCCCGGTTGGCTTGCTCAGCATGGCACTTTCTTCCTCGACTGGTGTCCCTCCTGGAGATCGATCCCCCTGATATGACATTGATGTGGATTCCTCGGGGGTGATTGTCGATCTCTGTCGAGGGGTCTGGTGGGGTGTCCCAACGCTCGGCTACATACTGGGCCAAGTGCCCTTGACAGATGAGACTTTTGATCTCATCCTTGAGCTGTTGGCAATCGCTAGTATGGTGACTGTGGTCATCGTGAAACTGGTAGTGCTTTTGGCAATTGCGATGGTGCGGGTCGGCCTTCATCGGCTCATGTTGACAAAACAAACCTAAGTCTCTAATCTCTTAGTAAATCTCGTAAACAGGAGTAGTCAGCATTGTGTACCACTCAAACTTCTTGGGAGGCTCCTTTCAGTCGATCTCCAAGTTCCTCCGCTTTCCCTGGCGGGATGATTGCTCGGATGGGTGCTTCCTCTCCCCCTCCTTCCCTTGGCTGGGAGAATCCCAGCAAGCAATGAGAACCTCCTTGCACTCTGCACCGATGCAGAGCCAAGGTCACAAGGTCAGCGAGGGTGGCGGGGGGATGGGGCACCAACTCTCGTTGGAGTCCTTCATCGTGAGTTCCTAAATCAGTGCGGTGATGGCAGATGCGACGTCAAAGTGGGGGATGAGTAGGGCCTCCACTTTTAAATGGTTAACATAGGCCCACAACTTTTTCCCCAGGACCTGCTTGAGTGCCAGAAGTCCCGCAATCAACCTTGGGGGTCCGCTCCCGGTAAGCTCTCCTTGAACAATCGCCTGAACTACTGGAAGCTGGTGATGCTTCTAGGGGCAAGAGCTCAGAACTGGGCTTGAGCCCCTTACACCAAGGTGGTGACAAAGGCTCGACACTTAATGGCATTTGATACCCCTGCAGAGTCATCAAGGCATCGAAGCTGTCAAAGTGGTCGACCGGGTTGCCTGGGCCATCATAGGACTTGAAGGCCGAGAGGAAAATCCTAGGGGATAACTCGACCTCCAAAATCTCGAGGGAGAATGGGGATTGCTCCTCGTCCTCCTTTCTTGCAGAGCTCTATTGTAGAGCTCGAAGCACTCGCTCCTGCTCAGTGAATCACCGCTCGAAGTCCCAGAGTTGAAGAGAGAGTTTCGGGTGAGTACGAGACGGCACCAGGGGGCTCCCAGCAGGCTCTTCACCTTCTCCCTATCGCCGCATGGCAGGGGCAGTAGTGTCCGCAGACAGGATGGGCGGCTGGGCCTTGCTTCTCCTCCTCCGAGGGTTGGAGGAGGCCTCCTATTCTGTAGCAGGAGGCGGGGGGTGAGAAGGTTTTCCTACCATGCTGCGGATGATTCGACCATCCTGAAGAATAAAATGGCCTCCGTCTGTTCCCTGGGAAATTAAATTAAAGTGTGAAAGTAATTAAAAGAAATATATCAGAGTGATAATTATAAATGATAGTCCAGAATTTACAAATATACAAGTCCGACACAACTACAACAACGACAACAGTCCCACTGTACAACTACACGGGACATACTCCGGACAAAAGCACACTGGGACGACAGACCAGCTGGCGCTCTAGACTCGGTCTCCTAAAGCACGAGAAGGATCGGCGGGAGGCTGGGACGGCTCACCTGCAAGAAGGAAGGGTGAGTCCCAGCCAGACTCAGTAGGGGTCACGCGGATCCCTACCACACACTAAACACACAAGCATTCATTAATAAGGCAAGTAGAGCATGCATTTAAAGCAGTAAACAGGCAATGGCACAATTAAACCATAATTTAGCAAAGCAGTAAAACCTATCTAAACAGGTAAACATGTCAAATTACATTTAATAAATGATAGCATCGGAAGCTAAATCTACCAATAGAGTGAACCTCAGCTAACCATATGATAGGAGGAAGGAAGACCACCAGAAAGAAGAAACCAAATGCGTCCACTGACGTCTTACATTGCGTCTCAAACACCTCGCAGTCATGCTCGTGATAAGCGAGTGACGCAATAGTACCGCACCGAGTGACTAATCAGAGTAACGCTCATCAGCGTTAGTCAAAGCCTCTGACCACGTGTGCACACACTAACCCATCGCCTTAAGCAAGGCTTCTAGTTAGTTTTTCCTCCCAGTAGGATGCTACTGACTATGCGAGAGGGACCACGGAAACTAGCTTACAAACCGTATAACGGGAATACCCCGCCATCTCTCCCGGTGGGCGGACACGGATGTCGTCAGGCTACAACTAGTGGTTCCATCACAAGGAAAGAGAAAGCTGCTCTTTTGGGATGTAAAAGAATGGCACATTGTCTGAAATATTTTAAACATGATGCATATGAAACATGAATTGCATTAGAAATTACACATGCATGCTTTCGAAATCTCCACGTACAAAACGGACTAACAGGGCCCCATTACATACCACAATGGACCAGAGAAGGACCGCTATGATTCACAGAACTTAGATAAATCCACAGGAAAATGGAACAATAATGCACCAGGGCAGGCGCGCTTTAGGACTATAACGCACTGGATCAAGGGCGTTAAAGTCAGCAAGCACACAATGCATAGATAAGGGCTATAACGCACCATGGGTGGGGCGTTATATGAACATGACGCACCTCCCATGGGCCGTTATGCCCACCAGAACGACTAGAATCCACAGGAAAATATGGGATATAACGCACCATGAGTGGGGCATCATATGAATTTAACGCATAGGGGTAGGGGCGTTAAAGGCAACGGACCTTTAACTCAATACACAAGGACTATAACGCACCAGGCGAGACACGTTAAAGCCACCCAAACATGAAAATCCACAGAAAACTCAGTACACGAACCATATAGCGCACCTATAGGGATGCGTTAAATGACCATAATGCATCGGGGGTGGCGCGTTATGTCACCTGGGTTTCACAACTCCAGAGTTTAGAATCGGAACCCCTCCCGATCGATCGAAATTGACGGGGGATGCGGCGAAATACAAAACCAATTCAACCTGCCAACCCATACCGACCATTCAAGCCTACGCATGCCACTAGAAATAGAATACGATGCCCATGGAATAGATTTCAACATTTAAATGATAATTTCAACATTTAATTAAAAATGAACTAAATAGGAATATGAACAAAATATGAGGCAACAGGCGTCGGACCATGGCGCAAGTGGTACCGGCGGTGTCCTAACGAGGTAAGGAATACATCCCCCTACCTAGATGACGACGAAAATGACGATACGCTGCCGATCCGGTGAGAGGGCGACGCGGCACCTCCGGCCCAGCTTGACTCCATGCTCCGCGAATCGAGGAAAGGTGGACGTCAACGCGTTCCTCACGACGTGACCAATCCAACAGTACCTCTCCGGCTTCGATCAGTAACCGTTTGGACCAGAAATTGAGAGAGGCACGCAAACTGAGAAATTAACCCCAAAAAACTCTAAAAAAGAATTACATAGAAAACGAGGAAGATGGCAACGGATGACGATGCGGAGGGCGTCAATGGATTCCTGGTGGGATGAGGAGTCCGTTCCCCTACCTCTTGCACGGCGAAGACCACGAATCGGTGCAGATCGGGCGACGGGGGCCACGTCGTCCTTCCGCTCGCACGCGTCTCCACGCTCCACGAATGAAAGGGAAAATAACATGAGATAACATAGGTGGACTCCTCAAAGTGGTGCCGGCGATCCGAGCCAAAGAGAGCGCTGTGGGATGCCCTCATCAATGACACATTGACTTATGAAGTCTTATAATTGCACACATACTTTCCAAGGATATAAATGTAAACTAAAAGGACACAAATGCAAAATATAATGTTAGTGCTCGGTGTTGATTCCCCTCAATTCTCCTCGGGTGGGAAGAACTCGACCCCATCAAGTAAGGGGTAGCTGCTCGTGTGTCGCTCCGGCGGACCAGTCATCGCACCAGGAACTGCAGAGTACGCTCCACTCCTAGAGATCGGCACCTGCTCATCCCGTATACATTCTATATGCTACGCTGTAGGGAATGAGGCTAGTGGTGGACACTCCGAGGTGGGGTCACTCTCAAAGAAGGGAGACGGCTTAATGACTCACTAGGAATCACCGCTGTGTCCCATTGGTGACTAGATCTGATACACGAAAAGAAGAGCTGATCCCATCACTAGCAAGTCCACAACGTACGCAAGAGATCCGACTTGCTTCATTCTCGAAAAGGGACTGACAACATGAGCTTACGACAGACTCGACAGACTCCTGACAAACTGGACTAATAAAGAAAAGACACACTAGTCAGTCCTAATGCTATCCAGACCTAAGCAAAGGTGGACCAGGACATCCGAATATGTGACTATCATGCACCTGACGTAACCTGGGGTTGACATCATGGGGGACTCCTAGACGTCCAAGTATAAACCAGTCTGGCAATGAATTCCCATTGGGCTTGGGTGTGGGAGGGCTAAGAGATCCAAAACTACCTTCTTCTATACCCAATGAATGGACTCCTTGCGGAGTGTAGGTGGACTGACCTGTGGGGTAGGAGTGTGATAGAGGACTTCCCTGCCAAGGTGAAATAGGTAAGGTGGGTCATAAGGCTCACTGGGGAAGGGGTCAAAATAGTCAAAGAATGTATGACCCCTCATGGCAGGTTCCTCCATTACACAGTCCCATGTTTGAAATCCATGAAGGTGTAAATGGTCACCATCATCCATCGTAGTTGATGGGACAGTGTATAGAATATATGGTTCCTCCCTCGGGATAAAGGGAATGTAGTGAGGCTCGACCGGCATAGGGAGGAATAAAAGAATCTCCGTGGTGACACGACCCACGGTGTACATGGAGGTAATAGACCCCAACGCAGGATGCGTGAAGTTACGACTCATGGAGTGGTCGAAGCCTGGGGTCAACATGTGCGTCAACTTCCATTGCCAGTCTAATCCCTTAATGAGGTCATCCAATGTATCAACATGGTGACTAGACCAGAACGTTGTGTGGAAGGAGTTGACTGGCACTAAGGGTAGTGTGGGGTCCATGGGTGGATAGCGGGGTGTCCCAGGGACCAAGCCTGTCCTAAGCTAGCTAAGAAGTGGCTCGGCGATGAATATCTATCCCGTTAGAAACACGGGTAGCTCTGACTGAGGTGGCTCCAAATGAGGTGGCTCCGAATAAAGATCATAAGGTGAGGGTGGCAACGGAGCACTCACGGGTGGGGAAGGAGGGGCCTCCATGATGAGGAGAGGATTTGGGGACTCCGTAGATGGTGTCGGATCAAGACTTCCAGCTATGACCGCCTTAGGCTTGGGTAGGAGTCCGTCACTATGAGCACGTGTCCTATCCATCCTATCCAACCGGTCCGAAAATATTTTCAAGAGTTCGACAAAGGTGCGGGTTGGAGTAGGGGCATCGTGGTGGACTCACTCATCATCTCTCAGCCTGGGGTGGACCTAGGCTCGACTACATGAGGGGCTTCTGACCTCCGACTATGACCCACTTGGTTTGAGGTACTGGGGTGGGATTGGTTGGAGGTGAATGGGTGGGGTCGGCCGGAGGTGTATCCCAGTTGGTTGGGGGTGGTTTGGTGGGGAAGGTTAGAGGTGACTGGGTGGGACTGGTGAGTGGTGACTGGGTGTGGAAGGTAGACCCTCCTAAGCTCCCTCTTCATGTCCCACAATGACTCGATGGGCCATTGCCTCCAAACTGCCCTTAAACCTTCAATATCTCTCCACTTTTCGACAGCCCCCGTGAAGAAGCCTCTCCTTGGCAAAAGTGAATTGCCTGGTGATGTGACACCACTCCTTGAACCTAAATTGCAAGCAAACAATCGAGTCGGTGGACCCACTCTAGCGGGCTCACTCGCGTAGCGCACACTCGTGCCCGGTGGACTTCATAGAGCCTTGCATATATCCTGTGTGGCTCGCCAACATAGTCCCAGTGAAGAAGAAGAACGGCCAAGTTCGAGTCTGCATCGACTTCAGGGATTTGAATAAGGCATGCCCAGAGGACGACTTCCCTGTCCCAATCATTGAGACAATGGTTGATATGACCACTAGTCACGAAGCCTTGTCTTTCATGGTCGGGTCGTCGGGCTATAATCAAATTCGCATGGCCATCAAAGACAAAGACCATACGGCCTTCCGATCTCCTAAGGGGATCCTCAACTACAAAAGAATGCCGGCACAACCTACCAAAGGGCAATGACCAAGATCTTTGACGAGATGCTGCATGACCTTGTCGAATGCTATGTCGATGACTTGGTCGTCAAGATAAAGAGGCGGTAAGACCACCTAGCCGATCTGCGTCAGGTCTTTGAAAGGCTTCGACAGTACCAGCTCACGATGAATCCAATGAAGTGTGCCTTCGGCGTCTCCAGCGGCAAGTTTCTTGGCTTCATCGTCAGGTAACGGGACATAGAAATCGACCCCGATAAAATCAAGGCCATCAGAGGGCTACCTCCGCCCAAGAACTTAACAGAGTTCAGATCTGTTCAAGGAAGACTTGCCTATATTAGGTGGTTTATTTCAAATCTCTCGGGGAGATGCCTGTCTTTCGGCAAGTTGATGAAGAAAGGAGCACTCTTCATATGGGACGAAGCCTGTTAGAAGGCCTTCGAGCAAATCAAGGAGTACCTTCTAACTCCTCCAGTCCTAGGGGCACCTGTCAGAGGGAAGCCCCTTATTCTATACATTGCTGCCATGTACGCCTCTTTGGGGGCGCTGCTAGCCCAGATCAACGAAGAGGGCAAGGAGCAGTCGCTGTACTACCTCAGTCGGAAGCTGATCGGGCCTGAGCACTGGTACGCGCCCATGGAGAAGGTGTGTCTAACTCTGGTGTTTGCCGTCAAGAAACTAAGGCACTACCTCCTGGCTCACCGAGTGGACCTCATCTCAAAATGTGATCCACTCAAATATCTGCTCAGCCAGCCTGTCCTCTCTGGTAGACTTGGCAAATGGGCACTCATCCTCATGGAGTTCGACATCACATTCGTCCCACGCAAGGCGATCAAGGGGCAAGGAATGGCGGAGTTCTTAGCAGTGCACCCTGTGCCAGAAGATTCGCTACTCAACTTCGAGCTGCCCGATGAGGAGGTGTTGGTACCTTCTCAAGAAACTGGGGAGCATGCCGAAAATGTCCCACCACAGATGGAACCGGGTGTGCTCACCCTTGACCTCCCACATTGGGAGTTGTATTTTGATGGTGCCTCTTGACAATTAAAAGGGCCGGTGGCCTTACAGAATTCGTTTCAGGCTCGGGGATCGTTTTCGTATCTCCACAAGGCGGCATCCTCCATAATTCCTACGCTCTCATGAAGTCACTGACTTAATAATGAGGCAGAGTATGAAGAGTTGATTATTGGGCTTCAGTTAGCACTAGAGATGGACATTAAGTGCATCAAAGTCCACGGGGATTCTCAGCCTGTCATTCGACAGGTCTTGGGTGTCTACGATGTCCAGAAGAAAGAGCTCATTCTCTACCATGCAGCCGTCATGATGCTCAAGGAAAAAGTCTACCTATTCGAAATAGGCCATGTCCCCAGAGGCAACAACTCCCAGGTTGACGCTTTGGCAAAATTGACAGTAGCTCTGAAACTCCCGCCTGAGGGAGAGTTGAATATCATTGTCCGACACCGAAGGCTTATGCCAAGTGTGCTCGAGGAAGACTCAGGCCTCACTGTCCATGAGGTCGACAATATTCAAGCAGGGAATACTCCCGAAGAGGAAGATTGGCGCGAGCTGATCATAAAAATAAAGAATGGCTGGCTCCCTCCTGATCGGGCTCAAAAGGTGCAACTGCTACGCAGGGCAACATCCTACCAGCTAATTGACGGCCTGCTCTTCCGGCTCGTCCACGAAAAGGACCGATCGGTCCTCCTACGATGTCTTTCATCTAAGGAGGCGAAGACCATCATTTACGAGGTCCACTCTGGATTGTGTGGAGCTCACCAAGCTGGAGCCAAGATGAAGAACAACATCAAGCTCAAAGGGTTTTACTAGCCCACCACGTATGAAGATTGCAACCAATATGCTCGTACATGTCACTAATACTAAGCATTTGGTCCAGTGCCTCGAAGGCCTCCTAACCCACTCCACCCAATAGAGCCTACTGGGAAGCGCTTCATCTGGTGGAGAACCTTTCGGTCAGCTCAAGCTCGAGCGTCCTCTAATGACAGTAGTATTTCGGGCTGGATCTTCTGTGAGCTGTCGTGCCGCTCCTTATCGGGGAGTTGCACCACCTTGCCTTTGTTACTGGGATCGGGCTGACTATGGCCACCCGCAGACTCTTGGAAGAGGGAGGCCAATGATGGCTCTTCCGAGGGAGGCTGAAGGGCTGGCTCGTCCTTGCCAGACGGCCCTGCTTGTTTCACAGAACAGGTCGGAACTGGTGCTGGGACCGAAATGCTGGCGGTGATCTCCTCAGCACCAGTCGGGTCGAAGATGCTGGGTTGCCCCCATATCTCCACTAGTGGGATCGGGACAGGTTGTTCTCCTCGGAGGAGGATGACCCATTCGGGGTCGAAGGGAGATGGGTGAAGAGACGGCTCAAGGACTCTTCCGTGACCTCTACCACGTCCACGACTACGGCCTTGGCCACGGCCGGTGTGTTCTGGGACTGGCTGTAGTCTGAGTGGAGTTGTAAGCCTTTGCCGGGTTCTAGCTGCTATCAGCTCGCCTCGTCGAGAGGTGTTGATGTTATCTAGAGGTGGAATAGCCACCATGTTGCAAATACAGCCACGGAGCATCTATTCCAACTGTTCCATTGTGATCTCTTTGTCCTTATAGAACAAGGAGAGCTCTTCTGGAATGCGAAGAGTTTCGCCTTCTTTGACTTTCTGGATCATTTTCTGGACCCAGTCTCTGAGGTGAGCTCGTTTCTGCATTTCTTCCCAAGGGATGTAGCTATCGAGTGGGATAGGCCCAGTAGGGCGAAGAGGAATGTATTCCTCCAAGTCATTGATGAGTCACTACAACCTCTGGATAGGCGTCAGCTCTGCTGGGGATTGCAGGACAGCCGCTTGTTCGGCCTGTTTCTTGAGCCTCCTCTTAAGATTCTTCCTTCGGTTTCTCTCCTGTTTCTTGGCAATGGCCGCTTCTAGGGTAGGAGGAGGAGGAGGCACTGGGACTGAGGCTGACAGATCTCTGTGGGGATACCGCTGAGCCAATGTGTTTGCAGGGCGAGGTTAGTGACTCTTCTTCACCCGGATCTCGATCTAGGCACCTTCCGATTGTTGTAGTTGGAAGGTGGCATTGATCACCTATTCAATGACCTCGAGTAGTAGTTCCTGGTAGGCTAGAATGCTGGGATTGGCATCCAAGGACGTAGGTGCGGTTTGATGCCTTAACTGCGGTGGCTGTAGGAATCTACCACAAATCGGTTAACTTGTACTGGCGTCAGAGGACGTGTGCACAGTTTGATGTCTTAGCCGCGATGGCAAGGGAGGCTTCTCCTGTTGAGCTGATGTATCGGTACTGGTGTCCGAAGACGTATGCGCGGTTTGATGCCTTAGCTGCGGTGGCGAGGGCTTCTGTTGAGAAGTGGCCTGAGGAGCATGAGTAGCATCCTGCTTCCTGGCCTGACCCCTGTAGTCCGGCTAAGGGTAGGGTCGAGCGACACTCGATGAAGTCTTGGGGCCTTGTTGCCCCTGTTGGCTATCTTGACCTCACACGCCGAATGGCCTTCGTGATGGCAGACCCGGCTTGCGAACTGCTGGGAGGACCTGGTCCGGTTGTGCTGAAATCTCACCCAGCTTCTGTTTTCCCTTCCTATCCTCAGGCATTAGAGACGGAAGTGGAATAGGGGGAGGGTAAGAGGAGCTCATCGTAGCCTCACCCACCAGGACATCCTCTCGGCCAAGAAGGAATCAGAGGAGTCTAGCAGTGTCTTCTCTGGAAAAGGGCAAAGACTCTAACTCCTGCCAGGATCGCCACTGCGCAGCTAGCATGGCGAGGGCCAGTTGACCAGCCTGTGGTGTCGAGGAATCAGGGGAGACCAGGGGAGCAGGAGGATGGATGACGTTGGTCAAGAAGGTACTCGGCCCTGTCTCTTGACTAGCATCTTGCTCCCTACGCCTCCGCAGCCACTCGAGAGCTTCTCGATTGTCAGTCCGAAACTCAATCCACTCTCAAGTGTGCTGGTAAGGCAACCCATGTCCATTTTCCTAGGGAGGATCAGGCTGCTCTCTCATATTTCTGGTAGTGCTCAGAGTTTCTTCGACAGCTTGTCGTAGTCGAACAAGTGCCATAGAATTCCCCTCAGCATCGATCTACTCCCACTGGATCTGTTCCTGGATGAGGTACTGGACTTCCTCATAGGACTCGATCGCATGGCAGATAAATATGAAAAAATATCTAAACAAAAGTAAATGAGGTGGCTCGTTCTGATGCCCCATCAAAGGGGAAAGACACCGGCCTTTTCCGTCCAGTCCTTTACCCGACGTGGCTCGCCAACGTCATTCTAGTACCCAAAGCTTCGGAAAAGTGGCGAATGTGCGTGGACTTCACCGACCTTAACAAGGCCACTCCGAAAGACTGCTACCCACTGCCGAGCATCGACCAACTCGTCGATTCAACCTCTGGCAATGAGTTACTCAGCTTTCTAGACACCTAGTCTGGATACCATCAGATCAGAATGGACCCAGAGGATATCGAGAAGACCACCTTCATCACCGACTTCGGCGTGCACTGTTACACCCGGATGTCGTTCGGGTTAAAGAACGCCGAGGCAACATACCAAAGGCTGGTCAACGCCATCTTTGAGGGACAACTCAGTCGAAACATCGAGGCTTACATAGACGACATGCTCGTCAAAACGCCAAAGGTCGAGGATCATTTTGCCGACCTAGCCGAGACCTTCGGCACCCTCCTCAAGTACAACATGAAGCTCAATCCCGCCAAATGCACCTTCGGAGTTAGGTTTGAGAAATTCTAGGTTTCCTGGTAACTCAGCGCGGGATCAAGGCCAACCCTGACAAGGTTCAGGCCATCCTGAACATGCGGCCACCCACCTGCATCAAAGACGTCCAGCGCCTTACCGGACGCATTGCCACGCTCAACCGTTTCCTATCCCCGGCGGCCGAACGATGCCTACCCTTCTTCAAATTATTGAGGAGACCCAAAATGGCACCTGCCACGTTCGCCTAGGATGCGGAATGTCAAAAAACCTTTCAAGATCCTAAGTAATTCCTGGCCTCGCCCCTGGTACTATCAAAGCTGGTCACGGGTGAAACATTGCACCCTGTATCTATCGGTGACTCCCCCCACTGTAAGCTCGGTCCTAGTTCGAAACTAAGTGAGAGTCAAGAGGCCGGTCTACTACACCAGCAAGGTGCTCAACGAGGCCAAAAGAAGGTACCTTGCAACCGAGAAACTCATGCTAGTATTGGTAACTGTGGGCAGGCGCCTCTGACCTTATTTCCAAGGACACTCTTTTGTCGTGTTGACCGGAGAACCTCTGAAGAAGATCCCCTCTCATCTCGAAGCCTCGGGACACCTCATCAAATGGGCCATCATGCTCGGTGCCTACGATATCTCCAATCTCCCCCGAGCGGCCATCAAGGGACAGGCTCTCGTAGACTTCATCGCGGAGAGCACCGTCCCGATCGAGGAAACACCCCCATCTGTACATTGACCCATCTTGGACTTGTTCGTCGACAGGTCATCCAACTCGGCTGGAAGCAGTGCTGGCATCCTCCTCAAGTCGCCCGAAGGAGCAGAGTTGGAGTACGCCTTGAAGTTCAACTTCCAGGCATCTAATAATGCCTCCAAGTACGAAGCCCTTATTTCAGGGGCCAGGATGGCATGACGACTAGGGGCCGAGCGAGTCAGGATCCACACTAACTCCCAGCTGGTCGCCAGCCAGGTCAACGGTAACTACGAAGCTCGGGAAGCACCGATGATTAAGTACCTCCAAATGGTCCGAGGATTGGCCCAACCGTTCGAGAGTTTTGAGGCAGTCTGAATAGCTCGGGAGGAAAACTCTCGGGCGGGCGCCCTCTCTCGTCTGGCCTCCTCCCTTGGCCCTGAAGGTACTCGATCTATTTTCCTCGAGGAGTTAGAACGACCGAGCGTTGAATCCGAGCTCATGATCGTTGACCCGGCTACCCCGAGCGACTGGCAGACCCCTTACATCTCCTGGCTCCGAGACTCCCAGGCACCTTTTGACCCTCAGGAAGCTCGAAGATTGAAGTACCAAGCCTGGCGCTTCGTCATCTTAGACGACGCTTTGTACTGAAGGTTTTTCTCTGATCCCCTCCTTAAGTGCCTTAGTGCTGACGAAGCTGGCCAAGCAATTCAAGAAGTTCACGAAGGCATCTGCGGCGCGCACCAGGGAGGAAGATCACTTGCCAGGATCTTGCTTCAGCGAGGCTACCGGTGGCCTACCCTTCAGCGTGAGTGTTTGACCTACGTGCGAAGATGCAATCGATGTCAACGCTTCGACCATCTGGTCCACCAGCCTGTCTCGGAGCTCGTTACTCTTACCGAGCCATATCCCTTCGCTCGGTGGGGAATCGACATTCTGGGGCCATTCCCTATGGCTCAGGCCCAGAAGAAGTTCGTCAGGCTGCCCTTCTTCAGGAGAATCGCCGATCCACCGCCGAGTTGATGACTGAGGCCAACATTGAGGAGTATCCCTCTAGGATGGTGAGGCCTTCGGGTAAGGGCTTCAGGGCCTTGTGTTGATGTTGGGTCGCATTAATAAACTTCTTATTGATGGTCCACTTTTTTTTCTTTGCTCTGATTCGAGGTGAGTGGCTGATGAGGGGACGTCGCCAGCCGAGGTGGTGATCATCAGCGCGGAGGCGACGCCTGCTCCCGGCGGACCTCAAGCATCCGGGAGTTCTTCCCGTGCCTGGGACAAGGGCAAGTAGCTTGCTCGGGATGGAGCTTCCGATCGTCATGGGGCCAAGCGCAAGGATCCCTTGGAGAAGATGCTATAGTCCTCGATGAAGGCCGTGGCTGCTGAGAGGAAAAGGGTGAGAAGGGCAGAAGCCGCTTGCTCGGTCGAGGGGGGCACGTATTTGGCTCTCCCGTCCATTGAATCAGAGGGGGCCGCCATTGTCGGAGGAGTCGTGGCCGAGGTGGATGCATCCCGAGCGGAGGTGGCTGGTGCTGGATCGCCTGTCGAGGCTGAGGGGGCACAGGGCGGTGGGACCCGATCCGAGATAGTCGAGGCCGAGGGGTCGCAAGGTGAGGCGATCCAATCCCAGTTGACCGAGGCTGCGGAGGCGCAGGGGGAAGCGGCCCAGCCTGAGCCAACCGGTGGGCCTCCAGGAGTGGGAATACCCAGGGGGGATTCCCCGATCCCAGCTATCCCAGAGAGGACCATCCCGCTCGCGACAGGTGCCTTTGCCGTTCGAGCCTCCTTGTACCGCAGGTGCCTTTCTCTAACCTCGGAGGCAATTCGGGGAGGTCTTGGGCGTAGCCCCCCTTTCGTGCTTCTCGAACGGGTCATGGAGGGCGGCTTGATCATGGCCCATCTGGGGGCCGAATTGACTGATCTGTTCGCTCGGATCAACTCAGAGAGGGAATCCCTGGCCTGGGCCTGTGGTGTGTCCGACCGAAAGATCAAACGCTTGACTCTCGATCTTGAAG
This sequence comes from Amorphophallus titanum, assembly GCA_024336825.1. Lineage (NCBI taxonomy): Eukaryota > Viridiplantae > Streptophyta > Magnoliopsida > Alismatales > Araceae > Amorphophallus > Amorphophallus titanum. The sequence continues at coordinate 453,937 of JANBPO010001167.1, forward strand.
ACCTTCGACGGGAGGCGGTCTCGGTCAAGGTGCAAGCAAAGTCGAGCCAGAGAGAGGCTCAGGAATCGACCGAGAAGCTGGTTCAGGCCCACTACATGGTTGAGCGAAAAGATAGGGTCCTAGATGCGGAGTGCAAAGTGCAGGCCAAACACGTCGAGCAGTGGAAGGCCGAGCATGAGGAGCTCGAGGGTCAGGTCTGAGCGGTAGAGGGCAGAAGCCGAAGGTGCGGGAGTCAAAGCCGAGAGGAGGCAGTCTAAGGTAGAGCGAAGGGCGGTCGAGCTCGAGGAGAAGGCGGAGCTAGCTGGATTGGAGGTGCTCAAGCAATACAAACACTCGGAAGGTTATCAGGCAGCACTCCAGAAGGCTGCCTTTGCCTACTACGAGCCAGGCTACCGTCGAGGTCTGCGAAAGGATTTTCTCAAGGCTTCCACCGAGTGACCTCTCTGGCCCATGAGCAGGCAGACATAGAGCTCAAATTTCCTTCTGGGCAACGCTATGACTTGGACGAGGATGTCACAGATTCTTCCTCCCCGACGTCGAGCAAAGGTGGAAGTCGGGGTGCCTCAGTTTCATCTGAGCGACCGCCTACTCTGACAACCTCGGGAGGGCACTCGGTCGAGACAGTTCCCACGCAGGTGGGGTCAGTGTTCGGACCGGCCGTCACCGAGGGCGTTGGGGATGGGTCGCCCGATGTCGAGGATCTTTTGCCTGCCGACCTTCGTGGTGGGCCCGAGGCCTGATGTATATTTTTTTCCTTTCTCTCCTTTCTTTAATGTAGCCATATCTAAAATTTCCTTGTGTATGTGATGGTGGCAGTAGTAAATGCTGAATTAACTGTTCCTTACTGCCGTTGGTGCAATTTGGCTACCATATATGTAGTTGTTGCAAAGGCGGCGATTTTCTCTGTGGATATCTTGCATGTCGATTGGTTAGGTAACTGGCGCGGCACTGGTGCCTGTCCATCTTGCTCTACTTTAAATGACTTGCCATTTTACGTGTTTCCATCGAGGTGGTGTTGGTGGAAAATGAAGTAACTGCCTTACAGAAAGGGTGTCTGCCTTTCGCGCTTCTTTGAGGGGAAAGTCATTTAAGGCAATAGCTCCGCTTCGGCCTATAAAAGGTCTCGAAGGACGTTTCCTCCTCTCTTCATTGCTTAAGGCCATCCCTGCAGTTTCTCCTCTTCGCGAAGTGCATAGTGATATCTCTCTGCTCTCCACGTGGACGTAGGAAGACATATCGTCTCTTCGAACCACGTAAATTTGTTATCTCTTGTGGTTTGCTCTATCAATTTTGTTGTGGTTATTTCTCGGTTGATCTTTGTTGCACGATTAACTTATCGATTCACAGATTTGTCAATCCGTTCCGCTGCGGTTGTTTAGCGCTCTGTCGTAACACCCCCATGCACCCCATACACCCTCCCAAGTGATGGGTATTTTGAGACATCAAAAGCATACATGATGCTCAGTGGTGTTGGATCGAGGAGCCGATCTCTTGCTTGCCTTGGCCTTGACCGTCCAATGTTCCTCCCTTGTCATAAAGGTGGTCTCTCTCATGCTGGCTATTTGACACAGAGAATGTCTTTAGACCAATGAACCTGCTCTAAGCAGTACTACTGCCAAGACCAGGCAGCAAGTTCTAACAACTAGCTTGCATCACAGGGAGTTTAATAAGCATGATGATGGGCGGCTGCTACCTCCCAATGCAGATCATGCATATGATAATTTGAAGGGGAGGAATCATATATGCACCTTTTTACTGTTCAATTGGAGACCCATCTCTACCTAAAATCTCAGACAATAGCAGCAGCCGAATTAACCTGCAGGGAAAGTGTGTGTGTGTGTGTGCAGGCCAGGGGTGAATAGGCAAAAAAAAGTGCAAGTTCCCTGCAATTAAAAGGAGAGATGAAAGGGACGTAACATATTTTTATGCACTCTGTCTTGGTCACCCGTTCAAAATTGAGATCGGTATCATTTTGTTTGGTTCCTTTCGGGGTTCAAAGATTCTCTCGGGGGCTCTTTTTCCCGGACTCCAACCTTGCCCATCAAGAAATTAATCCGCCAACTTTGTGCATCCTCGCTATATATATACATACATACATGAACCCTGGATTGCATGTCACATCTCCAAACACATATAATCCAGTCATCTGCTCGATCGATCCCCCACACCAATGTCCTTCTCTACCTCTAGCTAAAGCTACTTCCATCTTCACCCACCAGCTTCTCCTTGTGTTTCTTCTTCTTCCTGGACCCCCTCCGATCGAGTGTTCCGCTGAGTTCAAGGACTCGGTGGTGGCAATGGCGTATGAAGGTTCAGAGACCCACAAAGGGAAGAAGGGCCACCACCCGCCGAGGCGGGGCCAGGTGAAGGCCAGGATCATAGGGAGCCTCGTCAGGTCGGTCCTCACCATGGCCTCCAAGAGGGGAAGGGCAGGGAAAGGGCAGAGCGAGGGGGAGGACTCGGCCTCCACCACCATGTCGCCCTCCAGCGGCTACAGCTCGGAGGCCCCCAGCCTCCATTCCGGGTCGAAGCCGCAGCGGACGACACCGGCGCCGCCCCCCTTCTTCCTCAGCTCCACCAACTCCCTCGACGGGTTCGTGGTGGAGGTGCCCAAGCAGGTGCTGTGCAGATACCCGGCGCTGGAGCCGGCGTGCAGAGGGAGGGACTGAGAGGTGGGAGGAGCCATGAGAGTCGATAATTAGTTCTAACAGAATCGAGGTTGGGTAGAGACGAGATGAGATCGATGTTCTTGTCGAGATGGCCGGGTTTGTTCTGCATGATCCCCCAACGGCCATGCATCGTAGAATTAAGAGGACTTTTAAACATGGGCAGGAAGCTGCTGGAGATGGAGATGGGCAATTTAGAACACTACGTACGTACGTACGTACGTACAGGATCGGCCTTTCGTCTTTGGTTGGTAATTCCAATTTGGATATATATAGACATGCATCTTATGATAATCCGAGCTCCCCTTCCCCACCCCCACTTGCCACCAATTTTCTCCTTTTTTTTAATTTGTCGTATGCATGTAACACCTAATATATTATCCTCCAAGGCCATCATTATATTATATATAGAGCTTTATTAATTAGAAGCAAAGAGGGGGTACTGTAGTGTCTCACATTTTCAAATTCATAATGCTTGCTCCTATCACTAATTAATGAAGACAATGTACTGATTTCTTCTTCTCTAACTCCGCGGCCGGCCGGGTTACTCATATTTCATTTGGCAAGGGGTACGTACGTAGTGACTCCTCGAGCTTCTTCTCTATATATTCCAGACTCTTTTGGAAGAGATCGAGCAATTAACAGACCATGCGGTAGGTTTATATATATGTCGAGGGTTCATATCATCCATCCCTGTGGTTTCACTCATCCGCCGGGTTACGCAAACGAAAACGAACTGTGTGGGGGTGGCAGATCTTGCAGGAGGGCCTTCAAGTGCTGGTTCTCCTTCATAAGAGTCTCAAGAGTCACCTCTTGGACTTCACCAGGGGGAGGATCATTTTCGATCGGCTCCACATTGATAATGGTGGCACGCTTCTCGACGAGAACTTCTTCCGCTTGTGTGGGCGCCTGAGGTCTGACAGAAGTGTCGATGTGGCCGACTGGAGCCAGCGGCGGAGGCGGGTGACGAGGCCTCCTGAGGTGAGATATAGGTAGGTTCAGATCGTCGGTCTGAATCTCAAGTTGGTGTCTGGCGGTACAACACACGAACACCCTGACTGCGTCGTTGAGGAGCCAGACTGTCCTCCTTTTCTGGGAGCGCCTCTTATAGCGGATAGGTGTCCCCAGCATATCAAAGACCAAGGTACGCTGTGAAGGAGTCTCCATCGTGGCGTCTTCCTGAGGAGAGCTTGGGGCTGGATGTTGGTGGGGCCTGGAGTGAGCCCATCTCTATTTCCGCCTATCTGTGCGAGAGGCGAAGAAGGGTTGGGTGCCGCCAGATGACACGGCTGCGGGGTCAGTCGCACCTTGCTTGGCACGACGCCTTAGTGCCCGAAAGGGGTTGCTGAGGCATGCTTTCCAGACAGCTTGAGCTTCCTCCGGGGTGACCCAGATCCTTCTCAAGTCTGACTGCGGGTCTCCCTCATCCTTGTGCCTCTGACGGGACTTGGGAGCTTGAGTGTCAAACCGGCACTGGTGCTTTTGGGCCGTTGCCAAAGCGTCCGCCCGCTAAAGTTCCATCTCATTTTTTCGCGTTCGATGCAAGAGGCTAAAGCGGTTGGTGATGGGGACCATAGGGACGATCCGTTCCGGAGGAATAATGGGTTCGCCCCCATCCATGCGAATTCGTAAGTCTCTAACAAGAATGGTCTTGCCGGAGTTGTTGGTGGTAGCAATGGGTCGCTTGCCTTTACGGCTATGACGGTGCTTCTTCTAGGGAGCGGAAGATGACTCTGCCCCAAGGTGGTAGGCCGAGAAAACCTAGCCTGTGGGTGCTGGTGGCATAGGGCCATTCATTGGGAATACTGGGGTTGGCCCCCGAGACGGGAAGCCTGTAGTGACGGTCGGCGGCTGGGTGGCTCGAGTGTAGGCTTTCACCCGAGCCGACAGTAGTGTTGCGGACGCTCACCGCGACGTGTCTGCGCCTGAAGTAGTCACTGCAGGGGGTACTGGGATGCCAGTGACCCGAGGCCTTGAGCTTGAACTGGGAGCTGGCAGGACCGGAAGGTGCAATAGAGGGCGTTCAGTCCGTACCGAGGTCACCGCGTCCTACAAAGGCAGAAACATGCTGGGGATCGGCATTGTCAGATTGCAGGAGGAATGCCCCTAAGGTAGAGCCGAGAGATCCAAGGCTTGATGCGGACCACTCATAACAGATGTCTTCCGTGGGAAACCCCGGTGTTGTACATTTGGTCTGGATGCTAGGACACCTCGTGCCAGGGGTTGGGGACCCGAGCGAGGCGGTTGCGCTTCTACGGTTCGGGTCGGGAGGCCAGAACGGGGTGCTGGAGAGCCCTACCCCCGGGCTAGGAGGCCCATGTGGGGAGCTGGCTCGGTGGGAGCTCGGGATTGACGGCCTGAGCAGAGTGTTGGGGAACCGAACACCGTAGGGGGGAGATCCACACGGGAAGTCGGCTTGGCTGGGGCTCGGGGCTGGAGGCCCGAGCGAACTGTAGGACTGGAGACGGGGACCTGGGACGCAAGGCTTGCGTCGAAAATCGGTCGAGACTGTGCTCGGGGGCTAATACTTGCCCGGGCTGGGACTGGTCTGGGACCCCTACGGGCACCGATGGCGGGAGAGCCGAGCCTAACGCTCAGCCTAGCTATCGGGACTGGTAGCTGGCGTGGCGCCCCGGTGGCACTAGAGGAAACAAGAGCTAGTGGTGGCGGTGGGGCCACCACGGGGACCACACCCAAGAAGTACGATGATCCGACGACTAGGGCGAAGCTGCCGAAAGTGATCGGCACTACCAAGTAGCCCACCCGTGCATGGGTGGCGACGGCGATGGGACCGTAGGTGACGGCCGCCATAGTTGCTGGAGTCCTGGATGAGCAGAGGCGACGGACGGGCGCTGTCGTCGAACGCGGTCTGGCAACTAGAAGACGAACTGGAAGCTGCTGGGAAGTACGAACAGGTGCTCTTCTGCTACCCCTCCTGCAAGGACAGGAAAAGGGCACCCGGACTTCAGGGCTGGTGGACCTCTTCCATGCCTTTTTCGAGTTGAAGGAGCATACCCATGCGGGTAAGGGCTTCTTCTACCTTCAGGCAAAGAGGGGAAGGAGTTGCGTGACCCTCTCTGCCAAGAACTCCTCCCACAATGGCTGAAAGACCTAGTATTTCTGGGTGGGCTCGACCATGGGCGGTGAGTCCTAGACCTTCCCGATGGTGCCCAACTTCAATATGAACATTCCTCCGAAGCAGGCTGTGGGTTCCCTGGAGGTGGAGGAGAAGGTTGCCCTTCTTCAGAAAAATTGCCGATCGACCGCCGAGTTGATGACCGAGGCAAATATTGAGGAGTATCCCTCTCTGTACATGGTGCTTATTGGTAAGGGCTTCAGGGTCTTATATTGCTTTTGGGTTAGATAAGTAAGCTTCCTTCTTATGATCTACTTTTCTTTGTCCAGACGTGAGGCGAACAACTGATGAGGGGGTGGTGCCGCTCAAGCTGGAGGTCATTGTCTTGGATAAGGAGTCTGCTCTCGGTAGAAGCTCTTCTCGTGCCCGAGATAAGGGCAAGCAGATCAGCCAGGAGGGTGCTTCCGAGCGCTGTGGGACTAAGCGCAAGGACTCCATGGAAAAGCTACTGCCGTCCTCGATGAGGGCAGTGGCTGCCGAGTGGAAGCGAGTGAAGAGGGTGGATGCCACCTATTCGGTCGAGGGGGGTGCTCCGCTGGCTCTCCCGGTCGTTGAGTCAGAGGGGGCCGTCACCGCCGAAGAAGCCGTGGCCGAGGCGGCTGGGTCCCAGGCAGAGGCGACCAGTGCTGGGGCACCGGATGTGGCGGAGGGGGCTCAAGGTGAAGGGATCCGGTCTGAGCCGGTCGAGGCCGAGGGGTCTCAGGGTGAGGCGACCCAATCCTAGCCGACCGAAACTGCAGAAGTGCGAGGCGGGGTGGCCCGATCCGAGCCAGGTAGTGGGACCCCCGAGGTGGGGGTACTCGGGGAGGGTGCCCCAATCCTGACTGTCCCAGAGAGGACCTTCCCTCCTGCGGCTAGTGCCTTCACTGTCTGAGCCTCCTTGTATCGTAGGTGCTGCTCTGTGTCATCGGGGGCGGTTCGAGGTGGCCTTGGGCATAGCCCCCCTTTCGTACTTCACGAGCGAGTTATGAAAGGTGGCCTGGTCCTGGCCCAGCTGGGGGCTGAGATGGTGGACTTATTTGCCAGGGTGGAGTCAGAGAGAGAGTCTCTATCTTGGGCCCGTGACGCGTCCGATCAGAAGGTCGAACGGTTGACTCTCGACCTTGAAGATCTCCAGCGGGAGGTGACCTTGCTTCAGGCACAGGTGCAGTCGAGTCAAAAGGAGGCTCGGGTCTCGGTCGAGTAGCTGGCCCAGGCTCGTTATATGGTCGAGCTGAGGGATAGGCTCTTGGAGACGGAGCACAAGGTTCAGGTCGAGCGCGTCGAGCAGTGGAAGGCCGAGCATGATGAGCTCGAGGGCCGAATTTGAGAGGCCAAGCGACAGCGGGTGGAAGCCGAGGGCACACAGGCTGAAGTCGAGAGGAGGCTATCTGAGACAGAGCGAAGGGTGTCTGAGCTTGAGAGGAAGGCTGAGCTAGTCGGAGTGGAGTCCCTCGAGCAATACAGATGCTCAGAGGGTTACCAGGCGGCTCTCCAGAAGGTCACTTTCTCTTACTATGAGCAGGGCTATCATCGGGGTCTGTGGAAGGGGTTCTCTCAAGGCTTCTGTCGGGTGACCTCTCTTGCCCAGCAGTAGGTGCTTGAAGAGCTCGAGTTTTCTTTCAGACAATGTTACGATTTGAACTCGGATACTACCAACTCCTTGTACTCGACGTCGAGCAAAGGGGGAAGTCAGGACGCCTCCATTTTGTCCGAGCGATAGCCAACTTTGGCAGCTTCGGGAGGGCACGCGGTCGAGATAGTTCCCACGCCGGTGGGGTCAGTGTCCGGATCCACCATCACCGAGGGTGCTGGGGGTAGGTCACCTAGGGCCGAGGATCCTTTGTCTGTCGAGTTTCGTGATGGGCCCGAGGCCTGATGTGTCAGCTTTTCTGGTGCGGACACCCGAGCACTTGACCGGTTCGGGCCGACGAGCCACCGGTACCGTACGCGGAGCACCACGTGAGCCACGGCAGGTTCCATTTGGCTCGGAGACAGCCTGGAGACACCCCCATGAGTCTCGTTATTTATGGGATTTATTTAGACTTTATTTGTGTGCTATGTGTATTTATTTCATTGTATTCGGTATCGGGGTTTGTTGTAAAGTCGATGAGTGATGACTGATGATCGATGCAATCTGATCTCGTACACAATTTTTTTACGTGAACTAAATCCGTAGCCGTCGCCAAAAAAAAAAACTCACCAAGTTGACCAACTCCAACCATGGCCGAAGCTCGATTGCGGTCCAAAATAACCTACCGATTCACGGCGGTTTAGCAGCCACGGCATTCCCTCCCTTCCCCGGAATACTCCATTTTTCGCGTGTCAACTTCGAACGATTTTGTCAAGGTTCCATTGATGCTACGTACATGGGTGATATTAATTTGTTGAGCAAACTTACACTCCTCACTCTTGTTAGAAAAAAAACAGTGCATTAAATGCTAGGGAAGAAGCAGTGCCTCAAATGCACTGCAAAACAACAGTGATTAAAAATCTTTCCCCTTAGTTGATTTGATCGAGATTCACTCTCTTAAACGGACGGATGCGTCTGCTGGGGAGAAGAGGGAGACATCCATTGCGATTGCATCTCCTCGTTGAATGCTCTTCTATGTTTTGCTCGAGTTTCACAACACTATAAATAGACCACGTCGGGTGGTCAATCTCACGGACACTCAACTACTATAATAGGGATAGTTTCTTACGCTTTTGCTTCTTTTCTCTTCATTTTCTATTCTTTTTGTTGAGTACTTGAGACTAAGGTTGAGATTCGTAAAATTATCCTCGATGATGTGATGACGTGAGAGAGAGGATCACTTATTCGTGAGTCGCCGTATCTATAAGAAGATATTGTCACGAGAATCGCACGTCGAGAGATAATAGAACTCTTAGTTCTAACGATCACGTACTTCGACCCGACAGATTATATTCCTGACTTCGTTTATTTATTTATATTGATAAGTTATGTTACTTATTTTAATTTTTCAACAATGGTTCCCAACAACTCTTCCCGTCGGTGATGAGAAAAAATATAAATCTTTTTAGTTAAACCAATGAAAAGATGAGGTGTAGATTAATTTGCACAACCTGGAGGTAGGTGTGCGGCAAGTATGACTGTTGATACAATACACAAGGCACTTCACCCACACTCGTGGACCGCACTGCCACGCTCCACGGTTGTTCTTCCTGATCTGTACTCTTTGTTCTCTTCTCAGAACTCTCTCTCTCTCTCTCTCTCTCTCTCTCTCTCTCTCTCTCTCTCTCTCTCTCTCTCTCTCTCTCTCTCTCTCTCTCCTGTTGTCGGTAGCAGAAGCCGCACGCACCAGCTTCCCTCCGTACGCCTCCAAATCACCGGAGTCACGCCACCGTCGAATCGTGTTACAGAATCTCTGCGTCGAACTACCCTTCGTCAAACGGCTTGTGGCAACAGCCAACAGCCATGCACGAATGCGGCGCGGCTGCCCCTCGGCGCCGCCACGTCCCGCCCGCCCAGGCCAGCTAGTAGTCCGTGGCCGGCGTTCTGACTTCCTGGGCACGAAAGCGCCGGGCAAGTCCGGGCATGCAGCCACGGGTTCGGGGGGTGGTGGAGGAGGGCGCCCCCCCCCCACCTCTGGCCGAGTCGCCGCACGGCCCGCACCCACCACATATCCACCGTCCTTCGCGTTCATACGTGCATCGAGTCACAAAAAGACACGCACCCCCCACGGTGCCCAGAAGTGGCAGTACGACCAGTCTCCCCAGCTGTGTGCTTCACGCAGGCATGGAGCTACCACCCCCCCCCCCCTCCAACCAAACCCCAAACCTAACAGGGAGAAGACGGTCCTGCGGCGGACGCTGCTCACACTTCAAGTCGGTGGTTCTTGTCAGCACGGCGAAGGGTACGCACTGGTGGATGGTGGTCTCCATGTTGCCGGTACGTGGCTCAAATGTCTTCTTACCCATGGTCCGTCCGCGGACTCCACACGTATGCCCTCTCTCTCTCTCTCTCTGTCTCTCCCTCCCTCCCTCCATGGGATCGCTTAGCTGTTCTTCGCAAGGGTGGTGATGGCAGCTTGGGCGCGCCCGGGTCTCTTGCTTGGCGATAGAACAAGAATTGACCTGTTTCATGAGTCACATCAGAATGGACATTGTCTATGTGAATCAGAAACAATGAAGTTGCCTGATCAAAGTCTTCGAAGAACATGTCAAGGTAGAAACGCAATGCTGGTCGTTGATGAAACCGGTTAGAATGGAGACAGATCATTAATGTGCATGCAATGTAGGAAAAAGTATGTGTCAGGTGGCAAGGGGAAATTTATGACCTAGAATATATATTAGATAACACATATTGCTTCATTGTGTTTGACTAACCCATTGTTTCATTATGTTCACTAACTCATTACCTCATGGTGTTGACCGTCTCATCGTCTCATGGTGTTGACTGTCACATATGCTTCGGCTTCTTACGTCCGCCAGAGTCTTCGGAAGGCCGATCTCATCAGTCAGTTGACTGGACAGTAGCTGGTATGATTTGATCAACAATGTCGTCAGCACGACGATAATGTCGGACACCAGCCTGGCCTCAAAAGGGCTTTAGCTGGATACAATGTTAGGAACAACGGCTCTTCGTCAGTTCTGACGTTGTAAGAGTCTTTTGAGTCTTCACTTCTGTCTTGGTCTTCTTTTGATCTCATCTGGCTTTATTCATATTTTGCTCGTCAACAATATGTCTGAGCACATGCATGCCTTGGGTCGCCATGTCCGAGCATATCTGTTTAAGGTCTGAGCATTGAAAAGTCCGTGCATCTTTGTACATACAAAGTCCATGCACGTCTTTCTTCAGTAGAGTCCGTGCACATCATACCCCGTGCACATCCCTCACAACAAACTCCTTGCATGCTCTTCTTGCTATCAGCTATGGAGTTAGTCCGTGCATGACCTTGATTGCTTTGCATAATTGTCTGTGTATGCACCATTGCAAGTCAGTGTATGTCCGAGCATACGCTGTTATACAACCTCTGCAAGTCTATGCGTATGCATCACGCCTCTCTTATCAAGTCTGAGCATTCATCAACACCCATGCACATTTTGGCTCAGTGTATGATTGGAGTCGGTGTATACACTATAGCTAAACCAGTGTTGCATGTCCGAGCGCACAACAATGTCCGTGCACTTTTGCTTGTTATTTGTTAGAGTCCGAGCATACACTGTACCAAAGATAGTGCATGTTCTCTGTAAGTCCGAGCACACTGGATTTTATCCAACCCCATGCATGTTTGATGTCAGAGTAGACACTGTAGCTAGCCAGTGTAAGTCCGAGCAGGTTTGTCTTATAACTCCCTTGGGTCCAGCAAGTCAGAGCAGGTACTGTAGTAGTCAGTTTAAATGCTATAAACATACTCCGTGCATACCCCGTGCATCTTTCTTCTGTTTAGTATATTTTTAACTAAACTAATATTTGTTCATGTGTTGACAGATATTATTTCATGGAAGATGAGGGTGGTACGTGATCCAAGGTTGGATGCTGTGCCAGGATCGCGCCACGTGTCGAGGCTTTAGGACTAGAATTTGTGGAAGACACATGCCCTTTCTGCTGCTACTATAGAAAGGAAGACTTCTCCTTCTGGAGAAGACAATGGTGTAAGATCGTGGATAACTACAAGAAAAGCAGAACCTAATCTGTGTGATTCAGAGAAGAAGAAGAGAGAAGGGAAGAGAAGAGAAAAGAAAAAGGGGAGTTCAATAGAGAAAAAGAAAGGGAGAGCAGTAGAGAGCCAAAGTAGAACAAGAAGAAGGATTAGAGAAGATGGAGACCAGAGAAAGGGAGAGTGACTGAAGAGAAGCTCAATCTATGCTGGACCGCGGATTAAATCCAGGCCAGTCAGCTCATCAAGAGCCATATTTGTGCTTTACCATTTACAACTTTCTGATTGCTATGTCTTTCCCATTCATGTTTTTCTTTTTATCCTTTCTTCAAGCTGTTTGTCAGCGGAGCAAGCTGTGAGGCTCAGCGGACAGAGGAGGATTCCTCTAGAAGGGTCAAGCTGTAATCCCCAGCGAGCAGAGGTGTGGTATCGTCTGGACAGCAAGCTGTGTTGCTCAGCGGTTTGTAGGTAAGCTGTGGTGCCCAGCGGATGCAAGCTGTGTTGCGCAGCAGTGAAGCCACACTCGGATTGAGTGTGGGGTGGACATAGGTCTGGAGGACTGAACCACCTAAAAGTTCTTTGTGCACTGTGGTTTGATTGTCTTACTTGTTTTCGCTAGATGAATGTTTAGGCCGATAAACTTGTTCTTCCTATTTAGATAGCGGTTCATGTGCACATTGGCTGTTTGATTTCTGTTGAGTGGGTTAGAAGTCAGCTCTATAGTTGTTCTGGGTGTTCAGTGTGTTTTAAATCGTCAACTCTCCACCTGTTCAACATTAGGAGTTCTCATGTTGTTCTAGTCAGTTACCCAGATAATAGCTGAGTCACTATTTCTCAACAGGTTTTCATTGGGTTTGATTAGTTCGTTTTAATTCTGCATCCTTGATAGTTAGATAAATTTTTAATTGGTCAAGCCATTCCTTCTCCATTCATTTGCTTACCTGTCATGAATAAAGCATCACATATGTCAGTCATATGAGAGTGGAGAACAGTAATGACTTATAGTGTTAGCCAGTATCAAAACCATGATATACAAATGACCAATGACCACTGGGGCACAACAAGCCTATCCAATGATTGAACATGTGCACCTAGATCATCATCATTTTTGTTGTAGGGGAACATCAGATCTTGGATCACGTGAATGACCATCCGATTCTCGAGATAATATAGCATAGATACCATGTAGTAATGCATTAAGGGACACAGGGTGCAGAATACTTACCTGACTTACCTGACCTGGACTATGGAAGTGGAGTGATACTACAAAAGATCATGAACAGGGTTTTGCAATCATGTATATCATGAAATTGGATCATTCAAGCCATAAGATTATCAATGAGGATCTAATGTAGCAAAAATAAGATGAACAAGTTCTTTCATTATTTCAGCATAGAAATAGTCTACCTCAGACCGCCACATGTCAACAAACGGTCTAGACAAGAGCGCAAATGCAATGAGAATTTGAATCTCATCGTGGTCTTGAAACGGCCCAATGGGGGACCACCAAAGGGATACACGGTCGTGGGGTGACCGTTTAAAGGTAGATGGGTCATCACCATACAATGGTCTAAGAAAGACCGCCTTAACACTGAACGGTCTATCGATAGAGTGCCTTTCGATCGTCGGTTTCAAAAAAAGAAATCGACGCCCCTCACCTTCTTCTTCCTCAAACCTTCCATTCAACCACCGAACACCGTCGGCCCCCATCTTCCCTCCCCTCTCTCATTCCCTATTCTCCAAAGCTCACCCCATACTTCCTATACCCTCTGTGCATTTCAAGAAGCAAGTCCTAAGCCACCTAGCCCGTCGGATGGCCGGAGGAGGAACTGCACCGCCGTTGCTGGCGGTGAACCCCACGGAGGAGCCAACGCCACCACCGGTCGAGGTGGAGGGAAGAGACACCACCACGGCCGTCGAGGTGATAGAGGAGGTCATACCACCATCGGAGGAGACGATGACGACGACCGGGAGGCCGACCGGTGGAGCGCGATCATCCGAGGTAGGTTGCCGAAAAAACTCCCCCCATTTTCATTTTAGGGCACGCATGTGGATCTAGATGGATGAGAGGGGGCACACCACCCTCTAGGGATGATTGCAAGGCCCCTAGGGTCATTGACAATGGTGGGAGAGAGCTCAAGTGCCGTTGGCCACGGCGGGTAGAAAACGCTCCTAACAGGGACCACGTATGAAATAAACGATCCTTATAGGACTGTCTGGGGGACAAAACGGCCAAAAGCAACCGCCTTAAAAGGCTAAACGGTCCATGGGTAACCGCTTGATAGGAGTTGAACAGGCATGGCATTAGGGGGATAAACGTGATCTAAGGCAGACCATTGAGGAGTGAAGACGGTCCTCCTAGGGCCGTTTAAAATTGAACCATGGAAAACAAAACGGTCTCTAACAGACCGTCCATTAGGCAAAATGGTCAAAGGATGACCGTGCAAATTCAGACCAACGAGAGGGCTTAGGGGGAATGGAAAACAGTTTGATGGGGGTCGCTGGTGATTCAAATGGTCAATAAAATACCGTTAGAGGGATTAAAACAGTCCAATAATGGCCGTTACCATGACAAACTACACCCATTTTTCTTTTTTATTTTTTTGTATATTTTTAATTTAATGCAATGCATGACTTATTATGAAATGAATGACTAATACAAATTGTTTAAATGCATGTAGGGGAAGCACCGGCCACAGATCTCATGGCTCCTGGTCCGTGCAGTGTACTTGGCACTACCGGACTTCCAGAGAGAGTAGCTAGCAGCCATGGGATTAGGAGAGTTCCTTGGCATAGAGGTCACGCGGCTGGGCACCACCCTCCTGTACGCCCTGCACGACTGGTGGGACCCGATCAGTCGCACCTTCCTGTTCCTGTGGGGTCATATGATCCCGACGTTAGAGGATGTGGCACACATCACCGGCCTACGGGTGCACGGCACACCAGTCTACGGGAGGACACTGACAGACTACAAAGAGCTGGCCTAGAGGCTGCTAGGCCTGGAGCTGTAGAGGCCCGAGAGCCAGTCGATGATCCTGCCTAGAGAGAGACTGCAGGAGGGACTAGGCTTGAGGGGTGCGGGGATTGCCATCGGGGAGCTGCCAGAGCAGCACTTGGGGTGCCTAACAGATGGAGCACGGAAGCTGGTAGCGGCTGCACCGGGACCCGAGGCGGACGTCGTCTTGCGGAGGTTCCTGATGCTCCTGTTCGGCAAGCTACTATTTGCCACCTAGGTAGACGGGGTGAGCTGCAGACTACTATCCCTACTAGAGGATGTAGACCAGGTTAGTGAGTACGCGTGGGGCACAGTGGTACTCGCCTTCCTCTTTGACACCCTTAGCTCCACGAGCCGACGCATGATGCTCGGCTAGTTCTCCCCGCTTCTTCAGGTATGAGAAAAAAAAGCTTGTGCAATTGCTTATATGATTCCATAAATGCTATATGCTAACATTTTGATGAAATGCAATGCAGGTGTGGGCCTACGTGCACCTCCCCGGGCTGGGGAGAGGACATGAGACGTTCCCTAACTGACTGCCTATCGCGAGATAGTGGACAGCACCCCGGGAGGTGGGTTCCCGATGTCGTCAGGTCTGGGTGATCCAGGATGACCTCGACACCCTTCCCTATGCCTCGGTAAGGTCTAAACTTGAACTTGTGCTAATGTTATTATATGCTTGGGTACTGATGCACTTGCCTATTTGACAGGTCCGGTAGACACCCTACCAGGGAGAGGGTCACGAGGGCCAGCCATGGGTAGTGGCGGCCCTGGCATACGAGGGTCGAGACATCTGGCTCCATTGCATGAACGTGGTGGAGCCACTCCACTATCGGCTGGTCATGAGGACCATAGGCGTCCACCAGGTAGAGGTCGAGTTCCCGATGCGTGAGAAGCCAGAGGAGCGCATGGGATGCCACGCACGCGGTGGCAGTGGAGATCGACTGGATCACGCGGGCAGCAGACCAGATCTAGGATTGGACAGGACTGGGGGGAGTGGTACGCGTCCGGGCCATGAGGGACGAGGCCTATGTGACAGCCTATGCCCGACGCTACGGAGACCAGGTCTTTCGTGGCACGCGACGACCAGTACAACTTCCGATTTATACTTTCTAATATACTCATGATTACAATGCATTGACACTTGATCTCCTACATGTAGCTTGACCCCCAGGGACGGATTATCGAGCTCCAAGGGCTGCTCCACTCCACTATCCAGCAGCGGGACCAGCTTCAGTGTTCCCTAGACCACCTGGTAAGCTTTACTCAGCCTCAGACTTAGAATGTTTATGCTCTACTTATGAAACTGACATGCCCCTATTTGCAACGTGCTGATGGAGTCCAGCGTCAGGGAGCTGATGCACCGTCTTCCTCCTCCCAGCAACCCTCAGATCGGGCTGAGCAAGACGTAGAATTTGCTCGGATGGTAGTATGAGCTGAGGAGGTCGAGGCCACACTCGTCAAGAGGGTAAGTAGACAGTTGCACTTTCCCTGTTGATTATGATTATGAATGCAACTAGTTGATTATGATGTGTGCACATGCAGACGACCGAGCTAGCGACGACACTGAGCGAGGTTACTCGGTTGAGGGGGGAGATGGAGCGCAGTCGGTCGGCAGATGCGATGGAGCTGGCACTCCTTCGAGCAGAGCTTGAGCACAGCTGGGCAGAGGCAGCATCAACAGACCGACGTCGTGCCGAGGTAGAGCGCTTCCGTGTAGAGGTGGAACGCTTCCGTATAGAGGCAGTAGAGCTGAGAGGAGAGGTGTGGGCATACGAGCGGATGAGTTGGAGGCCGGAGCGCAGCGGGGCTCCGACTGGCATGCACAGCTCCTATAGAGGGTACTTCACGTGTTCCTCCGTTCGTCGGAGGAACGAGGAGGAGGAGGAGCGACGCCGATGGCACGGTGAGGAGGTGAGCTCAGCGATGGCCCCGCCATCGTAGAGGCACAAGGGCACGGGTGATAGCGAGGGTTCATAGGGACAGGCCTGATGTACCTTGTGAGACATATGCTTTTGTTATGGTTGTTATGATATGACCTATTTTTATTTTGCATATGTGTGCATGCTGACACTGACTGACAGACAACGAATCTTAGACTGACACGGGAGAGCAAGAGAGAGAGAGATGAAGAGATTCGAGTAGCATGACTTAAAGAAATAATAAAAAAAGACAAAGGCAACAGAGAGAGAGACGATCATCCAAATGGCTGCTCCATGCGCTCGATGGTCCCATGGTAGACTGATGAGAGTCATTCGGCCCAAAGCCCAAAGAAGATTATAAACGATCCCCGTTGGACCGCGTGAATGGAAAGACAGTCCTCCATTGACCGCTGGGAACGAAAAATGGCCTTACAAAGACCATCCAGATGGCCAGGTCGGCAAAGCATGTAGAAGGTGGAGAAACGGTCCTTTGAAGCCGCTATTATCCTCGTACGGTCACTGGATAGACTGCGGCTTAGGAAACTCCGGTAGCTCCGATTGGGACTCTCTTGAAGAGTCCCAAACTGTAGGTAAAGAGTCCTAATCCATGCTAAAGCCTATCCTAACCCAATTTGGGGCTATCCTACCTCAATCCTAATGGGATTAGGCCATGAACTGGGCTCTATAAGTAGGAGGGTGTCTCAAACTCGTTCTTCACACAAAACCCCTCTCTTAGGCATTGAAAATCTTGCTAAACCCACCCAAATCATCATGAAGAGGGCTCTTGAAGGAAGCTCCATGGGTGGGGTTGCTTATGATGGGCCGAAGCTTGCTAAAAAGGAGCACGGGGTGCTACAAAGATTGGCTACTATCCCTAGGCATATGAGCTTCATCCCCTTGAGAGAGGTAAGTCAACATAATTTCTTTTTCCTCCTGCACATTTTCCCTGCTTCTGTGCGTGGTTTGGTGCTCGAACGGGCTAGATCGGGCCAGTTTAGGCAAAACTGTTATTTTTGGGGTTTTTAGGGTTCACCGGAAAATGGTGACGGTTTGCAGTATAATTACTGTCAAAATGACCGTCGGGATGTTAGGATCCCGTGCCCGCCAGTTTCGTGTCGATCAGTTGTCATTCGGGGCCGGTAGGAATCCGGGAACCTCGGTGACTCATTTTGGGTCGATTCGTCGGAATCGCCCCGATCTAGCGTTTTGATGTGTGCATGTGGCATTTTTAGCTCCCAGACGTCTTCTATGGTCGTGTGGCTTTATTTCCCCTGCGCTTCGGCATGAATGGGGTGTAGAACAGGTCGATTCGGCCATTCCACTATTTTTGCCACCGTGACGGTGTAGCGGTCGTTCCAGAGACCATCACAGTCTCTAACGGCCCTACGATAGATCGTCACATGCCTTTGAGCATGTTGGTCAGTTGTGGCTGTGGAAGTGTGACGATCCAGTATTGGAGCGTCACAGTCCTCTGACTCCCCCTTGTTGGTGCGTCACAGTCCTCTCGTTCTCGATGCCCATGTCAGTTGGTTGGCTCTGACGGCCCACTCCTTGTGCGTCAGAGTGCTATGGCGCGCCTTCTTTGGACCGTCACAGTGTGTTTGACTGACTATGTCGGTTGGCTCTAACAGCCCAACCCCCATGCGCCAAGGTGCTGTAATGCGTCCATATTGGACCGTTACATACTGTTCGTCCGAGTGTATGTTTTAGGTCTGTTCACCCTGACGGCCCAATCTGGGTCCGTCAGAGCGTGTGACGCGCCTATAGTGCACCGTTATAGTCCTGTTGGCCGTGATGGCCGGTTCTGTTCTGTGTCCGTCCGTGTGTCGTTCGTCTTAGGTTACTGTTGTAGGGCGGTGTCTATGACGACTCATTCCCCGACCGTCACGTCCGTGTGTCACGTCTTTATTCGACCGCCATAGTCCTGTCTCCTCTAGAGTGGAACGGCTCATCCTTAAACTGTCACCTCCGTGTAGCGGACTAAAGGTGGAGTGTTACAGCCCTAGAGTCCTACTTTTCATCGTTTTAGTTTCTGATTATCTTGGCTTGTCCTTGTGGTCTACCCGCTTTCCCGTGGACGTCTCTTGACATCCTATGAGGGCCAAGACTACGTCATAAGGCAGCCAGGAGTCTTCTTGTTTGTGGTAGGATTCTCCTTCCTATTATTGAGTCATCATTGTCTGGTTCCGGTCAGGCCGGGGTCACCCAGTGGTTGATAGGTAGTCTCGTGTGTCTCGACGGTTCTGTCCAGTTCGAGACATGGTTTTGGCTGCAGTAAGGTATCACTTTACCTCATTCTACGTGTCCAGATGTGCTGAGGGTCCTCGGTGTTCCTTCAGGTCTTCACGTGTCGTTTCCTTCGATAGCGCCATTTTCTCTGGCTTAGGATTAGACTGATTGGCAGCTTGTTCTGCTATTAGTGACGATCTTGCCTCCAAGTCATTTGACTCAAGGATCGTTACGTGAGTAGGTCTAGTTACCTTGTCCTGAGTTTGTCGGTAGTGGTTATGCTGTCATTGGTGCTTTGAAGTACGTGTGATAGTGCTCTCTTGCCTATCTGTACTTTCACACTCGTGTTTTGAGTCTCTGTGTCTTGTGAGCCTTCGCTAGTCGTAGTCTTACGTCACGTTACAGTGTGACGGCTCTTGTAGCGGGGCACTTTCCCAATATACGATTTTTAAGCTAGTTCCGTGGGCCCCCAGTCCAACCGTAGAGTCCTTCAGAGGGGGAATACTAGCTAGAGGCCTTGCTTAGGCAAAATTCAGTGTGTGCACACATGCTCAAAGGCTTTGGACTGACACCGACAAGCGTTCCCCTGTCTAGTCACTCACGATGGTACTTTGGTTCCAGTTCTGATAGTGTCTTGGACTCGGCCTAGCCCTTGCGGTAGGGTACACGGACAAGACACTAGGAGGCACAGCATAAGACGTCAGTGGACGTAGCTGGCTGTTCTTCTAGTGAGAGTTACACCAGTCACGTGGCACGTGACTCTTCGCGGTTCTCTTCACGGTTCTTGTGCGTCGTGACCTTCCGGGTCAGCCCTCTCGTGGCTGCACTCGAGGTCAGTGTCCTGTCGTATGCATGATGTTCAAGTCATGTGTGGGGCAGTGTGCATGACGTTCTGGTCGTGTCATCTGTGTAACGACCCAGAGTTTGCGAGGTAGGGATCGAGGGATCCCTACTGAGCCTGTGAAATGAGGCTCATCCCCTGCGTGTTTTCACCGTGTTTCAGGTAAGACCGGTACTTCAGGTGGTACGATAGGTGTTTAGCGTGGTTCCAATAGCCGAGGATAGTGCCAGTTGTCAGAGTCGGGGTATGCCTCGTGTACTTGTACTTTTCCTTTGTACTTGTACCTTTCTTTTAGTTGACTATACTTTTATTTGGACATGAGATATACTGGACCTTGTAGTAGTTTCGTTATTATTTAATTTTTACATTATTATTTAGTTGTTTATCAAGCTATCTCTGCAGTTACTTTAGCTTCTTACACACCCTCACACCATCCCTTTTTTCCTTCCGAGTCTTCGGGCTCATGGAAGGCAGGCCGAGGTTCGAGTCACGTCGGTTCCTTTCTGGTACTAGGATCCCGGGTCGCCATAGCTGGTATTAGAGCGAGGTTGTGAAGGTGTATAAGGATCTGAAATGATTGTGGTGGTCCACAAGGTCCATGAATGTCTAGTACAGTCGGCGACTAGCTTAGGGTCTGTGTGTTTTATTAATTTGTGATTGTTTTCTTCATGCCAGGTGTGTTATGGCACTGCAGAGGAGGGCTCATTCCCAGCAGGGAGAGTTGAGCAGTGGTCTAGAGGAGCAGAGTAGAGCACGGTTCCAGAGAGTGCAGTTGGAGGTGTGCGAGCTCCAGGGATGGACGATTTCTTCTGAGGCATGTTTGACTATGTCTTCCAGCAGCGGCAGTAGGGAGACCAGCAGCAGAGAGGTGATGCTAGCGAGGGTTCGTTGTCTCAAGGTGGTCCCGGTCAGGTGCTGAAGGAGTTCTTGCAGTTTTAGCCACCTTCTTTCGGTGGGCAGCCAGATCCAGAGGTGGCCAGAGAGTGGCTGGGTGATTTGCAGAGGATCTTCAGTGCGATGGGGTGTGCTGAGGAGGAGCAGGTGGTGTTCACTACGCATCACCTTCAGGGAGCGGCCCAGACTTGGTGGACGTCAGAGTGGGAAGCAACATTCTAGTCTCATCCCCTTCGGTAGATCACGTGGCAGGAGTTCGTCGTGGCATTCGAGCGTGCCTTCAATCCGTCTTTCATCAAGATGCAGAGGCTGCGTGAGTTCATGAAGTTGACCCAGGGCGACATGTCAATGATGCAGTACCACGCCAGGTTTATTGAGTTGGGCCGTTATGCTTCTCATATTATGGCAGATGAGGAAGTGATGACCGATAAGTTCGTTGGTGGTCTGAGGGTCGAGTTGAGGCACTATCTTCTTGCGTCAGGTTTGACCACTTTGGATGCGGTGTGCAAGGTAGCGTCAGCGTTGGAGAGAGATTTGTAGATGATTCGAGGGCAGGACAGTGCTGGTCAGGTGCAGGTAGGTTTCGGTCAGCCGATGGAGGTTCAGCAGCAGAGTACTGTCCAACTCTCAGCAGGTGGCTCCGTGGCAGTGCAGTCTGTGGCTCCCGTGCAAGAGTCATCATCCTTCAGCTTGAAGCTCAAGAAGCTATTCAGGGAAGCTGGTTTAGGTAGGAGGCGATAGGGTCGCAGGGCATCGCAGCAGGAGTTGATGGGAAGTATCCAGTAGCCGGTAGCTTTACAGCATCAGAGTTCGGTGAGTGGTGCTCGGGACGGGAGTCCCAAGTGCGGTGGCTCCCATCCAGGGAGGCCATGTTCAGCACCCGTGGTTTGCTTCAGGTGTGACCAGCCAGGGCACATGGCATGTGACTGTCCGCAGAGACCGAGTCAATCGCCCGGGTTTCAGCAACTGCAGTAGTTTCAGCCCCAGCCGATGCCATCACAGCCACGGTAGTACCAACGACAGGAGTAGTTTCCTCAGTTGTCCCGGTCAGCTACTGTGGGGAAGCAGAGATCTCGAGACAGAGTGACCCACATGACCAGAGCAGAGGTTGAGGCGTCGTAGTTAGTAGAAGGTACTCTTTCAATTTTGGGTTGTGTGGCTCATGTTTTGTTTTATTCGGGTGCTTCTCATTCGTTCATTTCGGAGGATTTTGCTCAGAGCGTAGAGGACCCGATGGCCGAGATGTCCTGTGATATGGCGGTGGAGTTACCTACTAGAAATTTCGTGCACATTCTGTATTGCTTCGAGAAGGTGCCTGTATGGGTGGAAGGGCAGAACTTGCCGGCCAGGCTCTATGCATTACCGCTTCAGGACTTTGATGTCATCTTGAGCATGGATTGGCTCGAGGCTCATCACTCAAGAAGTCTCCTGGCTGCCTTATTAGTTAGTCTTAATCCTCTTAGGATGTCAGAAGACATCCATGGGAAAATCGACAGACCACAAGGACAAGCCAAGATAAATGAAAATGGAAACACCGGAGGACAACACTCTGGGCAAAGTGAACCATCATTCAACCGTTAGGCAGACCTGACAGTCAAGGAGTGGCCGCTACGCGACCAGAGAAGGACGCTGGCAGTTCTAGATTGAGTCATTTAGGGAACTGTCGTGGTCAGAGAAGTGACCGCACCCAGTCACCTGAACCGACCTATCCAGAGATTACCGACATACAGACACCACCCTATAACACGAACCCAAGACAGACCAACACGGAATAGCCATTACGGCCAACGGACAACATCAAGGAGATGGGCGGTCACAAGAGGGCCGCCCAAAGGCATGAACGGTCCAGAGAGGGCCGCTCAAGGGTCAGACGCCTAAAATCCTAAGGGGGATAGGCGGTCAGGGAAGAACTACACAAGGGGATGAGTGGTCAAGTCTTGGCCGCTCAAGCCCACGACCCAGTCTAGTTCCTGGTCAAAACGGTCTTGACCGAACCGCTGAACGAAACTGACTTACTACAGTGTCAGTCAAAATGGTCTTGACCAGACCGCCTAACGCGATCGACACTCAACTGTTGACCAAGGGTCAACTGGGATGGGCGGTCAGGACCTGGCCGCACATCCCAACGGAAAGACAGGCGGTTAGAGGATGGCCGTCTAAGTGGGGATAGGCGGACCCTACCGGGCCGCCCATACCATGTGCGGTCTATCGTGTGGCAACACAAGCCCCAAAACCAGATAGAGATAAACAGTCCAGAGCCAGCTGCCCATACCTTGGGCGGTCTCTGGTGTGACCGCTCAACCGTCACGGCGAGCAAACCCAAGGGTCCGTCCGATCGTGGCCTTTCCACGCCCCGTTCATGCCGAGACAAAGGGGATATAGCCACAATCACCCTGACAATCACATGGACTCTGACCGGAGTCAAAACGACGCACAAATCGCAAGAAACGGGCGATTCTAGCGAAATCACCCAAAAAGAGCAACCGGACTTCTCGGGCTCCTCACGGTCAATCGGGATCGCCAATCAACGCGAAACTGATATCAATGGAATGCTGACGTTCCCAGGAGTCCATTGACTCCAACTGATCTAAAATCCGTCGCTGATTTCTGACGAAGCCTACGAAACCCACGAAACCCCAACAAGCCCGATCTCGCTCGTTCAAGCACCAGACGACATGTAGGGACAGGGAAAACGTAGAGGATGAAGTGGTGATCCATCTCCCTACCTCCACCGAAGAAATCGCATGCCGAAGCAACTAAACCACGCCAAAAATTGCCAGGAACGTGAACCACGTCGATCTCGAAATCCACCGAGGGATCACGCCCGCCACGCTCCAACAGCCGCTCTATCCCACGAATCGATCTCCCCGACGCGTCCCCGCCTCAGCCAGCTCCGCATGGTCGCGCGCCCTGCGTCGAGAGGACGAGAGACGGGAGAGAAATAAGAGAGAGAAGGGAGGGTGAGAAATGAGAGGGGAGAGAGGGGGTTAAGGGTTTAAATAGGAAAAATTAGGAAATTTTCCTAATTTTCCAAAATTTTGATTTTCGTGCCAAAAATGCACTAATTCAAAAAAATACGTAAAAATAGATGAAACGATCCTCGCGAAGAGTACATCGCAACTGTATCGTCCGTGAGTCGATGAATTGAGAAATAAACTCACCGTAGGGTTCCATAGATTATAGGGGAGAAAAATCCACACGAAAAGTAGAACTTAACTCGGGAGCTACAAAAGCGATCTGGAACTCTCCCAAAAGGATTCGAAAGACCCAATAGAGATCCAACAAAGATCCGGGATGTTACACTTAACCTCATAGATCACCATGTCCTAGCAAGTCTACGCTAACCCTATACAACAAGGGCTTTCCTCTTTAGAGGACTAGCTCCCAGCATTTGGCCTATGCCCCTACTTCCCGATCTCTAGCCCCCAGTTCCCAATACCCAAAGTCCAGTTGCACTGTCCCTTAAGCCCAGTTCTCCACTTCAATGCCCCCCCCCAAACTGGGTGAACTTGACCTATTACACCCTGTGCCAGCACGTGGTAGGGGAGAATCAAGCAGACTAACAGTAAGTGGTCGCCATTCCCTGCATTCAACACTGTTCCATGGAACAAGAAGTGGGACAACTCAGCAAGTAACAAGCTTCAATCCACTTTGTAAAGTAGTCGATGGCGACGATGACGAACTTCTTCTGGGCCTGAGCCATAGGGAATGGCCCTAGAATGTCGATTCCCCATCGAGCGAAGGGATATGGCTCAGTAAGAGTAATGAGCTCCGAGGTAGGCTGGTGGACCAGATGGTCAAAGCATTGACATCGGTTGCACCTCTACACATAGGTCGAATAGTCACGCTGAAGGGCAGGCCACTAGTAGCCTCGCCAAAGCAGGATCCTGGCAAGTGACCTTCCTCCATAGTGCGCACCGGAGATGCCTACGTGAACTTCTTGAATTGCTCAGCCAGGTTTATTGGTGCTAAGGCACTTAAGGAGGGGACCGGAGAAAGACCTTCGGTACAAAGCGTCATCTAAGATGAGGAAGTGCCAGGCTTGGTACTTCAATCTCCGAGCTTCCTGAGGGTCAGCAGGTGCTTGGGAGTCACGGAGCCAGGAGACGTAAGGGGTCTGCCAGTCGCTCGGGGTAGCTGGGTCATCGATCATGAGCTCGGCATCGATGCTTGGTCATTCTAACTCTTCGAGAAAGACTGAACGGGTACCAATCAGGCCGAGGGAGGAGGCCAGGTGAGAGAGGGCGTCCGCACGGGAGTTTTCCACCCGAGCTATTCGGACTACCGCGAAACTCTCGAATAGCTGAGCTAACCCTCGGACCATTTGGAGGTACTTAACCATAGGTACTTCTCGAGCTTCGTAGTCACCGTTGACCTGGCTGGCGACTAGCTAGGAGTCAGTGTGAATCCTGACTCACTCAGCCCCTAGTCATCGTGCCATCCTGGCCCCCGAAATGAGGGCTTCATACTCAGAGGCATTATTGGACGCCTGGAAGTTGAACTTTAAGGTGTATTGTAGTTCCGCTCCTTCGGGTGACTTGAGGAGGACACCAGCACTGCTTCCGGCCGAGTTGGATGATCCATCTACGAACAAGTCCCAGAAGGGTCCTTGCGCAGACGCTGACTCTTCCTCGATCGCGACAGTGCTCTCTGCGATGAAGTCCACGAGGGCCTATCCCTTGATGGCTGCACAGGGGCGATAGAAGATGTCATAGGCCCCGAGCATGATGGCCCATTTGACGTGGCACCCCGAGGCTTTGGGATGAGAGAGGATCTTCTTCAAGGGTTCGTCGGTCAACACAACAATAGAGTGACCTTGGAAGTAAGGTCAGAGGTGCTTGGCTGAGGTAACCAATGCTAGCACGAGTTTCTCGATTGTAGGGTACCTTCTTTCAGCCTCGTTGAGCACCTTGCTGGTGTAGTAGACCAGCCTCTCGACTCCCGCATTGTTTCAGACTAGGATCGAACTTACAGTGGAGGGAGTTGCTGAGAGATATAATTGTAATGCTTCGCCCGGGACCGGCTTTGATAGTATCGGGGGTGAGTCCAGGAACTCCTAGAGATCTTCAAAGGCCTTCTGACATTCCTCGTCCCAGGCGAATGTGGCAGATGCCATTTTGGGTCCCGTCAACAGCTTGAAGAAGGGTAGGCATCGTTCGGCCACTCGAGACAAGAAATGGTTGAGGGCGGTGATGCGTCTGGTAAGGCGCTGGACATCCTTGACGTAGGTGGGTGGTAGCATGTTCAGGATGGCCTGAACCTTATTGGGGTTTGCCTCAATCCCACATTGAGTTACCAGGAAACCTAGGAAATTTTTCGATCTGACTCCGAAGGTGCATTTTGGCAGGGTTAAGCTTCATGTTGTACTTGAGGAGGGTGCCGAAGGTCTTGGCTAGGTCAGCAAGATGATCTTCAGCCTTTGGTGTTTTGACGAGCATGTCGTCGATGTATGCCTCGATGTTCCGACCGAGTTGTCCCTCAAAGATTTGGTTGACCAACCACTGATATGTCACCCCGGCGTTCTTTAACCTGAAAGGCATCCAGGTATAGCAGTGCACATCGAAGTCAGTGATGAAAGTGATCTTCTCAACATCCTCTAGGTCCATCCTGACCTGTTGATAGCCAGAGTAAGCATCCAAGAAGCTGAGTAGCTCGTTGCCGGAGGTTGAATCAATAAGCTGGTCGATGCTCGATAGCGTGTAACTGTCCTTCAGTGTGGCCTTGTTAAGGTCAGTGAAGTCCACACACATTTGCCACTTTCACGAAGCTTTGGGTACCAGAACGATGTTGGCGAGCCACGTTGGGTAGAGGACTGGACGGAAGAGACCAGTCTCCTTCCCCTTGGCGAGTTGCTCCTTGATGACAAATATGCATGGACATTGCAACACGTGCACGGACTTGAAAGTTGAAACATGCAAGGGGTTATGGACATGTGCATGGGCTTTAACAAAAGGTGCACGAAGATGTCTGTGCACAGACTTGGACAATGCTATAGCATGTAGACGCAAGACGTGCACTATTCATGCACGGAGTTTGGTTTCCTTCTAATAGAAACGTGCTTGGACTTTGCATAGACAAAGAATGCACAGACGTTTCAATGCTCGAACTTCAAACAGAACATGCACGGACTTTCATTGGATGCAGTGTGCATGGGCTTCTGTGCAGAGACTGTACATGCACGGACTTTATGAAAGTGTACACAGACTCATGTTCTTGGCCAAGGCCAGAACATGCATGGACTTTATAATGCATGGACTTAGAATGCAGGATGGATGTCTACACGGACTTCAGACATGCATGGAACATGCACGGACCTCAGTTCGTGCCTTAGATAGATGTGAACGGACTCTAAGTCAAAAGGTAGTGCAAGATGTGCACTGTTCATGCACGGACCTCATAAACAGCATAACATACTTGGTCTACAAATGGCTAAGGTTAGTAGTACACTGACCTTGCAATAGAGTTTGCTCTGACCATGCACCGACTTAGCCTAGAAGGCGTGCAACATTGCTCGGACTTGCATTAAGCATATACACTGACTCTAAATGTATGCTAAGACATGCACAGACTTATTAGGCGACACACACAGGCCCAAGCGTGCATGGACTTGGACAATGTAGACCTCCTAAATGCACTGATAGACCTTCTATAAACAATGACTCTCCTAAATGCACTGACAAACCTTGCAGCAACAAATGGAACAAGCAGGACAATACCAAGCATACCAAGCACAGCACTAATTATGCATAGTAGTCTCACAATGATCACTCAATCAAGCACTAATTTATGAACGAAAGAAGTGACTCAAGAAGTTGCTGTCATCAAATCATCAAAACAACACTCCATCATAAGTTGCTATCATCAAAACAACACTCCATCATCAAAGCCCAGGGGGCACAGCAAGGATAAGTTGAGATTAGCATCTTCTTTGTGCTTTGTGCTGAAGCTGGTACTCTTCCTGGTTTGCACTTTGGCGACTTGTGATCGATTGTCAGTAGGATCGATACTCGAGGTGAGTTATATTGTAATTTTATGAATTACGATGGCATCGAAAGTGTACTAAGATGCGAATTCTGAGTTATTTCTGATGCCTGTGAGCGTTATTTGAGTGCTTAGCGGAAGCGTGTGGGCTGGTCACCCACGGGTTGAGAATTATTTTCCTCAATGTGACTTCATCTTGGCTTCCTGTGCCTTGATGTTGTATCTTGTCGTGCCGTTGTTGTTGAAGGCATTCTAGTGTTGGCACTGGCATTTGAGAGTGTTGTGGAATCTGTCGGCATATTTGCTAGTTGAGTACCCTCCGCTTCTCTATAACTTTCTCTTGGGTGTTGTGTTCTCGGGACGTGATCGTGGTCCTTGAGATGCATTTCCCCAAGATTGATGTTGTTGTTGCTGTTGTGGGTCTTTTCCTGGTGAGCTGCTCGATGCATGACTAGTTCCTTGTAGTCGTGTATTCAGCTATTGTTGTACCTTGATGTGACCCAGCTTGTGGTTATGTCCTGTGGTTCAGTGGTTAGTACAAAACTGGGATTCTACAAGTGCTGTTGTTGTCATTGTTGTCATTTGGCCATTGTTTCCCTGTGAATCTATCTTGGCACTATGTGGACCAAGGTCATGCCAGTTGGTTTTGCTGTACTCTTCTCTCTTGATAGGGTTAGCATGTGACTCAAATTAGATGTAGTGTCAGAGTGAGGACCGACTTGATTGTGCTTGTGGTCCAGTGCTATTGTTGGCGTTCGGTGTGCCGAGGTTTTCATGTTGTTCTTGGCACGGGAGCCGATGATGTCGAGCTATTAGCTGAGAGGACTATGTTTCCTTGTCTACGTTGATGCTTGTTGCGTCTGCCGTTTATTTTATCGATAGCTATTTTCGTGGCATGGGTCGTGTCACGTTCCCTGTGGGACGTAAGCGACGTTGCCCTGTTTCAAAGGTGTTAGACTTGTGTCCACTAGTGTGACATGCTCATTTTGAGGATCGATTTGCCTTGAGATCCGGAGCGTGTGCTTGTGATTGTGGTCTGACAGTGTCCCTTTGAATTGTGTCCTTCGAGGTTTGTGTGGTTCGAGTTAATGTTTTGGGTTGTTCTTCTCCTGGGCTTCAGGAATATAGACTCTGCTTCGGCATGGAACGAAGGTCTTCAGATTCAATCCGATGTAAATAAACACTGACTGATTACGGTCGGTGGGGAAAGACGTCCTGTACACGACTCCCCACAGTCGCCTGTGCACTCACACCCATGGAACCATTCTTCCCTCCACGTGTCGCTCATCCCCCGAGTCCACGTGCCGTGCCCTGGCAGTGCATCCCCAGCTAAACATTCGATTCCAGGGGTGATTGTCGAGAAATCGACTAGCACGCCCGCATCCTAGCCACGTTTCCTATTAACTTGAAAAACCTCCCGTGTCACTCGGTCTCCCCTCGACTCTCCGTAAAAGGCGAGTGCACGGTACTACTTTTAGATGGATACGGTCATGAGAGGGGGCGCCCGAAGCCCATTACCTTTCGGTATCTCTCCCATAGCCATATCCTACCCGTCACTCCAGTCACCGCACACACCGCTCGCGTGGACCCATCGACCACACATGCATGCCGGCGGACACCCCCCTCCGGGGAGAAACAGCTACCCCAAAAGACTATTACTCACTATCAAGCATCGACCAATCAGTCGACTCACCCACTGGTAACGAAATGCTCAATTTTCTGGATACTTACTCCGGCTACCATCAGATCTGGATGGATCCCGAAGACATCGAGAAGATAGCCTTCATCACCGACTTCAGCGTATACTGCTACACCGGAATGCCTTTCGGGTTGAAGAACATAGTAGCGACATACCAGAGGCTGATCAACCACATTTTTGAAGGGCAAATCGGTCGGAACGTGGAAGCCTACATCGATGACATGCTCGTCAAAATGCCCAGGGCTGAAGACCACTTCGTCGACCTAGCTGAAACCTTGAACACCCTCTTGAAGTACAACATGAAGCTCAATCCAGTGAAATGTGCCTTTGGAGTTCGATCCAGGAAGTTCCCAGGCTTCCTGGTGACACAACGTGGGATCGAGGACAACACCGACAAGGTTCAGGCCATCATGAACATGAAGTCACCCGCGTGCGTTAAAGATGTCCAGCGCCTGACAGGGCGCATCACTGCCCTCAACCGTTTCTTATCCTGAGCGGCCAAACAATGCCTACCCTTCTTCAAATTGTTGAGGGGGCCCAAAATGGCATCTGCTACGTTTGACTGGGATGAGGAATGTCAAAAAACTTTTGTAGAGTTGAAGGAGTTCCTGGCTTCGCCCCTGGTGCTGTCAAAGTCAATCTCGGGCGAAACACTGTACCTGTACCTCTCGTCAACTCATTCAATAGTGAGCTCAGTCCTAGTCTGAGACGACGCAGGAGTGCAAAGGCCAGTATACTACACCAGTAAGGTGCTCAATGAGGCCGAAAGAAGGTACCTCGCAATCGAGAAACTCGTGCTAGCATTGGTGACCTCGGCCAAGCACCTCCGGCCTTACTTCCAAGGGCACTCCATCATTGTACTGACCAACGAGCCCCTAATGAAGATCCTGGCTCACCCTGAAGCTCCTGGTCGCCTCGTTAAGTGGGCCATAATGCTCGGGGTGTACGATATCTTTTATCGCCCCCATTCAGCCATCAAAGGATAGGCACTCACAGATTTTATTGCAGAGAGTACCGTTCCAACCGGGGAGGTCCTTCCATCGACGCCCGAGCCCACTTGGGACCTTTTCATTGATGGATCCTCCAAATCAGCTGGCAGTGATGTCGACGTCCTCCTCAAGTCTCCAGAAGGACTAGAGTTGCATTACGCCTTGAAGTTCAACTTCTAGGCATCCAACAACGTCTCTGAGTATGAGGGCCTCATCTTGGGGGACAGGATGGCACGATGACTGGGAGACAAACGAGTCAGGATCCACACTGACTCCCATCTGGTCGCCAGCCAAGTCAATGGTGACTATGAAGCTCGAGAAGCACTGATGATTTAATACCTTCAACTGGTAAGAGGAATAGCCCCACTTTTCGAGAGTTTTCAGGTCATCCAAATAGCTCGGGAGGAAAACTCCCGGGCAGATGCCCTCTCTCGACTGGCCTCCTCCATTAGCCCAAAAGGTACCCGATCAGTCTTCCTCGAAGAGCTAGAATGACTGAGCATAGAAGCAGAGCTCATGACCGTTGACCAGGCACTACCGAGTGACTGGCGGACCCCCTACATATCTTGGCTCCGAGACTCTCAGGAGCCCCCCGACCCTCGAGAAGCTCGGAGACTGAAGTATCAAGCTCGGCGTTTCGTCATAGATCTGGTCAGGAGGAGCTGTCAGGGCGTGAAGTTGAGGTAGTTGCCCCTCTCCTTGTCTGGGCGATCGCGGTGGTCTCGGTCCTGCCGTTCTCGCTTGCTCCACCCTTCGCGTGGTGAGTCGGCGGATCTCTTCCAGTCAGACCTTTCGGTTCCGACCACGTGGCTCAGGGCCGCAGTGTTCTCCTTGCACTGCGCATGCTTCTGCGCCAGGGTGAGGAGGTCGGTGAGGGTCGCAGGGGCTTCAACTCTGAGAGCACATCAAAGGATGTCATCTCGCGTCCCCTGGGTGAGCGCGGTGGTGGCGATGTTGACATCAAGGTGTGAGCTCCGGAGTGCCTCTATCTAAAAACGAGAGACGAAATCCCACAACGTCTCTTCTTGCCCCTGCCTGAGAGCGAGCAGGGTCACCGCAGATTTAGCTACCTTTCGGCAGCCAATGAAGTTCTCCTTAAACAACTTCTTGAGCTACTAGAAGGAGGAGATGGTCCCGACCGGTAGGGACTCAAACTAGACCCAGGCGTTCTCTCGGAGAGTTGTAACGAATGCCTGGCACTTCACGGCGTCTGAGGCCCGGTGGAAGACTAGATGGGACTCAAAACTGTGCATGTGGTCGGCCGGGTCGGTGTTGCTGTCGTATGGGGTGAAAGACGGCAGCTGTAGTTTGGGCGGAATGGGGGCTTCCATGATCTCCTTGGAGAAGGGAGCATGAAAGTCTTGATCCTCATCGATGAGGCCCCGGTTCTTGGCGGCAAGGAGGACATCGTCCAGGTAGCGTACCTTGTCCTCGATTTCGTCGATCCCTTAGAACCATCGATCCATCTCCGGGTTGGAATGTAGTGGGCTGCGCACCCTTGGTGCAGGCGAGCTGCATGATCATCGCGGTCTCGCGACGGAGGCGTGAGAAGCTTCCCACGCCTGGCGGGGGTTTGGAACAATCTGGGCCTCCTCGTTTTGGTGTCGTTCGGGCGGAGCATGTTGGGGGTCCGCTTGCCGGTTCAAGAGGTCCTGACATAGCCCTGTCAGGGCCACAATCTGTTGGCAAATCTCTTCAAGATCGCCCGGCGTGACTTCTGGGTGTGGATGAGCGGAGAATGCTTCCTGCGATCTACGCTGGGAGTTGGCTCCCTGATGAGAACTGTTCCCCTGATTACTGGCATTGCGAAGACTCCCACGAGGTGCCATGGCTTTTTGTCTGTATTCCCACAGACGGCGCCAAGAAGTGTAGAGGCAGAAATTTTATTTCTATGTCACGTACCATCTTCTCTATTTATTAATCGGGGAAGTCATCTGGCACCCGTGGAAGCCTGCATACACCAGAAGCTAAAGAGGCGTCAGAAGGAGCCCTGGACATTATCCCAGGGGACAACCCTCTCATGCATAAGTCAGCAACGGTTTAAGTAAAGGACAGAGAAGAGCAAAGGGGAGAGAGGAGGATGGAGGTCGCTATAGTGGATCTGAGAGACGAGTAGGCCCTCCAGACGAGTGCTCGCCGCTCCCAGTGGGCGCTCAGAGAGTGCTCGCTGGGTGGTAAGGTCGCGTAGAAGGAGATTTCTCTCTCAAGGAACGTGGGCACAGTTGACCTCTCTATTGCAGTAGTAGGGTGAGTGACTCTATTCTATGTGCGAGGCTTTTGACAGAAGTTCCACCGTGTCCTTCTCTCCTCTATAGAGGTCCCTTTTATAGGGGGGCTGTCCTAGAGTTGGAGGCCTATCCCTTAATAGGGAAGAGCGTAAGTAGTGGAGTAACGTCTCCTGCGATTGTGACAGGAGTTTCCCGTTGAGGGGCGAATATCCCGGAGTCAACCGATTCCTGGGTGAGTCTTACGGCACTCGTAGGACGTGCTAGTCTCTTATGGGGTAGGAGACAACGTCGTGGGGGGTAACAGTCAGTCGTTGGAAGGTCCTCTGACAGTCATTGCACCTGAGCCGCAGCCTCTTTAGCGATGTCGAATCCGATGTCGAGTCGTATTGGGCCATGTTCCATGGACTGTAGTGGTTGCGAACCCTTATGCACGTTGACAAGGCTTGAGCCAACTTGGGCTTTTGGTAGGTGGGCCCGTTATGGGCCGTATCGGATTTACCCTCCTTAAATTCTAATGACCCTATTTGTTTGCAGAATAGGCTAAGGGGATACAATAATCGGAGTTATGTTACTCTAAAGAATAATCAATTTTACTTTGATCGAGCTAAGGATACTGAGGAGGGTATAACTAGCTCGGCCCAACTATCAAAGCTGGTTCCGGGTGAAGCATTGTGCATGTATCTCTCGGCAACTCCTTTCACCGTAAGCTCAGTTTTAGTCCAAAATGATGCTGGAATCGAGAGGCCAGTCTATTACACCCGCAAGGTCCTCAATGAAGCCGAAAGGAGGTACACTACAACTGAGAAGCTCGTGCTAGCATTGGTTGCCTCAGCCAAGCAGCTTCAACCTTACTTCCAGGGTCATTCCATCATCGTGCTGACCGGCGAACCACTGAAGAAGATTCTTTCCCACCCTGAGCCCTCAGGGTGCCTCGTCAAGTGGGCCATCATGCTCAGGGCCAATGACATCTCTTACCACCCCCGCGTGGCCATCAAGGGACAGGCCCTAGCGGACTTCATCGTAGAGAGTACGGTCCTACTCAAGGAAGAACCTTCATCGGCACAAGGACCTTTCTGGGACTTGTTCGTAGATGGATCATCCAACTCGGCCAGCAGTGGTGCTGGCATGCTCCTCAAGTCACCCGAAGGAGCTGAGCTGTAGTATGCCTTGAAGTTCAACTTTCAGGCATCCAATAAATCTTCCGAGTATGAAGCACTCATTTCGGGGGCCAGGATGGCGCACCAACTAGGGGCTGAGCGAGTCAGAATCGACACTGACTCTCAACTGGTCGCTAGCTAGGTCAACGGTGATTACAAAGCCTGGGAGGCGTCGATGATCAAATACCTTCAGATGGTTCGAGGGTTAGCCTTGCTATTCGAGAGCTTCGACGTAGTCCGGATAGCTCGGGAAGAAAACTCATGTGCGGACGGCCTCTCTCGCCTGGCCACCTCCCTCGGACCGGAAGGCACTCGATCGGTCTTCCTCGAAGAGCTAGAATAACTGAGCATCGAGTCTGAGCTCATGATCGTTGACTCGACTACACTGAGCGATTGGCGGACCCTGTACATATCCTGGCTCTGGGACTCTCAAGAGCCCCCCGACCCTCGGGAGGCTCAGAGGCTGAAGTATCAAGCTCGGTGCTTCATCCTCCTAGACGACACCTTATACCGTAGATCTTTCTCTGACCCCCTTCTAAAGTGCATCAGTACTGACAAAGCCGCTCGAGTAGTTCAAGAAGTACATGAAGGAATGTGTAGTGCGCAGCAGGGAGGAAGATCGCTCGCCAGGATCTTGCTTCGGCAAGGGTACTGGTGGCCCACTCTCCAGCACGATTGCTCAGCCTATACACAGAAGTGCGACTGATGTCAGTGCTTCGACCACCTGGTCCATTAGCCTGCCTCGAAGCTCGTTACTCTTACCGAGCCATACCCCTTCGCTCGGTGGGGAATCGACATCCTCGGGCCATTCCCTATGGCTCAGGCCCAAAAGAAGTTCATCATCGTCGCCATCGACTACTTCACGAAGTGGATCGAAGCCAAAGCCACTGCCAGGATCACCGAGTCAGTCGTATGGACCTTTGTTGGGAAGTCGATTATCTGTCACTACGGCATCCCCCGAGTGATTGTGAGTGATAACAGTCAGCAATTTGATTCTCACTATTTTAGAAAAAAATGTGTCGACATCGATATTCACAACCACTTCACTTTGGTCACCCACCCTCAGTCTAACTGTCTGGTCGAAAATGCCAATAAAACTATATTAAAAGGCATCAAGACTTGGCTCGACAAAGCCAAGGGAAGTTGGCTTGAGGAATTACCGAGCGTGTTGTGGTCACACCAAACAACTCCAAGAACGGCCATGGGTGAGAGTCCTTTTCAGCTAGTGTATGGCACGGAAGTCATGATTCCGTTGGAAATTGGTAATGCCTCTCTTCGTGTCATCTGCTTCTCGCCTGAGGTAAATGAGTAGAAATTACTAGAGAATCTCGATTTAGCAGACAAAGGCTGAGAGACAGCCAGCATCCGAGCAACGGAATATCAATGGTGCCTCACTTGATACTTCAATGCCAGAGTCTGAGATAGGCATTTCCAACCAGGTGGCTTCATCCTCAGAAAAGTTGAAGCCTCTCGACCCCTGGAGGCGGTGGGCAAGCTAGCCCCTAACTGGGAAGGCCCGTACCGAGTGGTCGAGATGCTCGGGAAAGAGGCGTACCGACTGGCTACCATGGAAGGAACGCCCATCCCTCGGACATGGAATGCAGCAACACTATGTAAATTTTATTTTTGAGCCTCTCTCAAAAATGTACATGTAAGCAACATAGAGCAAAAAACTTTCCCATTCTTCTTATTAATGCTTCTTTGATACAGAGCGTGACCGTCCCGTGACCCGATCTGGGCACAAGAGAGAGCCGACCACCCTAGCTCACTGTCGGTTTCTCAACCGTGCACGTCTGTACGCTTCCCTCGTTAGGGGCGATCGCGAGCTTACTTAGAGTACAAGGATCACATATCCAATTGGAGTCGAGTCGTGCGTCCGTCCTGCATCACTGTCGAGGAGTCCTCTCCGAATGAGGTCCTCGATGGCGTCCCTCAGGTTGATGCACTCGACGGTGTCATGACCGTGGTCGCGATGGTAGTGGCAATATTTCTTCTTGTTCCTCGTGCTCGGGTCTGACTTCATCTGGGGAGGCCATTTAAGGAATGTTTCCTCACGAATTTCCATCAAGATCTGATCAGGAGGAGCTGTCAGAGGTGTGTAGTGGTGGTAAGTGCCTCTTTCCCTTTCAGAGTGGTCGTAGCGGTCCTCGTCGTGCCGCTCGAGCTTGCTTCGACCCTCTCGGGGAGGATCTGTAGATCTTTTACGGTCGGACCTTTCGGTCTTGGCCACGCGACCTAGGGCCGTTGTGTTCTCCTCGTAGTGTGTGTGCTTCTGTGCCAGGGCGAGGAGATCGGGAAGAGTCACCGGGGCCTCGACCCCAAGGGCGCACCGGAGGATGTGGTCGTGAGTCCCTTGGGTGAGGGCTGTGGTGGCGATGCTGATGTCAAGGTGTGGGATCCACAGCGCCTCTGCGCGGAAGCGGGAGATGAAGTCCCACAACGTTTCCTCCTTGCCCTGCTTAAGGGCGAGCAGGGTGACCGCCGACTTAGCTACCTTTCGACAGCCAACAAAGTTCTCCTTAAGCAGCTTCTTGAGCTGCTGAAAGGAGGAGATGGTCCCGCCCGGCAGGGACTCAAACCATGTCCGGGCGTTCTCCCGAAAGGTTGTGACAAACGCCAAGCACTTCACCGTGTCCGAGGCCCGGTGGAACACCAGGTGGGACTCGAAGCTATGCATATGATCGGCCGAGTCGGTGGTGCCGTCGTAGGAGGTGAACGATAGTAGCTGAAGCTTGGGCGGAAGGGGGACTTCCATTATTTCCCTAGAAAAGGGAGCATGGAAGTCCAGATCGTCGTCGATTAGGCCGCGGTTCTTCGCGGCTAGGAGGGCATCATCCAAGTAGCGGACTTTATCTTCTATATCCTTGAAGCACTAGAGTCGGCGATCCATCTCTGGGTTAGAGTGGAGCGGCCTGGGTGCCCTCAGTGCAGGCACGCTGTGGGATCGCCGTGTTCTTGTGGCCGATGAGTGGGAGGCATCCTGCCCCTGGCAGAGGTTCTCCCCTGCTTGGCCTCTCCCGTCCCCCCGTTGTCCGGGCGGGACGTAGTGGAGATTAGCCCGCTACTCCTTGAGTTCTTGGCAGAGTTCTGTCAAGGCATGGAGTTGTAGTCGTATCTCACCGATATCGCCTGGGGTGACCTCCTACCGGGGGTGAGCAGAGGTGGCCTCCTGAGACTCCCGGCGGGAGTTGGGCCCCTGATGGGACCCACGCCCCCGGTGGCTGGCGTTGCGAAGGCTTCCACGGGGCGCCATGGCTTCTTGCTCTAGGTTCCCACAGACGGCGCCAAGAAGTGTAGCGGCAGGAAAATGATTCCTAGGCCACGTACCACCTTCTCTATTTATTTGTTGGGAAAATCATCTCGCGTCCGTGGATGCCTGCAAATACTAGAAGCCAAAGAGGCATCAGAAGGAGCCCCGGGTGTTACCCTAGGGGACAACCCTTCGATGCTTAAGTCAGTGACTGGAAGCAAAGTGCAGAGGAGAGCAAAAGGAGAGAGAGAGAGAGATCGCAGGGGTCAGCTGTAGGCTCATAGGTAGCTTCTGGATGAGTGCTCGCCGCTCCCGGTGGACACTAGGTGAGTGCTCTCCAAGTGCTAAGGTCGCTGGAAGGAGACTTGCAGAAAGTGGGCGGGGTTTCCCTTCTTCTCTCTGTGTTGCTGGGCTAGTAGCTCTCTCCTCTGAGGTAGTGCTTTAGCAGAATGAACCACCGTGTCCCTCTCTATCGTCTGTCCCCCTTTTTATATGGGGTTGTCCTGGAGTGGAGACCTCATCCCTTAGCAGGGAAGGGCTTCTATAGTAGAGTAACGTTCCTCCACTATGATGGCAGGAATTGCCCGTTAGAGGGTGACTTTCCCGGCTCTGGCCGGTCCCTGGGTGAGTCTTACGGCGCTCATGGGGCGTGCTCGCCCGTTTACGGGGTCAGGGCCGAAGTCGTGGGGAGTAATGGTCGGTTGTCAGAGAATACCCCGACAGCGACTGCGCGTGGGCCGCGCTGTAGAATCCAAGGCTTTTCCTAGGCTGGGCCTTCTTTTACTGGGCCAGGTACGTGTGCCGGCTCTCTTAGGAGGGTCTGTGGCGCTCGTTCCTTTGTGGGCCTAGTGTTATTGGGCCACTGTTGGGCCAAGCTGATTTTACCCTCTTCAATTTCAAATGAGTTGTGTATGCAGGTGTGCCTCGGTGGAAGAAATAAAAAGGGGGTTGAATAAAAATACATGGCACATCAAGGTCAGTTAAACCCCACTCTTACTTATTCTTGTGTTGCTTACTTTATGGCATGTATAATTCTTCTCAGAGTTTCTGCATGATTGGTCAGAATGATTTTTTCTATTGCTGCTGAATACTATCTCATCAATTAATGCTCTTGATTGATGTTGTATTGTGATGAATGCTAAATTTCTGATCATCTGCCATATGCATAACTCATATAAGAATTTTCATGCTAAGAATTTATCTATGTTAGTCTGTCATGTTCATAATAGTTGCATTAGTCTGCACGACTCTTTGGTATATCAAATGGTCTGTTGGGAGACTGGAAGATTACATCAGTCTGGAAACCCACATCATGTGTAGAGGTTAGCCTCCACCCAGTACCAAGAGTCAAAAACACTACATGTAGTGTAATGTGCATTTCATTGCTGCATCACTGTGTACCTTTAGAAAAGAATTAGTGTTTAGCTGAAAGCACTGCACACAGTGAGGGGGAGCTGAGCTGAAGTTGTCAGATATTTTGGTTCATGGCTGATTGTCTGAATTTGAGTTTGCTAGTGCTGCTGGTTGAATTTGCTGATTTGTTGTATTGATAATGGGCTGCTGGCTATTGGTCTAGTCTTGCTATGATAAGTAGGTCAGTGATTGAAAAAGTTACTTCGACCTTAATGAGCTGAAAGGTCGATGAATATGACCTTACTACATGTTGGAACTCTGATTTTGATAATGACATTCTATGAATCATGTTAGAACTGAAACGAATAACACTTTAATCAATTCTATTGTGTGTCTTTGCTTCAAAACACAAGTTGTTGCATATCGATGCATAGTTTTGTCTGAATGCAATAAGGTTTTTAGCATCGTGCATGTTTGAAGTCTGTGCAAAGTCTCGTTCAGGCACACATATAGTCGGTGCATACCATGTTTACTCAGGCTCTAAGGTCCATGCATATAGGCCATCCAGCATATAGGTTGGTTAGTGCACTATTTGCTTTGTGCATACTATCTCGGTGCAGGTTCTCATTTAACTACATATAGGTTGGTGCAAGTTTAGTCATGGTCCGTGCACATTTTACTTAATTACATATAAGTCTATGCATATGCCAATAGGGTCTTTGCATATTTCCGTTCAGCATCTCATAGGTCCATGGATGTTCATGAGAAAACCACACGCATAGTCGGTGCATGTTTTGTCTTCCAAGGTCCGTGCAGAGTTTACTTCATATACAAAGTTTGTGCACTTGTCTTCCAAGGTCCGTGCAATCCTCTCTTAAGCACAGCAAAGTCGGTGCATGCTTTCATTTGTCCATATGAACTCGGTGCAATCTTTTGCATTGTGCATACGAAGTCTGTGCAAGTTTTTGCCTTAGGTAAAACTTGGTCGATGCATTGTTGCCGTGTGCCAAACAAGGTCGGTGCTAGTTGCACCTTGCGCATGAAATCCGTGTAGGTTTCTCCCTTGGGCATACAAGGTACGTGCACTTCACCATTTAGAGTCTGTGCACATTCACCACTAAGGTCCATGCTAGTAACACTAGGGTCTGTGCATCCTTTCATGATAGTTAGGATTAGGTTGGTGCACATCTTCCTTATGCATATAGTGAGTCTGTGCATATTTGACTTGTGGACTTTTAGAGTCCGTGCATATCTACTCATATGCTATTAAGGTCCATGCACTATATCTCATTCATGTGACACAAGGTCTGTGCACATCTCTCTTGTATAAAACAAGGTCCGTGCACACTTCATTCTTGTGCGATGCTAAGTCAGTGCATATATCCTCTTGTGCATACCTAACGTCTGTGCATGTCTCGCTATATGGTCTGTGCACATTTGTCCTATGCTATTCAAATTCTGTGTACACTTGCTTTAGGCAAATGGAGGTTTGTGCACGTTGCTACGTCTAAGCTTTAAGGTCTATGCAAAATCTACTCTTCCTAGTTCATAACACATGACTGTTATGTTTGTTCCTTGCCATGACAGGTAAGATCCATGATCAAACACCTTAAGGGCAGATCTAAAGAAGCACGTAATTTCGAACTAATGAAGGGCACGTGATCCCAGGCGTACACATCCTGGAGATTTAGCCACGTGGATTGTTATAGCATCATAACTCTGATACGTGGAACCTCAAAAGATCAGATCTACGTGAAAGTTTGTGTGAGAAACGTGGTATCCACACGCCCAACATTTGCGTAAAAAAGGGGATCGAAAAGCTTAGAAGAAGCAAGAGGATAGAAGAGAAGAACTAAGCTGATTGGGAGAGAGAGAGAAGATCTGAGTCCTCCGCCAGTGCTGGAACTTCCTATTTGAGAAAGAGAGAAAAGTCCAGGAAGAGGAGAGCCTGATTGATTAATCGTACCGAGTGTTTAAGTCTCAAAATTCTACTTCTACGGAAGCTACATTATAATTATTTCTGTGTGCTTGTTTTCGAGTTGAAAATTTTAAGATTGATACGCGTATTTTAAACGACGAACTTTCACGTTATTAGCATCTAGCAGAGCAACACGTGGATAGGCAATCGCACAAGGGACAAAGGAGTTTTTAGGTGGTTCAGTCTCAATCTTGAGGCCTACGTCCACCCCACACTCAAACCTGAGTGTGACTTCTGCTGACACATAGCTTGACCATTGATCCACAGCTTCGGAGACGAATCCCTACAACCGCTGACTAACAGCTTGAACCGCTGAGCTTCACAGCTTGCTAACAGCTGAGCACCATAGCTTGTTGTCCGAGTAACTGATCCTTGCCGCTGAGCATCACAGCTTGCTCTGCTGACTAACAGCTTGAAAAATAACGATGAAAGAAAAATACAAAGGACTGGAAAACGATAACTAGATATAGCATGAAAAACATATAGCTCAAAATGAGCAAACGATTCTAGACCTGATCTTGAAATCATAACTTCTACAGCGATCACTTCTTATCCCCTTCTCCTCTTCTCCAATGCTCTGTTCTGAAACTACTTCACCTTTTTGCAGCTAACTCTCACTCTCCAACACTTTTCTCTCAGACGCTTTCACTGCTCTCAATTTTCTCTTCTTCTTCGATTGCCTCCCCTCAGTGTATCTTCTTCTTTCTTCACTTTGAACTTTGCGTCTCTTCTTGATGATCGCCCTTGTCTCCTCATAGATCCCCCTTTACATATACCAGCGAACTGGATCATGTGGTCCCCGTAGGTTTCACTCCGACGTATAGAGGGAGGATTCCCACCAATGGCTTTCTCAGAAAAGTGGTTTGAGTGAATCCATGTGTCAGATTATGAAGATGAGGTGAGACCATGTGGCTAATCATTCTTGGAGAGCTGGCTACCTTGGATCACGTGTCAATTTATCTTGATTCTTGGATCACGTGATCACATAAGTCTCTATTACTCTCTGTCCTTTAAGTGTTTGACTAAATCCATGTCAATAAGAAATAAGTCATTTCGTTAAACACCTTTTTCATCATTATTGCTCTGTAGAATTCATACTTAGCCAATTTTGTAAAAATCAGATGCTCAGATCAACAAAAAGTATGATAATGCAGATGCCTTAAAGTGTGGACTCAATGCATAGACCTGAAGACCTGGCTTCTACATGTGCACCGACCCTAGACTCTACATGTGCACAGACTTAGACTCTTCATGTGCACCGACTCTTCATGTGCACAGACTCTACATGTGCATAGACCTTGTAAGGCATGTTAAAGAATGTGCATCGACCTTGTAGAACATGCTACAATACATGCATCGACTTGATGTGCACAATACTTACATGAGTGTCAGCCTTCTAGAATGAGTGTAAGGATGTGCATCGACCTTGCTTTACACAAGGTAGAACGTGCATCGACCTTGCTTTACATAAGGTACAACGTGCATCGACCTTGCTTTACACAAGGTAGAATGTGCATCGACCTTTCTTTACACATGGTACAATGTGCATCGACCTTGTTTTTCACAAGGTACAATGTGCATCGACCTTGCTTTACACAAGGTATAATGTGTATCGACCTTGCTTTATACAAAGTCACTCGTGCACCAACCTGATACACTACTGGTGTATGTGCACCGATCTGTGTGACTGCATGCGAGTACATGCATCGACCTTATGTTCAACGTGGTACAAGGATGCATCGACCTGACAGGATTAAGACATGTACATGCACCGATATATCAGACGTAAGATGAGAATGTGCATTGACCTGTCAGACTTAAGCCTAAAATGTGCATTGACCTAATAGACTTAATGCAAAAATGTGTACTGACCAGATGTGATGAAAAAGTGAATGTGCATCGACCTTATCTTACTAAGACTTGAACATGCATCGACCTTAATGACTAAGTGCCTATATGTGCATCAACCTGAATTTGACACTTAGACAAATAAACAGCTTGTTCTACATGAATGGTTCTTATCCAGTTCTGTCTCAACATGATTCATAGTATGTCATCATCAAAACCAGGGTTTCATCAAGGAAGGCTACCCCCTCCCCATCTTCTCCAAATCGTAGCTGGCCAATCGAGAGCTCTGGCCACCTCCTGGGTTTGATTCATCTGGTTCTCTGTATGTTGTTAGTCTTGCATTTCCCCTTCCCCATTTACATTCATATCATATTAGCATTTACTAGAACCTTGTCAAGAGGTTTTCCCTTAAATAGACAAGAAGGCGGGTGGTCGGGTCTCACAGAGCTCAGCAGGGCAAGTCTCACTCGGAAGAGCTTCCTCCTGGAGCCCCTCAAGCCTACGGGGAAGAGTCTACATCGGCATGCGCAAAACTGCACTCCTCGGTCTCTCGGATATCTCGCAAAAGCTCCTGGAGCCCCTCAAGCCTACGGCAGAGAATCTACATCGACACGCGCAAGACTGCACTCCTCCTTGGTCTCCTGGACCTCTTGCAAAAGTTCCTCCACTCTTCGGGAGGCCATCTACTCACGCTCCGCGAAGGTGGGCGAACTCCTCCCATAAAGATGCGAGCTCAGTCATCCAGGCGTCCTAAGGGAGACCAAATGCATGCATCTGGCACCGCTACACCAAGTTGAGGACCATTTGGCCGCTCCATCCCAAGGGCCGGGAAACTCCAAAGCAGCTACGAAGCCTCACCCGTTGAAGCTAAAACAAAGAAAGGAGACAGAATCCAATGAGTGTCCTTCCGAAGCAAAATGAAATGTACAGAATGTTGATGTACAAGTTATGATGCCCTTAGCTAGGGTGCACCGTACTTGAGTTTGTGGTGGATGGTATATGCCTCAGCCTGTGCACGGCCGACATCAACTCAGACCAACACGCCCTAAGGGCTGGTCTACATCAACTCTGGCTATCAAAAGTCAACGATTAGCTAGCTTCAACATTCGGCGACATACCTCAGTGGTCAGTCGACACATCAACATATTCGGCTATACACCTCAGTGGTCAGCCGACACATCAACATATTCGGCTACACACCTCAGTGGTCAGCCGATACATCTTCAGTGATACTTCAGCGGTCAGCCGACACAACGACTTTTGGCCAATGCACCCTCAAGGGTCGACCAATGTCAATCTTCAGCTATCACAACTTAACAATCAATCAACGACGACTCAGATGGATGCGCCTCTTCGAGACAGGCCTACATCAACTTCGGGCCAACAAGCCTCGCCGAGGAAGGCCGCATCAACTTCGGATCAATATGTCCTAAGGGCTGGTCCACATCAACTCTAGGCCAACAAGTCTCTCAGAAGCAAGTCTACAGCAACTTTAGGCCAACAAGCCTCTCCGAGGCAGGCCTACATCAACTTTGGATCAATATGCCCTAAGGGCCGGTCCGCATCAACTTTGGCTAATGTAACCCCAAAGATTGGCCAGCATCCAGTTTTAGGCCAATACGTCCTAGGGGATGATATACATTAGCTTTGGCCAATATAACCCCAAGGGTTGGTCGTCATCAACTTCAGGTCAAAATGTCTCGCCGAGGTAGACCCATATTACTTCTAGACCGGTGAGTCTTACTGAGACAAGCCGACAGCAACCCTCAGCTTTCTGGAAAGGAACGAAGCAGTGAGGTACAGTCCTACAACGATCTCCCCATGTCATGAAGACTAAGGAGAAATCAAGAATGTCAGGGCACGGACTGTCCGCCTCCGCCTTCGGCTTCGACGAATGCTCCGTGGGGAGCACTTGTTGCAACCAATATATATATATATATTCCCTACAATGATTGGGATGTATAGAAGGAAAAAATCATCATCACCTCCAACCCAACGCGGATGATAGTTTCCACGCGATGAGAGGTTGCGGGATCGGCGTAGCGCCACCACTCGAAGGATATCTACTGCATGTGGGCTCCATAGCCCGAGCATTGGCTCAGCCCAATGCGCTTTGTAGCGAGGAAATAAGCGCAAACCGAGATAAATCCATAGAGACCGTCAGGGTCATATGGTCTCGGGTGTTAATCCACACAAAAAGAAAATTTTACGGCAAAGAAGGAAAATAATGTGCTATGCACACCTTTCTCGCAGTCCCAGCGATGCGTACCGCGTCTCTCGGCATCGAAGAAGGCTCTCTCCCTCGACGGGCGGAGCAAGGAAGACAACGAACGAGCGCGGAGGAGCTCCTTTCCCTTCCACGTGGCTACAGCGGAGTCCGAGGCCAAAAAATCCCTTTCTACAGGGTTTTAACAAGAGGGGTGATCCACCCGGGGTGGAGGGACCCACCCGGGGTCATCCTCCCCCGGGCGGGCTCCCCCGCGGCCGCACACAAGGAAGGCAGTATCGGTTTCGGTACCGATTTCGGCCAGTTCCGAAATCGATACGTACCGATTTTGATACCGGTATCGGTTTCAGCCGAAACCGGTTGAAACCAGTTAAAAAATTAAGAAAAAATGATGATCATGTCTGGTTT
Source organism: Amorphophallus titanum (assembly GCA_024336825.1). Classification (NCBI taxonomy): domain Eukaryota; kingdom Viridiplantae; phylum Streptophyta; class Magnoliopsida; order Alismatales; family Araceae; genus Amorphophallus; species Amorphophallus titanum. Next base: position 498,338 of record JANBPO010001167.1, read on the forward strand.
CGGCCGAAACTGACCGGTTTCAGAGGTAAAACCCCTCCCCCTTTCCTTATCTCCCTCTTTCATTACACTCCCTCACTCTCTCTCTCCCTTTCTCTCCCACATTCTCACTCTCTCCTCCTTCTTCACCCATGGTGACTGACAGTGGCATGGAGGCGAGGTAGCTATGCGACCTGGGCAATGATCGGCGTGGACGAGAGCAAGCATTGGGCGGTGGAAAGCGGTGAGGCATTTCATGGGTTTCGTGAATCGATCACGTGAATTGCGATGTTTTGAGCTTAGATCGGTGTCCATTCTTCGTAGTTTGTTCGTAAGAGGTAGGGGATGAATTCCTACCCTTCTTTTGTAATCCTATCATGGTTTTAAGTCAAATCGAGCGAGAAAGAGGGGGTTTCCATTTGTTATGGGAAAAAGCATGTTTTGGGACTAGTGGTGATTTTTGTCAGATTGGGTAGCAATTTCTTGTTTAAATTCATGTATTGGGTGGTTTAAGACTCGGGGAAGGGTCCCTAATGTTTTCCTTCTCGATCAGGATCGAGTGGGGCCTGGACGGGTACCCCATGGTGGGGTTCTATCGGCTCTCTACCGGAATCCATGGATCAATTGGTCGGATCGGTCGATCAGTCCGCCTAGCCTCGGTATAGGTAATAGGGTGCCCACACCGGTCGACCAGTGTGCCTGGTCGGTTGACCGACCATTGCACTGGTTGATCGACCAGAGCAGGTCAGTCGACCGACCCTAGTTGTTGGTCGATTGAGCCTGTGGGTCAGTCGACCGATTTACTATTCGGGCTCCCCTTTTTGGGTGGTTTGACGTGTCATTCGCTCGAGTTTGATAGTTAATGATTTTGGGGTTAAAATATACTTAGTAATGGATCATTGCAAGACGATGACATTTGAATTGAGGTCACCGGGGTGTGGTGACTTGGGGTTCTATTTTTGGGTGTATTTGGGTATGAGGTTTCCCCGTTGAGTGTTCTTAGGTGAGTCTTTGGGGTCAATGTTTCTAGGCTTTTTGCCGGCCTTGTGTGACGACTCGAGGGACGTGTGGGCGTGAGTAGTTCGGGCCAATTTTTGCTACTTTTTGTCTGATCTTGTGCCACGGCTTGGGGCCGTATTCTGGTTGATTTTGAGTATGTGCGTGGGCAATCTGATGGTTTTCGTGAGACTATGAGTTTACTATTTTACCATAGTCTTGCCCTGGGGGCATTTTGTGGACGGAACTGGGGAGGACAACTGGTGTGCGCAATGCTCGTACAACAAAGGTGAGGACAGCCTAAAGTGTAAAGTGCCTTGGTTAGGACAACTGTATGTCACTGATGGACGCAGGGGCGAGTACCCCGTGTCAGGTTGCAGGACACGGCCGTGCTGATGGGTGTAGAGGCACGGACCCTAGCCAATCCTAGGGAGAGGTGTGCATGTGTGTCTCCGCCCCACCTGAGGATAGGGTGTGAGCCATTTGCGTGAGACATGAGAGATGGACGACCGAGGTAGAGATATCGACAGCATTGTCGCGGCCCTCCCGGCAGTTGAGGTAGAGCTTGCATGACGGAGGGATCATGGCTCCCCTCTTTGTTCTTGACCGAAGTTTATCCGGATTGAGGCCGTAGTCCTCCCGAGGGTGGAGGTTACCCCTTTGACTGCATAGTCTAGGCTGTGGCTCCCGTCAGCAAGGATGGGCCTTCACGACAGAGGTATCATGGATCCTTCCTAGTAGCATAGCTGTGGGTTGTCATTGGTTTGACAGTTCCAACCTTGAGGTCCAGGTGTTCCCACTAAGGTTAGGAGTACCTTACAACACACTGTTTCTCCAATCTCCGTCGTTGCTACTCTTGTTACTGTAGTTGCTACTGTTGTTATTGTTGTTGTTGCATTTCTTGCTGCTGCTATTTTTGTTATTATTCTCATTGTTTACTATTGTTATGGTGGTGGGGATCCGTAGGACCTCTACTGAGCCAATGAGATGAGACTCATCCCTTTCTCTTTTCAGGGTTAGAGTGCCTCCACGTGGCTCGGAGGCCTTGAGCAACACTATTATTGTTCTAGTGTCGCCAGTCTTCTCTAGCCGGGGTATGCCCCAAGACTTCGTACTCTTCTTTTGTTGAGCTATATTTTTTAGACTTGTACATTTGGATTATAAACTATGTAAAAAATATTATATAAATCTATTTATAAATATAAGCTCTAATTTTTACATTTTATTACTGCATTCATTGTAAATTCCCATAGACTCCCGTGACACTAATTCTAACCCACCTTCGGTACAAAGCGTCGTCTAAGATGACAAAGCATCGGGCTTGGTACTTCAATCTCCGAGCTTCCTGAGGGTCATGAGGTGCCTGGGAGTCTCGGAGCCAGAAGCCAACCTTGATAATACATTCTACATGCAGAGTGAAATGTTTGTCGACCTGATTATGCATGATAGCCTATATGCATCGACCTTTATGCTACAAACTGAAATGTGCATCGACTTGTTTATGCATGATAGCCTATATGCATCGACCTTTATGCTGTCAAACAAAATGTGCACAGACATCATGCTGACTAACAGAACATGCACCGACCTGTGTGAAGGTGTGAATAGGGATATGCATCGACCTTATGACACACCATGTCTGCATATGCACTGACCTTATGCTCTCAATGCAATAACATGCATCGACCTTATCTACAGTTGCTAGCCAACTAGCATCGACCTTCATGCAATGAGATGAACATGTGCATTGACCCTGGTATGAAAATGCTTGGACCTTCTGAAGGTGCTCAGACCTTTTACATGCATGCGCTCTGACTAGTGAAGGAGACTTTATACATATGTTGAGACCTGAACGAAGATGCTCAAACCTGACAAAGACTCTTATGCATGTGGACTGACTATCAACCTGTGAAAAGAGTTTGTGCACACAACTTGTTCGGTAAAATAAATATGCATACAACTTGTTTGATTAAATGACCAGAATGTTTAAATGTGCACAAATGTTATATGCAAGTGCTCCGACCTGCATATGCAACACTACAAGCATGAGATATGAATGTGCAGTGATTTCTTGATGACTTTGACGTAACCTTTTGCCTTATTCTCAGAGCCTCTAGCAAAAATGCAATGTATCACAACCAAATACAACAGCAACAATAATGCAACAATGCTAGGCATCATCAAACCATAGAACCAAAATAATGCAACATCAATGCATATGACAACATGCTTAGATGAGTCATAGTGTTTGGCATCATCAAAACCAAAGGGGTACAACATGACCCACGATGCACACGGAGGTAATAGACCCCAATGCGGATGTGTGAAGCTATGACTTGTGGATTGGTCGATGCCTGGGGCCAACATGTACATCAACTTCCATTGCCAGCCTAATCCCTTAGTAAGGTCTTCTAATGTATCAACATAGTGACAAGACTAGAATGTTGTGTTGAATGAGTTGACGAGTACTACTTGTAGTGCAGGGTCCATGGATGGATAGCAAGGAGTTCTGGGGACCAAGCCTTTCTTAAGCTAGCTAAGAAGTGGCTCATCGATGATTAGCTTCCTTGGTAGAAGCACGGGTAGCTCTGGCTGAGGTGACTTCAAATAAAGATCGAAAGGTGAGGCTTGTCGCAAAGGATCTCTCATGGGCGGGGAAAGAATGTCCTCTATGATGGGGAGAGGACCATGGGATGGCACCGGGTTGTGACTACTGGCCATTACCTCCTTAGGCTCGGGCTTGGGTTCATCCTGTCTCGGAGGTGGGCAAGGGGAAATCAGAGACTCAATATGAGCACACCTCTTATCCAACCAATCCGAAAAGATTTGCAAGAGTTCGGCAAATGTGGGACTTAGGGTGGGGGCTTCATGGTGGATTTTCTCATAATAACTCGGCCTAGTCTTGGGTCTACGCTCAGCTACATGCGGGACCCTTGGCCTCCGACTGTGACCTTCCTAATGGGAGGTGACTGGGTGGGGTCGGGTGGAGGTGGCTGGGTGGGACAAGTAGATCTTTCTAAGCTCCTTCTATATTTCTCACCATGACTCAATGGGCCATTACCTCCTAATTTCCCTCAAGCATTCAATGCATCTCCACTTCTCGGTAGCTTCGTGAAGAAGCCTCTCTTTGGCAAAAGAGAATTACATGGCCTCGGACATGGGGTAACAATCAAAATATTCATCTATGGAAGCTTCCCAATGTAGGTAGTACCTCGGGACCTTGGAGCCATAAAAGTCTGAGGCTTCGGGCCTACAGAAGTGGAGGGGATGGTTGCCAAGTCCATGGGTGTCATGTAACCAGTGATATTGCCTGGGCGACTTGGAGTCCATTGAAAACTGTGGGAACGCTACATGGTGGACATGTGGTGGAGCTAAATGAATGTGAGACAACTCTAGAACCTAGACTTAACCAATATCCAGTACGTGGCGGAGATATCAATCCGAAGACCAATCTCACGCAAGGAGGCTACCTTCCAAATAGGCTTAACCTATCTTTCCAGTAAAGGTTGGAGGTTTCTTAATAATTGGGGTAGTTGAGTGGAGGCTTGATTTATGGCCCCGACAGAGGCACTTTCTTCATGCCATCCCTACCCTCTCTCCAGTTCCTAGATGGAGGTAATAGTGTTTATTTTTTTATTTTGAACTTGGTGCTCCGGTAGTGGATTATTAATAATCCCTATATTTGGCTAGGGTGCAGGACCTTGCTGTTGCTACTGACCTTACTGTTGCTGCTGCAGACCTTGTTGCTGACGCAGAGGCCTTCTCGCTTTCATCGAGGCCACGACCTTTCTCATTTCATCCCAGTCTATACCTTATTGGTTATTTAAATCATATATATAGTCCTTGAAATGGACACAGTGGGTTACACTGTGACCCGGCTGCCTATGGAAAACACAATAACATGAGGTATCAACATTTTGCAGCCAGACCCTTCTTTCTCTTGGTAGGACAAGCAGATTTGTGGCCATGAGGGCGTTAAAAATATCGGGGAGGCTTTCGGGTAGTAGAGGGTATTCGGTTCTTTTAGGGCCTATGGGCCTTCTCGGCTGTTGGGGATCATAAGTAGAAGGTGGGGGTATGTTATGGTATTGCTGGGAAGCAGGGGGATTGTGTGGAACATTTTGGTTTGGTGGAGGAGGTGGAGGCCAAAAGGGTTGCATAGGATTGTTTTGTTGAGGAGCTTGTGGTTGAGGTGGTTGCAAGGGTTGGGGGTTGGATGAACTGTAGAAAGATGCGGGATTGCCAACTACTCCTACCAGGTCATTGGTAACAGTCCCCTCGGTTGTGGCACCATTGGGGTTAGCATTGTTGTTCTTCCTTATCAGCCTCAGCCTGGGTTCAAATATGCCTATGATAGGCGAATCTTTCATTTGAGTTTGGATGTACCTAGCCCTTTCATATAATTTCTCCATTGTACTGAGCTTGTTCGTCAAAATGTGTTGGAACTGTGAAGTTGCATTGGAAATGATCATCTTTACTTGTTCCGGCATTGACAATGTATCTTTCAATTTCTCGGCCATGCCCCTCCATCTATTAGCAAACTACATGAAGTCCTCATCGGACATCATCTTCTCGGCAACAAGGTCGGAAATAGATAAAGACGGGCCAACACGGTCCTAATACTTCTGTAAAAACTTTCTTTTTACTACATCGAAATCTCCGGCCTCGGTGGGTTCTAATGAATAAAACCATTCAAGTGTCGGACCACCCAAAGACCTTCTAAACAAATAGGCCAACGATGCTTTGTTATTTTGCCAAAAGGAAGTCTCATATAAAAAGTCCTTCAAGTGGATGAATGGATTGCCCATTCCATTGTATTGATAGAAGTTTGACATTTCTGATGACGGTAGATGAAATGGTGGCATGATAGGTACAGCCACCTCTGGAGCATCCTTAGAAGCAAACAGCTTCCTAATTTGCTCTTCCATGCTAGCAATCTTTTGGAGCAGCATCGTGCTTGTATTTGATTCGACTGGGGCCGGTTGTTCGGGAAAAGAATTTGGCATAGGTCGCTTGAAGAACTGAGGAGGTGAGGTTTATTGTGGCCTAGCCGTAGAATGACTTGCCAGATGGGCTGGCGTGATCATAACAGGGGTCCTCGGATGAGATGGGACCCTTTGGGAGACTGCTTGGTCATCGGGGGTATTGATCTGAAGGCCACCTATGGCCTGCGGGGGATTAGAGGAGGACGAAGGGACAGACTTCCCTTTAAGGGCGGCTTGCACCACCTGACGTTGAGAATCATCCAATTGGGACAGAGCATTAATAAGATCATTGATATTAAGAGACTGGGAAGTGTTCCCAGAAGTAAGGGGCTGAGTTTGGGAAGGGGGATCGGTCCCTTGAGTGGTGGTGTCCACCATGTAGATTTGGGGATGAGAAGTGGGGTAGTTCCCCTCGGATTGAATGAAGCCTTGAGGGAAGGCCTCATGCTGAGCAAAATTGTTGAGAGGGACCTCTTGAACTTAGTTATATTGACCACCCTCATAACCGTAAGAATACTCTTGATCGGCCATTTGAACAATTTAACCTGAACGGAGCCTCATGATTACGATGAGAAATCAATGAAGTAGACAAAGTATAATTGAAGAATAAACACTTCAAGTAAATGATCAAATGAACCGTCAAACAAGTTGTAATGATTAGGGAAATTTTTTAGCGTTCTCTTGCGCTTAAGAAGGATGGATTTTAATGGTGTGCTTCAACCCTCAATTCAAAGGAGATCCTAGTGATTTTGGGGTGTGAGCCGAATTTCACATTTTGATCTTGTTTTTGGGGTTTGAATGGGTCCTCTCGGTGCTAGAGAGGCCGGGGAACGGTTTCCCCTTGTTTTCCTCGTCACCTGGGGGTGATTAGGGCGTGGAATGGCGTGCATTTTTTTGCAGGGTTCACCGTTCTCGGGCTCTGGTGGAGATTGCGGTCGCCACAGTGGTCCCGTTCTTCGAGAAGGTGACGTATCGCGTCACCACGTTCATCGGGGAAGATGAATAGTAGGGTGGTTAGGGTCGCGGTGGTGAGACCAACAGTGACTGGGTCGCGGCCGCCAGCCCCGTTGCGTTCAGCGGTTGACGCGACTGGGGGACCTGTCGCGTTCGCGCATGTCGCGCAAGTTCTTCCGACCGCGTTCGCGTGAAATCACGGTCGTCACCCCCCACCGCGTTATGGCCACGGTTGTCGCCTAGGTCGCGTTAATCAGAGTCGCGACCAGGGCGGTGGTCGCGTTAGCTGGTGGTCGCGACCAGGAAGTGGGGCGCGTTAATGTTGAACGCGCCCTAGGTCAGCAGTGCATTCATGCCATGCAGGCCGGGGTGTGTAGAACACGACTGATTGTGTTCCCCTTGGGCCGTGGGCGTCCCGGACACCCTGGGGGTACTGTGACCATGTTTTCGAGTGTCTAGAGGTACTATGATTCCTCGACTTGCGCGCCTGAGTGTTTCAGAGGGTCCGAGTGACACCGTGTGTTTTGGACTTCTGTGTTTTTGCTAGATCGAGTCATCGTGTATCAGTATGAGTGCGGAGGGCCGTTCCCGCAAGACGTCTGTTTCCCTAGGAAGCGATTCCTAAGTGGGCCACGTGTTTGGCCTTGGACTGTGAGTCCAGTCACCCAGCTTGGGGCTGGGGGATTCTTGAGTTTCCCTTTAGGGAAAGAATTAACTCGACAGCTCGTGAGTTGTCTCGGTATTCGTGCTATTGTGATTTCAAACCTAAGGATTAGGTCAGATTGTCGACGCTGTATTGTCACGTGCGACGGTCTTAACCCGAGTCGTGTGACTCAGAGACCATTGGGTTTGGTAGGTCTATAAGACTATCCAAGGTCCGGTGGCCCTGAGCCACCTATTACTTCGCGTACTCGTGATTGGTGCGTGTGTGATTTTCGGTGTTCACGTTAGTGACCCCCCACTAGTTGTGACTTTCCTACGCACGCTGGTGCAGACCCACTTGGGAGCGGTGGACAGCTTTCGCGGTGTGACGATTTTTAGGCTGGCCCTCGCCTTTGCAGCCTGAGTCTGGGCTGGGGGGGAACCAGCTAGAGGACCCGACTTAGAGCACATAGTCTGTGTGTGCACACGTGGTTGGGGGCTACAGACCCGCGCTGACAAGCGCAACCCCAGCTAGTCCTTGTTCCGAGTTCTGGTTACTGTACGGTGTCTCAGTTCCCACTGGGCAGGAGGGAGACACCTGGTAAGACATCAGTGGATACATCCGGCCTTGCTTCTAGTGGGCAGGTACTCCCGTCAAGTGACATGAGCTTCTAGTGACTCGAGGTTCCGTTTCCCGTCTGCGAGACGTGGTTTTGTGTGTAGTTTTCGGGTGTTTCCCTGATGTAGAGGTCTAGAGTCTCTGGTGGGCGTTACCGAGAGTTTTCCCTAGACGGTGTAGGGTTCACGACGGTGAGATTGTGATGGTTTTCCCAGGCCGCGTGGTCTTCAGTTGGGCCTTAGTCAGCGAGGACAGGTCTCCACGACAGGGTTGACGCGATGTTTTCCCTGGCAGCGTGACCAGGGTGGTTTGTCGTCCGGTGGTCCCCCGACTGTGAGATCGGGGTGTGTTTTTCAGTGCCGTAGGAGCAGCTGTAGAGCTGAGGTTTTACCGGCTCCCAAGTTTTTTGTATGGAAGTTCCCCTGTTATCGTTGTTATCGTTGCTGTTGCTACTCCTCCTGTTGTTGCTGCTTTCTGTACCGCCGTTGTTTTCGATTGGAGTTCCGCGGGACCCCTACTGAGCCAGTAAGACGAGGCTCACCCCTGCTTTTCAGGTGTGGCGGTTCTTCCTCGAGGTTCGAGGGTGCTGCGCGGAGGTTCTTAGTTGCTAGCTCGCTGGGTCGAGTGTTCACTTGGCATTGGGTACGCCATCTTGTCTTTAGACTGTACTTTTGTTGGACTGAACTCTGTTGTAGTTAGATTATTTATTTCTGTTAATTGTCGGATTGTCCTACTTTATTTCTTATTTTTGTGACGTCAGGAGACATCCACAGGACAGCGGGCAGACCACAAAGTCAAGCCAAGACATTAGAGAACCAACACAATGGAGAGATCGACAAATTCCACAAGTGGCAATACTGACACCACGAACCCTACCAATAAGGCAACACGATCGTAGCATATCTTCTAAAGTCTTAATCATCCTCCTAGACTGACCATCAGACTGTGAATGACATACTGAGAACTGGAAGCTATCTCTGAGCCCATCGCTTTCTGAAAATAGCGCCAGAGGCCAAAAGTAAATCGTGGGTCACTATCTGTCACAAGGGAAACTGGAATTTCATGCAATGGCACAATAAAGCTCGGCCAACTGCACATTCCAAGGAATCTTAAGCTGTAAGAACCTAGCTGTCTTAGTTAGACGACCAACCAATAGCCAGACTCCACAGAAGCCCTGAGAAGTCTGAAATGAAATGGCAAGATGGGATCCATGGGCTCCACTCAGAAATTACTCAGCAACAACTAGAACATAAAATCTGCCACGGAAGTAGACGACCTATGACATCATACAATAACACAATGCGGGACAAATCAGAATCTGCCTGCTGAACCACCTTGATCTGCTGAGATACGACTGAAGTCATAATAAGATTGGCGCACACAACAGTCATCGGATCAGAAGGAATGTCCAGGCTGTAAGACTCACAAGGAAAATGCTAGAAGATTCTTATGAAACTTAGCTAGCAGAAAAACCGTCGCCAAAATCTGGCAAACCAGATACGTTAGCTTAGAATCCACCAAGGAATTAGGCCAACGCCTCGCTCCATTTTCCATGCCAGCACGCTCCTATGTCAGTCCCACCTCATCCCTTAGTCACCTCGGCACGGTCGCGCACCCCGCATCGAGAAGGAAAAAGGAAAAAGAACGAGAGGAAGAGAGTGAGAGACGTGAGTGAGGAGATAGGAGAGAGAGAATGACATATAAAGCAAGAAATCAGGACTCTTCCTAAGTTTAGAAAACCTAAGTTTTACGATCAAAAATCCATGAGGATCAATCCATACCGATCCAGATATGGACGAAACTTACAGCTCAGACAAATCCCATGTCAGCACCGGACCACAAATTCAATCACGTCAGTTCTCAATCAGATATTACATCTGATCGAGTCACAAGTTAACTCTACCCAGAAAAAGGGGAGTACAGCCAAGCTAACCGACAAGTTCACGGTGCACACAGTGCCAAGACAGATTCACAAAAAAATAACAGTAAAATGACAACAACGATAGCAACAGCACTTGCAGATTCCCAGCTTCGTACAGGACACAGAACCATGGAACACAACTGTAAGCTGGGCCACATAAAGGCACGATAACAGCTGAACACACGACTATAAGGAACTAGTCATGCATCAAGTAGTTTACCAAGAAAGACCCACAACAACGATAAAGACAACCTTGGGAAACGCATCTCAAGAACCACGATCACGCCTCGAGAATACAACGCCCAAGAAAAATTACAAAGAAGCGAAGGGTACTCAACCAGCTGATAAGCCGACAGATTCCCCAATGTTCTGTAACACTTGTGCGAACACCACAAGACTTCCTATAACCACGGTACAATAACTAACAACATCAAGGCATAGGAAGCCAAGATGAAGTCACATCGAGAAAAATGATTCTCTCGATCGACTAGAATCTTGCAACAACGATCCTTGACCTGTGGGTTGTCAGCCCACATGCTTCCACTGTGCAATCATACAATAGACAACGCACACAGGCAACAAGCATACCTCGGCATCCCCATCTCAGTACACACCCGACGCCATCGTAATTCATGAAACTACAATATAACACGTCTCGAGTACTGATACTGCTAACCACAGATCACAAATTGCCTGAGTGCAACCCAAAGAGAGTACCAGCTTCAGCACAAAGCACAATGGAACGCCATTCTCAGCTTACCTTTACATCCTGAAAATAATTACTGAACCTTCATAACACATCGGTCGTCAGACACGACACGACGAACATGGTGCACAATGGCTCTTAACATAAAAATTGGGTCCAAAGCCAAGCAACCATCAACAAAGAGCAGATCAGGCTCAGAATTAACACAGGCCACACTTAAGTAGACACAGGACAAATGCTTTACGAAGATAGCATTTCCTAGGCTTTCCTCGATAAGACTCCACCATACCAGATGAGAAGAATTAAGCTCACTATCAATAGCTCACCAAGAAAGGAAATTCCAAGGTTCGCCTACTAGCGTCTCGTCTACGATACCTACAGACAGGTAGAGACTAAGACACTGTCAGAACCAGAACAGTAACCAAGTCACGAGTGACTAGACAGGGGAATGCCCATCGGCATCAGTCTAAAGCCCCTGACCACGTGTGCACACACTGGCTTTTGCCTAAGTCAGGCCTCTAGCTAGTTTTCTCCCCCCGTAGGATGCAACAGTAACTGCGGGAGTCGATGAAGACTAGCTTAAAAATCGTGAACTGGAAGTGCCCCGCTATAAAAGCCGTCACGCCGAAGCGTGCCGTAAGGCTACGACTAGCGAAGGCTCACAAGACACGGACTCCAAAAATACAAGTGTCGAAGTGCATACAGGTAAGAGTGTGCTGAAACACGTACTTCGAAGCACCAAAGGCTGCAAAGGAGACTGCCAATAGACTCAGGACAAGGCGACCAGACCTACAGCTACAATGGTCCCCGAGTCCTACAACTCTGAGTCAGGATCATCACACATAACGGAACAAGCTGCCAATCAGTCTAATCCTAAGCCAGGAAAATGACGCTCTGAGTAAATGACACACGGAGACCTGAGGGGATGTCAAGAACCCTCAGCACACTTGGCTACGCAAATCGAGGTAGAGTGGTACCTCACGACATCTAGAACAAATGTCTCGAATTGGACAAAGCCACCGAGACATGACAAGACTACCTGTCAACCACTAGGTAACCCCGGGTTGACCGGAACCAAACATGACACTGACACAGTAACACATCCACCGTACGACAACACAAACAGACAGAACCAGCAAGAATAGGAGTGGCGGACGATGACAACACTCTGGGTAGAGCAACTTGTTAGTCAACCACTAGGGGAAACCCAACAGTCAAGAGACAATTGCTACGTGACCAGAGACACGGACAATGGTAGCTCCTAGATTGAGTCGTTAGGGTACTGTCGTAGTCTAGGAAAAGACCACAGCCAGTCAGCTAAGCCGACCAATCCAGACAACCATCGACAGATAGACACCGCCCTAAACAAGGACATAAGACAGACAGACACAGAACACAGCACAAGCAAACGGTCAATACGGCAAACATGACTATAACGCGCCGGCATAGGGGCGCTATACCCACATAATGCACCATGAGAGGGGCGTTATGCCAACCAAACCTGAAACCATATACAAATGATATGACGCGCCAGCATAGGGGCGTTATATCAACATAACGCATCAAAACATGTGCGTTATGCCCAACAGACCAACATACTAACAAAACGAAGTATAATGGACCACATTAGGTGCGCTATGCTATATAACACACAAGGGTAGGTGCGTTATGCCCAACAGACGCAAAAACACATTAACAACAAACCGAGGGCACATAACGGACCACAACCCATCCGTTATAGCCACAAAACGCACAGGGTAAGGCGCATTATATCAACTGCCTTACCTAGCCACAACATCGGTCAACGAACCATAACGAATCTGCACCTGAGCGTTATATTAACCATAACGCGTGGGGAGGATTCTGTTATGCTAACCGACTGACACAGTCTTTGAGGTAAAACACGGTCATCGAGGGGACTGACATGACAGTCAGCCTCAAAAACCACCCGACCATAACGCACCTGGACAGCGGCATTATGCTCCACATAACGGACCAGGCTTGGTCCGTTATGCTCCAAGACCTCCGAAGACAAAAGCTGATGAACGATGCATAACGGTCTATCGGGGGATCGTTATGCATATAACGGCCTCTGGTAGGACCGTTATGCCCATCCGACGATGAAAACGGTGAAACACCCGAATCGGCCCGTTCCACGCCCCATGCACGCCGTAGCGCAGGGGAAACACACCGAAACAATGGGAAATCCCTCAACGATTCCAAAAACACCACATGCATGTGACAAAATGCACTAAATCGCGAGATCCGAGTGATTCAGACGAAACGACCCAAATCGAGTCACCGGGGTTCCCGGACTCCTATCGGCCCCAAAGGACAACCAATCGACACGAAATTGGTGGGGTTGGGATCCTGACATCCCAGCGGTCAGTTTGACACTAACTACATCGCGAAAGGTTGTCATTTTTCGGCCAACCCTACAAACCTCAAAAACTACAGTTTATGCTAAACTGGCTCGATTTCCCCCAATCGGCCACGATACTACGCACAGAGACAGGGAAAATGTGCAGAACGCGGAGGGGGTCCATCTCCCTACCTCCACCGACGAAGCCGAGCGCAATGTCTAAGTCCAAAATATGCACGGACCTTATACATGCATGGACTTATGATTTCATGCCTTAACCTTATATGATGCGCCTTGAAGACTCTGCACAGACTTTAGTTCTGCTATTAGGTGGAATGTGCACGGACCATGCACGAACTTTCTGAAGGGAAGCTCAGACTCTACAAAGCTAAGGCAGAAGAGCTCTGAACAAGGAAATGTGTTGCCCACCATCAGAACAAGGTTGTTGGCTATCATCAAAATAAGGTTTACAACACCTACCTTCCTGGGTTCCACTTTGTCCTCTCGCATTTGCCGCAGGAGGTTGAAGCGGTTAGCAGCGGGTACCGTAGGGATGATCCGTTCCTGGGGTATGATTGGTTCACCCCCATTGAGGTGAATCCATAAATCACTGACAAGAAGGGTCATCTTGGAGTTACTGGTCGCGGTGGGGAATTATCTGCCTTTGCGGCTACGGCGACACTTCTTCTGGGAAGCCGAAGAAGACCCCACTCCGAGGGGGTAGACTGAGAAGACCCGACCTGTAGCAACTGGCGGCACAAGATCATCATCCAAAAATACTGGGATCGGCCCCCAAGACATGAAGTCTGTGGTGGAAGCTGATGGCTGGGTAGCTCGGGGGTAAGCCTTCGCCCGAGCCAACAAAAGTGTTGCTGACGCTCCAGACGACGCCCTTACATCAGGAACCGATATAGTTGGAGGTGCTGGAGTGCCGGCGACCTAAGGCTGCGAGTCCGTACCCAACGCTGGGGAGACAAGAGAGTGGGGTGGAGGCCCCACACCCAATGTCGAGATCGTCGCGTCCCAAAAAGGAGGACCTGTGCTGAGAGTCGACGCCACTGAGGAGTAGGGGACAGAGTCTTGTGATGGGGTTGAGAGTCCCGAGGCCTGACGTAGAGAGTCTGAGCCGAGAATTGACCTTGAGAGATCCCGGGGTCATGTGCTCGGTCTAGGTACGGGAGGGCCTCGAGCCAGGTATTGAAAACCTAGGTCAGATGATGACCCTTTGGAGGTCCGGGGGAGTGCTGGGGAGCCTTGCCCCCGGGTCAAGAGACTCGTGCGAGAGGCTGGCTTGACTGGAGCTTGGGACTGAGCACCTGAGCAAGATGCTGGGAGGCCAGGCACCCTAGGGTAGAAACCCATACCGGATGCTGGCTTAATTGGTGCTCGGGGCTGGAGGCTCGAGCAAGCTACTACAGTAGAGACCGAAACCCGGGGCGTAAAGCCCGCACTGGGAGTTAGTCGAGACTGGGCCCGAGAGTTGATGTTTGCCCGGGTAGAAGCTGGTCCGAGGCCCTTAAGGGGGCGGGTGGTAGAAGACTCGAGCCTGACGCCCGAGCGGGTCGTTGATGCCAAAAATTGGTGCGACGCCTCCATTGTGTCGACGAGCACAGGGACTGAGGGTAGCTACGGAGCAGCCACAGGGACCACACCCAAGAAGTAGGGTGATCCGACGACTGGGGCGAAGTTGCCGAAGGCGATCGACACTACCAAGTAACCCACCCGCACATGGGTGGCGATGACGATGTGACCGTAGGTAACGGCCACCATGGCTGCTGCAGTGCTGGATGGTGCAGAGGTGACGGTCGTTGTCGATCGTCGAGTGCGATCTGGCAATTGAAATGCAAATTGGAAGCCATTGGAAAGTGCGAACAAGTGCTCTCCTCTGCCTCTCCTGTAAAAATAGAAAAAGGGCACCAGGACTTTAGGACTGGCACATGCTTTCTCTTTAGCAAAAAGAAGGAAGGCGGGAGACGTCCCACTAGGCTTGCCATCCTTTTGCTCACGCACGTCGCGTCGTGCGCGGCGGTAGTGAGTGTGTGTTCGGTGACCAGACTGAGGGACATGATAAGGCAATAGGGGAGACACTGAGCTCCAATGTGCTTCAGGCACCCCCTTGCTACGGCCGTATCCTTTGCAGGGTGGCACCGTGCACTCACCGTTTATGAAAAGTCGAGGGAGGTCCGAGTGGCATGAGAGGTTTCCTAGTTTTAGGGGAAACATGGCTGGGGTGCAGACATGCCAGTCGATTTCTCGACAATCACCTGGGGAGCCAGGGGTTGATCGGGAAGCGTCACCAGGATGCGGCACGTGGGCCTGGGAGGCGGGTTACACGTGGATAAGCGGGAGGTTCCACATGTGCGAATGCGTAGGCGATTGTAGGGGATAATGTATTGGATGTCTTTCCCCACCGACCGCAAGTAGTCGATGTTTATTTACTGTCAGCAAGTCAGCATCTATGTGGTCTATGAATGTCTGTTGTGAGTCTAGCATGCTTATTCACTGCTCTGATTGATTGTGTTTCTTGATAACCCTTACTTAAGCTAAACAATATGATTTCATCAAATCTATCTAACGTAGGGTGCTGCCATCATCAAAAAGGGGAAGAATATTGTGTCTCCTTTAGAATTGTTGAGCAGTTTGGTGACTGCTATATTTTTAAGTGATTTGTGTTTTGAGTGATTGGCAACAATAGAGTTGACTTTGTTGACTTTATTTTGACCTTGGTTACACTGTGAATTTTGATTAATTTTATTTAAGAAAGAATCATTATATAGTCACTTATGCATATCACGTTTCACACCTTAACTAAGGTCGATGCATGTTTTACTTTAGGTTAACTAAGGTCAATGCACTTTCCTGTTCCAAGTTTAATAGTTCTGTGCACATGTTGGTGGTCTTCATTTTAGGTCAATACACTTTCTGACCCATGGTCGACCTCAATATTCATAGTGATCACATAGAGTCAGTGCTAGGTACATATCATGCTCATATAAGGTCTATGCTAGTTGAAATAAGGTCGCTGCTAGTTGCATTCATGCATAATCATGCATCGATGCTAGCACAACATGTCTTGCATAACAACTATGTGCTAGTTGAAATAAGGTCGGTGCCAGTTGCATTCATGCATAATAATGGATCGACGCTAGCATAACATGTCTTGCATAATAGGTCGGTGCTAGTTGCTTTGCATACATATAAGGTCGATGCTAGTTGCCATGATTGCATAAGTGAGGTCGATGCTAGTTGCGTCGCTCACATAATGTGGTCGATGCTAGTTTATGCACAAGGTCGATACTAGCTCGATGTGGTCGATGCTAGTTTCTGCACAAGGTCGATGCTAGCACGATAAGGTCAGTGTTAGTCTGTCATCTCTCTCTCGTCTATACTGTGCATGTACAATCAAGTCTATATGCAGTATGCATTGCTCGCACTTAAGTCGATGCTATTCGGTCTATGCATGTGCCTATTATGACTTGCTTATGTCAGCGCATTTTATCAAATAGCTAATGTCTTTGTCTGTTATACTGCCAGGTCAGCCATATGATCGAGCGTCTTACTAACAACCTGCGAACTTATCTCACATGGCGTTTAACTACCAGGATTATGGCACATGATCCAAGGTAAGGAGTGAGTCAGTGATCCTGACACGTGGAAAGTAACAACACGGTGATTCTGACACGTGGAAAGTAACAACACGGTGATTCTAACACGTGGAAAGATGGGGACCTTTTGGTGGGAACGTGGTGACCACACGTCGATCGTCTGCTCTCTATAAAAGGAGGCAGATCACCCAAATTTTTAGCAGAGGTAGAAGAAGAAAAGTAGAAGATAGAGAAAGAAGAAGCACCTCTCACAGAGCTAGAGAGAGCGACACTAAGAAGTGGTGAAGGCAGAAGAGAGAGCTTGCAGATTGAGAAGAGAAAGAGAGTTCTGAGAAGAGTGGTGCATTTCGGTGAGAGCTAATGTGATCATGAAAGAAGAAGTTCTGAGAGAAAATTAGAGTGCCATAGCGAAGGACTTGGGAGAGTGAGAATTCCATCTATGTTCCTGGCTTCTGGTCCAAAACCAAAGCCTGTCTGCTCTAGTTGGAGCTACATTTTTCATTTCCACTTTCAGTTTTTCTATTTTCTGTCATAAATCTTCTGTTCACTCAAGTTGTGCGTCAGCGGTTGTGGCAAGCTGTAAGGTCCAGCGGCAGAGGTGGATTCCTCTAGGTAGCAAAGCTGTAAAGCTCAACAAGGTGTAGGGAATTTGTTCCCCGAAGATTTGGATCAGCAGCCTAAGCTGTGTATCAGCAGTGAATCCTTACTCGGTTGAGTAAGGGGTGGATATAGATCTCTGGATAGAGATCGAACCACCTAAAACTCTTGTCTCGTGTGTGATTGGTATTTGCTTTTGTGCATCTCATATTTCATTCCATTTGACGCTAGATGAATGCCTAGGAGCGATTGAGAATTGCTTGATTTCAATTGTTCTATTCTATCATATCTGCTTGAGTCGTTCATCTAGTAGGTATATCAAAAGGCGTGGTTGGAAGGATAGGTCATGCCTACCTGGAATTCCACCTCTTGCGTGAGGCTAGCCTCCACCATCGTACCATACCTGGATGATCGGCTGTCTATTAGTTGCAATCAGTTCCTGAGAATTGCTGTTACTAAATTAGCGGAGCGCCGGCGGCACCGCCCGCCGCGGGCGCGCCGGACGGCGGCCGCGGCAGTCTCTCCGACCTGGTGAACAGCCCGGTGACGGGCCGCCAGTCGCTCACGCCGGGCGCTGTCGGTGTCGTGGAGCGAATCTCGCACGAGGATGGCGACGAGTTCCACAAGATCAACCGGGACTATGACGGCCGGACCGCCGAGGAGTCAACGGACGCCGAGGAACTCGCCGCCCTGATCGGCGCGGCGATGAACGTGTCGGTCCCGCGTGTCCACCGGGTCGGCCCGGCGGAGCTGCACACTGACTGGACCGAAGGCGTCACCGGGGTCGAGTACGCCCTCACCGTCGACGCGGACGCCTGGGACGAGTTCGTCGGAGCTGACGCCGGTCGGCTCCTGGGGATCTTCGACCTGATCATCGGCAACGGCGACCGGCACGACGGCAACTACATGATCACCGGCGACGGCCAGTTGGTCGGCATCGACCACGGGCTCGCCTGGCACGGCTCCGAGCCTGACCCGGACGCCGGCGACATGAGCCCCGAGGCCGTGATCGACGACGCGCTCAGCGCCATCGGTGTCGCCGACAACCCGTTCGTCGCGGACCTCATGGCGTGGGGACTTCGCGACTTCACCGGCAGGCAGGTTGACCTGTCGCTCGACTTCCTGAGCCCCGGCGACATCGACGAGATCCGTGGACGGCTGTCCGCACTGCGGCCCGAATTCGACCGCCTGGGGCACGGTGCATGGCTGGACTATTCACTGCGGGTCGTGGATGCACTCCGCCCGTTCGCCACAGGAACGGGGTCGATCTTCCAATGAGCGACCCGGGCCTGACCTTGGTGAGCACCCGCACCGGCAAGCAGCTCGGGTCGATCCGTCTCGTGGACGGTAAGGCTGTCTGCGAGGGGCTCGCCGAGAGGATCTTCCGGTCGCGACAGCGCAACGCCAGCGAGGCGATGTCCGACGAGCAGGTCTACGAGTGGTTCGCCGGCGGCTGGTCCAACGGGCCGCTCGCGATCAGCCCGGCGGACGCCGAAGAGGAGTCCGCCTCCCGCGCCGGTGACGACCTCGCGCTCAAGCGCTACTGGATGACCGGTGAAGGCGCAGCCAGGTGGGCGACGTGGACCGAGCTGTACGACCACCTGAAGAAGCACATGGCCGACGGGAAAGCCCGCCAGATCGCCGCGAGCTGGTTCCACGAACGCTACGGGCGTTGGCCCGGTTCGGACGCCAACAGGGTCGCTCACGGCAAACCACCGCGCGGGGAGCGCATCGGACCTGGATGACGGCTGGGGGTGTCGGATGGTCACCACGGCCGGTATCGAACGCAGGTATGACCCCGCCCAGCTGCGCGGGCCGGACGGCCGGTGGATCGACGTGCCGTTCGACACCGACCGCCTCGACTACGTCTTCGACGTCGAAGGCACGTTCGGCGATGCCATGTTCGGTCTCGACCCGAGCGGCGACGTGCGGCTCGCGTTCCGTGAACTGCGGGGCGGCCGGAACCAGAACCGGGAAATGGATCTGTCCCTGCATGAGGTCGAAGAGGTCCGCGACGCGCTGAACGAACTCGCCGACGCCCGCGACGAGCTGCTCGGCGACGACGACGGCGAGGGCCTTGACCCGCGGGCCGTCTACGACGACCGGGCATGGGGCTACGCCGGGGACAACCGCGTCGAGCTGCTCGGCAACGGCCAGATCGTCATCACGATCGGCCTCGACAGCGACGACGAACCGTACCGGCTGCGTCTCGACCCACCGATCGAAGCGGACCCCGACGACCCGGACAGCGAAGACGCCGACGACGTACAGGCGCTCCTCGACGCGATCGACGAACTGTGGGACGCCGCCGACACGGAGGGGTTTCTCGAGGACGTGGAAGACGACGCTGAAGACGACGTTGGGCGCGCCTACTCCCAGGAGCAGGGCGAGTACAAGCCGGCCGGCGGCCAGTTCGCTCCCGGTGGCGGACGGGTCGGCGGCAAGGGCAAGCAGCCGACGAACCGGCGCCGCCCGAAGCGCCCCGCCGCGCCGTCCAGCTCGACCGGTCCGCTGTCCTTCGACGGCAAGACCGGCACCGGCTACGGCGTCAAGGGCGGCGACGCCCGCGTCCGCGGCCTGCAGGCACAGCTGACCCGCCTCGGTGTCACGGACTCCGACGGCAAACCCCTCGCCCCGGACGGCCGGTACGGCCCGAAGACCACGTCCGCGGTGAAGAAGCTGCAGAAGGCACTCGGGTTGAAGCCCGACGGGCAGGTCACGCCCGAGCTGCTGAAGCAGGTCACCGAACTCAAGCAGCTCCCGCCGGCGAAGCCCCGCACCCCGCGGAAGCGAACTGCGACCTCCCGCCGCTCTCTCCTCGCCATCGTCAACCGAGCACTCCGATTGGGGGTCGAGGTGCGTCACCAGCAGCTGTTCGACCGGACGTACGTCCTCGACGACATCCAGATTCAGCGCTCCGGCGACGGCAGGACGGTCGAGGCGTACGCGGCGATCTTCAACACGCCGTACGAGGTCAGGGACCAGCACGGCCACTACATGGAGGTCATCGACCGGGCCGCGTTCAACCGGACCCTGTCCAACGGCGCCGGCAAGAACGCGCTCTGCCTCTACAACCACGGCATGTCCGTCGTGGACGGCAAGCCGGACCCGATGGCGCAGATCCCGATCGGCACCCCGCTGGAGATCAAGGCGGACGGTCGTGGCCTGCTCACGGTGACCCGCTACAACAAGGGCGACTACGCGGACCATCTCCTCGAGGCCATCCGCAACGGCGCCATCAAGTCACAGTCCTTCCGGGGCCGGATCGTCCGCTCGAGCCCCGACCGGGTCCCGCTGCGCACCCGGACCGGCGGCCTGCCGACCATCACCCGCCACGAGCTCGGCCTCACCGACTACGGCCCGACCCCGATCCCGGTCAACGCCGGCGCAGAGATCATGGCCGTGCGGTCCCTGACCGAACTCGCACAGGACTTCGCGGCACTCGACGACGACGGTCGCCTCGAGCTGCTGCGCGCCCTCGGCATCGATCCCGACGGGGACGACACCGAGGGCACCACCTCCGACACCGAACCGGTCGAGGAGACCACCGCGCCCGATGAGGGCGACGACACCCCCACCTCCGCAGAAGGAGCGGAGCTCGGGGCCGAGGACCCGCCCGTCGTGGCACTCCGGTCGGCATCTCACATCTCCCGGCGCATCCGCGCCGCGATGATCCGGAGAGGCATGGCCAACCCATGAACCGTCTCGCCGAGCTCGACGCCGAGCTCGCACTCATCAAGACCAAGCTCGAGGAACTCGCCAACGCCCCGGAGCCGGACGGCGACGACGCCGTCCGCGCCCAGGTGATCGCCGACCGCGAGACCGAAACCGACGACCTCCTGGCCCGCTGGGACGAGCTCAGCGAGGAGCGCAAGCCGCTCGTCGCCCGCGCTCAGCGCCTGGCCGACGTCGCCGCGGCGGCGAAGGACATGGCCCGGGTGGAGCCGGGCGACGGCGCCCGCTACCTGGGCGGCACCGGCCCGAACATCAACCGCAGCCGGGACCCGTTCGAGGGCGACGCCCGCTACCTGCCCCGCCAGGAGGTCATCTCCCGCGCGATGCAGGTCATCGACGGGGAGAAGCGCGTCTTCGTCTCCGACGCGTCCAAGGCGCAGGTCGAGAAGATGCTGCAGCGCTCCGGCGACCGCGAGCAGGAGGGCGAGTACCAGCTCGACGGCTCCTACATCGCCCGCCGCACGCTCCTCACGGAGAACGAGGCCTACCGGTCGGCGTTCCAGAAGTACGCACGGCTCGGCACCTCGGCGGCGTTCACGCCGGCGGAGCAGGCCGCGGTCGCCGCGTACCAGGACTACGAGATCTCGCGTGCGATGTCGGAGAACACATCGACCGCGGGCGGCGTCGGAATCCCCGTCATGATCGACCCCTCGATCATCTTGACGTCGGGCGCCGCGGACGTGCCGATGCTGCGCTACTGCCGCATCGAGCAGGTCACGAACAACCTGTGGCAGGGCGTCTCGAGCGCCGGCATGTCGTGGTCGTACACCACGGAGGCCACGGAGGCGAGCGACAACTCGCCGACCCTGGCGCAGCCGTCGGTCCGGGTGCACATGGCCAAGGGCTTCCTCCCGTACAGCGTCGAGGTCAGCCTCGACTACCCGGACTTCGCGTCCGAGATGGGCCGGCTGCTCGACCAGGGCTACCAGGACCTGCTCGCCAACAAGACCATGACCGGCACCGGCACCAACGAGCCGTTCGGCATCTTCGCGGCGCTCGACGCGTCGACTTTCGACGAGGTCGTCACCACCACCGACGGCCAGTTCGGCGGCGCCGACATCTTTAAGGTGTGGAACGCGCTCCCCGAGCGCTATCGCGCCAACGCCACCTGGGTGATGTCCGTGGCCGTGCAGTCCGCGATCCGCCAGTTCGCGGCGTCGCAGTCGAGCACGTCGGCGTACTTCACGATCGACCTGACCGGCGGCGAGTTCCGCATCAACGACCGCCCGGTGATCCTGACGGACTACGCACCCACCGGGGTCTCCGGCAGCGTGCCCGGCACCACTGGCGCCCAGAACATCCTGGCGGTCGGTGACTGGCGCCAGACGTACCTCTGGGTACAAAGGGCCGGCATGAGCATTGAGCAGATCCCGATGTTGTTCGGCAACAGCAACCGGTTCCCGACAGGGCAGCGCGGCCTGTGGGCCTGGGCGCGGAACGGCGGCAACGTGGTCAACAACCTGGGCGCTCGACTCCTCCAGAACCAGTGATAAACATCGATGTCTACAGTGGACCGAAACTGGTAGACTGAAGACATCGATGTTGACGGCCCCGGCTGATCCCCGGGGCAAGGGCGACCTGACCGCCTTCGCCCTCGAGGTGGGCGCCCACGCCCTCGAATTCTTCACCGACTACTTCGGAATCTCGTACCCAGCCGATCTCTCAACCTTCTCGTGGCAAACCTCACCTTTTGGAAGTTCGACCAGTCATCCCTATCTAAGTAGAAGTCCATCTTGGCTTCCCAATCAAGGTAGATCATGGGATTACGGGAGCCAAAGAAATATTGGGTACCCCAATGGATGCTATAGGGAGTGGATAGCCTATCTCTGAATCGTCCACAGAGATTGGGTGAGGGGTCAACCTGCGGGTAGGTTGGTTGGCTGGACAAACTAGTATCCTAGCCATAGATATGCACAGGCCTGGAATGAAGGTACGGAGTGCCAACATGAGTGGCCAAGGATTGGTTGTGGCGAGATGGCTTGACTTGGGTGTCGTGGCTAATTGGTCGACCAATCTCCCGATACAAGGCAACAGTATGGGTGTACATAGGGTCAGCGGGATGGGGGAAACTGATTGGCTAGTCTAAATGGACAAATGATGCAGGTTAAGAGACTAGACCACATGCTACTGATATGAGGGGCTATGCAAGGGAGCGGAAGTTGGCCTAGGACTCGGCATGCAAGAGCAAGCCAAGAACTTGCTCTGATACCAAATCTAACGCGGGATGAATCCGGTCCAGACACTGGGACCTAAGCCAGCAAACAACGAGCACAGGTCGTCTAAGTGACAAGGCAAACACTCATGCGAACAGTGGACTCCACAGGACTCATAGCGATGGTTCGGAGAGCTGGGGCTCGCGAGAGAGTCGGACATGGTCCGAGTAGTGAGGAGAGTGGTGATGAACCACCCGGGGAACAAGGTCGTGGGCACCGGATTCAACCGGGCAGACCGATACTGAGGGAATCTGTTCAGATGTACGCTCACTCACCGGTAGCAAGAACTCACAAAAAGTGGAATTATGGACCGGGCACTCCTTACATGGGCACTGCAGTTGGAACTAATACTAGACAAGCAAATTGGAGTGGCAGCCGCATGTACCTAGCCCGTCCGAAGGATCGGCTCCGGTCGGAGACGAAGGCAAGACGGGAAGCGTGTGCACCTGGTGGACACGCTGCGTCGAGGAGGCTTGATGATGTTCCCTGCTATTACAATTACTACACTCCACGTAGGGAGGGGGATCACGGTGGTGGGGCAATCCATTACATGCACTACCCTCGCACAGGAGGGGGGAACGAGGGGAGGGGAAACCAAACTACGATCGTACGCCTAGCTCTAACGTCCAATCGAGGAGCTGCCAATGCTTGGACGAAGATTGGGGGATGCCAAAGATGCATGCAAGTCTGACATCGAGCCGATGTCACTGGAAGGTGGAGGAGGTCGTAGCCGATGGCCTGTGCAGTTCTGCCTCGTAGTACTGGATGACACAGTCGAGGTGCGTCGATAGGTGCACTCGCTGTAGAACTCCAAAAGCGACGGGACCAACTCGTGGGTGAATAATACAGGGGGTAATACAAACCCTCAAAAGCTGGCGGCCATCAGATCATCTCACAGATCGGGGTCACCCAGACGGTTGGCATCAGGTTCCTGGGTGAACAGCAGGATAGGCTGACAATAGACCTAGTGGAATTTTTGGTGACGATGTCAGAATGGGACAAAACCACCTGGGTTGGTTTCTTGTTGCCGTGTGCCACAACTTTGGTGAAGATGCCTCAGGCCGAAACCCAGCAGAGGGGGGTGTGCCAAGGATGTCAAGTCTGCTGCAGGTTCTGGGCAGACTTGGTCACACTAGTCAAGCGTAGTCGTAGGAGAATGGACGCCCCGGGCTGTGATGATGCCAAAAATGAACGGGACCACCTCGGGATCGAAGGAGACTCAAAGGGGAATAACTCTAATGAAGGGAGTTCTAGCCGATCCGCACAGGGGAAGTCGGTGTCGACGTTGCCAAGTGGCACTCAGAAACAAGCGCTGTCTGGGTGCAGTTTCACAGAAATACATGTAGCGGTTGAAGCTGTTGTCAAATGGAGGCGGGACCACTGCAGGCGCGTGGCCAACTCGAAGGTGGAAGACTCTTCTGAAGACACCCCGGACCGAATCTCTCTGTGGACGCCGCTAGAAGGCCTGCCAACTGAGTCTCTACTGCAGGCTTGTAGCAGAGTGCAGCAGAACTCAGCTTCTTAATCTACGGGGAGAGGAGCGACGAAGGAGCGACTTTCGGAATTACTGTGGGCACACCAAGCAGAGGGGAGGCGGATGTGGGTTGCAGAGGGAGAGGGAGCAGGGGCATGGGGTACTAGGGAGGCGGCTAGGGTTAGGTATGGGGGGTCGACAAACTCCACTAACCCTTCAGGGGCCTCATCAGCCTCTTGGGTGGCATCCCCAGTTCTTGGTAGCGGTAATCCGATATTATCGGGTTATCGGTACCCGGAGCTCTGGGTCGTTACAGGTCGCCCCCAGGTGCCTTGCCATACGCAGCCCCGAGAGGAGTGCTTCGTACTTGGCTACGTTGTTCGTGGTCGGGAAGTTGAACCGTAGGGCGTACTATAGCTCGAGCCCCTCTGGAGAAAGGAGGACCAGTCCGGCCCCGCTCCCTGCGGCGTAGGACG
The DNA here is from genome assembly GCA_024336825.1 of Amorphophallus titanum. Lineage (NCBI taxonomy): Eukaryota > Viridiplantae > Streptophyta > Magnoliopsida > Alismatales > Araceae > Amorphophallus > Amorphophallus titanum. Next base: position 523,599 of record JANBPO010001167.1, read on the forward strand.
ATCCGTTGACGTATAGCTCCCAGGTGGGCCCAGAGAGCTGCTCTGGTGATTCCTCGACAGGCAGAGTGCATTCGACGATGAAGTCGGCGAGGGCTTGGGCTTTGATGGCTATCCTCGGATGGTACTTGACGTCAAATTCCCCTAGCTCAATATCCCACTTGACCAACCTTCCCGAGGCATCTGGATTCTGTAAGATTTGTCGAAGTGGTTGGTCGGTGAGGATGATGATGGGGTGAGCCAGGAAGTATGGCCGTAGCTTGCGGGAAGCCGTAACGAGTGCGAGGGCGAACTTCTCGGTCCGCGAGTATTGGAACTCCAGGCCCTACAGTGCTCGGCTGACGTAGTAGACATGCTTCATTACTCCCGCTTCCTCTCGTGTGAGTACGGCACTCATCGTGCTCGGCGTCACCGACAGGTACAGGAATAACTCTTCCCCCTTCTGGGGCTTGGCGAGGACCGGAGGTGATGCCAAGTAGAGCTTCAACTCTTTGAATGCTTGCTCGCACTCCTAGTCCCAGGTGATCTGCCCCTCCTCTCTGGTGCCTGGTTGGCTTGTTTTATCAACCAGAAGAAGGGGAGGCATCGCTCGGTGGCTCGGGATAGGAACCGAGTCAGTGCCGCGATGCGTCCGGTGAGACATTTTACATCCCTGACTTGCACTGGCCGCTGCATCTTCAGCACTGCTCGGATTTGGTCCGGGTTGGCTTCGATTCCTCGGTGGGTGATGAGGAAACCGAGGAACTTCCCGGATCGTACTCCGAACGCACACTTGGCTGGGTTAAGTTTCATATGGTACCTTTTGAGTGTGGTGAAGGTCTCCACCAAGTCGCGCAGGTGTTTGGCGGCTCGGAGGCTCTTGACGAGCATGTCATCGATGTACACCTCCATGTTACGGCTGATCTGTGAGTCAAACATGTGGTCGACGAGTCGCTGGTATGTTGCCCCCGCGTTCTTTAGCCCGAACGACATCCGTGTATAGTAGTACAGGCTGTGATCGGTGACGAATGCGATTTTATCTTGGTCGAGCCCATGCATGCTGATCTGATGATACCCGGAGTAAGCATCCAGGAAGCTCAGCACCTCGTGTCCGGCCATCGCATCAGCGACATAGGGAAACTGTCCTTGGACGTGGCTTTGTTAAGGTCGGTGTAGTCGACGCACATCCTCCATTTCCCGGTGCTCTTGGGGACCAGGACGACATTGGCTACCCAATCTGGGTACTGGGTGGGCCTGAGTAACCCTGAGCGTAGTTTCACGCCCACTTGCTCTTTGATGATCACTTGTCACTCGGGGTTACAGCGCCTTCGGCGCTGCTGAACCGGGCGACAAGTGGGGTCCAATCGTAGTTGGTGAGTGATGACTTCTGGTGGGATCCCGGGGAGTTCATCCTCTGATCAAGCGAACACGTCTTGATGGGCCGTGAGGAAGTCCGCATAGGCTCGCCTCTCGTGCTCGGATAGGTTCGCACCTATCCTTAGTGTTCTGCTCAGGCTTTCCCCCACCTAGATGAGGAACAGGTCATCTGCCGGAGCACTTGTGCTCGAGCCCAGGTCTTGCGTCCTTGCCTTCTTTTCGGGTTGTGTCTCTTCAGAATGCCGATCGCGTGTGGATATGAGGTAGCACCTTTGAGATTTCCTTTGGTCCCCCGGGATCTCTCCCACACCCCGAGGGGTGGGAAACTTGAGCTTTTGATGGTAGGAGGAAGGGACCCCCCCTAAGCGTACCGAGGATTCCACGGCCGATGATGGCGTTGTACCCTGTCATAGATCTAACTATAGTGAAGTCAGCAAGGAAGGTTACCTCTCTGGGTGCGGTTCCGAACGTGGTCGGCAATGAGATACGTCCTTCCGGGCGGACGGTCGTGCCCGAGAATCCTTACAGCGGCGTATGCAATGGCTTGAGTTGGGACATATCCACACCCATGAGGACAAAACAGTCGTAAGTAAAAATCCGCACGAATCGTAAAACTTAACTCAGGACCCACAAAAGTGATTTGAAACTCTCCAAAAAGGATCTGAAAGATCCGATAAGAATCCATGGTATTACAGACATGGACCCAAATCGAGCAAGGAGTGCCATGCAGGGAGGCCGTGGTCGAACAGGAAACAGACAAGAATTGGTGAACAGTGCGACAGTCATCCATTGAATGGGCAACCAGTGCGACCGTCACTAATTCCTGAGCAAAATATAGAAACCAAAGACTTTCCATAATTCAAAATAAGAAATGGAATCCATCTAAGAAGGCGTTTATTAATGGGCGCCCTCTCAAAAAGGCGTCAATTCTCCAAAATTAAAATTCAATGGAAATCGAAAAAACTAGGAAACAACGTCTGTGTGAACGATCGTCCATTCTTATTGGTAGACACACCTGAGGTCTGGGTCGACCTGGGGTGGAAAGAAATGGTGTCACTCCAAACAGGTGCCCATTAAATGATGTCCACTCACACGGTCGCTAATTCCAAAAATTCTAAAAAGATAGAAAAAAAATCTTCTTTTTAAGCCAGTAATGAAGTCCACTTTGGGGCATTATGTTGTGACATAAAATTTAATCAAGTTATCATCGATTTTGAAGTGTCTATAGTGCCTAGGTAGCTTCGGAAGCTGCCACCTCTTCCCTTCTCTCCTATTTCCCTACATGCTACTATATTTCTCATCTTCTTATCTTCTCTTCTTATCCTCCACGTAAACACCTTTTACACAGGTCTCCTCCTCATCCTCATGCACCTCCATCCCCCCACGTGTCTTCTCCTCCTCCCTCTCCATCCACTATAAATAGGGATGAGGGGGTGTGCGTGATGAATAAAAAAAGTGTGTGCTATGTTTTGTGCTAGTGTGTGGGTGAATGAATGCAATTGTGTGCATGCATGGTGTGTGCGCGTGGTTGGTGTGTGTGCATACAAGTGAGTGTGTTCATGCAAGTGTGGTGAGGTGTATATGTGGAAGGGGTTTATGCTACTAGAGTATAGAGAGAGAATATAAGAGAGAGAATGTGAGAGTTTTGAGTATGTCTTTCACCTAGTAGCATGTATTAGAGAGAGGGCATACAGAGAGTGTGGTGTAGCAGCCGTCTCTCCCTATCTCTCTCTACCCTTGTCTCTCTTGGTCGTCTCTCTCCGTTTGTCGGATGATGATGATGACGACGATAGCGTGACGACTACGTAGTCACACTACATGTAGAGGTCACGAAATTTCGTATTCTGACGATGGGCTCAGCAACGACTTCGGAGGACCATCATTGTAGTCCTACAGATTTGGAGGGTGGACCAACGGGCAGACTCACGTAGCCTACCCTCGACTCTGCTCGAGTGTGTCGACTTCCTCAAAGTTCATCGTGTGTTCTTGGCTCTGCTTCGACTTCAGCTTCCGTTCCGCTTCCGCTTCTGTTTCTGCTTTGTGTGGATAAGGTACGTATTTAACACTGTACTTGTGATTTTTGTAATCATAATTGTCAGGGGTTATCAACATTGGTATCAGAGCCATTGGTTTACCATGATTCTTGTGTGTCTACTAAAAGACTCTTATGGATGGTGGGCCTGTCACCCTTCTTGGTGCCCGATGTGCCTCCCTAATGCCATCTTACGGGTCGTGAGTACTTGATCCTTCTTGATGGGGATCATGACACTGACAGGTCATCGATGGGTACTGTCACTAGTACAACTACCGCACCCGTGGCAACTACAGCACTTCCTGGAGCTCCATCTATGGTTCCCGTGGGAGCGACCGTGGTGGGTAGTCTGACTACTCGTATTGACTTTGTGACAATAGTAGCTATCGATCCATTAAGCACACCGACTACAATGGCTGAGGCATGTGTAGTAGTTGATGGCTCATCTCCTAGTGCCATCGCGTTTGGTGGTGACGCAGCAGGTGTTAGTTGGATCTATCAACCCATTTGAGCACTTCGTTGGGCTTCGTCTTCCCAACCTGTCCAACCCACACCACCTCCCTACCTAACCTTGATAACCCTTGACAGGAGGGAGATTGTGGTTCGAGGGTGTATTCAGCTGTATTGAGTATTGTGCGTAGTAGACCAGGTATAGTGTTGTGTTTCACGTTTTTGTACATATGCTTTTGTACGCATGCTTTATACATTTGTGCAAATACTGAATATATATATATATCATGATGAAGTTATTTTCTTATGGAGTGTGTGTCATTTTATGTGATATGTTGGTTTCTCTTCGCTGTCGTGATTCCAGAGACGGCTACACGGCAGTGTATTGTTTGTTCGGAGAGTCCGGGCGGGACGTGTTCTCCACGGTCTCTTCGGTTGAAATTGTTGTTGCTGTTGAACTGGTAGGGACATGGACGTGCGATTTTACACGTCCACACTCCCATATCATTCTATAACACTTAGCCCCACTGGGGCATCCCGACGGTGTTACACTCTGTCCCGCCGGAACCACCAACACCATCATTTGCCATGGAGTTAACTCATGCGCCCCCTTGGCATGTCAGCTCCACTCATCTTTTTAGTCTCCTAGGGGTTTGGATCCCATGCCATTACAAGCTATCCAATCCGACCCTCTTTTGTCCCACCAGGTTCGGCCTCTGCGTCCCCCTTTCAGGCAGCCAACCCATCCTTTGCCCATTGGCTTTCGGATTTGACCCTTACGTCCTACTGGGATTGTCAAATCTGTTTTCGCCCCTTCTGGGTTTGATCTCAGCATGCCCTCTCGGGCTACCAGCCCATCATGCATGTCGGCTCATCTTACCTTTTTGGGTTCGACCTCAGTATGTCCCTCTTGGGCTGCCAACCCATCTTTTGCCTATCGGCTTTCGGGTTTGACTCTCGCGTCCCACGAAGGCTGTCAAACATATCTTTGTCTCTGGAATTGGTCTCAGCATGCTCTCTTGGGCTACCAACCCATCATGCCTTCCGGCTCATTTTACCCTCCTGGGTTTGGCCTCAGTACGCCCTCTCGGGCTGCCAACCTACTTCGCCTTTTGACACATTTTACCTTCATGGGATTGGTCTCAGCATGCTCTCTCGGGCTACCAACCCATCATGCCTTTCGGCTCATTTTTACCCTCCTGAGTTTGGCCTCAGTATGCCCTCTCGGACTACCAACCCATCACGCCTTTCGGCACATTTTACCTCCTAGGGGATTGGTCTCAGTATGCCCTCTCAGGCCGCCAACCCATCTCGCCCATCGGCTTTCGGGTTTGACTGTCACGTCCCACTAGGACTATCAAACCTATCTTTGTCCCATCGAGATTGGCCTCAGCATGCCCTCTCGTGCTGCCAACCCATCACATCTTTCGGCACATTTTACCTTCTAGGGTCTGGCCTCAGTATGCCCTCTCGGGCTACCAACCCATACCCTGCTTATCGACTTTCGGGTTTGACCCTCACGTCCCACAAGGGCTGTCAAATCCGTCTTTCCTTTCTTCCGGGTTCGGCCCCTGGATGCCCTCTCGGGCTGCCAACCCATCATGCCCTTCGGCTCGTTTTATCTTCTAGGGATTGGCCTCAGTATGCCCTCTCGGGCGACCAACCCACCTCGCCTATTGGCTTCCGGATTTGACTCTCACATCCCACTAGGATTGTCAAATCCACCCTCTTTTGTCCCACTGGGTCTGGCCTATGCACGTCCCTTTCGGGCCGCCAACCCATCCATCCTTTGCCTATCGGCTTCCGGATTTGACTCTCACGTCCCACTAGGGCTGTCAAATCCACTACTGTCCTTCTTTTGGGTCTGGCCTCTGCATGCCCTTTTCCGGCTGTCAACCCATCTCGCCTCTTGGCTTCAGACTTGACTCGTCCATCCCTCCGGGATTGTCGAGTTCATTTCTTGTCCCCACGGGCTTGGCCTATGTATGCTTTCTCAAGCTGCCAGCCCTATTTGTCTATCGGTTTACGGATTTGATTCATTCGTCCCGCCCGGGCTGTCAAATCCTCTCCTTTCATCCTTTCGGGTCTGGTCAATGTCCGCCCCTTTCGGGCTGCCAACCCATCTCACCTTTCGGCTTCCGGGTTTAACACGCATGTCCCTTTCGGACTGTTAAACCTACTCCTTTACTGTCTTAACCGGGTTTGGCCTATGCACGCCCTCTTTGGGTTGCCATCCCGTCTAGCTTGTCAGGTTTTGGGTTTGACTAATCGCGTCCCACTAGGGCTGTCAAATCTACCCACTTGTCCCACCGGTGCGGCACACATGTCCCTCCGGGAGTGCCAAACTCTCTCCGCCTTTTGGCATTATAGGTACTCAAAAAAAAATGGGGTTAAAAACATTGATGCCCCAGCGGACTTGGTTGTTTTTGTTAAGGGAGCAACCAAGGGCAAAAAAGTTTTAACCTGACTAAGGTGAAAACCCGAAAGGGCGCCTTAGGCAAAAATGGGTACCCTTCAGTGTGAAAACTCGAAAGTGCGCACTGGAAAAAGCTAAAGGGGCACTGACCCATCGCCTTGAGCCAGGCCTCTAGCTAGTTTTCCCTCCCAGTAGGACGCTACTGACTATGCGAGAGGGCTCACGGAAACTAACTTACAAACCGTATAACGGGAATACCCCGCCACCTCTCTTAGGTGGGCCGACACGGACGTCGTCGAGCTACGACTAGTGATTTCATCACAAGGAAAGAGAAAGTTGTTCTTTTGGGATGTAAAATAATGTCACAGTGTACAAAATATTTTAAACATGGCGCATATGGAACATGAAATGCATTAGAAATTACATATGCATGCTTTTGAAATCTCCAGGTATAAAACGGACTAGAACCACCCCGTTACATACCATAACGGACCAGGGCAGGACCGCTATACTTAACAGAACTCAGATAAATCCACAGGTAAACGAGACTATAACACACCAGAGAAGGCGCGCTATAGGACTATAACGCACAGGATCAGGGGCGTTAAAGTCAACCGGCACATGACACAACTAACACGGGATATAACGCACCAAGAGGGGAGCGTTATAGGAACACAACGCACCTCCCATGGGCCGTTATGCCTACCAGAACGATCAGAATCCACAGGTAGCCACGGAATATAACGCACCTAACAAGGGGCGTCATATGAATTTAACATATAGGGACAGGGGCGTTAGAGGCAACAGACCTTTAACTCAATATGCAGGACTATACGCACCAAGTGAGGGGCGTTAAAGCCACCCGAACATGAAAATCCACAGAAAACTCAGTTTATGGATGATATAACGCACCAGTAGGGGTGAGTTAAATGACCATCTCGCACCGGGGCAGGCACGTTATGTCACCTGGGTTTCACGACTCTGGAGGTTGGAATCAAAACCCCCTCCTGATCAATCGAAATCGACAGGGGACGCGAGAAAATATAAAACCAATTCAACCTGCCATACCCTACCGACACTCCAAGCCTACGCATGCCACTAGAATTAAAATACGATGCCCATGGAGATAATTTCAAGCAATTAAGATAATTTCAGGTATTAAAAGATTAAAAATTAACTAAATAAGGACATGCACAAAAAATGAGACAAAGGGCGTCGGACCACGGCGCAAGTGGTACCGGCGGTGTCCTAACGAGGTAAGGAATCCATCCCCCTACCTAGATTACGACGAAAACGGTGATTCGCTACCGATCCAGCGAGAGGGCGACGCGGCGCCTCCCAGCCCAGCTCGATTCCATGCTCTGCGGATCGAAGAAAGGTGGGCGTCAATGCCATCCTCATGACGCGACCAATCCAAAGGTACCTCTCCGGCTTCGATCAGCGGTTGTCTGGACCAGAAATCGAGAGGGGACCAGAAATCGAGAAATTAACCCCAAAAGTACCCAAAAAAAGAATTACACGAAAAACAAGGAAGATGGCAACAGATGCCGACGCAGGAGGCGTCAACGGATTTTTGGTGAGACGAGGAGTCTGTTCCCCTACCTCTTGCGCAGCGAATACTGCGAATCGGTGTAGACCGGGTGACGGGGGCCACACCGTCCTTTCCCTCGCACGTGTCTCCACGCTCCACGATCCGAGGGATGAAGGGTACTGGCGTGATCCTCGCGTCGAGCCCGTCCCGTCAGTACCTCCCACGCATCGATCGGGGTCTGTTTGGACTGCGAACTGAGTGAATGGGGGGAGAGAGGAGAGAGAACGTGTGAGGGACAGAGAGAAGAGAGAGAGATGTCGAGAGAGTGAGGAGAGAGAGTGAGTGGCGTGCCCTACGACATTCTCCTAGGATTTGATAAGTGAGACCTATGCTCTGATACCAACTTAACTGTCACGTCCCGAGACATATGTACAGCGGAAGTAATATCAGGAACATGAACAGTCGGCTAGTACGTCTCAAGCAAACAATATAATCAGAGCGCTAACACATTCACACATAAAAACTGAATGCACAATATCTGGACAAAATCTTTACTTTATTTAAATAATAATCAAAAGTGCATAAGGTTGACTCTTGGCTCTTTAACTAACTAGACTCAATAAAAATGAAAAATTACATAGTGACTCTTGACTATCACTAATGATAATCTAAGACTTCTCTTGATCTTCATTCACTTCCACTCTTGGACCCGTTGCTAGAATATCCTGAATCCGACTCAATTGAATCTCCTGAAAAGATTGGAAAGTAGGGTAATAAGCACACTTGTCCAGTAGGTATCTTTGCATCAACATGAAAGCATTGTTTAAGTAATTAATAACGTAATTAATGTCATAGTCTTTTCAGTATGGTAGACTTCAGGTCCCGACACAATTACCAACTATTGTCTAATTAGTCAGATCGTGAGCACAATAAACTCGTCACTCCATGACTGGCATGCCCAAACTTAAATAAAATCCCTAATAAACAAACAAATAAAATAAAATAAATAAATAAATAAAAATTAATAAAAATCTATTCCCACAAGTTGGCACGCCTAGTGGGACTATAGTCTCCCTTCATCTTTTCGCCAAAGTAGAAGGCCCCTGGGCCTTCCCCAAAAATATTGATTGTTTACTCGTTCTGTTTTGTAGGAAACAATGGCCAGTGGAGTTGCTAGACTTACCTTCGGCCCCCAAGTGGTCTCTGCACACGCTAAGCACGGGTACCTAACGGTGCCCACCATGTTCAGAACTCTGCCACCAGTGGCGGGGTTCCCCAATTTTCTTGGAGTTGCCTTCGTCGGCCTGCTATAGGTCGAGGAAGAGGAACCTGACAAGACTATCACGACCAAGCCCGTGTGATGTGACATGACCTAGGGGAGTAGTAGGGATGACACGGGGACCCTCGGACCTACTATTGCAAGCACACTAGTAAGGCAACGGACTCGATCTCGATGGACTAAATCACACAGCACGTCCCTCATCCTGGGATGACTTGGGGATGGAAGGTCAAGTCCAGGGACTCGACCCTTACCAATTGGGGATAATAGCAAGGCTGAGATGGGACCCACCCTTAGATTTCGAAGGTCTCATGTCAACAGGGCAGACCACACGCCTTGGGGGGACACGTGTAACGCTCACACTCTCTCCCACGATGGCCTCATGATGTAGCTGGTTAGTCAGGGTCGGGCGCTCTTCTCCTCACCGACGGAGCTCAGAAATAATAATGAATCACAAGAATGACCAGGAAGAGGGGGGAGGAGCTCACCTAGTCAGCTTGAAGAAACAGACTCCGATCGAAGACAAGGGCGAGCAGGGAAACGTGGGGAACCCCGCACGTCGCGCCTGTGAATCTTGTGGTGACCTATTTATTACAAACTACTCCTCACGTAGGAGGGATGACTTTGGGATGGGGGAGGCGACGTTACAACCATAATGTACCTCCAAACATGGAGGGGCTTTTTTCCGGCCAGGTGGGGAGGGGAATGAACACGAAGTACACAGCCTGCCTGCGCTATCTTCCGCAGAACAACAAGTTGTTGCAGGAGGCACCTACGGCTTCTCCGGTCACTGTTGATGGTGGGGTCAGTGCTGAATCATCTATAGTTGAGGCCTCTTCATACTGTAGGAAGAATGGGTCCGTTTGACAACGTATGGGCCTGGTTTACGTCATTTGGAGACTGAGTAGTTAGGACGACCCTACAGGACCCAGCAGATAAGCACAACGATGCTGGGGGCACTACTAGCTCCTACGATTGTAGAAAGGGGCACGACCTATTAGGTGGAACTGGTCGTGGATGTGTCTACTATATGAAGTAGTGGGAATGACCCAATTTAAGGTCGGAGGTTGCAGCAAAAGGCTGAAAGACAGAGAGTGGTTCAACCTAAGCAGGGGGCGAGCAGTCTGCGCACACCCCGAAAAATGGTCATTTTGGCATGCTCTGATAACCAAATGGCTCCCTTCTTTTTGGTTCTGGAAGAGGACTCATAGGGGAACACCTCGGTCGAAGGGAACATCTAGAAGCTCAGTGTGGAGGTCGTGGGGGTCTCTGCAACATGTCTCTAGTAGCTCTCTAGAGCCAGTCTGCGTGGTCGGATGAGAACAACTCTCCCGATCAGATCCGACATAGAAAAAGGGCACTCGAACTCTTGTTGCAAAGCTAGTTGGGAGAGGAATTCACTAATACTGGGCTTGTCAGTAGAAGCTTCACAAGAGAGGTCAGGGCGGCACTGCAACTGGATGGATGATTCTACTACTGCTACTATCTGGACAATCAGTGGGAGATGGGTAGAGAAGAGGGAAGAATAGAGGGAGGAAGGAGTGTGAGGGTGAATGGGGGTCTTCCCTGGTGAGAGGGGAGATGGTGTGGGAGAGGGGAGAGAGAGGGGGGCGTAGCTAGGAGGGGGAATGGAGCTAGGGTCGCAGTGGTGCGGACACCCGAGCACACGAGCGGTCCAGGTCAGCGAGCCACCGGTACCGTACACAGAGCACCACCCGAGCGACAGTAGCATCTATTTGGCTCAGAGACAGTCTGGAGACTCCCCCTTGAGTCTTGGTATTTAATAATGGCAATGGTGTTCAGAGCGCACTTAAATGATCCTTGCCATCTTTGACCGAGTATGATTCACCGTATCTGTGGACGTCAGCAAACCGAAGATCTTGTATGATTTTCCTATCGAAAAATCAGGTCATGCGTTGATCGGTCGATTCGCGAGTGCTGACCTGGCGTCTTTCTATCTTCCCAAGCCTTGAATGACCCGCCTTTTCGCGTATTCTCGTCAAAGGATTCTGAAGGGTTCTGCAGGGAAGGCAGCGTAATTGCTTCTAGGGGAGGATGCTTGCTTTGGAATTGCTTTTGCGTCTTTTCGAGGGGAGGTTTAATTATGGCGAGGTGCCTCCTCCTTCGGCCTATAAAAGGCTCCGAAGGGTGCCTCCTCCTCTTCACGCTGCATAAGGGCCTTCACTGTTTCCCCCCACATCTCCTTCTTTCTTGCCTTCTCCTGGTGAAGCATGGAGGCCGACGAAGAAGGCAAAGGTCTTTACGGCTTTCGGTGCGTTTGGGCTACTTCGGCGTAGGAGAATGGAAGACGGCTTAGTGGACGGCGTAGGATAAGGGAAGACATGTAGCAGGGCGTTCTTCCTTGACTTTCGTGTTGTTGCCCAAACGGGGGAGGGGAGAGGGGATGATGCACGAGAGGATGGTTCGAGGGAGGCCTCCCGCTTATCCGTCTCCCCTCCTCCCCTCCCACTCCCTATACTCCAAGGGAGTGTTCCCTTTATTCTCCCTCTTCTATTCTTCTTCTTTTTTCTTGCTGCTTCTTGCAGGCACCATCAATTCTTGATGGAGCCTTTTGTTATTTTTCTTTACTGATACCATCTCTTTCTGATCACCCGAGCAGACTAGGTCGATTGCCTTACTACCCGAGCCAATTTTCACACCCGGTGGAGTCAGTGGCTCAGTTCGAAGCTACCAACCCTGTTTGCATCGAGCTACCAGACCTTGTTGTACCATTTGGCTCTCTTTTTTTTATATATTGTACTGGCTATTTTATATATTGTACTGGCTACGGCCTATCTAATGTACCAAGAATGTTGAAGCAATAAAAAATGAGGAGTGCTATCTTAATTGAGTTCTTACATGTGTGGAAGGGTTCAGGAATAAAATTTGTATAATGCTGTGGCGTTCCAAGTCTGGGGAATTGGTTTACCCTCCATGGTAGACAACCGGTAAGCTCTTTTTTCGAGCGTCTCGACCACTCGGTAGAGGCCTTCCCAAATAGGGGCCAGCTTTCTCACCGCCTCTAGTGGTCGAGAGGCTTCGGCCTTTCATAGGACGAGGTCTCCTGCTTGGAATCGTCTATCTCAGACCCGGGTGCTGTAGTAGCGAGCCATGCAACGCTGGTATTCCGTTGCTCAGATCCTTGCGACTTCGCGCACTTCATCGGCCAAGTCCAAGTTTTCCAATAACTTCCATTCATTGTGCTCAGGCAGGAAGTTAATAACCGAAGGGAGAGGCTACCGATCTCTAGTGGAATGACTGCCTCGGTGCCATATACTAGTTGGAATGGAGTTTCGCTTGTGGAGGCCCTCGAGGTGGTTCGATTCGACCATAGTACACTAGGTAATTCCTCAAGCCAATTACCCTTGGCCTTCCCGAGCCTGGTCTTGATGCCTTTGAGGATAGTTTTGTTGGTATTTTCAACCAGTCCGTTAGCTTGAGGGTGGGCTACCGAGGTGAAGTGGTTGCGAATACGCAGGGCAGCGCACCTATTCTTAAAATAAGCGCAGTTGAATTGTCGACTGTTATCGCTCACAGTCACTCGGGGGATGCCAAAATCACAGATGATCGACTTTCACATGAAGCTCCAAATTAGTGCCTCCGTTATTTTCGCAGAAGCTTCAGCCTCAATCCACTTGGAGAAATAGTCGATGGCAACGATGAGAAATTTTTTTTGAGTTTGGGCCACCAGAAACGGACCCAGGATATCGATCCCCCACCGAGCGAAGGGGTAGGGCTCGGTCAGGGTCACGAGTTCTGAGGCTGGCTGGTGGATTAGGTGGTCAAACCGCTGACACCGATCGCATTTCCGAGCATATGCCGAGCAGTCGCACTGGAGAGTGGGCCACCAGTAGCCTTGGCACAGTAGGATCCTTGCGATCAATCTCCCTCCCTGGTGCGCGCCACAAATTCCTTCATGTACTTCCTCAATCGCTTGGTGAGCTTCCGGGGCATCGAGGCGTTTGAGGAGAGGTCCGATAAAGGATTGTCTGTAAAGAGACCCATCAAATTTTTTTGTAGCATTGATCTTTTCATTCAAGTTTTAACATCTCTCTTTTTTAGCTAGTTATCCCATTTCTTTTCTTATATTAAGATGCCACGCCAGGGAAGGGTGTTAAGAGGGGCGCGCCGGTTAAGGATATGCAAGGGAGAGGGCGCGCCGTTTCAACAAGGGGTGAGCAAAGAGCAGGGGGCACGCTGGGAGTGGGGGTGCCGATTAAGGTGGCAAGGAGCAGGGGTGCGCCGGTTAGGATGGCAAGGAGCAGGGGCGCGTCGGTTAAGATGGCAAGGAGGAGGGGCGCGCTGGGTATAGGGGCACCAGTTAAGGTGGCAAAGGGGAAGATAGTGATTCTGAGAGGGTGGTTAAAACGGCGCCGGCTAAGGGAGTGGGGCGCGCCGGCTTAAGGATGTTGAAGGGGAAATGGGGCTTTTGTGAGGAGGGTTGAAACGGCGCAGTGGAATAGTCACCACGCCGTATTAACCTCTCCCGAGAGCTTTTTTGACTGTGTTTTCTATTTCTTTCACCCGCAAGCTCGGTTCAATGGTTGATTTGTTCATTCTGCTGATGAATTAAGCTGTTAATGAGGAGATTTAAGGGTTTTTAATCATTTATTAAGATCGATCAGCATGATCGTTAAGTGTTTATTCAAATGGTTTGTTCACGGTGGTTACGCTGCGTGTTCTTCAGAGTGTTCTTGGGCGTTCTTAGCTCCCCTGGGAAAAATTGGGCAGCACCTCCCCCGGACGGGAGCTTACCAATAGGAGAAGCGAGAACCACCCACCGTTTTGCTCCGGTGGTGAACTCCCAACAGGCGGAGCGACCTCACGGCGGTCCGTTAGCCCATATGTGAGCGTGGAGCACTCGAGGGCTAGCCCTCAAGAGTGAACACGGTTCGCGGGCGATGAATCTTCGAGGCGGGGTGAATGTTTGCCATGGATGGCTATAGCTCTTCATCCCACGGACGGGTTTCCTGAAGGTCATGCCATGGAAAGACAAACCTCCGAGGTTCCTAGATGATAAGGAAACCGAGAGGAAGGGGAAGATATGAACACGATAGAAGACTAGGCTTGCAAAGATAGATTTTCTTTTATTCATCCTCACAAATGGGGGACAGAGCTATAGGGGGGATTCGCTTCAAGCTGAGAACAAAACACATTTCAGAGGGGGGAGAATACATCGATAGAGGAGGGGACAGGAGCACAAGCTCCTTCCCCTCCTACTCACCTTCCCTCTCTCATACCCTCTTTCTCTCTTTTTCTTCACCTTACCAGCATGGATGGACAGAGCTTCCCTCTCTCTCTTTTTCTTCTTCTCTTCACTGCACACAGCCGAGAGCCCTCTCTTCTTTTTCCTTGATTGCCAGCCAGGGTAAAAGCCTCCCAGGTTCTTTTTCTTTCACAGTGCTGCCATTATATAGAACGGCCACTGAGGAGAATGTCCCGTCACTTCCACCTCATATGCAATGAATTCTAAAGTCGACCTGATGTGCTCGATGAAGGTGGTTCGCACCGTACGCTGCCGTTCGTCCGAGGATGAGATGGTCGCAGGTTCGCAGGGGTTTCTTCGCCATTACAACCATCGCGCTGTCGAGTTGAGATGGAGGTATGGCTTCAAACATTAAATGTTCTCTGTGCGAAACAGAGCATCGGAATTATGACGGGATGGCATTTGGGTTAAAATGGCGCGGTGGAATAGTGCCCACGCCGTTTCAAACCCAAGTGCAATTGGCGCGCCGTTTTAGTGCTTGAAGGAGGATGGCCCCTTCAACAAGAGCACACCGGATAACCAAAGCAAGGAGGGACGCACCATTTCAATGCAATACAAGGGGAGGGGCGCACCGGTTAAGGGCCTCATCGTGCTGGTTTAAGGCCTCTTCGTGTCGTTTTGAGCGCCGAACAGATTTCTTTCAAATTCATGGCCATTTATTCTGCTTGAGGGGCTTCCTTATCGGGTGGCGGGCCACCAAGTGAGCTCTCGGCCTGATCGGATGAGGTATGGGTTTGTTCAGCCTTCCTGTCTTCGACTTGCACTTGAATGCGTAGTTGCAGGTGCCGTGGGATTCTCGTCGTCATTTTTTGGACGTCCACACTATGCTATAGGGGTAGTCCTAGGCCAAAGGATTGTGAAGTGTCTGGTGGTGATCTATTATGCGAGTCACACCCTCCCGGATGCCCAACTTAACTACATCACCACGTAAAAAGAGTTTGGTGTGGCACAACCCATGATGGTGAAGCCTTCCAAAAATATGTACATTAAGTTCCACCCCCTCTCTCAACATCACTCCTTTCACCACTCTCCAGGTGAGGAGCCCTGGCGGGTGTCATCAAACCATACGAGATGGTACCTCTACCGTCATGTGTTCCCCTTTCTGTCTCTACGCTCCGTCGTTGCTCTGCGAGGGCAGCGAAGAAACTGCTGACTCGAAAGCCATGCTCACGCACCCTTCGATAGCGCTCCTCACTGTCCCTCAGCCACTGTTCTGCAAGACCGAGGTTGGTTCGAAGCTCAAATACTTGGGATGCTAAGGCCCGCTTCACTTCTCTCTCGGCCAATCTCTCAGCCCTCTTTCTTTCTCTGTCCCTCTCTTTCTCTGCTCGTTCTCTCTCTGTGTCTTCCCTTTCCAGTTGGAGGGTGATCCTCAACTCCAGGGCGTCCCGGGAAGGGTCATCGTCTAAACGACATCATAATTCCTCCTCTAGCTCGGCTATTCTGGCCTCCCTTTGGGCAACGTGAACGAGCGTCTCTCACATCTCTTCTACCTACCATGTCCATCACTTCAGGGATGTGGTGAGACATAAACAAAGAAAATTCGATGGTGAAACCCTCACTTGTGCAGAAAGCATCCCCTCTGCCTCCGTGACACACTGCATGGCACGAGCAAGTTGCTCGTGAAGCAAATTGAGCTCTGAGGAGGGGACCCACAAACTGGAGGAGGCACCATCTGCCCCCACTGCTAATGAGGTTACGTCAAGCTGGGCGCGTTGTAACACATCCGAGGTGACAATTAGTGGCTTAACACTAGGGGTCTAGGGCAATAATTAGGAACATGCATTTGCATACACTCATGGAGGCATGCAAAGCTACCCAAGTGTCACCCAACTCCTACTCTATATCTTCCAAGCAAGCTCGTAAGCTCACTATCATGGTATCGCCGGCATCCTGCAACTGTCACATACGAGTTAACATTCCAATAATAATAATATTGTTGGATTTTTCAGTGTCTCCCTTAGGGCTTTACTGCTTCACGTGGATTATGGGGCCCATGTGGGGCATCAGTGCGTTGGCAGCCCATCCCGCCGCATGGATTATGGGGTCCATGTGCGAAGCCCCTCATGCCCGCCCACAGCACGCTATAGACATGGGATTCTACAATGCCATAAGGAAATACGGTTCAACTTCGCTACTAGCTCAAGCATTTAGCGCAACGGTTGGGGATTGATCGTGTAAACTAGTATTAGAGCGAGGTCGTGGGTTCAAATCCCCCAAGTGCCGCTGGGGGGGGAGATTGTTGGATTTTCTAGCGTCTCCCTTAGGAATTTGGTGCTCCCTTAGAGATTATTGGGTCCACGTGGGGCATCGGTGCGTTGGCAGCCCATCCCGTCGCATGGATTATGGGGTCCATGTGTGAAGCCCCTCATGTCCGCCCACAGCACGATAGTGTGGGGTTCTGCAATGCCATAAGGAAATATGATCTGCCTTCACTAACAGCTCGAGCTTTTAGTGCAACGGTTGGGGCATGATCCTGTAAACTGGATCATGGACACTAAAATGCTCATGCAAACATGGGTTTGACTTATCAATGATGTCCACCATGGATGTTTATCGTGTAAAGCAAGATGATCAAAATGTAAGCTCCTTTCACATCGATGGACATTTTTCACAGCACTTGTATCCATGATTGTCACTTCTACACACACACAATGCACAAAATATTTTGTTATCATCAAAACCATTACCAAAGACAAAGAGGGGTCACAACGAACCCAACAAGAGAGTATCTCCCAGATGCTGAATCTTGTCAGGATTCTCTTCAGTTGTCTCATTATCCTATTGTCGGCTCTTACATTAGCCAGCCTGGCTTCTTTGGCTCTGCTTTGCTTGCCATGCTTCGGTGCTGGGGGAGTCGGTGGGGAAGATAGTTTATCTTCCTCTTAGGGGGTTGCCCCACCCCGACATGCTTGGTCGGTTGATTCTTTGGGCAAGGCGGGCTTAGTCACATAGGCGATACCTTCATTATCTTCATTCACTAGGGGTGGCATTTCTAAGGCCGAGGCAAAAATGCCCTTGGCTCTTAATTCGGCCTGCTAGCTTGGCCGCTTGCCTTCCCGTGCGAGTAGGAATTCAGCAAATGAGGGAATCACCCCGCCAGTTGTATCTTCAGGCTTACCTAGAACAGGTCGGGATACCGTTTTCGCATGGTGTCCTCAGACTCCCATGTGGCTTCTTCGGTTCCACGCCGGATATGTCTTAAATGTGGATGGGGCTGCCAAAGGCAACCCAGGTTATGCAGGTGGAGGTGGCTGCATTAGGGGCAGTAGAGGGGAACTGATTCATGGTTTTTCTTACTATTATGGCGTGGGGAGTAATATGGTGGCTGAGGCTAGAGCACTTTTAGATGGGTTGAGAATTCTGGTCAAGTCTGGGCTACCAGTGGCTGCCATCTATTTGGATTCTAAAGCTCTTGTTACCATGTTTCAATCTAGTCAACAACCTCCTTGGAGGATCTGCATGTGGTGGGAAGAAATCAAGGACATCATTAACAAAAACAAATGGAGTATTCAGCATATTTATCGAGAAGGAAACACTGTTGCAGATGCACTGGCATCCTTGGCCTGCACAGCTCGCATCAACCAGGACTTTACATGTTGGAAGGAGCTCCCTAGAAGTGCGCGTGGCTATGCCATAGTAGATGCAGTCGGTCTCCCTAGCTGGAGAAGATGAGGACCTATGGAATTTGTGATTTCATTTATTCTTTCTTTTGTTTCATACCCAGGGGTATGCCCCATGGTACAATTGTAAAGATTTTCATCATTATCAATAAGATTTGGGCCGGAGACCTTTGGTGGAATTAGCACAAATTGTGCTTTCCCCCAAGAGTTCCCTCTGGTCTCATTTATATAAAAAAAACAACAAAAAAACAAAAAAATAACAACAAAAAAACTTGTCATTTGCTTGGTTGCATGGTTGCTTGATCATCTTTATTTTCAGTTCACATCTGCTTGCTTGCATGTTGCATTTTCCTATATCTTTTTGTTATTTGCCTTAGTTGATTGAAGGGTTGGCCCCTTGACCCCTTATCAAGGCCAGAAAAGAGTATCCCCCTTTCTTATTGAGCAAGGGACCAAGTCTGACAGATTAACTAACATGTTCGCTTTGCAGGGATAAGGAGACAAGTATACAAGTGCAAAAGGACAAACTCAGGTAACAAAACATGCTTCCCATTTCATAATCATCAGAGTTATATGCATATGTGTGTACAAAACTGTAGAAGGAGGTATACAAGGGTAATCTCTCTAGCTCTCTCCACCTCCCTCCACTCTCCTCTCTCTACTCCTTGCCTTGCCTCTATCTCTAGGAGAAATTCGTGGTGGCCTCATCAACCCCTGGCTGGTAGCCGACCTCTTGGCTCGAGCATGATTCTCCTCCTCTCTCCTCTGCTGTGTAGAGGAACCCACTAAGTAGCTAGTGCTGAAGTAAGCGCTCGGGCGTCCCTTAGCCCGCGCCCACTCCCGACCCCTCCGGTAGTGGCCCTTTGCCACCCTCACTCGCTCCTTTGCCGCACCTAGGTGAAGTCTCAACTTGGCTAACTCCACCCTTTCGCGGTCCCGCTCCCTCCTCTCCATCTTAAGAAGCAGCTGCAGCTCTAGTGTCTCTTAGGGTAGCTCCTCGGTCTCCCGAGACCACTCCTCTCTCTCATGAGTCCGCTCCCCTGTAGCCCATCGTCTCTCCTCCGCCAGCTCCTCGGTAAGCCGTTGTCTCTCATCCTCAAGCTCCGCAACCCGTTGGTCACAGATCGCGAGCTCGGTGCCTGCTAGGGTAGCACGGGTCAGTGCGTCCTGTAGCTCCTACACCTACATTATCATACAATTAGTCGTAAGCATACTGAAAGAAAGATGATAATAACTACATTGCTTAAGCAATCTTTCTTACCCATGCTGCCAAGTCACGCTCGACGGCCTCAGCTCGTGCCACCGCTCCCACTAATCGCTCCTCTAATGAAGCGATCTGGGCACTCTAGTCTACCACTCTTGAACTAGAGGCTCCTCTTGCTCCTCTTACCGCTACCCTCTACTGGGCACGCTACATCATTTAAGACTGTTAGTTGCTAATCACCTAACTTTAGGACCCATATCATAGCATTTAGAAAGCATACTCACTAGTGTCTCTAGCTCGGACCGTGTAACCGCTAGGCGGGCTTCCAAGACGTGAAACTACATCTACATGTCCATCGCCACTGCATCTCATGCGTCCTACATTCATTGCATATTGATCACACATTAATCACTTAGTAACTAAAGCATACATACATCAAAGCATGCATTCATACATACCCCTCGAGGCCTCATCTGAGGCCGGTTGGCGTAGGTCCTCTAGTAGCCCCGAAGGTATGTCGTGCTGTCCTTCACCTTGGAGACGATCAGGGTGCCGCCTCTCTGCCAATTAGCGTACTGCTCTAGAAAGCACAGCTGTCAGTCTGTCATCACTGCATGCCCCCGGGTCTTTCATCTGACCCCACGCGGCTCTACCACCTCGACCCACTCCAGATGTAGGTCGAGGGTCCTCATCACCAGCCTAAGGTGCAGGGCCTCGATCTCGTTCAGGCAATGGAGCCAAATATCCCACCCGAACAAGTGTCGACCCACTACAACCCAGGGCTGGTCCTCGTCTGCCATGCCCAGGTAGGGCCTCCACATAACCTGCGTTCCATACATATCATCACATCACATAATCATGAATAGAGAATAGGACAAATGCATAAACATAGCATACATACCAAGGAGGCTGGGTAGTCTTGGATCTCTCGCCTCACGGCCTGTACCTCGTAGGCGTGCGGGCCCCCCGTCATGTATGGGAGCCAATGTCAGGCTAGTGCAACTACCTCGGGATGAAAAATTACAGCTCACTCCATCGGTAAGTATAGGTGGCTCCAAATCTGCATCCACATGTCATTAGCATAATCATTGCATAATCATAAGCATAAATAGAAGGACAAGCGTAGGAAGGAAATTACATACCTGAAGAAATGGTGTGAAGCCGCTGACAGTCGTCTCTCGACCCGTCCCTGTGGACAGGCCGGCCAACAGGTGGGCTAGCATGGTGGCACCCCATGCATATTGCCCCACCTGGTCTAAGTCCTCGAGCAGTCCCAGGAAACCATAGTTCATGTTGTCCCCCTTCGTCCCCAATAGCAATCTCCCCAGCATCAGAAACAGTAACCTCCACAGGTCTAGATCTACCCTCTCCCTCTGCGTAGGGTCCACACAAAAAGTAGCCCTCGCCCTCCTAGCCATGCGGATCGCGAACTCCTCTAAGGTCTCCCTCATCCTCGGGTGCCCCTCCTCCAACCCGAGTACCTCCATCAACTCTACCCTGTTCACCATCATATAGTCCCTAGGCCCCCATACCATTGTCTCCAAATCTAAAAGTCTACGGGCTCAGTCCCTATAGTCGGGGTAGGTCATACCACTCACTGCCTCACCATCCACCCTCAACCTTGTAACCCTCACTACATCATCTAGGGTGAGAACCATGTGTCCCCAGGGCATTAGGAATGCCCGACTCACTCTATCCCATCTCTCTCTCAGTACCTAGATGAGGACGAGGTCCAGGAGGACCAGCTCAATACTCAGAAAGGGGGTGAACCCCATCTCCCTCAATTGCTCTCTCTGGAACTTGGGAAGGCCATGGTACGCCGTGTGTACCAATGCTCAGGAAATACGAGTCCTCATCACCCCTGCAAAACAAAACAAAAACTAAAAAAAATGTCAGTACCAACAATAATAGCTAAACTCCCTTTTCTAAAAAAAAATCGACGTCTGTCATGACAGACATTATTTCCTTCATTCTCTTTTTTTCTAAAAAAAATCTATGTCTGCCATGGTGGACGTCATTTCATTAATTTCCCCTTTTTCTAAAAAAATAAAAAAAATTGTGTCTGCATTGGTGGACATCATTTCTTTAATTTCCCCTTTTTCTGAAAAAATCTACACTCACCATGGTGGACGTCATTTCCTTAAATCCCGTTTTCTAAAAAAAGTAAAAAATCTGTGCCCATCGTGGTGGACATTATTTTCCTGCAACTACCCACTTGCCCTCCACGTTCAAACATGCTATGGTTTTATTTTTTTTAAAAAAAATGGGGACTCACCTTCCTAGGCTCTATTTGATCCATTGCTCCTCGAAGTGGACGGCGGGGTTGCCATTGCTGCTGCCATGGGTGGGGTGTCGCCTCTGCCGTCGGTTACTCTTCGGCGGCCACCACACTGCCTTCACCTTCTTCCTCTTCTTCCCTTCCTTATTATTATTATTATTATTATTATTATTATTATTATTATCATCATTATTATTATTATTCCTCTTCTTCACTTTCTTCATCCTCATCCTCCTCCGCTTCCTCTATCGGTGCCGGGGCCTCCGCCTCCGCCGTCGATTGGCCTTCGATAGCTGTGGCCACAGCCGCCGCACCGTCACCCTCCTTATCGCCGTTCAAGACCACCACCTTCGGTGGTGTGACTCGACGTCGCTTCCCGAGCGTGGACTCGCTCGCAAACATTGCTGTTGTGGGAGATTGAGAATGAGAGAGAGAGGGTGGAAAGGGTTCGCAGTTTGGGTCAGGTGAAGAAGATGCACATTGTAAGGAGAGAAAATGTCGGGAATGGTGGTTCACATTAAAAAAAAGGAGTTTCAAAAGAATCTACGTCTTCCTAGTTGGACGTCCATTTCTGGGATTTAAATAAAAAAAGGAATCAGCATCCGTGATAATGGACACCCATTTTAGAATGGGCGACTGCTTGGGGGGACACCTATTTTTGGAATTAAAATTTTAATTTGGACTCGATGTGACATATTAAGAGTAAGTGAATGCTTAGGGGGATGCCAATTGTTGGGAATTGAATTTTTAATTTGGATTTCATAAAGAATTGGCGACAGATCTATTAGACGCAGTTTAAATGGGGGACTTTAGTGTTGGACACCATTTTTCTTGGTGCTCAATTTTAAGAACAATTATTGATTTTGGAAGAGCAATCAATCTTTACAATGATTTTTGGCTCAATAAAGAAAAAATGTTTCATTTTATTGAAAGAATGATCAGTTACATCAATGAGCCAGTTTGGGTCTCAATTTTATGAGTGCTGTTACATAAGTCTTCCACTATTCTCTATTTTTTAAATTCATATCCTTTCTTTGTGGCTATAGTTGACCGTTATCAGCTTTATTTATTATTTTAATGTTTTACAGCATGATAGTATTTGTAACGATCCGGATACCGAGACAAGCCCGATACCACTCGGATCTTGCACTGCCACCCATGGGCTTGGAGGCTCAGAAGGGGTTAAGGGTTGGTGTGGTTATGCATTGAAATTCTAAACAATAGTAGGAGAAAAATCTATATAATTAATCTACGATTTCAACAGGAAATAACTTACATTTTATAACAATTAAATATATATAAAGTCCAATCCACAAGTACAGTCAACGAAAAGAGAACGTACCCAACGCCGAGTGAACACTCGGCCTGGTGAGCTGGCAACTAAGAAACCTCCAACCGGAATGCTCCACACCAAGAAAGACATCACACCTGAAAAGTAGGGGGTGAGCCTTATCTCATAGGCTCAGTAGGGGTTCCACAGAACCCCACTACAACGAAAACAGTAACCAAAGTGTAGCAACGAAAATAACAACAGTAAAGGAGAGTAGCAAGAACAACAATAATGGAAGCAACAATGTAAGGGCGTAGGAGCGACAATAAGGAACCATAGTAGTAGCTACAACACACTATCACCCCAGCGCAACACAAGCACGATGACCAAAACCAGAGGACGGTCAACCTGGGAAACCAACTCACGCACACATGCCCTCAAAATTACCTCGACAACCCCAGTCGAACAGTTCGTCCTAACCGACGGCACCATGGACAAGGGCACATGGCCATACACCAAACCAACCCTCTCGAGAGAATCTCTCGATCCCGAGATAAAACCAAGGGAAGAACTTATCAGGAGAATCACTCGATCTCGAGCTAGAACCAAGGGGAGGACCTCTCGGGACACTCTCTCAATCCTGAGCTAACACTAGCAGAAGAACCATGCCCATGCCTAACAAAACTGACCAAAACCACCAGCACAGTAAACCACATTGAGGAGAAAGCCACGCTGAACCCTCTCAGGTGACGGGAGTACTAACCCACTAACTACGAGACCGGAAGCATCCTCCGACGACTTATACCGCAGCCTCACGGGTCTCCCTACACGCCGTCCAGCGGAAACTAAGACACCAACCACTGTACATATCACCAGTGTACCGTAAAATAAGGACTAGTCAGAGTCGTGCTCGTCAGCACGCATCCACTGCCCCCGACCACATGTGCACACATAGACCATCTGCTCTAAGTCAGTCCTCTAGCCTGTTTTCTCCCTAGCTGGACTCTGGCTGCAAAGACAAGGGGCCCTTAGGTGAGTGGCCTAAAAATCACTACACGGGACAAGCCTCCACTACTCTCAGGTGGGGCAGCATGCACATATGTCTAGGTCAGCTACGTCTAGTGGGTAGGGTTACCAAGAACGAACCACAACTACATGAACCACCGGAGTACCATCGTTCCACACCAAGCCACCACGAGGTGGCTCACTAGTGCGAGAACCAAGGACCACCAACCCGACAGCTAAACCATGATAGTCGGTCCACGGAGGACTAACCGAGCACCAGACAGAATGCCAGGACCATAATCCAAAACTCCCACAAGACACCTAGCCGTGATCATAGCCCTCACATGGAAACGCCTTTTGTAGTCATGGGACTCTCGTGGGGATAGTCAACACAAGTAGCCTGACACAAGGACTGTCCACACTCCACAGCAGATAGGGATGGCCCACACCACCAATCTAGGACCAGTAGAACACACGAAACCACGTGGACACACATTCCACTAGGCCACCCCTCCTACTGATATTCCGAAAGACCAAACCATGGAGCCCCGACACCCTGGGCTGAAGGGGGACTGGGCGGCCACTACACTGGGCAGTGGCCGCCCACAGGGTTGGGTGGCCAGCAACATGGCCGCCCACCCCTATGCTCCTCAGGCATGGGCAGCCACAGCTCTGGACGCCCAGGGACCTAGGCTGCCAGCCCGAAGCCTGCCTAGAGGGCTGGGCGGCCACTTCTCTAGCCGCCTAGACCAGGGCTTAGGGGAAAAGGGGTAGAGGGCTGGACATCCAGAACATTGGCCGTCTGAGCACCTGGGTGGCCAACCCCTTGGCTGTCGAGCAGACCTGGGCAGCCAGGCCCATGGCCACCCAGTGCTAGACGTGACGTCCACCCTTGCGGCTGTCTCCTGTAGCTTTCATGGAAAACATCATCCGAGAGCTCAAACTAGAGTCCCAATTGCCATGGAACGCAATTAGTGGATAGAAAATTCTTCTCCCATGTGGTCAATAGAATACGAACATAAAAAAATGGGGAAAGGAAGGGGGCGCCCTCCCCTTGAAGAAGCCAACTTGGATTTTGCTTTCGCCCTTGGTCCAAGTCCACCTTTGACCATGCACCATCCCCTATGGGCCCTATAAACTAGGTCATCCAATGAGTGTGAGGGTGGGGGGCCTGCTTGGCCTAAGTGGCCTTTTTACAAAGAAACCCAAGAATTTATCCCAATTAACCCATTAACTCTTAATGGCTAGCCCATTGGCTTATAATTGCCCTACAAATGAACCCAAATGACTCAATGATAAAAATGTAAATTAAAATGTTAGATTCCTTGCTTTGATTCCCATCACTCATCCCTCCCTGATAGCTGCGTCCCCTTTTCTCTCTCCTTCCCCACACCATCTCTTTCCCACTAGGGACAAATCCCATTCGTCCTCCCATCCCTTTCCCCTCCTATTCTCCCCCTTCTCACTCCATATCTTCCCCCTGCCATCTAGACAGCAGTAGCAGTAGACTACCTCCCTGTTGCAGAAGACACAATCCCTTCATCTAACATCCTCAACTCTAGTTATTTGGTGGAGATCATCTTTAGGATGCCCTCATCGATTTGGCATCAATTTTGGCTCAATCTGGCATCGTGGCTAAGAGTACTATCGCTGATAAGGTGCCTCTATCCGGGAGACCAACCCGACTATGCGCTCTCATAAGAGCAGGTGGTGTCAGCTCCCCTACCATCAAATCGGGGTCATTCTGGTCTGGGTGTGTCCCAGACATGCCCCTCTTCACATCAAGACCAATTTCAGCCCGATCTGACTCTGGATCTACAAGCTACAGCATCGGTAAGTCAGACCCGCATTTCTTCTCCTGTGGCCAGTCCTGCCCTGCTGAAGAATAGAGGCTGCCATTTCTCCTTATGGGTGAGTTTCGAGGTGATATTTGGTGGGGTTGAGCTTGGGCCATCCCTCTTCCAAGAAAAATTGGTCCTGGCCCATTTCGACATCTCAGTTTGGAGCACAGCCCCAAGCAAGAGGTCTCTGGTCAGCAGAATACGGCACCAGCACAGTCTCATAAAAACTGTCGTCCCTGGCACTACTGACTGCCAATCAAGCTGATTCTCCTTCCTAGGTCCTCTGAAGGCGAGCAGCTTTCCAAAGGCACCACCTCATCTTCATCTGGGGTCCGATCATGGAGCACCGCCACTAACAAGTTGATGGTACGAGACTGTGCAGATAGTGCACGAGACTATGAAGGCTGAAGGCTTAGTTCCCATCATCGCTCCCCCCTCCCCTCCACGTGGCCGGATTAAAGTCTCTCCCTATGTGGAGGTAGTGTTGGTTGTATTCCCCAGTCCCTCTTCCAAAGTTGGCCCTCCAATGAGAAGTGTCGCAGGTTGTACTAAAACAGGGCCGATCAAGATTCTCCGATGCATGTGCAGGGCACCGCATGTTCCCCGCTCGCCTCATCTCCGGTCAGGATCGATTTGTTCAAACTGATCAGGTGAGCACTTGGTTGCTCCTTCCTGATATTTCTTTACTTATCTAGTATAGTTTCTTATTGCCCATCGGACGGAGAGTGAGTGCTCGATCCCATTCTTTACTCACTTGTGGGCCCCACTGCGGAGAGAGTTGAGAGAGCCATCAATTATTCCACGCCCACAGCATGCTGGCCGCCCATGAAATGTGGGAGTCCCAACCCCTAAGGGGGTCAGCCTAAGCATACCCAAGTCCCAGAATAGTAAGGCCCCACCCCAGACCCTCACAGGCATCCCCAAGTTGCCTTCGGATGAGAGTGTGTGCCATGTGAGTGAACTCGCCAAATCAGGTCCGTTACTACTCATCCGTGTACTTGCAAGGATAGGTCCGAGGAGCGTCGGGTCATCCCATGTCACACTTGGTTGTGTCACATCACCACCTCTCCCAAGTGAGTCAACATCGGATGTCGTAAAGAAGGCTATGACTAGTGGGGGTCACTCACATAGGAACCCAATGTAGAGAAGAAATCACCAAAGTACGGTCGGTTCACACATACACACACCCATTGCACATATTTTGAGACATAATTAGGCTCAATATCCACTGAACTCTAGATGGATAGCTAGATAGCTAAACTATCGGCTATCGAGTCATGCAATACATACCAAGACTGCAGTACAATGTGGTCCAATGTCATTAAATCACCCTAGATTAAAAAATAGAAACATGAATATGCAGCTTCATCGGGGCGGTTGCCCCTAGACACCTGGTACCAATAATAGGTGGACATTCTTGAGCAAGTGAGTCCTTAGAAGGATGAGCATCATGAAACCATAAAGTCTTGTCTCTTTGCACAAGTAGCATAAGATTCGGCAACTCCACTCAATAGTTAGGCATGAAGCACAACTCCCTTGATAAAAGAATAGGATGAAATTGAGGGAATGTAATACATGGCATTGACGAGGCTGGCTCGCTGATAAATCGAGAGAGACTGCATATGGTGTGTAGAATGTCCTTGGAGAATACTGAAGATATGACAAACTGCCCCTTGAATAGGGAATCCATAACAGGTTTGGCAGCCATATGAGTTAGCATAATTCATGTAGAGCACCCCTCTTGGCTAGTGAACTGAATGGTAACAGAGTGAGAAGAAATAATGGCATCAATGGTGGATCCTCCAGCGAGTAAAGAGATTGCCATTGGTCTTGCTTCAAAAGAAATTGGCACTAATGCAAGAGAGCTCTTATTGGAAACCATCATCAGGGACATAGGCTCATCGGCCCCAAAATTGCCAATGACTAGGACACAGACCGGCATGCGGCAGATATAATCTTGAAGCATAAATTGCGTAACTTGCATCGAATCATCCTGACGTGGCTCAACATCTTGCTTGGGACCAGACCTGAGGGGCACCAAGGGCAGCGTACACCCACCTCGTGTGGTGGAAATGGATGGTGAAGAAGAAGAGGTAGAAGGTGCGATAGGTAGTGGAGGAGGGATGACGGCAACGACAAGCAAGGGTGTAGGTGAAGGCGAATGCAAAGGTATAGCTTGCTCAGGCTCAGGTAAGGAAGATTGATGAGAGTGTGGAGAAGGCAAAGGTGGTGGAGATGAAGGAGATGGGGGAGATAGCAGAGGTGATGGGGATGAAGGAGACGGTGGCGAAGGCATTGAAGATAATGGAGAAGGAGAAGGAGATGGAGAGGAAGAGGAAGGCCGTGGGGCCCATCATCGACGTGTCGACACGATGTGTCAGGCGACGTAGGGAGTAGAAGTGGTAGTGGAGGTAACGAGAGTAGAAGAAGTAGAAGCACTAGCCTGAGTAGAGGCCTAGGCTTGTGGAGGAGACAAAGCCGAGGTAGGAGATGGTGAAGACGATGGGGTAGATGGAGATGGAGTGGGCAATGGGGTAGGCGATAGTGTAGGTGGCAGAGCAGGTGATGGGGTAGGCGACAGTGTAGGTGGCAGAGCAGGTGATGGGGTAGGCAAGGTTGTAGGTGACGGGACAGGTAATGGAGTGGGTGCAACACTAGACGATGAATTACAGGGGTGCCCCTGGTCTTGTAGAGATGGAGATGGCTACCTGGGCGGCACTTGCTGCTGCTGCTGCTGCTTAGTGTAGATATATAGAAAAACTTTATTAATAGCGACCTAATCAATCCTCTTCTGATATTCCAAGTTGTAAACATAATCCCAGAACTCAAGGCAATCCCCGACCAAGTGCCCCTGCTGACGGTGATAATCATAAAACTAGAGCAAATTCCCGACCGCAGGTCGGCAAGACACAACCGGAGGAGGCTACAATGCGTGAGTGGTCATCAAATCCCTAAAAATATCAGTGAAAGACTCTGGCAATGGAGATCGAGGAGCCCGCTTCGGGCAAGGTGGATGCCGAGGAGAAGGTTGTGGTGGTTGTGTGGGCAGCAGTAAACGACGACTGGCAGAAAGACTAGGTGGAGGCATATGATGAGTGGGATGGGAAGGTATGTAGTGGACGATATCCACTTGTTCGGGGTGTGGTGTTCCCTTGATTGGAGGTGAAGACGGAGACACATGTGGGTATGTGGAGACGGAGGGCTAACTGTGGTTGATGAAAGGCTGACTCATGGAGGGATATGTGAAAGGTTGATGTGAGGCGGAGAGCGAGGAGGTGGTAGATGTGGAAGGTTGACTCATGGGGGGTTGATAGATGGTGGAAGGTTGACTTGTGGGAGGTTCAAAAGGGATATAGGTGGATTGCAAGGTGTGAGGGGGCATGGCATGTAGAGAAGACTCGATATCAAGGGAACCTTGGATTTGTTAGAGAATGAAGCGGACTCGGCTGTATAATTATTGTCAGGAGGTAATATCATTAAGGGTTAAGATGAATCGATACTCGGGTGTTGCGTCGGAAATGAGTATCTTAATTTGCTCATGCTCCGAAATGTGTCCCCGGACTTGCGCGACGAGGCGGTGCAACAAATACCCCCCACGGGACATCTGTCAAAGCCGGAGGCGGGGGCATGTGGCCCATGTCTTCCATGATTTTTTTGCTAATCCTCGAGTCCAATGACAGAATGGGGCTTTGTAGGGCTGCTCAATATTTTTATTCTTGTCCATATGTTGAGTTGATCTTTAATTGAGCTTTGTTACTCATCGTTCCTCCTTGCTCTTGGCTTTTGCAGCTTCTACAGACATGGCTCGCCAAAGCAGAGACAGAGAGGCATCCCCGAGGCCCAGGGTTGGGGGCTCTGATGATCACTATGTGGGGAGGACAGATAGGCCCATGCCACCCTTCCCTCCTCGCAGCATTACTTCTGAGAGTTTTGACGCGGTGGATCGTGGGTTTACTTGAGTCGCTGAGAGCCCGACTGAGGAGACTGCTACAGCTGAGGGTAGTGTTGTTGTCTCCCGCATTATGAGGAGACATGGGGTCTATGTATATGACCGCTCAGGGGGGTATCCCTCTTACTTCCTGTTGGACCGGCATCTCCTCTCTTTTATCCAGAGCTTTGTGCCTCTTGGTGTGGAGGCTGATAATTCTCGCTTGCCAGGAGAGAGGCGTCGTCTCGAGCGGGCTATATTACTCGGGAGGGACAGCATGCAAGGTAATTGTACCTTTTCCTATCCGAGCTTCCCCGACGGCTTTGTGCGACAGAGGCAATATCCTGATCAAAAAAGTTTGGGCTTCTTCAGGGACTTTGACAGCTTTACAGTTCGAGTGGGGCTGTCCTCACCAGGCGTTTAGCATTTATCCAGGCATCACAAGGCTGCGGATGTTGCGGTAGACGGGATGTTTCTGACTCCCTCTCGTGCTACTTTTGTACATGATGATTATGATCACAATTGTTTATTGGAGAGGATACTAGCACAGAAGACTCAGCTAGTATGGGAGATGGGCTGTCATTCCTTCCCATTGCTACCGTCGAGGTGCGACGAAATGGTTGTGGGGCATTCTGACTGTTTACAGAACAGTGCTTGATAGGGCGGGTATCCGCCACGCAGTGACCACAACATTGTACTCCTACCCCCGCCACACAGGGTTGCTCCAGACCTTGGCTGAGAGGTTCAACCAGCGGTGGAACACATTCGTCACCGCTGAGGGGGAGACTTCACTAGACCTGTGAGCTTTTCACAGGATTTCTGGACTGCCAGTTTGTGGACAGCCCTATGAGGAGCTGTCCCTGGACGATTTGCATCTCAGTGCTTCAGATGGAGCCAGCCGGTATCTCCTTCCTTACTACTTTTGATACCTGATGAAGACCTAGAGGGACCTAGCCCTCATGGGAAAAGAGAAGGCTACCCGCACATCGAGAGTGACATTGAATGCCTGGGTGATGTATTCTTACAGCGGTCCCTACTGTTTTTATGAGGAGTTCGCTTCTTCTGGCATGACCAGGGAGCAGTGTAGGGAGGTCATGTTGAGGTTTGCTTCACACCCACGTCACTTGCCCACCCCAACACAAGGGTGGAACTCGAGGGAGCTGCTACCACTGACGTACTTGGCAGCTTACTTGGCCTACTAGCTAGCGAGTTTTATGATCCCTCATGGAGAGGAGGGAATTCTACGAGCAGAGGTGATCTACCCAGTTTATGGCGTGTGGGCGCAGGGTTGTTATTGCACGGGCTACATTGGCGAATATTTATCATTCTTTTGGGGCCCTGACTTCACACTTGACGCCCAGAGATAAGGGCATTCTGATGCCCACTCATTACCTGAGTGCGTGGGCTGGTTTACTATTGCCAGAGCTTTCGCAGAGGACACCGATTGATAATCCAACCACTCCGCTTATCTTTGCATTTGCTGGTCACCCGGACCAGGATGCAATTTTACAGCTAGCCAGTGCTCGTCGTACTTTGTCTTTCCTCCATACTGGGAGAGATGAGAGTCTGGACTTCGACCACAGCTCCCATCTATATTGTCCCTACTTGGAGCGGCAGGGTGATATAGTTGCCTGCGGGTTGTCTTCATGGGCTTTGCCCTTCTCCCATGCGCTAGCCGAGTGGGTGGTTTGTATACGGCTTGGGGTTCTAGTTTATCGTCATTCCAGCACAGCAGTTCTCGAGCCGTATTATCCACATCGGTTTGCCAGGAATTTCGTGTTGTGCAAGTATGGTTCATGCGTGGTTTTGATGATGTACAACTATGATTCAATAGTGTGCTATTGAAGATTATTCAACTATGCTTCCATGTGTGCCGAGGCTGGAGCAAAGGTAAACGGGTAGCCCGGGAAGGGGTTTCCCGCGGCGGGGGACCAAGCGCAAGGACTCCGTGGAGAAGATGCTGTGGGATTCTGTGAAGGCTGAGTCCGCTGAGAAGAAGCGGGCCAAAAAGGCCGGGGCCGTCCGCTCGGTCGAGGACGGTGGTTGCTCGGCTCTCCCCTCTGCCGAGTTGGAAGGGGCCGAGCCTATTCGGTTGGCTCGCCCTTCCGCCGAGCGAGAGGGGGCCGATGAGGCCGTAGGCCCGCAGCGGGGGCGGGCGATTCTCAGGCGGTGATTGCTGATGCTGGAGCGTCGGGTGAGGCCGGAGGAGCGCAAGGTGGAGGCGCCGGGGGCGAGCCGGGCGGGGCCGGAGGGTCGCCAGGAGACGCGACTCCATCCCAGTCGGCCGAGGCAGGAGAGACGCGGAACGGGGTGGCCCAGTCCGAGCCAACCGGCGGGGCTCCCGAGGAAGTATCGCTCGAGGGGGGAGCCCCCATTCCGGCCGCTTCGGAGAGGACGGGCCCTCCTCCCGGCGTCCGGGGGCCCCTGTACCAGCGATGCCACAACGTAGCCTCGGGGGTAGTGAGAGGAGGAATGAGGCAGAAGCCTCCGTCCGCGGTCCTCGAAATGATCATGGAGGGCGGTTTGTTGCTGGCCCGGATGAGGGCCGACATAGCCGACGCCTACACTCGGGCGGAGTCGGAGCTATCGAATCTTGCTTGGGCCGTCAGCACATCCGATCGGAAGATCGCTCGGCTCACTGCCGATCTCGATGGGCTTCGGCAGGTCACTTCGCTCCGGGAACTGGCGAAGTCGAGCTAGGTGGAGGCCCGGGCATCAGCCGAGCAACTAGCTCAGGCCCGTAGTTCGCTTGAGTTAAAGAGTAGGCTCCTAGAGTAGGAGCACGCGGTTCAGGTCGAGCGTGACGGGCAATGGGAGTCCGAGCGAGCGGAGCTCGAGGGCCTAGCCCAGGAGGCCGAGCGATTTCGGGCGGAGGTTGAGGCTGCGCTGGTCGAGGCGGAGAAGAGGTCGGCCGAGCTTGTTGGTAGGGTGGAGTCGGCCGAGGTGGAGGCACTTGAGCGGTACAAAAGCTTGGAGGACTACCAGGCTGATCTCCAAAAGGCTGCCTTCCCTTATTACCAGTCGGGCTTCCATCGAGGCGTCCGAAAGGGGTTCGCCCAAGGCTATCGCCGGGCCGGCTTTTGGGAGGAGGAGCAGGCGCCAGGGGCGGTCGTCTTCCCGTCCGGGCAGCACTATGACTCAGATTCGGCGTCTTCCGAACCTTCAGGTTCGGCGTCAAGTGAGGAGGGAAGCCGGGGGGCCTCTACCTCCTCCGAGGGATCACCAACTCCGGCTGTCTCGGGAGGGCGCGCGACCGAGGCAGTTCCCACACCAGTGGGGTCAGTGCCTGAGTCGGCCGTCGCCGAGGGTGCCGGGGGCGGATCGCCTGATGCCGAAGAGCCTTCAATCCCCGAGTCTCAGGATGGACCCAAGGCCTGATGTATCTTTGCTTTCTTTCCCCCTTTCTTTTTGTTTTTTGCTCTTTCCTTTGATGTAATTTTCGAAGAACATTTCCTTTTCTCCTTGGTGTAGTAATGTCAGACTACTTTCTAGAAGATATGACAGTGATGAGGTTAGATATTGGATTAATTGTTCCTTACCGCCTTTGGTGTGATTTTGACCAATGTACTTGTAGTTCTTGGGAAGGTACCGACTTTCTCTATGGATATCTTGCGTGTCGATTGGTTGGCGTGGCGCTTGCACCTGTCCATCTTCCCATGTTTTTGAAGACTTGCCACTTCGCGTGTTTCTATCGAAGGGGAGTTGGTGGAAAACGAGGTAACCGCCTTGGGGAAAGGGTGTCTACCTTTCGCAATTCTTCGAGGGGAAAGTCATTTAAGGCAACCGCTCCCCTTCGGCCTACAAAGGGCTCCGAAGGGCGTTTCCTCCTCTCTTCATCACTTAGGACTGTTCCCAGTAGTTTTTTCTCACCTCGAAGTGTTGTGCTATTGGTCTTAGAGAAGCATGGAAGACGTTCCAGAGGACGACGAGGCGGGCAGCGCAATGAGGGAGGGTTCTTTCACTCCAACTTGAAAGAGGGTCCGTCAGTTGGCGAACGGCTAGTAAGAGGGTCCATCATGCTGGAGCATGTCGCCTTCATACTGCTAGACGGCCAGTGCTACCTTCGGAGGAAGATAGGAGCGTCGGAGGACGGATGGGGAAAGATATAGAAAAGGAGGAGGAATGAGGGTTTAAAGACACTAAGACTATTTGTTAAAAAAAAGAAAAGGGATTACATGTGTGCATGGAGTGGAGAGAGGTAGAGAGAGGAGAGAGAAAGAGAGCACGTGTGAGGGGGGAGATAGAGAGAGGGAAAGAGAGAGAGAGAGGGAGTGGTGGCGCGGTGTGTGCTTGTGTTAGCAGAGAGATCGGCGGGAGAGGGAAGGCAAGAGAAGGAAAGTTGGGGGGTCTCGCGGCGAGGAAGGGAGAGTGAGGGGAGATACCGACAGGCAGTGAGGAGGCACGGTGAAGGAGGTGGTAAGTGCCGCGGCCGACGGGAGGGTATGCCAGAGGTGGAGATGCGGGTGCCGCGGATTCGACGTGGGTGGCAGGCGTGACCGTGGTGACTAGCAGTGGGGGGTGGTGTGTATCTAGGGAGAGAGGGGAATAGGCACGACTTGGCCAAGTGGCTCGTGGAAGTGTGGTGAGGTGTCCGAAGGTGCAAGAGGTGGCAGCGGAGGTGAGGTGGTTCGGGCGGTGCAGGTGGTTGATGTGAGCAGGGTGTTGGTCGCAGCAACGGGGGTGCTCGACGTGATGAGAGAAAGAGAGCAGGGAGGAGCTAGCAGGGACGAGGCGGAGGGGAATAGTGGAGGGTGGCTGCCGCAGCGAGGGTGGTGGCAGTCAGTGTGCTCAAGGCAACGAGGGGTGCGTGGGTTGGTGTGGCCATGACGGGGAGGGGTGCTCACGACGGTGGCGGCCGACGTGGTCACGGTGGGGAGGTAAGCAGGACTGGGGGGACAGAAGCGATGATGGTGACGGAGTGGGGGTTGTGGGGGCGACAGAGGTGTGAGGAAGTGGTGGAGGTTGGTCACCGGCGGTGAGGTGGATGGCTAGGCGACGAGGGGAGATGGGTGTACGAAGGGGAGGTCGGGGCTGAGAGAGAGAGAGAAAGAGATAGAAAGAAAGAGAGAGGGAGAGAGACGGTCGCGGAGGTGGTTGGCCGTGGGCGTGGGCGGCGTGGAAGGAGAGTAGGGTGGCAGGGGGGCTGTTCGCAGGGGAGAGGAAGGACGACCGTGGCCACTCGCGGGCGTGGTTGGGAGAGCAGAGTGGAGATGAGCGGAAAAGAGAGAGCCCACGGCGGGCTTGCGAAGGTCGGAGGGGGACTAGAGGGGGGCTCACGGCGGTGGTGGCTGGGTGGTGAGACAATAGGAGGAGAGGGGGGCGAGCTGGGTGGTAGCTGTGGGGGTCAGGCGGGGAGGTCACCGGCGGTGAGGAGGGTACGTGGTTAGAAAGAGAGAATGGATGGGGTTCTCTCCCGTGGGTGGGAGGTGGCCGTTGGGTTGTGTGGCAAAGGGAAGGAGAGATGGGGGAGATGGCCTTGCGGTGGGAGGAGAAGTGGGGGTCATCGGCGGAGGGGTTGGTTTGGCGTGAGAAGATGGAGGGGGGGTCGCGAGGGAAGTCAGCTGTCTGCGGCGTCTTGCAGAGGTGGTGTGGTTAGGAAGAGAGGGAGGAAGGGTGGTTAGCCGGCGATGAGTGAGAGAGACGAGAGAGAGGAGTGACGTGCATGGGGGTGGTTAGTGAGAGAGAGGGTCACAGTGGCGGTGGTGTGGGGTGGACGACGACGGGGGAGTTGGCCGGAGGGAGTGAGAGGGAGGTGAGGGCCTGGTTGGTTCACCTGAGTGGAGGCCAGTGGAGTGAGGTGGCGAAATGCAAGGAGAGGTCCGCCGTTCCCCGTGGGTCGCCGGTGGGGAGTATGTGTGGTGGCCGCGGTGGTCGGAGGGTGCGGCCGCAGTGGTCGGAGGGGCTCACTGGTGGTCGGAGGAGGGACTGTGGGTGTGCATGAGATGATAGATGGAGAGTGGGCTGGGGTGTGGGGCACTACAGTTGTGTAAGGGCGGGGAGAGGGTCTGCAACGTGGTGTTGATGGAAGTGGTGAGGAGGCGGTTGGGTTGCGATGGGTGTCTATCGTGGGGGGTGGCTGGGAGAAAAAGTGAGAGAAGAGAGGGGTAGAGAGAGGGAGAGGCGATGGGGGAGTGGGGTGGTGAGCCTCGGTGGTCGGAGGGTGTGGCAGCGATCGTAGAAGGGGCTGTGGTGGTGGCGAGATGGATGCACCGACGAGGAAGAGATGGTCGGCAGCGGCGGTGGTCGGCGGCTAGCAGGCGGAGGAGAAAGAGAGGCTGGGGGGAGAAGGGGTGGCTTCCGTGCTACTGTGGGGGAGTGGTGAGTCTCAAAAAGGGGACCTTTGTGTGGACCAAATCAGATTCCAAAGCCTTTCAAGAGCTTAAGAAAAAGATGACCCAAGCACCGGTCTTATGCCTACCTGACTTCTCCAAGGTCTTCGAAGTCACATGTGATGCATCTGGGGTAGGCATTGGTGCGATCCTTAGCCAAGAAGGACACTCAGTAGCCTTCTTTAGTGAGAAGTTATGCAATGCTAGGATGAGATACTCCACCTACGACAAAGAGTTTTATGCCGTGGTTCAATCCCTTCGGTACTGGAGGCACTACCTATTGCTAAAAGAATTTTTCATCTTTTCAGATCATGAGGCCCTAAAGTACCTTAACTCCATGCAAAAGCTGAATGCCCGACACGACCGTTGGGTTGAATACATCCAGTCCTACACCTTTGTGATCAAACACAAAACGGGGAGCGAGAACCGCGCAGTGGATGTGCTCAATGGGAGAATATCATTGCTGTCCACTATTTAAGTAGAAGTCATCGGGTTTGAGAGAATCAAGGATGAGTATCCTGACTGCCCTGACTTTGGGCACATCCACACCACACTATCTACCCAATCCAGCCCGGAACACGAGGGTTTCATCCTAGAGGACGGGTTCCTCTTCATGGGGCCAAAGCTTTGCATACCACGGACCTCACTCCGTGATTTCTTGGTCTGGGAGTTACATGCAGGGGGCCTAGCTGGTCATTTTGGGGTTCATAAAATCGTTGCTCTAGTTGAGGGCCAATTTTACTAGCCGAGTCTCAAGAGGGATGTGGCCAAGATAGTGGACCAATGCCGCACATGCGCTTCAGCTAAACAGGTAAAGCAAAACACCGGCCTCTACACCCCTCTCCCCATCCCTGACCGTCCATGGCAAGATTTAAGCATGGACTTCATACTAGGCCTACCTAGGACCCAAAGAAAGCATGATTCAATCTTTATGGTAGTTGACAGATTTTCTAAGATGGCCCACTTCATCCCATGCTCCAAAACCTCATATGCTTCCCGAGTGGCCCGACTATTCTTTGATGAGATTGTTCGCCTCCATGGGTTACCAAAATCATAGTCTCCGATAGAGATGTCAAGTTCACCAGCTATTTCTGGAAGACCCTTTGACATTTGATGGGTACCCTCCTCAAATTTTTCACAGCCTATCACCCTCAAACCGATGGCCAAACCGAAGTCGTCAATCAGAGTCTTGGGAACCTCCTTCAGTGTCTTGTTGAGGATCGTCCAGGAAATTAGGATCTCATTCTACCCCAGGCCGAATTTGTATACAAGAATTCTGTTAACAAGTCCATATGGATGAGTCCGTTCGAAGCTGTGCATGGGTACAACCAAGGAAACCTTCAGACCTCATTCCCCTTCCCCAGCATGCTAGAGTGTCTGTTTCTGCTGAGTCATTTGACTAACACATTAGAGAGTTACATGATGAGATACGCAAGCACATCAACAAGAACAACAAGATTTACAAAAAGTAAGCTGACTCTCGTCAACGTCACCAAGAATTCCACGTGGGTGATTCCGTGATGGTGAGGACTGAGAGGCTCTCCCCGGGAGCTGTCTCAAAATTGAGGCCTCATGGGGATGGTCCCTTCCAGGTTCTGAGGCGCATTGGCACTAATGCCTATGAGTTAGACCTCCCCGAGGAGTACGGAGTGATCCCCACATTCAATGTGGCAGACCTGGTGCCATGTAAGGGTCCTACGGTGACACCCAGTGAGGATATTGAGCCCATCCCCTCCCTTGAGAGAGCACCCACCCTTGAGAGAAACCCACCAGTCTGGAGAGCCCAGCTTGAGAAGATTGAGTGAATATTGGATGAACAGGTCACTACCACCAGGAGTAAGGTGTATTAGCGCAATCTCGTCATGTGAAAGGATCGGCCTCCTTCAGAGGACTCATGGGTGACTCAGGAAGACCTCCAGTAGTTGGATCCTGACCTTCTAGAGCAATATCACAGCAGGATCGACCCCTACTCGATGAAGTCGAGCTCTTCGCAGCCTAGGGGATTTGATGGAGGCATCACCCACGACTCCCTCTAGCTCGGGTCGTCACCTCACCCCGGAGTTGTGTGAGCTCGGGTATCACTTCGTGTGGGCCCAATTATGCATTTTAAGCTTTTTATTTGAGTCATTTTGATGTATTTTCCCTTTTATTTGAGTCATGTCCCTAGGTCTTTGAGTCATTTCCCTATGTTTTGAGTCATTTCCCCCTTGGTTTGCTTCGCTTCATGCCGGCAGAGGAGAATCAAGCCGAAGCTTCCATCGAATCTTCCACCTCTCAACATGCTACCAAGTCGGGAAGAAAATGGGGGCATCCTCCCGAAGCCAGCCACAACAACATGTTACGTGGTGAACCACCATACCAGGTTCCCCAGCCTAAAGTCAAAGGGGCAGAGATTCCTCCTCCACCAAGGCTCTACCCCGAGCGCACAAGCGGCAAGGAGGCTCCCTCCTTCAGTGAATTCCTGGCATCTCGAGAGGGCAGGCAGCCACGCCCAAAGCCGTAGTGGAGGGTCAAGGCCGCTCCTACCTTACCCTCAAGAGTGTCTCCTCCAGCAAACAAAGACCGGGTATACACCCTAAGCTTTGTCAAATTTATGCAAGAGAAAGAGCCAGTCGGACCAACACAACAAGTTCAGAAGCCACATGAAGAAAATGATAAATTACCTTCTGAGCCAACTCCTCAAGAGCGCCCTCAGGGCAGGCGTAAAGGGCCTAAAGAACTGAGGCTGTCCAACGTCAGAAGCACCAACAGAATAGTGAAGCAGCTGAAGAGAATCCCAGCACACTTCTCTGTCTGGGATATAATTTCCCTTGATGAAGAAACAAGACAAGCTGTCATCGCGGCCCTGCAGACCCCGACATACTTTGAAAGTTGTTTTGCTGAAGCATAGCCAGGGGTGGTTGTAACATTTACAGAGGAAGATATGCTTATGCCGTCTGTCAGTCACAATAGACCCCTCTATATGAGGGGGTAGCTGAACAAGCAACCAATAAACAAAATACTGATTGACCCAGGAGCAGCAGTCAATATACTCCCCTATTGGGTATATCAGAAATACTACTTCAATGTGCACCTGATCGAGGTCAGGGACATGAGAATCGCGGGCTTCAACCAGAAATTCGAAGTCCCCATGGGCATGGTGGAGTTTGAACTCTCGCTTGGCGACTTCGCCACTAAAGTGCAGCTTCATGTAATAAACTCTGACACACCATACAAGGTGCTATTGGGTTGGCCCTGGCTACATCAGAATCAGGTGGTGTCTTCTACCCTCCACCAATGCATAAAATACCCTCGAAATGGGAAGGAAGAGAGGGTGTTCACTAATCTGCACCCTTTTGAGGTGTTTGAATGTCACTTGCTGGATGCTTCTCTATATCTAGAAAAGCCGAAGAAGCCTAACCCTCCAGCTCAGAACAAAGGGAAGAAGAAATAGGAAGCTGGCGGCTAGTTCCCTCCGTCGTCGCAGGGCTATGTGGCTCCCACAGAGGTGTCACTTGTATCTGAAGAAGGAGGAGATCTCATGACAATTCAGCTCAACATCCACCCCAAACCAGGGGCATTAAAACTTGATGAATTGTTTGGGGATGTCAGCGTCCCGCCAGGGGTGATCAAGCCTACAGCTGATATAAACTTTCAGACAGTCGAAGTGTTGAAGACCATGGAAGTCCCTAATCCTGATGGCCAACCTACCATGTTCTATGTTGCCAGGGAGCAACCTGCAAAAGGGGACGATGATTGTTGATTCCCCGAAGAGATTCAAGATCCACTTGTCCCAATCATGGGACTCCCATATGTAACTGGCCGTGCAGTCAAGCTGGCCAGGAAGAAGCAAATTCCCTTCTGTCAGCCCGCCAGTCAGAGGAAGATGTTCAAAGAATTGTGGGATCCGTTGAACATGGACAGAAGATTGCTACAAATCACTTAGCACCCAGGACTGGGTTTCTCTATTGAAGATTATCAAGAAGTTGATATGATTTCTACCTACACTATAACAAGTGAAGACCCCCCAGGGGCAATTTATGATGAATACATAGGAGACTATGAGATAGCCGAACCATCGGCTGAATTGAAGGGCTCGGGTCCATCTCATCTACGGGCGCATAATGATCATGGAGCCATCACTCCATGCAAATGTTGGGAGTCCATCTCCACAGAGGCAACCACAATCCCCAGCGACAACTTGCAAGAGTCAAAAGATGAAGAAAGGCATCCCATCCTTGTGGACGCTTCACCCATAAGCTGGCATCCAAGCTGCACAGGGCATGCACGGTCAGCACCAAGGCTGCTCATCCAGCCCGACCAGCAGCCAATCGACTTAGAACAAGGCAGAGCCGAAGTCCCACTGATAGGCGAGATAAGACAGGAATACATCTATGAGACCCTCGAAGTTGAAGAAGATGACGAAGGCTTTGTAGACCTACAGTCGGCTCCCCCGGAAATAGAACCCCCGAGCCCCCCCCCCCGCCCCCCCGCCCCACCACCCCCCCCCCCCCCCCGCGGGGCGCCGCGCCCCGCGGACGTGGTTAGCAGTTAGCGCTCACGGAGCGGAGGTGGTTGCGGTGTTGTGTGTTGGGAGAAAGGGAGATGGGGAGAGATCGATGTACATGGGAAAGCTTGCAGGGGGGTGCAGCGGTTGCCGGTTAGAGAAAGAAAGATAGGGAGAGGGAGAGGTCGACGGGAGTGTGTAGGAGAGGGAGAGGAAGGTTTGCAGACGGAACAGGGAGATGGAGTGTTGGTAGGGGGAGTGCCAGCGAGGGGTGTATGCATGTGCAGGTTAGAGAAGGTGCAGGGGGGTTAGAGAGAGAGAGAGAGAGAGAGAGAGAGAGAGAGAGAGAGAGATCGCGAAGGCAGAGGGGGGACGTGTTCGCGGTGGTGACGGGAGTTGTGTGTGTGAGAGAGAGTGTAAGTTAGGGGGACAGTGAGCAGGAGGTGTGGGGAGGAGAGAGAGCAAGAGGGGGGCGCAGTGGGAGTGCGGCTAGTGGTTAGAGAGAGAAAGGGAGAGACAGGGAGAAAGAGAGAGAGTCGATGAAGGGGGGCTGTGTGAGAAGTGGGAGCCGCGGAGGAGGGTGATAGATCGACCAGAGGAGTGGGAGGCCGGAATCCGTGTAGGCGTGTGCGTGTGAGTAGAAGAGAGAGGGAGAGAGCCTTCAGGTGAGAAGAAGAGGGAGGGAGAGGCTGTCGCGGCGGGTAGTTGCCTGTGTGGTGTGTGTGAGAGAGAGGGGTGCCGGAATGAAGGTGTGGGAGAGGGAGAGGGAGAGTTGGCAATTTAGCAGGAAGGGAGGTGTGAATAGAGAGGGAGGAGGGAGAGGCTACGTGTGGGAGAGGTTGGCGGAGTGAAGGTGTGGGAGAGAGAGATGAGTGGCAGGAGGAGGGGGATGGCACGGCGTGTGTGCGTGAGAGGGGGAAGCGGTGACGAGGGAAGGCACTGCTGTGTGGAGGGTAGCAGAGTGCCTGCGGAGGTGCTGTAGGAGAGAGAAGGTGAGAAAGAGAAAAGAGAGAGAGAGCTAGTAAGTGTGAGAGGGAAGGAGAGAGAGAGGAAACCGACCGGGGGGGTGTGCAAAGGTGAGGGGATGTGCGTGTGTGAGGAGTGGGAGAGATGGAGGTGGGAAGGGAAGGTTAGGAGAGGACACCGCAGGCGTTGGCCCTTGGCCATGGTGAGGGCAAGATGTTAGAGAGAGAAAGAGTGTAGCGAGGAGAAAGAGTGGGAGAGGGAGGGAGAGTGCGTGTGTGCATGAAGAAGAGGGGGAGTGGTAACGCGGTGGTGTGGGTGAGTGTGAGCAGGTGAGGGCCACGACGGTGGGCAGAAGAGGGAGAGTGAGGCCCGCGGCAGTGGTTAGAGAGAGAGAGAGATTGCGAAGGCGGGAGGGGGGTGTTCGCGGTTGTTGTAGTGTGAAGAGCTGTGTGAGAAAAAAAAGGAAGATAGTGGGAACTGACAGGGGGAAGATGTTGGATCTCTCCGTGGCGCTGGGTTATTGTAGGGGGAATAAGAGACGGGGCCACGCCATGCCATAACTGGCCGCTTAAGTTGTTGGTGGGCTGGTTGGTGCCTTAACCCGCCGTTGGAGTTGTTGGTTGGCTGGTGCATGGCTGGCGGTGGGTGTGAGTGTGTGGGGAGTGAAGAAATTGATGTGTGTGTGGTGTGCATGGGCCCTTGGCCACGTGCATGTGCATGGGTGTGTGAAGAGAGGTGCATGAGAAGTGAGGTGTGTTGTGGTGTACATGGTGCTCACGTGGGTGGTGAGAGTGTGCATGGGCCCTTGGCTGTGTGAGGTGGAGTGTGAGTGTTAAAGAGAGAAAGAGGGAGAGGTAGAGAGAGGTGAGAAAATGGAGGGGGCCATGCGTGGGGTAGATGGGTGTGTGAGTTGTGTGGTAGTGAGAAGGACGGCGAACGGGGGCTCCACAACGCGGGGTGTGCCTGGGCAACGGAAGATGCGGTGAGGCCCATGTCGGCTTCTTCTTGCTCTTCGGTCGTTTGTCACACAAACATGGCCACCGACGCTCTTGCATGTGTCACCGTCTTCCTCCGCAGCTCAGTTGGTTGCTGTCGTGGGGCTCTCTCGTGAGCAGGCGAAGGCCAGCCCACCGTCTCGCCATAGCGAAGGAAGGGCACTGTTCACAAAAGAGAGACTTTGATCAAAGTTTGTTTAAATGTAAGAAAATTATAATTAAGGGCTTCTTCAACAGCGGCTGACCCTGCCCTCGACTGACTCTCCAATGGAAATTATGCAGAAGAGGGCGGAATTTGCTGATCGTAGCCAAAGTTTCTGCCAAACCGGAAGGGGTAGTACGGCTTCAAGTAGGTATTTCCGCCCTTCCTGAAGACTAAGATGCTAGGCCTGATGGATGGTGCCCAGTCTACCAGCTCCGACTCCAGGGATAGCTTGGTGCAAACTTTGCCTGAAACAGGGTGTATATATTTCTCTACTTCACCAAACTTGCATTCTCGCAAGCAGTTCACTAAGGGGCTGGAATTGGTAGATAAATGCCAGAAATATAAGGCTCCGGGAGCATTCACTGGCACTCTTGTCAATTACCCTCTGATAGCAAAAAGTTGGTCTGATGGCTGCTGAGGTTCGGCATCAGCAAACTCCAGCATTCTTGGAAATAAATTTGATGACTGGAGCACTCGGGGAGCAAACTCTGGAAATAGAGAGCACACCCAGGCATTAAAGAAATGAAATGGACCAACAGTCTGCATATTCCACGGGAGATGAGAATGATGAAGATCTCCCATCATCTTGTAGATCAAACATAGCATGGCGGGGCAGAGAGATAATTTCACACCCCACGCCATCAAGCATGCCGGGTATATAGCCTCAGTGCTGATTATTGTGTCATCCTCCTGAGGGAGAGCAAATGTACACAGCCAATGGGTCAGATAGGCTGCGTAGTGCATGATGGGATCTACTCCCACCAGGTTAGGGCCACTCCGCAGCCCCTTTAGAAAATAAGAAGACAAATGGGTCTTCCGGTGGGCCTGTTTCCTCAGCTTACTTGGAGCTACCTCGATAGAAGGAAAGTCCTTGTATTGCTCCTCACCTCCAAAGAAATACTCCAACCATAGTCCCATCCACACCCCCTTCCTTTGATTGTGCGACCGGGCATGAGAAGAAGAAGTTTTCGGGACTTCTTGAATTGACAACCAGAGTGTTCGGTATACTTTCATAAGGTACCGATATGCATACCCAAGATAGTGCCGGCCTTCGCCGTCCATGCAGTCTTTAAGCTGGTCAGGCCAGCACACTTCTTCATATGGTTCGCCATCGATGGGGAGACCCGGCAGTTGGTGCAGACTCCATAAGTCTAGGGAAGTTTTCCCTTCTACTGTATAAAAGGTGTTGTACTCTGGGCAGAACACCTCTATCATCCCGCAGCATAAACCTTTGGAGATCGGGTACTAGAAGTGAGAAGCATAAACGCTCTGATACACGTCGGCTCTCACCAGAATAGGCCCATAATTCTGAAGCACGTACTCCGTGAATTCCACTACTCCATCACGGAATGCTTGGGCATCAGTGTCCTTCAAGTCGGCAAACCAGCCAACAGCAACTTGATGCTTGAACCTGACCGCCAAGTAATCCAACAGGAATGGTTCCTCTCTAAACCCCCACTTCAACGGGGGCAAGAAAAGGCCGAACATATGCTTCTCCTTATGAAGATTCCCCATTGATAAGTCCCATATGGCAGGAGTAAAATCTGGAGTTTGGGTTAGCATTCCTTGGTCTGGGGTAAGCTCTAGCACGCCAGTAACAGCTCCCCACTCGCGAGCTTCGCCTGGGAGATAAGTCAATTTGCCCCGCACTACCGAGTCGAGCATGTTGTTTCGGCCCAGAAGTATACTATACTCAGCAGCTTGGATGGCCAGAATATCCTGCTTCCCCATGTGATTGAAGTGGCTTAGGAAGGACATTAAGTGCTTGTCCTTGGGAAAGTCAGTTCTATAACCCTGGCCTCATCCGAACGAAAACTAACCTTTGTTAGAAAGAGTCAGCTGCTCGACGTCCATGGAATCAGTCTCTGAGTCAGAAGACTCTGATACCACT
This sequence comes from Amorphophallus titanum, assembly GCA_024336825.1. NCBI lineage: Eukaryota > Viridiplantae > Streptophyta > Magnoliopsida > Alismatales > Araceae > Amorphophallus > Amorphophallus titanum. The sequence goes on from JANBPO010001167.1 coordinate 567,947, forward strand.
ACTACGCGTCTTCGACCTTGATCTAGGTCATTAATATTCTACCAGGTAATGATCGGACACACACTGGGTAGGGCATCTGTCCCTTGTGAAGGAGCTATTGAAGCCATTTCCCTACCTATAATAAAAGGGACAATGAAATCAGAAAAGGGGCATTATGCCCAGAGAAAATTTCTAAAGAAAATTCGGCAGTGTCTCCCCTTAGTCGGGAGCATCCAAGAACAACACAGGAGCACGTCCACACCCTAAGGAGGGACAGTCCCTAAAAAAGAGAGCCATGGGTGGTGCACCCGGGTAGAGTGGACAGTAGGGAATTTTGGTTTCGAGGGCTAGCCTACTAGGAACCTCCCCAAAACCACTTAGGGTAAGAGCGGGCAAGCCCCCTTTTGAACCACAGTGGGCGGCCCACCGCGGCGTCACCGGCTCGAGGCCCTCCACGGTGGCCGTCGTCTCACCGCGGTGAAGTCTCGCCCACTCCGCCGCGTGTGGAAGAGGGAGAGAAGGAGAAAAAGGGGGGAGGGATGCCTGGCCGGCCAGACCCTCACCGTCGAAGAAAGGAAGATACTCGCTGCCGGAGAAGACGCCCTAGCCTTCGAAGGAGGAGATCGGAGGAGAGGGAAGACAAAAGGGTTTTGAAAAAAACCTATGAAATCCTGCGATCAGGGTTTAAAAGAAAAGAAGAAGGAGGGTGAGTCGGTGGAAGCGCCAACGACTCATCGCTCCGCCTTCGTGCCCGTGGCGCCACCGAATCTGGAGCGGTCGTGCCGCCACCGAATCGAAGCCGTGTGTGCTCCACCAAATTAGGATGGCGCCACCGACCCAAGGAAGCCAAGCGTCACCGAATCACCATCCGAGTCATCCCCAACTCAAGATACCTAATGAAGTGGGCCCCACTTGCAAAGTCATTAAAGCAAGCACATCCGCAGACCCCGCTCCGTTCATCCCTCACTCGCAACGTCAACGGCTGGGAGGCATTTGTTGACATCTAAAATATGAACGGGTAAAAATTACGTGCCCGGAAGAGTCAATTGAAATTAAAAGACAGGTCCACTCGGACCGCTGAAGCCTCAGGTCATCTCATAAGGAGTATCGGGGATCCCATCTCTCATCATCTCAGGGTTACACATCTGCCAAGGCTCACTAAGGCCGAATAACGGTCAGAGCCAATGAACCCGGTAATGAGATCAATCAGGCCGAAAATACCTCCACACCCCGTCCAGGTTGGACAAGAATGTACCAGGTGATCATCCACTTGACAAGGAACCCCTCCCAAGATGAAGAAAAGCCCCTGGGTCCTCAAAATGGGGAGCCAAAGGCTGAATCAGCATGAAAATCAGAAGAGACCATCTGGGTGCCCAGGATGCCGAAGTAGTCCGTAAATGACCGAAAAGCCAACCTCTAAGAGTGGGAGAACTCACAATGGTTGTCAGCTTGCTGAAGATGCTTTATAAAAAGCACAGGGCAAGCCCAAAAGCATGATATATGCTGCAAAGGGCGATGTCAGTGGAAATCTGAGAAATCTGCTTGACACACACGGAATGCCAGAATGGTCTGCAAGTGGCCTTGAAGATGTCCGATAAGGGCGAGAATACTTCGAGGGGTGGCCCACTCGATGAAGAAGCCCCATGTGGCTCAAAAACAAGCTTGGCATTACAAATCACAGTGTCGAAGGCCGAATCAGGGTAAAACCTGGGATAATCGATACGGGTTCGGCACATGCTTGAAATCATTGGAAACTCAGAATTAGGGCTTCAAAGTGGATTCTGGAGCCACAGGATCAGCCCTGATGATACTCTGGGTCACAAGCTCACGACGGGTTGATTTCGGGACAAAATGCCAAAATTATGAAAATGTCCCTTAGTGAGTCGGCGGTAGTCTCGCAAGTGAATCGGTGGAGCCTGTCACGGTGGGTCGGCAGTGGCTTTCAATCGATGGCGCGGTTGATCCGGTGCCACTAGCGGAGGCGGGCCGGCGAGTCTGCAGTGCAAGGTAAGTCGGTGGCACCGCCACTGACTCATCTAGCCCCCCATTTGCCTATAAAAAGTGCCATTCTCGCCCTAAAAAGAAGGAGGGGAGAGGAGTCTGGAAGATAGAAAAGAAGACTGAACGGTGAACGATTTTTCTCTGAGTGCCCGATGAAGAATGAGCAGAGGAGAGAAAGAAGAGGGGGAGAGTCCAGAGGTTAGAGAGAGGATCTGAAGGGAAGAAGGTAGGGTGAGATCTTAGAGTTGCTCCTTTTATTTTCTTTATGTAATCTCTTCTTTCTTATGGGATTCCTATGTCTTCGTCTACCTGTTCTCCCCTAATCTCTGAAAGCTTGTATCCCTTTTATGTGCCCCTCTGAAATTACAGAGGTGGGTGAATAAAAAGATGCAATATCGTTTGCTTCAATGTTAGTGTTGTATTCGTGCACATGTCGCTCCTTTATGTTTATCAGATCGCTCAGGTTCCCCATTTGTCTTATCGTTTAGGCCATCCAATGTTTCTTACCCATGAGCGTGAGGAAGCCTCTCTCTCTCTCTGAGGGGCCAAACCCTTTTTGGGTTCAATGACCACTCAGGAACGGGGGAAGAAACCCATGGAGCCCGCTGTACCTCTCCGCGAAATGTTCTTTGACCACGCCCCCCTTAACGGGGTGACATTGGATCCCTCCCCGAAGTCATTCAGTGTGACTGATTAGTGTGCCTACGTCGAATGACCGAGTGACATACAGAATGTTCCACCGAATGGCCAAGGCGGACGGGGCAGTCATGGAGTGCCCCTCTAATTCCTGCGATGAGCTGTAGGGGCCTTCTGCAATCTCCACCAGTCCGGCCTTCTCAGGGTGTTACCCTATCTCTCTTGTGAAGTGCTCGATAGAGTGTTGAGGAGAGTTGTGTCCAGTTGATAAATTCCCCGCTCCCTCTTTTGATCGTCATCTTGCCTCTTTTAGTCATGCTACTTCCTCTATCTGCCCTTCCGCCGAGCATGAGCCCAACATATGGGTCAGGACTGCTCATTCAGGCATGACAGTGGTGCACCGACAGTATGCTCTACTTTGGTATCAGAGAATGTTTCATGAGTGGTAGAGCAGCATTTGTTTTTTGTTTAATTCTTCTTCTGTTCTTGATAGATGCCCCCAGAGTGAAACACAATTTGCATTCCATTTAGCGACCAGTTGAGGGAGCTCCAAATACACTTCAAAAGATGTGTTGCCCCAATTGACATGGAGAGGCCATACTGGCTATTGTCTTAAGGATAGGCATATGATGAGGGCGTGGTGGGTCCACCCTATATTCGTCTATCTATAGTTTGCCTTTGTTGATCAGACTTTTTACGATGTCCTTGAAGACATAGCAATCTTTGATAGAATGCCCCACTCCTTGATGATAAGAGCAGAACCAGGGATTGTCTTTTCTCTTGTCCTCACTTGGTCTCTTGGGCTCTGGGAGCACCACTTTGTCATATTCGCAAGCCCACTCAAAGATGATTCGAGTTTTGTCCCTTGGAAAAGAGTAAGGCTTCCTCATTTTTATCCCTTAATGAGGGCCCTTGCCTGGCCGACTAAGCAGGAGAGGAGCTGATTACCATCTTCATTTTCCTCCTTTGTTGCTCAAAGGCTTCAAAATCTATAATGTTTATTTCACTTTGTATGGGTCGCTCTTCAGGTGGCCTATCCTTTTGAATTGGGGTAGTAGCCACAGGGTGATGCTTTGTCAGTAGGGCCTCCACATCGGTGGCAAGAGCTTCCAGCTGCTCGAAAGATTCGACCTCGACGCCAATCTCCTTTATTAGGTTGGCTGTCTTCATGCTACGTGTGCATAGTTGAATAACTTCCCTGTGACTGGGTGGGTGTCTGCATCTCGCACTGAGATCCTTCCACCGTCGAATATAATCTGACGCAGACTCATCAGTCATTTGCTCGGTCATGTATAGTGCCGCCTCGGTAACTTCTTCCTTGGCAAGCTTCATCTTGGCTGTCCACCTGGCTTTTAGCATGGTCATTGCCGCTAGAGTTGCCGGATTGAGATGTGAGTCAGCTGGGCCCATTGACGGCATCGCTTGGGGTGCAGCAATTGCCCCCTGAGACATCTGAGAAGATGGTAGATGCGCGGGCAGTGCACGTTGTAGCTGCTGAGAGGGGGTGTCCCCTGCATAATCATGTGCTATCTGAGGCATGGTTGGCCTTGATGAGGTGTCGAATGGCTCAGTGCCTCTTCGCAAAACCTCAGATCATGAGCTAGCTTGCCCAGGTATGGCTAGGTATAGCCCCATCTTGCATAACTCTCTTCTTAGTGCCTCAACTTCTTGAAGCTTTAGATATAGCTCCACTACCACAGCAGGGTCAGGTTGAGAACAACTTAATTCTTCATCCTCTTTTGCAGCAGCCTAGCTCGTGCCAGGCAATGCTGATAATGTATTACAGGAGAGGATGATGCTCTCCTTTTTATTCTTTGGCTCTTTCTTTTTATTCCCCTTTGTAGCTAGCCTCCGCCTTTCAGGTAGTTGCGAGTATAAAGATACCATGTTGATCGTCCTTTTCAGATCATGCAATTCATGAGGGCGTGGAGGATCCACCTTGTGCTCGTCCATCTGGAGCTCCCCCTTCTTGATCATCCTTTCAATGACATCTTTGAAGACGTAGCAGTCTTCAATAGGGTGCCCAATCATCTGATGATAGGGGCAAAAGCAGGGGTCATCCTTTCTTCTGGCGTCCCCCGGTCTCCTTGGTTCTGGGAGAGTGACCTTGTTGTATTGAATGGCCCATTCAAATAGAGCCCGGGTTGTTTCCTTGGGGAAGGAGTAGGGCTTCATCATCTTGGCTCGTAGAGGAGGGCCTTCTTGTTGTTCAGCCGGCCTGGTGGGAGGAGGGTTGGGCACTCCTTTATCCCCTTGTTTTTGTTGGTCAAACGCCCTGAAGTCGACAGTATGGGCTTCCTTAGGCACTAGCTGCTTGTCAACTAGTTTAGCCTTTTAGCTTGCGACAACAAGGGTAGAAGGAGAACTGGAAATAAAGGCTTTAATTTTCACCATCACATTATTCAGTCGGTCAAATGACCTTATCTCCATTCCAATTATTCTTTCGAGAATCTCCCGCCGAAGATTTTGCTTACAAATTTGCACTACATCCTCGGGGTGTGGCGGACACTTGCATCTCATACTGAGATCCCGTCATCTTTTAATGTACTCTAGAGCTATTTCGTCATGTCTCTGCCGGGAGGAATAGAGCTCGGCCATTGTAACCTCCCCCTCAGTAACGTGGAACCATTCTTGAAACTTTCGTTGCATAGTCGCCCAGTTGTTTGAATAGATTCCATTGAGGGCGCATGGAGGGAACATTCTTGCCCACTCTTTCCAGAAATAAAATAACTCAAGAAAGCATCGCTTGAGGTCCACGTGTCAGGATATAAGAGAGCACTATCCACGTGTCAAGATCTTCAAATGAGATCCCTATCTTGGATCACGTGCTCGCTTACAAGCTTCTTGAGTTCACGTGCTCGCTAACTACCCTGGGATCATGTGTCTTGAATGAACAAGCTAACGAGCCCACGTGGCCCACTAAACTAGTTAAGTGATTCTGATAACTTGTCTTTAGTTGATCTGGAATGCATCGACCAATTGTTTGATCAAGTGAGTAATTGCTTAAAAGTTCATGTTTGGTTATACCTGTCAACTAGACAATAGTCATTTTGTCAAACACCTTACTCATGATAAAGAAAATTCATGCTTAATCAGATAATTAACAATGCTTAACAGAGATGCCTTAGCCTGTAGGAATAACTCGTCCAATGTAAACTGAAAGGGGATCATGAGTCTTGAGCATTACAGGTAGACCTTCATGAAGGTGCTTCGACCTGTCTCCATGGTGATTGCACAATGTGCATCGACCTTGATAGAGATGCTTTCTAATGCTTAGACTAAATGCTTCATGAGTTCAACAGACTAGCATCGACCTTAAGGCAAGCATAGACCTCAGAGACAGTTGTTACGTCATTAACATAGACCTATGTCCAACCGCTAGGTTACAAATGTCAACTTGTGCAAAAGATACACTGACCTTATAGCTCAAAGTACATGAGGTGCATCGACCTTGCTGAGTAAGCTATAGTACATGCATCGACCATAACGTGTACAGGGAAGAAAGTGCATAGACCTTGCTTGACAATATGCATGTAACAATGAATATATGCTCTGACCTCTACTGTAAAGGTGCTCTGACCTTATATGCAAGCTAGCATGCATGCTTAGACCAACAATTGCACAGACTAAAACATGCTCCGAGCTATATGTGCATGGACTTCTAATGTGCACAAACCCTAGAATGTGCACAGACCTAAAGGCTGCATGTGCGTAGACCTTACAAGGCATGTCAAGAAATGTGCATCGACTTGTATGAAGCAAGATGCAAATGTGCACAGACCTTTTAAGGCACAATGTAAAATGTGCACAAACCTTAGAATGACTAAGGCAAAATGTGCATCGACCTTATGTCTGTACAAAACAGATGTGCATCGACCTTCATGGCTATGAACAGTGATGTGCATCGACCTTTATGCATAAAACATGAATGTGCACCGACTTATCACTGCCGAGGTATACAACATGCATCGACGTCGGTGAAAAAACTTATACACACTAGCGTCAACCTTAGTGAGTGCCCATACACACTAGCATTGACCTTAGTATGTACCAGGTCTATCTTCCATCGACCTTGACCTTCAGATGCTGCACTAGCATCAACCTTATGCTTAACTATATGTAATGATGCATCAACCTGAAATTGTACTATGACCAATGTGCACTGACCTGATAGCTCCAAGAAGTGGAAGATGCATCGACCATAAGGCACAACAGAATGCATATGCATCGACCCTAATAACATGGATGTAACATGTGCACCGATGTTAGTACAACCAATCTAACCATGCAACAACCTGTTTTACCATGTTCATGCATTGACTTAAGCACATATTGACAAGACATGCATTGACTTGAAATACTATAGAGTTGAAATGTAGACCAATGATGCATTGACTCAAATAAATGTGCATTGACCTGCATAATTATGAATGCATGAATGTGCATTAGATCTATATGATAGACTGCATCATAGACCTATATGACAGAATGTTATGAATCTGCATCGACCTGTGTGGCATAATGATCTTATATGCATTGACCTACTATAAGTATGCATCGACGTGTCTAGCACAGACAACATGAATGCATTGATTAATGACAAACCTGCTTTGACCTGATGTTAAGTGAAAACACTGGATGCATCAACATGAAGAATCACACCTTATCACAGCAACTTAACATGCATCATGCATCAGGGCAAATGTAACATCAAAGTAAGTGCAGGTTCAGACAAAATGCAACATAAACACAATGCAACACAATACAAACATACTCACAGATTTGAGACCTTCAAGACCACAGGAAAATCACAGGGTTATAATGCTATAATCATTATGAGCACAATGATGCCAAACTATTCCATGAGACATAACATTTATGCATGCCAAACAAGCCGCAGGTTTGACAAGCGAGGGCGCAAAGAAGAAAGGTTCAGCATCACAAGCACTTATAACTCCTGGGATAACAAGAAGAAGTCCCGTAATGGGAACAGAGGAAATAATCACAAAAACAAGAAGGTGAAGGAAGAGGAGACACAAGTCTCTATGGCTTGCTCATTTTGTGAAAAATTCGACCACTTGGTCGAGGAATGGTGGATGCGCCTTGGTGCTTGCTTACATTGTGGAAGTCGGGAGCACCGTATGCCCAATTGCCCTCTTATGAAGGAACAAACCTCTAACAGTGGACAAAGGCGATAGGCTCATCTTAATGCCGTGATGGAGAAAGAAGCGCCTACGGATGACAGGCTCATGGAAGGTACTGTTCAAATTTATGCACATCTGGCTTTTGTACTATTTGATACGTGTGCCTCTTATTCTTTTATATCTACTACCTTTGTAAAAACTTTATCAATCTCATCGACTCCTCTACCATCGGACCTAGCTATCACAACACCTTTAGGTCTTGGAATGAAACTTACAACCCACTATCCCGATAGTGAGGTAATTGTGGAAGGCCATAATCTTCCTGCCAACCTTGTATGCCTTGATATGGAAGGCTATGATGCTATCTTAGGTGTAGACTAGCTTGTTGACCATGACGCCTATATAAATTGTCGCAATAGGAGAATTTCTTTTTGAAAACCAGGTCTTCCGCGATTCTCTTTCCTCGGCATTAACTATAGGAAGCACCCTACCATCATCTCTTCTCTTCATGCTTGCAAACTCATTTCGCAAGGATGTGAAGCTTTTCTTGCTTCCGTGATTGTCACAAAGTCTAAGGAAATCCTCATAGAAGAAGTTCCTATTGTCAAGGAGTTTCCTGATATATTTCCTTTGGATTTACCCAGTTTACCGCCCGAAAGGTAAGTAAAATTCTCCATTGAACCCATTCCAGGAGCCACGCCTATTTCAATATCTCCCTACAGGATGTCCCCTACGGAGCTCAAAGAATTAAAAAGGTAACTTTAGGAGTTACTAGACAAGGGCTTCATTCAACCCAGCACATCCCCTTGGGGTGCGTTGGTTCTATTCGTCAAGAAGAAGGATGGATCTCTCAGGCTATGTATCGATTACCAGCGACTTAATCAACTCACCATCAAGAACAAATATCCGTTGGCACGTATCAATGAGCTATTTGACCAGATCTCTAGTGCGGAGTATTTCTCTAAGATCAACCTCAGGTCGGGTTACCATCAACTAAGGATCAAAGAATAAGACATCCACAAGTCTACTTTCCGAAGTAGATATGGGCATTATGAGTTCATGGTGATGCTGTTTGGGTTAACAAATGTCCTGGCAGTATTTATGCAACTTATGAATAACATGTTGAGGCCCTATCTCGACCAATTTGTGGTTATTTTTATTGATGATATCCTCATCTATTCAAAAATAAAGGAAGAACATGAAGAACATTTGAGAATAACTTTGCAAACTCTAAGAGAAAATGAACTATGCGTAAAGCTCAGCAAGTGCGAATTCTGGCTAAAGGTAGTCTCTTTCCTCGGCCATATTATTTCCAAAGAAGGTATTGTTGTCGATCCTTCAAAAGTTGAAGCAGTCAAGAATTGGAGCCGACCAACGACCGTATCTGAAGCTATAAACTTTATCTGTTTGGCTGGCTATTATAGGCGATTTATTAAGGACTTCTCCAAAATCGATGTTCCTCTGACTAGACTTACAAGAAAGGAAAATCTCTTCATATGGACAAAGGATTGTGAAGAGAGTTTTCTAACTCTTAAAGATCATTTTACCACTGTCCCTTTCTTGGCACTACCTGTTGAAGGTGGTGGATTTGAAGTTTACATAGATGCTTCTGGCATTGGCCTCGGGTGTGTCCTTATGCAACATGGTAGGGTGATAAGTTATGCTTCAAGGTAATTAAAGCATCATGAAGAGAACTACCACATCCACGATCTAGAATTGGCTGCTGTTATATTCGCCTTGAAGATATGACGACATTAGCTTTATGGGGAGAAGTTCACTATATTTTTAGGTCACAAAAGTCTGAAATATCTTTTTACCCAAAAGGAGCTAAACATGAGATAAAGAAGATGGCAGGAATACCTTAAGGACTTCGACTTCTCTATTCAGTATCACCCAGGCAAAGCAAATACTGTAGCTAATGCTCTTAGCAGAAGACCAATGGCAACTCTAGCAAGTCTCAAGAAAGGTATGGCCGGGGAGATGAAGATGTCGACGTCCGCACTTCTTGAGCCTTTGAGTGACGCCCAATCTTGGAGAGTACGTCACCGTGAGGGAGGGATTCTTTAGAGAGAGGCTGAGAGATGAGAGAGAGAAATAAGGAGAGATGTAAAGAGAGAGAGGGAGGTGATATTTTAAATCAACATAAAAAAATTGACAACTGTGTGTGTTGTATAGAGAAAGAGAGAGAGTGGGGGTGTGAGAGTTAGAGAGAGGGATTATGAGAAGAAGGCTAGTGGTTGTGGGAGTTTTAGAGAGAGAGAGGTGAGAGAGGGGGTGCAGAAAGGAGGGAGAGAGATGAGAGATGGAGTGGGTGGAGAGCTACGCGGTGTGTGGTGCATGTGTGAGTGAAGAGAGAAAGGGAGAGAGGGGCCGATGAGAGAGTGAGAGGTGAGAAGGGGGGGCTACGACGTGTGTGTTGTGGTAGAGTGTGTAAGTGTGGGCGAGAGATGGGGATGGGGCAAAGGCAGAGGGAGAGAGAGGCACAGACGAGGGGGAGAAAGGCTGCGAGTGTGAAGGTAAGTGTGTGCGGTGTGTGGAATAGAGAGAGAGAGTAAAGGAGTGCGTAAGAAGGTGAGAGGCCAATGGTGTAGTAGAGAATGGGGAGAGAGGGTTCGACGCCAGTGTGTGTGTGAGTTTTAGAGAAAGAGAGAGTGACGAGAGAAGGCGAGAGGCTGTGTGAAGTAAGTGTGGTGTGCGTGTGCATGCAGTGGAGAGGGAGAGAGGGACGATGGTGCAAGTGTGTGTGGGAGAGAATGGGAGAGAGTGTGAGAGGGGAGTCGATGCTACAGAGGGGGGTAGAATGATGAGCAGTGTCTGTGTGTATGAGTGTGTGTAGGGTGAAAAGAGAAAAGGAGAGAGGGGGAGAAAGCCGTTAGAAGGAAGAGAGAGGGATGAGAGATGGAGGGGGAGCGAAAGCCGTGGCAGTGTGTGTGTTTCAGAGAGAAAGAGAGAGGGAGGCGAGAGGGGGAGTGTAGAAAAAAAGGGGAGAGAGTGATGAGAGACAACGAGGGAGTCAACTCCACACTTGTGCAAAGTCGACGCCACGTGCATGTGTGAGCGACTGTAGGAGTGTGTGTAGAGGGGTTGAAATGAAGGGAGGCCAGTGGTTGTAGCAAAATAGAGAGAACAAGGGAGAGAGAGAGAGAGATGAGAGGAGTAAGAAGAGGGGGGGAGAGTTGCACTGGCTGCTACTGGCGGAGAAGGGAGGCTGCTGTGTAGCGGGGGTGTTATGGTGTCGAACGGAGAGAAAGAGGAGGAGAGAAGGATAAGAACGGACCAAGAGGGAGAGGGGAGAGGGTGAGGAGATGCATGTTGAGTGTGTGTGTGTGTATGCGGAGAAGTGGGCAACTATGTACGTGTGTGTGCAGAAGAGAGGGAGCAAGGGAGAATAGTAGGAGGGGGAGGAGATGTGTGGCCGATGTCCCTATTTAGAATAGGGGCACCGGACCTGCAGAGAGAGAGAGAGGACATAAGTAGAGGGTGATTGGGGAGGAAGGAGGAGAAAGAAGAGGAAGGAGAAGGGGAAGTGTGGAGGTGCAGCTGGAGGGGAAGAGAGGAGAGGGAGAGAAGTAGAGGGATAAGAGAAGAAGGAGAGGGAGTTAGAAGAGGAAACCGGCGGTCCCTACGAAAAGAGAAATAGGGAGAGAGGGGAAAGAATAAGAGAGGTGGAGGAAGAAGTAGAAGGAGAGAGGGGAAGAGGAGAAGGAGGAGAACACGAAGAGAAGGTCCGAAAGGGGGGGGGGAGAAGAAGTTGTCTGGAAGGGGCAGTGCCATACGATATTGTAGGAGCCAGGGGCGAGGCCACTGTTGCCTCTAGCCAGCTTCGTTGTCGGCATGCCCTACTTCGCTAGCTGCATGCCGTGCGTGCCTGCCATGCATGTCAAAAGTCCACCGCCACTCAACCGTTCCCTGCTCGTTGCCTGCTGTTGCCATTTGAATTTGCTGCCGTACACGATGATTGCTGAGGCCTGCTACCGCCTACATATGGATCTCACTGACTCCCCATATGATCTGCCAGGGGGCAAGAGTGGCCACAAAATTCGCACATGCTGGAGAAGGGAGAACCTACTGCTGCCAATGTTCACATGGCTGTGGGATCATGAAAAAAATTATAGGAAGGCCCCTCAAATAAGTTTGATTAATGAAAAATACTTAATCATTTGTCCTCCCATTTTGTTCATTCACATTAAATTTTGAAGATAATACTAAGGACAAGAGATAGAATCAAGTGAGACTTGATTCGGAGGAGGATTCTAGAAGTTATGGCTCTTGGAAGGTAGGCCCATCACATAGAAAGTAGAGTTTGACTTGTACTAGGATACATAAACCCAGAACTTTCGATCATGATTTCGAGAGATATAGCCAATGAAAATTTGAGTTCTATGAATCAAACTCGAGATAATACAAAGGGCAAGAGGTAGAAACAAACGGGGGTCAATTTGGTGGAGAATTCGAGAAGATATGGGCATTTGAAGATAGCCACGGCGAGTAGAAAATGGGGAAGAGTCCAGCACGAGTTGGACTCTGCAGGCGCCTAGCAGTCAGCCGACCGACCGCTTGGCCCAAGAAGCGGTCGGCCAACCGACCGCTTGACGCCATGAGCCCTCTTGCACAGTTTGGTCTCCGAACGTCCGTTTGGGCTCCGAATGGACCCGGAATGGTCCCGAAAGTTGGGGAATCAAAGATATATCCTTCCAAGACTCAATAGGATTGAAAAATGGGTGAAGAAATGGGCTTGTGATAGGCTCAAAGAAGGCTCTAAAATAATGATTAATTTAGGACATCATGGAGATAAATAAGAGAAATAACCTAATTTGCGGGCCGAAAATGAGTGTTAACAAATGCATGTTTCATACCAAGGTAGATGCAGGTCAATGCATGTTCGCATATAAGGCCAATGCATGTTTCATACCAAGGTAGATGCAGGTCGATGCACATTAGCTTTGTGCATGTATAAGGTCGATGGACATTTGCCTTATACATAGATATGGTTGATGCACATTTACCTTATTCATATACAAGGTCGTTGCACATTTGCCTTGTTCATATACAAGGTCGATGCATATTTGCCTTGTGCATGTATAAGGTCGATACACATTTACCTTATACATAGATAAGGTCGATGCACATTTGTCTTGTTCATAAACAAGGTCGATGCACATTTGCCTTGTTCATATATAAGGTCGATGCACATTTACTTTATACATGTATAAGGTCGATGCACATTTGCCTTATACATAGATAAGGTCGATGCACATTTGCCTTGTTCATAAATAAGGTCGATGCACATTTGCCTTGTGTATGTATAAGGTCGATGCACATTTGTCTTATACATAGATAAGGTTAATGCACATTTGCCCTATACATGGATGAGGTCGATGCACATTTGTCTTGTGCATGTATAAGGTCGATGCACATTTGCCCTATACATGGATAACATTTACCTTGTGTATGTATAAGGTCGATGCACATTTGCCCTATACATGGATTAGGTTGATGCACATTTGCCTTGTGCATGTATAAGGTCGATGCACATTTGCCCTATACATAGATAAGGTCGATGCACATTTGCCTTGCTCATAAACAAGGTCGATGCACATTTGCCTTGTGCATGTATAAGGTCGATGCACATCTGCCCTATACATAGATAAGGTCGATGCACATTTGCCTTGTTCATAAACAAGGTCAATGCACATTTGCCTTGTGCATGTATAAGGTCGATGCACATTTGCCTTACACATAGATAAGGTCGATGCACATTTACCCTATACATGGATAAGGTCGATGCACATTTGTCTTGTGCATGTATAAGGTCGATGCACATTTGTCCTATACATGGATAAGGTCGATGCACATTTGCCTTGTGCATGTATAAGATCGATGCACACTTGCCTTATACATAGATAAGGTTGATGCACATTTGCCTTGTTCATATACAAGGTTGATGCACATTTACCTTATACATGTATAAGGTCGATGCACATCTGCCTTATACATATATGAGGTCGATGCACATTTGCATTGGTCACCTATAAGGTCGATGCATATTTTTAAGTTTGTGTACATGTAAGTCTGTGCATGTTTGCATAAGGTCTGTGCATGTTTGCATATAACTCTATAAAGTCTGTGCATGTTTGCATATAACTCTATAAAGTCTGTACACATGTAGAAGTCACGACCTTATTCTTCCAAGGTCTGCCTGTATAGGTCTACCTTATTTTTCTGTCCAGGTCTACCTTAGTCTCCTAAGGTCTACCTTATTTTCCTGTCCAAGTCTACCTTAGTCCCCCCAAGTCTACCTCATTTCCCCTCTAAGGTCTACCTTATCTGCCCCAAGTCTACCTCATTTCCCCCAGGGTCTACCTTATCTACCCCAAGTCGACCTCATTTCCCCTCCAAGGTCTACCTCATCAGCCCCCAAGTTGGGACTGGCGACTGGGTATTGGGATTGAAGCCTACGACTGGGAATGAGATTTTGGCGTTAGAGACTGGAAATTAGGACTAGGGAGTGAAAATTGGACATTAGATGCTAAGACGGTTAACTAGGATTTGGATACTGGGAGCTGGGACTGGGGCATGCCCTTATAAGGCGTGCTAGCCGCATTGCTGGACACTGGAATCAGAGGTGGGAAATCGAATATTAGATGCTGGGAACTGGGGGCTAGAATTGGATACTGGAAACCAGATATTGGAGCTGGGTATCAGGAATTGGATATTGGAAGCTGGATATTGGGAACGGAGTACTGGAAATTGGATATCGGAAGCTAGATGTTGAATACTGAGTACTGGAGGCCTGCCTAAATGAGGCGTGTCGACCCGACAGGTTGGAGACTAGAAGCTGAAGGACAACTCATAGGGTGGTATTGATCTAAAGAACTAGAAACGGGAAGCTGGGGGCCGACTCGCGAGAGTGCATTGGTCGATGTTACTGGAGGGTAAAGGTTGGAGGCCGGCCCGTAAGGGTGTGTCAGCCCTTATCGTTGGAAGCTAGGGGCCGACCCGTGACGGTGTGTTGGCCGATATAGCTGGAGACTGGAAGCCAGAGACCAGCCCGTGAGGGTGTATTAGCCTATATTGCTGGAGATTAGAAGCCAGAGGCCGACCCGTGAGGGTGTGCTAGCCTATGTTGCTGGAGTCTGGAAGCTAGAGGCCCACCTGTGAGGGTGTGCTTGCCTATATAGCTGGAGACTGGAAGCCAAGACTAGCCCATGAGGGCATATTGGCCTATGTTACTGGAGACTGGAAGCTGGAGGCCGACCCATAAGGGTGTGCTAGCCTATGTTATTAGAGTATGGAAGTTGGAGGCTGACCCATGACGGTGTGTTGGCCTATATAGCTGGAGAGTGGAAGCCAAAGACCATCCCGTGAGGGTGTATTGGCCTATGTTGCTGGAAGTTGGAAGCTGGAGGCCGACCTGTGAGGGTGTGTTGGCCTATATTATTGGAGTATGGAAGCTGGAGGCCGACCCGTGAGGGTGTGCTGGCCTATGTTGTTAAGGCTACTGGGGTGATTCTGTAGTGTGTCGGCTATAGACCGAATGGTGGTGTACCAACTGTTGTTATGTTGTTAGCCCGAAATGTGATTCACATTAGCCTGGGATACTGGAGTCGGGCTGGCCAGGTGGCCTCGGAAGGCATGGTGGCCAGGAACTGAGACTAGGATAGGAACTGGAGATTAAAGTTGGGTCTGGGACTAGGACTGGCATTGGAACTGGAATTGCAACTGGAGTTAGGGACTGGAACTGGGGCTGGCTGGCTGGCCTTCGAAGGCGTTGTAGCTGGAATACTGGGACTGGAGGTTGGAGTCCACCGGCTGACCCGTGAAGGCGTTGTAGTCAGAATCTAAAACTAGAGACTAGAGCTGGCCGACTGGCCTATGAAGGCGTTGTGGCCGGAATCTAGAGCTGGAGATTGGAGCAGGCTAGCTGGCCTGTGAAGGCGTTGTAGTCGGAAGCTAAAATTGGAGACTAGAGCTGGTCGGTTGGCCTGTGAAGGTGTTATAGCTGGAATCTAGAGTTGGAGACTGGAGCTGGTGGGTTGGCCTGTGAAGGTGTTGTAGCCGGAATCTAGAGCTGGATACTGTGAAGGCATTGTAGCTAGAATCTAGAGCTGGAGATTGGAGCTGTTCGGCTAGCCTATGAAGGCGTTGTAGCTGGAAGCTAGAGCTGGAGACTAGAGCTGGTCGGCTGGCCTGTGAAGGCGCCGGAAGCTAGAGCTGGAGACTGGAGCTGGTCGGCTGGCCTGTGAAGGCATTGTAGCAGAAATACTGGAGCTAAAGCTGGAGCTCAAGGCTGGAACTGGTCGGCTGGCCTATAAAGGCATTGTAGCCAGAATACTGGGACTGATCGACTAACCATTGAGGTGTGTAGCCGAATGTTGGAGCTGGAGGCTGGAACTGGAGCTTGGCGGCTAGCTACTGATGCGTAGCAACCGGAAGGCTGGAGCTGATCGGCTGACCGTTGAGGTGTGTAGCCGAGTACTAGATTTGGAATTGGCAATGGCCGACCCTTAGGGGTGTAGTGGCCACCCTTGTTGTGGAGTGATGCTGAGGTGGTCGGCGGTGGGATGTTGCGGTTGACGGCTTTCATCGATGAGGAGTAGAGAGGGAGAGAGAGTTTTTTTTATTTTCTCTTTACCAGCTCTACCGGGTGTCGTGTGTACCCGAATCAGGTAACCTGGGTTTTCCCATGATTTAGCATTCGATACGTCAATTGGTGTCGCCAACTCCACTTTGTTGACATGTGGAGCGTCTTCATGAGGAGGGCCATCTCTCGAAGCATTTCTGCCCTGATCAAACATCTTTGTGGCCACTTACGAACCATTCTGACATTCTGCGTGTGTGAAGTAGACTTCTCAATTTTTTCGCTGATATCACCTTCGGTGCTACATATTGTGCTTTTGGGCCTGCTTTACGACAGTATGAAGTGTCTTCAATAAGTGGGCAACCACTTCGGAGATCTTCACCTTCACGGGGCAGCTCTTTGGTCATTTACGAACCACTTTGGCACCCCGAGCGCCCTGATTGGATCACCCAGGTTTTCCACTGATTTAGCCTTTGGCTCCCTATCTTGAGGAACCAGGGACATTTCTTCATCTCAGGGGCTTCTTTGTGGGGAATCACCCGGTACATTCTCATCCTGGTCGGACGGGGTATGGAGACGTATTCAGCATGATTGCTTCGATGTCGGATCATTGGCTCTGACCGTTGTACGACCTTAATGAGCTGTGGTAGACATTTTATCCTGAGATAATGAAATGTGGGGTCTCCGGTACTTCTTATGAGGTGGCCTTTGGCTTCATCAGTCTGAATGGACCCGTCGTTGACCTTCAGTTGGCTCATCCGGGCACATAATTATCGCTCGCTAATATTTTAGATGTCAATAAGCATGCATGCTCAGCTCACTGAGCTGCCTTTTTAGCGATTCGACTTCTTGCTGGTATTTTTGTAGCAACATCATCATTATAGCTGGATCAGGCATAGAAGCGTTGGGAGCCTAACCTCCCCCATCCACCGGAGCATCTAGAGAAGGTGTTGCTCTCTTGCCATCATCTTCAGCAATGATCATGTTCACAACCATCGTGACCAAATCTGCATTTATTTCTTTACTGCGGGCTTATGCCGCCTCATCAAGATCTGCGGGCAAAGCCCCATAGTTGCCGGTCACCCTTGCCATATTGCAAGTGAGCATCTGAAACTATCGGCTTCTTTGGATGACTCACTTAGCCAGTCGACCAAGGCAGGTCCATCTATCGATCACCAAGATTGTCGATGTAGTATCTCTACAGAAGGGTGGCCCGTAGTAGCCTGATCCTGCATCTTACGTTTTGTTTAGGTGAACTTGCTATCCCCAGCCTTTGTTTGCAGCATTTACAACTTTCGAAGGTTGTTGTGCCCCTAACGAGGTGTATCCAAGGCCGAAGGGGTGCCCCCAGATAGCCTGAGCAATATCATTTTGCCCTTTGGCAGGGCGGGTTATAGCTTGTGGCACGTTGGCTCTTGCCGGAGATTTGTCGACTAGGTGGCTTTGTCGAGTCATCCCACCATATCTTCTATTATATAAACAAATATCTATCTGTCGAGCGCAGGGCCGGAGTGCTGGTTTGCGAGACGCCTGGACCGGCATCTCGGTCTTCTCTTCTAGTTTCTCTTCTCTTCTTGGAGTTGGGGCTCGTGCTTGCTTGGTCACCCAAATTTGTTTAATTCTGATTGGCTTATAGGCCAGCCCTCCCTTTGATTCAGACTCGAAGCGGTCCCTTCTTCATTGGGCCAATGCCTGAAAGGAGTTACGCACCGGCACCATGAAAATCACCCTGTTGGGTGTGATCTTGGCCTATCTGTCATTCAGAAAGACTCAGATGCCTCCAATGAGCGTGGATTTGCCCGAGGTGGAGAGTCGGCTTCATAGTGCACCGGCTATCTTCTTGGCCACCCTCCTGGCAGCCAAGGTGCACCTCTTGTTGCTTGAGGTGGGGTGATGAGACTGGTGGAAGTAGGAGCCCACCGCTTCGATCTTCTTTGGTGTCGCGGTTGCAGTGGCAACGAGCTTCATCTCCTGGACATCCAGGAGGTCCATGAAGGTCACCCCCAAGAAGTTGGGGAAGCTGACAATGGGAGGAAAGCTACTGAACTAGGTCGGCACAGCAAGGTAGCCATGCTCGGCATGGCTGGTAACCACGAGTGGTCCAAATGTGACTGCCATCGTGTTTGTTGGAATTCAACTTGCAACATTAAATTGAAGGAGGTTAGAATTTTACGAAGAGGCCATAGGACCCCAAATCCTAGCAAAAAGATGAAAGGCGGTTCCAATCCCACTGGGCGTGCCAGACTTGTGGACGCACTTTTAAAATTAGTCATATCTTTTATATTACTTTCTAGATATTGGGACGTAGTGGTGACATAGGCCGAGGCCTAGTATTGTGGAAATAAGGAGTATCTGGATGGGAAGAAGAGGTATGGGGTTTACGGTCCCTAGAAGGGCAGAGAAGATGATAGATGTAGAATTGGAAGGAAGGTACACCACCCAAGGGTGGGAGCTAAGCAGTAGAAATGATGAATGAGAGGGAGAAAGAGAAGAAGTGATCCCCTGAATGCACAATAGACGGCCCTTGAACTTGCTCCGCCACCTCTTCTTAGCAGAGATTTCTCTATCACGAACTCGCCTGGCATGAGCTCAGACCTTCAGGCTCCTTGATTTGTAATATCTTCTCCAATAACGGGCCCATCTAGTAGACGGCCTAGCCTGATCATGAACATGCAACTTCATCGGGCAATTTCCCCTAAACACTTGGTGTTAACAATGTGTGGACACTCTTGAATAAGTAACTCCTCAGAATGATGAATATCAGGGAACCATGGAGTTTTATCTCTCGACACAAAGACATGGAGGTTTGGCAATTTCACTCGGCAATCAGGCTTGAAGCACAACTCCCTTGACAGAAGAGAAGGATGAAGCTGAGGGAGAGTAATACATGGTGTTGACATGGCTGGCATACTGATAAACTGAGAGAGATTGCATAAAATGTCCAGAATGTCTTTGGAGAATGCTGAGAATACGGCCAATTGCCCCTTGAACGTAGAACTCATAATCTGCTTAGCGGCCGTATGAGTTAGCACAATATGGGTGGAGAGCCCCTCTTGGCCAGTTATCTGAATGACAATGGTGCGAGAAGTGATAGTAGCATCAATGATCAAATTTTTGGTGAGCAATAAGATTGCCACCGGCCTCACTTGAGATGAAACTGGCACCAGTGTGAGGGAGCTTTTCTTGGCAACCGTCATAGGCAGTGGAAGCTCATCATTCCCAAAATAGCCAGAGACCAAGACACGGATTGGCATCTAGCAGATAAAATCTTGAATCTTGAAATGCACTACTGGTGAAGCATCATCCAGACTCGGCTCATGAATTCCCTGGGGACCAGACCCGGGAGGCACCGATGGTAGCATGCACCCGCTCCGTGGGGTGGACGTAGATGGAGAAGAAGAAGAGGTAGAAGGCTTGGAGTGCTAAGGGTTAGAGGTAATGACATGCTTAGGTGGAGACGAAGGCAAAGGCAACCGTGAAGCTTACTCAGGGTCGGGCGACGAGGAAAATGGAGAAGAGGGTGGAGAAGGTAAAGGCAGTGGAGATGAAGGCGATGGTGGAGATAACAAAGGTGGTGGAGATGGATGTGGTGATGAAGGCATTGGTGGTGAATATGGAGGCGGTGATGAGACGGTAAGGATGGTTATGCAGGCAATGGGGGTGATGTTGGTGGTGGAGACAGTGGAGAGGGTGAAGGTGAAGTTGAAGGCCGTGGGGCCCAACATCGGTGTATTGACACAACACGTTGCATGGCGTTGGGAGTGGAAGTGGTGGGGGAGGCACCAGCTTGAGCAGAGGCTTGGGTTTGTGGAGGCTGTGAAGACATGGTAGGAGACGGCGAAGGTAATGGGGTAGGTGGGGATGGTGACGGCAATGGAGTGGATGCAACACTAGATAACAAACCACAGGGGTGCCCCTGGCCTTGTAGAGATGTTGACGACTGCCTAGACGGTGCTCGTTGTTGCTACTTGCTGTGAAGATGTAGAATAACTTTATGAATGGTGGCCCAATTAATCCCCTTCTGATCCTCCAAGCCGTAAACAAACTCTTGGAACTCAGGACAATCCCCCTACTAGTGGTGAAATTCACAAAACTGAAGCATATTCCTGACTGCGGGTCGGCAAGGCACAACAGGAGGGAGTGACAATACATGAGTGGCCATCAAAGCCCTAAAAATATCAGTGAAACAGTCCGGGAACAGAGAGTGAGGAGCCCACCTCAGGCAAGGTGGATGCCGAGGTGTATGGGAAGGCAATGGAAAGGGTTGTGGAGAAGGAATTGGAGGTTGGGTAGGCAATGAGGCATGGTGGGTGGAAGGATTCGGCGGGGGTGTATGTAGGGAGGGAGAAGATGGTATGTAGTGGACGACATCCTCTTGTTCGCAGTGTGATGTTCCCTTGACTAGAGTTGGAGACACTGGCGGGTACAAGGAAGCAAAAAGCTGACTATGGATGGTAGAAGGTTGACTCATAGGAGGTTGATATGTAGAAGGTTGATATGTGGAGGCATAGGGCTGTGGGATTTGAGCAGAAGAAGGTAATAAAAGACCGCTAGTAGCGGCCTTGCAATAGATTGCTTCTAAGATGGTCCGATAAAATACTGCTAATCCAATAAATGGTCAACTTCAGGCCGCTTTAGGACACGAACATGAGCTTAGCATAGAAACTAGGAAACGGTTGCATGCAGACCGCTACCTATGGTAGCGGTCTTGTGATTGATTGCCACTCCTTAGGGCACAGTTAATCCAACCAGGACTCCACTCTTGCGTCCCAATCCAGGTGGGGAGTTATCCTAAACGTGCTAGAGCTTATCCTATCCCCAAATCCGACCTTCCTGCTCTAATCCTAATAGAAAAGAGGTGCTTTCTAGGCTCTATAAGTAGAGAGCAAGCCCAAACTCATAGGTCACACAAACCCCTCTTTCTAGGCTTTGGAAACCTTAGAAAAAACCTTCCTTTCATCATAAAGAGGGCTATTGGAGAGAGCAAAAGCATGGAAGGGGGCTATGACGGGCCAAAGCCTGCGAGAAAGCATCATGGGGAGCTAAAGAGGCTAACTACCATCCCCCGTGACTTGATCACCAACCCCGCTAGAGAGGTAAGCAAAGAAATTCTTAGATTCATCTCAATCCAATGCTTCAATTCTTCTCATCCCTCTTTCTCTTTTTATTTTAGATTCTCCCTAGATCACGATGTTATTCGACCTTGAAGTGGATGGCTCCCATGGTGTAGGGGCTGCCTATAGAAGTTGTGTCCATATTAAAAGCTTGGCACCTACACCCCTTATTGATTTTGGCCAAAGGTTATCCAAAAATATCCCTTGACTGCCATAGCATTACAGCCTTAATGGAGCTTTGGCACTCGTAAACCCACACTTTCATCTTCCCATCTTTTGTGGCCACCATCCTTCTAGAAGAGGTAGAAACCTACCTAGCTCTCCCTAAGACTATGGTGGGTGAAGAGGACTTAGTGTGCCACACTGTAGCCCCTATAGACCCTGCTCTTATTCTAGGGGAATTCCTACCAAATGTCAAAGATATTCGCACCATGATCGGCCCTCAGCATATCCACTTGATTCCCTTGTCCCAATGGGTCACCTCTCATTGCAAAAATAAGTGAGGGTGGCATGAAGCCATAGCTAAAGCTATTTCTTTCTGCCTATGTAGAGCCATACTCTTTCCTACCACTGACCACCTTCTAGATATATCAAACCTTAGCATCATTAGTGGGCAATGGCAGGGTCTATCCATTTCTTAGGTCATCTTGTCATACTTATATGAGGGTCTTAGCTCGGCCTCCCTTGGGGGTCCTCTCTTTGGATGCATGATTCATCTCGAGTGTTGGATGAGAGTTAGATTGAAGTTCTTACCCAAGGAGGATGCACCTTCTCTTAGCTGGATTTTTGTGAACCATCCACTTTTCTTCATTGGCGGCACATCCAGGTTCTCACAGCAGGTTGAGTGTTGTACCACCGATAAGAAGACTAAAGATGATTGGCGGGTCTACCTCAACACCTTATCTTTAGAGTGGTTCATCATGCACCCACAGATCTTCCATGGCACTTCACTCAGGCTACCCCGGGGACTAGGGCAGGACCTAAGGTTGGTGGGGAACACTACCCTAGCAATGTACAACCCTCACAGATGCTATCTTTTGGTGGGCCTACCCCGTACCATGGTTCCACTGTTATCCCATCTACCCGCGCTACATGCAAGGAAGATAGGGACGGAGGAGGACGAACAGGCGGTTCGTAGTGCTTTGATCATGCGGGAGATCAGCAAGGTCCGCACCTTACCAGCAGAGGTGGCAGAGGAGCGAGAGAACTATCGAGCCTACTTGAAGGAGTTACGCGAGATCCGACCTCGTGGAGATGCGAGATTGAGTGAGATTTGAGATTCATGATGTAAAGAGAGAATGATTTGAATGATGATGTACTTTGATCCCTGAATGAATGAATGAAAGATTAGTTGAAATGATTGGCATGATGTGTCCTCTTTTGACTTGAATGTTTATTTTCACATAATTCTTGGGTGAGAATGCGGTCCCTTAGAGACCGCTAATTCCATAAAGTGGTCACAGGGAAGACCGCAACCAGGAAGGAACAGGGGAACAGGCATCTGTGGTCCTGAGATTTTTATTTCCATAGAGTTCTCAGATGAGAATGCGGTCCCTAAGAGGCTGCCATTTTCATATAGCAGTCACGGTGAAGACCTCAACTATGAATGAATAGGGAGTCCGTAGGGCCGATGTCCCAGTTCCTAACTTCCTCAACATCTGATTTCCCCCTTAGTCTGAGCTCCCCACATGCTGCCAGTATGATGGGAATGGTAACCCGTACATTCATGTAAGGGACTTTATGTATGAGTCAGTGCCAAATCAATATGATGATCGTCTTATGGCGTACTTGTTCCGCTGCTCATTAGATGGGGTATCCCTAGAATGGTTTTATGCTCTGCCGTTGGAGGATGCCGAGAGTGAACTTTGTCCATCGCCCAACCCCCAACACCGGGTGGTCTTATGATGATGAGTCATCTATCCAGTGACTTATGGCCCTCTACCACACCTACCACCACAATCCTGGTCCCTCACCTCCACCTTTCGCTATCCTTCTCCTAAACTATCGATCCACCACTGCTATGCCCACCACGCCTGTCGTTATTCACAAACCCCTCATCTTACCACCTACCTCTCCCATTATGCCACATGTCCTTACTCCCCCACAAGCGCATGTTCCGTCTATTGTTGCCACCCCGCCATCCATCATCCTCCAAGCAGGTCCGATTAACACCTCTACCACCCTCATTACCCCCGCTACCACCATAGCGCCTACCCCCACACCTCTTATCCACCCCATTGGGCCAATTAAGCTGCCTGTCATGGGCATGTCTGATATCTTACCAGCCCAAAACTTTGCCCTTCAGAGCGGGCATTTGTTCAATCAGAATTATCCAACAACTGGTGCATCTACACCCAACCCCTAGTTCCCACAACAAGCTACTAGCCAGGAGGAAGCAGATCCATTTCCCTGCACTTAGTATGACTTGCTACATCACCTAGATCAGATGCCGACCAAGATCTTGATTTTGGAGTTGATCAAACGGTCCAAGTCGCACCAAGATGCTTTGCGAGACTTTCTTCAAAAAGTCCTAGTGAATGAAGACATTGGAGTTGACAGTCTACCATCGGCCTTGGCTACGATTTCAAAGGGGCCGGCCATTACCTTTTTTGAGACTGAGTTAGCACCTCCCGAGGCTCGCCAAATGCCGCTTTGCATCACCATTACCTTGAATAAGGTAAGTATTGATGCGACTTTGGCTGACATTGGGGCTTCTATCAATGTTTGTCCATTGAGCACCTTGCGAGCCTGTAATATTTTAGAGGATCAGCTGAAGCCCACCCCTACCACCATTGCGGCCTATGACAATTCAAGGAGGCCATGTCATGGGGTGATCACCGATCAAGTCTAGCTTGGGCCATTGACGATACCCTTCGAACTTTATGTGTTGGATATCGACCCCATGTTCAAGGCCATTTTGGGCCACCCATGGATCGATAATCTCAGTGTTGTGCCATCTATCGCCCACAAATGCCTCAAATTCCCATTCTAAGGGCAAGTGGTGAAGGTCCAAAGCATCTCCACCATCCAGTCGGTTGAATCCATCTCAGATAAGATCTTGCCAACGCTTTGGCCCAGCAACAGGCCCATTATCTCTGTGCTAGATCTAGACTTCCCTTGGGCCTATGCACAATGTAAGTCGGCCGGTGTACAGGTGAATGTCAAAGAAAAGTGAAAGATAAGGGATTCCAAGGGCTGAAACATTATATTGAAACTGGGCTATCAACCAGGTAGGGGTCTCAGCACACAATTGCAAGGGCAGACAAAGCTAGTCCCAAGGGGCAGAAAGATGAGTAGAAGAGGCCTCGGTTACCAAGAGTAGCCACTGTCAATCCTAGAAGATTCATTGCCATTAACTTGGAACTACCGTGAGCACTTTGTCGAGGGCCCGTTACAGCCTAGCACTTTGAAGGCCCCACTGAGCCATGGTCAAGAGAAAGATGCTGCATGCACAGTCTCTAGCTTGCCGAAGTTACCTAGGGGGCTCGTTGGTGATATGGGTGATTTTTGTGAAGCTTTTTCAAGAATGTTTCAATAAGAGGACTGTTCGGGCCACCCAGAGGTGCGGATGGTGGAGCATTCATGAGGGAAACCAGCCCACTACCCGCGAGAAAAGGGGAACTCATTCATCACCTTCACTTGGTCTCCCTCCCGTCTGATGTCCCGTTTCCAGGAGCTGGACTTTGTACCCCATTCTCCTATTTTGGTTGATCCATCACTATTTCAAGTCCCAATTAAATTCCTTATTGTCAAAGCTTGTAAGTGTGGGCGCTGCCTGCCAATTCACTTTTCAGATCTACTATTTTCCATCTTTGATCCTCTCCTCGATCTTTTCTGTCCTTCCATGTATCCTCTTGCACTTCCTCCTCTTCCTCCTTCCTTGTTGTGCTATGCCATCTCCACTGATCTCCAAAAAAAATGCCAAGTTTGAAACAGAGATTTCAGTTGAGGATTACGCTCTACTTGATTCACTCTCCTCCCAGGGGCACGAGGCCCTTGATTCCCTTCCATTAGTTCTCCTTGGTACTACATCTTCTGCTAGGCTAGATTTAGAGTCCGTAGGGTCTGTCGAAGTAGGGTTGTGTTCTAGCATTTCCAACCCGCCCTCAATGCCTGAGGCGCACCCACTGACACGTCGTTCCAAGTCTATCCCCTATAGGTTCTTGAAGGATTTAGCTCAGGGTTGCCACGCGCTCCTTAAATGTCCAGAATTTATTGAGGCGGCAAGTGTGCTAGATGGGGATGAGGAGCAAGACATGGTGTGGAGTGATGACGGTCTAGGTGTTTATGAAATCATGGACAAAAAGGACCCAGTCGATCTTGAGGACAGTGATGTAGATGACACTGTAGCCCTGTATGCACAAGGTTTGATAAGCCGCCATCGACAGTGGATGAACCTACAAAAGAAATTAATCTAGGAACTAATGAGGATCCCAGCCCCATTATTATTTCTGCTAATTTCTCTCCTGAGATTGAAGAGGAGTTGATTAAGATTTTGAGAGAGTATAGCGATTCTTTTCCCTGGTCATACGAGGACATGCCGGGTCTTGACCCCTCTTTAGTGGAACATCGGCTTGTGCTTAAGCCAGGGGCAAAGCCCTTGAAAAAAATTTAAGAAGAATCCACCCCCACATGGCCTTGAGGATGAAAGACGAGGTCGATAAATTACATAAGGCCAGGTTTATTCGAGTTGTTCTATATCATCAATGGGTGGCGAATATAGTCCCTGTCATCAAGAAGGATGGAAAAGTCTGAATTTGTATCGATTTCAGGGATTTAAACAAGGCATGTCCCAATGATGATTTTTTGTTGTCTCATATAGATGTGTTGGTAGATAACACAGTCTGGTATGAAGCCCTCTCTCTCATGGATGGTTACTCAGGTTACAACCAGATCCGTCTAGCTCTAGAAGATCAAGAGAAACCCTTGTTCACTACGCCCTGGGGTACTTATTGCTATGTGGTGATGCCGTTCGCTTTGAAGAATGTAGGCGCCACCTAGCTACAGGTGCTCCGATTTCTAACAGAGGGGAGTTAGGGGAAGTTTTTGAATTTGGATCCAGGAAAGAAAAGGGGAAGACTGGAAGGAGGGAAGGGAGATTTGGTTTGGTGGAAGGTTGGGTGGAGGAAGGAGGAGATTAGGAAAGAGGTGGGAGTGATTTGGGGATGCAGGGAGGGAAAATGGGCCTAGGTGGCTGCCACGTGGGAAGGGAGGGGGATGAGGTGGCAGAGGAATGGCCTAGGTGGCAAGGAGGTGGAGGGGAGAGGGGGAGTTGCACAGTGAGGAGAGAGAGAGGGAGAGTGGAAGAGAGGGGCGGGTTAGAGAGAGAGAGCTAGGGGGGAGAAGAGAGCTAGAGAGAAAGGGGGAGAAACACAAGCGGTTTTCCATTTTTTAAATTTCATTCTCTAAGCTGAATGGGGCGCCCCTTGGCCTTCTTATATAGGAGAGATCAGTGGTTTACAATGGACCATAGTACCCTTTTTACATTTAGCAAAAGACATTGCTGTCCTAGGAAAGGGGTGAACATAAGAAAACATTGATTCTACAAAATCTAGACATTCATACTTAGATAGCTGACTCAATAAAGAAAATTGTATGAATAGAAGGAAATTGCATCATAAAAAGAGGAAAATGCTAATAAATGTCATGCCAAAGGTGTTGGAGCTGATCGAAGCCATCTCGGACGGTCGGAGTCACTGTCGGGTCGTGGAGGGTCGCTTGTGTCCCCACCACCAACAGAGTTTGGCCCAAGATCCAAGTCCATACTCCGCACGCGTCCTTCCCCCACGTTCCACGTGGTGCGCATTTAGGTAGCCATTATCGTAATAGCGGTGGGAGTAATCCCGATGGTTAATGGGCGGCGGGTTATTTGTCCCTACATTATCCACAGGGCAAGAATCTAGTGAGATTTCGCCCCTCGCCCTCTGCAAGGCGAGCTGGCGAGTTATTGATGACTCCATGATCGGCAATCATAACTCCACTACCACGACCTCATTAAGTCAGAAAATGGAACACCCCCTCCAGGAGGGGATTGTAAGGACCCTAACCAGGTGGCCAAGGAACGCACTCATGGTGTTAAACGCATCTCACATTCATACCCCTCCACTGCTGAGCACTCTCATCCCTTTTCCACTCACTCTCTCTCTCTACCTTCCGAGCACTCTGTCTCTACGTCCGAGCGCTCTCCTTCTCTCAGCACGTGTCTAACTCAAGTATCGGAAGATTGTCTCCTTGGATCTCTCCCAGAGATCTTTATGACACAGTTTCTTTGTTGTAGGTTTCCTCTTGGGTGGCATTCTTCTTTCCCCATCAAATAAATTCTAGAGGTGTAGCTCGTGATTCAAGATACTATATTTCAACGTCTACAACATGAAAACTTTTGCATTGGCCTTTCCTCTACACTTGATATTAAGATGCCAAGTACATGATTCTCAAGCAAAAGGCAGCAGAAAGCGTGCCCCAGTCTGGAGCCAGTTCTGAAGGATACACACTTAACACGGGACTTTCTTTTCATCATCTTATATATTTTGCGAACTTAAATTGATGTTTTTTGCTGGAATTACAAGTCATATCCTGATAATTCCAATGGCTGTCACATTCTGACTGCTCATCATCAACGACCATGCCAAGGATGGCTACACGGCAGTGCCAACAAGATTCAATGACTTTCGTCTTGTAGTGGGCTTCCCTAACTTCTTGGGGGTGGCCTTTGTGGATTTGCTGACCACGAAGGTCATCGAGCCTGCCAAGGTCGACAAACCAGTTGCCTCGGGAATTGCTGCGCCCTCTATTGGCCATCCGCCCAGGGTAGAGCTTTGGCAAGATCTGCTAATGGTGTGGCTCCCAAGACGGTTGGTTGCCATGTGCATCATGTGTGCCACAATGCCAACTCAACTAACAAAAGTCCGGTGCCTCACCAGAGGAGAGCACAAAGGAACATCACCACTGCTTCACCCAGAGGCCGCCTTTCCGCTTCTGGCAAGTCCGTCCTCATTGGGAATGTAAGGATTCATCTGAAAACCCGAATAGCAAGGGTCGTTCCAGACCGCGTCATCCAGGCGATCCCAGTGTACAATTCTTACCAAGCACTAAGTGGGGTCAAGAAAGAATATGCTGAAACATCTTTCCACTTCTGGCAAGTCCATCCTCATTGGGAATGTGAGGATTCATCTAAACACCTGAATAGCCAGGGTCATTCTGCATCGTGTCATCCAGACAATCCCAATGCACAATTCTTACCAAGCACTAAGTGGGGTCGAGAAAGAATATTCTAAAATGGCCCGAGGGCCGAAGGACAACCGACCAAATGTATACAAATCTGGAAGCCGAAGGGGACCCAAGCTGCCTCCATGGTCCGGCCAGAATCTGGAAAGGCCCGTCACAGAGGACCAATGAAAGATGTGTGGGCTGAATTGATAGCACCAATCCACCCTCTGCCAGCATTCCCTACCTATGCATGCAAGGAAATGTTCCCCACCATCACGAACACTGTCACAAGAAGGCCCATTCAGGGCGCTCAGCTCCTAGGCCCCTTGTGCAGACAAAGATGTTGTCACCTACTTTCTCCTCCTTGCAAGCTTGGGAGGAATTGAATTATGCTATGAGAAGCTATTTGCAGGGTCTATGGACCACCTCCTTAGGTCGCGAAAGATTGTTGCGGGTCATGGAAGACATCCAAGAAGGCCATGAATTTCATACTCTGCCGAGTGCAGGGTCAAGAGATCATCAACACCATTGCCATGTGCCTCCACCTCAGGAGAAGGTAAGGACAAGGATTTCGGTCTTTGAAAGATTAACTTTTCCTTAAAGGCCGCCTACAAGAATAATGAAGAGGGATGTAAGTATTCAAGTTTATACTTGCCATATGGTTGGAGTGTCCAGGTGCTATAGGGCCTTGCCCACAGAACACGAAGAAGTGATCAGGCTTGCTGAGAGGTCGGGTCCTCTCACAAGAAGGAAAGCATCAAACGAGGTGTTATAGACCCTCATTGAGGAAACAAGTCCGAATGAGACTATAGCGGCTATGACTGCTAATGTAGTCACGACTGAAGATGATGGTAGTATGCCACCTATGCCAATCGAAGAAACTTCAACTGAAACAGGAGATAGAATTCCTAGCCCCTCTATACATGACCCTGCTCTACTGATGCTATTGTAAAAATATCAGCAAGAAATCGGGATGCTAAAATAGTAGCTGAATGAGAAGAGTTTCCACACGTCTACATTTAAGCAGGCTGAAGTCCCACCCGAGACATTAGGGGGCAGAGGCCAAGTGTTCGAAGCCTCGTCGCAGGTGGCCACATCCCAACCGACGCCTAGCTATACTGGGAGCATTCCTCTCCAACAACCACAACATACAGCTACAATGCAACCCCCAACCTTTCAATATCAGGGGTCCACTTTCGTGCCCCAGGCGACGACATTGTCTATGCCTCACATGCAGCAAGCTCATTTCTACCCAAGCTCGGTTGACTCGACAATGATAAATAAGTTAGTGGTAGAATAAGTGATAGAAATGAAGTTGGCAGAAAGGGGCAAGGGTGACTACACCTCACTTGATGTATATAGAGTACCGTACCCGACCCACCATGTCGCTAAAAGGCTACCTCTTGGGATTAATAAGCCTTCAAAATTTGACAAGTTCAATGGGCAAGGATCTCCAAGAGAGCACATTGCTTACTAAATTAATGTGATGGGTGACTTAGCCACCGATGAGTCATATCTGCTAAAGTTCTTTAGGTCTATGTTGACAGGGCTCACTTTCGAGTGGTACTCGAGTCTACAATCTTATGATGATTGTCTGTCTGATGTTCAAGTGTTCAAGAAACAAATAGGATTATTGAAAAAGAAAAATCAAGAACTTGCGAATGAGATTTCTAAACTAGGAGAAAAACTTATGACGCGAGACGAGTCCGGTCAGGACACTGGGACCTAAAGCCAGCAGACTTGTGAGTACGGATGTCTAGACAGTAAGATGATCACACACGCGAGTAGCGAACTCCTCAAGGGTAGTGTCATGGTGGCTAGGCGAGCAGCGGCTCGCGAGGGTGTCGGACACGGTCCGAGCCATGAGGAGGGTGGTGGGAGCCACCCGGGGGGATGGGGATGGGCACCGGATTCTACCGGGCAGACCGATACCAAGGGGATCGGATCAAATGGGCACTCAACTCTCCGGCAGCAAGTCACTCAATTTGGGTGGATCATTTGGAACGAGCACTCATCTCACCGGCGCAACATTGGAATGAATACTAGAAGAGCAAAAATTAGGAGTGGCAGCCGAATGTATCTAGCCATCCGAAGGATTGGCTCCGATTGGAGACGTGGGCGCGCCGGGGAGCCTGTGCACCCGGCGATCACACTGCATCGATGGCGCTTGTAGTCAGCCCTGCTACTACAAATACAAGAATAGCCTCCACGCAGGGAGGGGAAACTCGGGGAGGGGCACAAGGTACAGCACTACCCTCACGCAGGAGGGGGGAGCACAGGGAGGGGAACGATCAATCAAACTGACACGCCGACCAGTAGGGCTAAACGGAAGAGCTCGAGACAGTATGGTGTCCTCTGGACTTTGAATGAGGTGCCACTAGTACCGAATCATCGCTGGAGGGGTGCTACAGCACTCTGCTTCATCCGGTGATGGTCCGAGGTCGCTGGCGGGTGGGGCGAAGCCAACGAGCTGACTTGCATGGTTTTGTGCCGTAGGACAGGTTGGCGCAGTCACCGTGTGGGAAGAAGAACTCTAGCTGTCGAACTCTGATCGAGGCGGGACCTGCGTGAATTGAAAGAGGACAGGGAGCTCTACGTGCTGGTCAAGTTGGACATCGGTAGGATCTCGGGGATGGCCGTGGTCACCTCTGGACTGCAGCTCTAGAATCTGGGCGAGCAGGCAGACAGGGTGAGGGTGCACAAGGCAGTACACACAGCACGGAAGTTGAGGCATGATGAAACTAGTGGGGTTGCTTTCGGGTCATCAAGAGGTGTTGCTCAACTGAAGGGCTTGACCCGGGGACCAGCAGAGTGGGCGTGGTTCACTCTGCTAGTTTGTTGTTCGTCCTGGGCGGGTCTGAGTCACGCAGACTCTGTGCAGTTGCACGAGATTGGGCTCCACGGGCAGTGCCGACGTTGAAATGAGGTGGGACTACTTCTAGAGTGACGTGAACTCAGAGGTGAACAACTCTTGTAAAGAAAGGTTTGGCTGAATCATGCATGAGAACTCGGTGTGGCTTCTGAAATTTGGACCTCCGATTCTGGCTTGAATCTGGCGCAGCTGTATGAAAATGGACAACGTGATCGGTGCTGAAGTCAAATCGAGGCAGGGCCACTTCTGGAGTGAAATAGACTCGGAGCAGAAGAACTTCACTGAAGATGACTTCCACTGATTCTCACTGTGGGAGCTGTGGCAGAAGCTGCAAACTGGTTCTCAGGTGCAGTCCCTTGTCTGCAAGCAGCAGGGCGTCGAGTCCTCAAGCACGAGGAGTGGGGATGGTGGTGTGAGGGCCCGGCGTCATCATGGTCGACCTTGTGGGTTGGAAGAGAGGGGGGCGCAGAGGGGATATGTGGCTGGGAGGGGCAGGATGTGGGTGGCTAGGTGGGGGGGGCGGCGGCTAAGGTTAGGGTAGGGGGGGCGCTGGTTTAGGGAAGAAGGAAAGGGGGGATGGGGGCGGCTGCTCCAATGGCAAGGGGGGTATTTGGGGATTCTCTTCCTTAGATGGGAGCTGAGGTGGCGATGGAGTGGGGGAAGGTTTTTGAATGGCTGGAGGAGGGAGAGAGGGATTAGGAAAGAATTTGAACTTGGGGGAAGGGAGGGAACTAGATTAGGAAAGGAGAATATAGTAGGGGGAGGGGGTTTAGGAGGGGTGAATATTAGGAAAGATTGGGAGGGGATCCTCTTGCTGATGTGGCAAGGGGGAGGAGGGAAGGTGGGGAGGGGATGTGGGCCACGCCCAGGAGAGAGAGGCAAGAGAGAGAGAGGGGGGGTCAGCCTCAAGAGAGAGAGATAGAGAGAGTTCGGGCTCGTGGGAGGCGGGCCGAGGTTCGAGTCGCGCCGGTTCCTTTCCGGTACTCGGATCCCGGGTCGCCACACTAACGACCTCCACTCTATTCCCCCAAGAACAAGGGAGACCCACAGGCACCTACCCAACTAGTTTGCTTGGCTTACGGAGGGGAAAGTCCCGACATGCAAGAACTGCCCCTTGGCCACAGGAAGGTCCAAAGTTGGTCTTGGTGGCTTCACGACATCCACGAATGATACCGTTTTCTGCCCCTTGCGGCCTTAACCGCCATGACCCGACTCCCTCGCCCCCTGCACGCACACCGCAAATTCCCTCTCCTTCCACAGTTGAACTAGACTGGGCCCAGAGAGCCCTAGAGGCATCCCTGAGCCCGAAGTCGCGAGACCACTAGAAAGGGGAGAACACAAATCCACATGGCCTCTCCCCATAAACCAGCTAGAGATACAACGAGGCTAGTTTATACTGTATTCTTCATTTATCATGCATAACCCCATAATCAACGGTATTTCATCATATATATTCCTACCATCGCCGACCATTTGTTTAACTTAAATTCTTGGTACATTCAGATGAAAAGAAGACCAATCTACCTTTGTTTAATATTATCACATATTCAAAATAATCGCATATATACCCCTATCATCTTTCATATGATCTTGTATAAGCATCTAAAACTTCATTGGGAAAATTACCTATGTGCCACTACTTTTATGGAATTTACCCCAATACCCCTCAAATCTTTATGACGAATGCACTATGCCTCTCTCTCTCTCCACCAGGTTGAAGTTGGTCCTCCGGAGGGAGATAACGAAAGCTCATCAGATCACTAGGGAGATCTCTCCCTCCACCGGGCTACTGCTTGTCCTTCGGAGGGAGACAGGGTGTGACGAGACCGTCGACAGAAGCCAAATGCGATGAGACCGCTGATGGAAGCCATCACCATGCTCTCTCTCTCTCTCAGAAGCTCATTGGACCACTGGGGAGATCTCCCCCTCCACCGGGCTGCTGCTAGTCCTCCGGAGGGAGATGGGGTGCGACGAGACTGTCTACGAAAGCCAAATGCGACGAGACCATCGCGGTCACCATCGCCATGCTCTCTACATTGAGTCAGAGGGGCTTGGCGGGCCCTCGGAGAAGGCTATGCGGTGCCAGGCATGGAGGTGGAAGGGGTTGGTGCCAGGCATGGAGGTAGGGCCAGCACGGAGGGGACGGTGATGGTTACAGTGACGGTGAGTGCATGGTAACGGCGATAGCAGTACGACTGCGGCAGGGGGCGAGGGAGCGACCACTGTGGCAAGGGGGAAGGGAGCGACCATCGCGGCGAGGAGTGCAGGGAGGGGGCAGGCGCGACGGGAAGGAGCAATGGCGTGAGGGATGATGGTGTGGCCATGGCGGAGCAGCTGCACGGCGAGGGTGCGACCATGCGGAGTGGTTGCATAGTGATCGTGCAACAATGGTGAGGGCCCTCTTGGAGGGGGGACTAGAAAGGGATCCCCAAGTTTCCAACTCTTGAAGGTTCTGTTCGGAGTGATTCCTAGGTTTTGATCGGAGCAGACTCTTTTCGAATAGATGAAACTGACAGAAATCAAATCCAATCCTTACCATAAGCACCCTCACCGGATTCTCCCGTTGGGTGGTGCCGACGTTTCCCAACAATGGTAACAAAGTGGAGGGAGGGAGGAGAGAAGAGAGAGGGGTGTTGACTCCGGTGTCGGCAACATCCCGCTCAGGCGGGCAACTCTTGAAAGACCATCTCCCTCTGGAGGTCCAACACCAGCGAGCTCCACAAGTGGCCGACTACATCCCTACATCTCCTAGCCCACTTAGAACAAGTGGTTTATAGGTTTGTATTTTAGCTTTAAAATTTTAGAAATTAGAAGATCATCAAAAATTAACCCTTTGATCTTCGAAAAATATGTAACTCACCTGTTACGTCTGAGTGACTAAAAATAAATTATAATGTCATGTTTGGAGATCCGAAGATCCAATTAAAAAATCTATTTTAATCAAAAATACGATCCGAAACTCACATAAACGCTCTGAAATCTACGAATACTCGATCCAAAGACTCGGGATATTATTCCCTCTCTTTCTCTCTCTCTCTTTAGAGGGAAGGGGTATTTTTGGCGACTAACTAACAAGAATCTTTGAATATTTGTGAAATATTTGTGTCATCACCCATGAAAGTTAACTGTGATGGTATTTTTGAAAATTTTTATAGCTCTCTAAGCTGCTCCTAATAGCATGGAAAGGAAACCCCGATCTCACAGTCGGGACCATTGAACCATCGATAAAACTACAATTACGCTACTAAAGGGAAAACTACGACATCCCTGTCGTGAAGGCCCATCCTCACAGACAAAGGCCCAACTAAGACCATGCGGTTTCAGAGTACAATCACGACATTGCTATCGTGAACCATACATTATCTATGGGTGAAACCTCAGTAACCCTATTGGGAACTCTAGACCTCTACATCAAAAAATGTACACAAAAACCACCCGAATAACCACATCTCACTGACTAGAAATTGACCCTTGAGTCACGAGAGTCACATGTCGCATGACTGCAGAGCCTGCCCACTTGAAGATGCATCCACTGACAACTTAGTCCATGCCTTAGGTGTCTCCCTACTCATCCCAGGTGGAAACTGAGACATCATACAAGTAACACAAGGACAAGGGTCTAGTCGGGGTCGTGCTCATCAGCATATGTCTAAAGTCCCTAACCATGTGTGCACGCAGTGACCGACTACTCTATGTCAGGCCCTCTAGTTGGCTTTCCTTCTGGCCCACACTTAAGCCGACATAGTGGGAGTCCCTACAGTAACCAACATAAAATCATCTCTCTCGAGTCAAGCTCTCTGCTGCTCCCAAGAGGGTCGACACATGCGTGCCTAGGAAAGCTACGACTAGTTGGAAAGTCACTCGACGTCAGACTCTCAAAAGAAACCACCACAGTACTGACAAGCTACGCACAGGCCCATCGCAAGTAACTCAAAACACAGGGTGGCACGGTGCCACCAGACTTAGGATGACTAGCTAGACTCGCTAATCCAATGGCCATAGAGTGACGTGACTCATCCCAAGGCCATTGTACAATATAGCTCCATGTCATCAAATTACCCTAGTCCTAGATTCAAAAATCGCAACCACAAGAACTTATGAGGCAGCTCATAACTGCTGAGTTGATTCCCTCGCTAAGGGAAACTAAGAGGACCCCAGCCCCTAGCTAGGTCCCTGGGACTCACGGTTGTTGTCCACACGCATGGCCCACACACAAAACCATTTTCTGATGAAGCTAACATCGTGCGGGGACAACCCTCCACACCTATATCGGCATACGGTGACTTGATCTGGCACACAAAGAAGTCCAGAACATAGGGGGTCACCCGAACCCTCTAAACCACATAAGTGCGCTAATCGAGATATAATGAATCCTCTAAACACCAAAACACAGTCACGGTGCCCACGGGGTGTCTGGGACATCCACAGGGCTGAAGGTCAACTAAAGGTCTCGACCGGGTCGATCAGAGGCCAAAACAGGCAAAAAGGTTGCATTTCGGTTGACCAGGCCCCTAGGTTAGTCAACCAATAGGCTAGATTGGTTGACCGGCCCAATGGGTCGGTCGACCGGTCCATGACCAGTCACCCCCCTAACCTAGGTCGACTGACCGATTTGTCTGGGTCGATCGACCGAACTAGGGAAGGCTGCCCTGTCCGTGATGAACGCGCCATCGGTCGAATGAACTGCACCTTCGGTTGACCGATTCTAGCAATGCACTTGTGGGAGCTCCACCATGGGATCTTAAACCATGCCCCACTTAACCCATTTGAGGGGAAAAATAAGGGGAAACCCTTCCCCAACCTCCTTAGCACTGGGAGGTCCCATTCAAACCACAAAAAACCCACCGAATAGGTAAAACCATCTCTCACCCTAAAAACATGCAAATTTACCCTAGCATGGAAAGAAGACCATTCTCGACCTCACCGCAGCCTATAAATTGTGAGAAAAAGGAATGCACTAGCTAGGGATCCATCCCCCTACCTCCAACGATGACTTCCCGCACTGAGGATGTCAGCTCCAGGTGAAATCACCTCTTGAATCATCGTCGAGTTCTTGAATCCACGAATGGGCTTCACCGGACCACCGCCCCATTCCTCACTCCATCCTCACTGCTCACTGCCCCACGTGTCTCACCACCTCTCCCATGCCATCCTTCGTCGGCCGCTTGGAGAAGGGAGGGAGAGAAGGAGAGAAATGAGAGGAGAGAGGGAGAGAATGAGAGAATGATAAGAGAGGGGTGAGGGTTTGGTTTAAATAGAAACTATTTTGAGATTTTAAGAATTCAAAAAATAGAAAAATAGGAAAAAATTATCCCCACGATCCTAAAAAAATGCACAACGTACCTGCAACATCCGAGAGCTCGAAAACACGCCAGTTAGGGGGGTGATCCCACCTCTATAAAATCTGGGTTTTTTTCCTATTTTCATCCTATGTTGACCAACAGCAAGAGGACAAAAGGATACTGGAAGGATACTGGCCGCTGGAGGATACTGGAATTGATATTGCTTGCGTGTGTGGACCCAACGTGTGACGCTTGTGTTGCCGTTGTCGAATCCTTCCGCGCACGGTACGCCGATCAACTTCGCATGACCTTTGCACGCACTAGAAGCAACTACGACTGGGAGGTGGTCATGAGGCTACTGGGCTGGGAGGAGGGAGCGGCCCCCAGAGGGGTTCGCCCTCCTAGGGGGCACGGCCGCCCCCTGGGGTGAACTGCCTCTGGGTGAGCCGCAACCCCAAGGGATGGCCCTCAAGGGTCTTCTCTTATTGTCTGGGGGTGCCCTTTGAAGGATGGGGTGCTTAAAAATGCTGGGATTAGCCCATGGGGGCTTGTTGTTGTTCCATCATAGCTGTCGCTCGCAAGGTGTTCGGGTAAATGCCTGATAGACCATGGGTCATCGAACGGCCTGGATAACTGGCTGAGCTGGGAATGGGCCTTGGGCTGAGGATTTGGGCTGGTTGGAGCTGAGAGGAGGCATTTGGGGCACGTGGGCCTGGCCTTGAGGCGTGTGCCATATTGCACAGCTAGTTGGCAGGGTAGTCCTAGGTTGGCCCGAGAGCTAATGATAAGTGGCTTGTCGCCACTTGTCTAAGGGTCCAAGGTGGCCCCGACTTGCTAGAGGGTCATTGTAGGACCTGGCTGGTGTGCTGGAGCCGTGGGTTGACCCACGGTTTGTTGTAAAAGGGCTAGAGTGTATACGCCCACAAGGTGTTCGGGGAAATGCCCGACACAGGTGCGTGAGCCGTATACGCATGTCGTAGGCCTCCAAAGCCTATGGTTGACTTAATTTAGTCTTACTTTGACCTTGGAAGGTTAAAAGGAGGCATCTTGGGGTAGGCCCCGGCCTCATTGTTGGGTGCCAAGTGGTGTGTCTTGTAGTCGGAGTGCCCTCGGGTTGGCCCGGGTGGCTATGTAAAGTGCGGGCAAAGCCCACAACTAAGCCATTGGGAGTGGTCCCGATTAATTGCTGGTGTAGCCGTATGTCACAACTAACTGGTTAGGACCCTGGGTTGAGCCTGTTGGGTTATTGGAAGGGCCGAGTAGCCAATGCCTTGAAGGTGTTTGAGGAAATTCCCGAACCCCTATTCCTGAGTATTTCACTGGAAAATTATCCAGGTTTAACAAATGCCCCCCAAGGGGCATGTGTTAGAGGCAGAGACAAGGGCGTACGGCCCATAAGCCTCTCATTCTGGGTTGTTGTAGTCATATTTTGACACTTCACATGCCAGTTGTACTTGTATTTTGACACTTCATGTGCCTTCATTTTGTTGCATTATATATGTTGACTTTCTAGTGTACTGATTATCTCTGTGCTTTGTCTTGCAGCTATGGCATGATTTGGCAGGTATGAGCGGGTCCCAAGACGTGTGGCTCAAGAGGAGGATCACTAGGTATGGAGGACTGAGCGGCCCATGCCTCCCTTGAGCCTGCCAGTTGTTACTGTGGCGGGTGCAGATCAGCTTGACCTGGGACGCACGGTAGTAGCTGAGGGCCCCATCAGTGAGAGGGGGAGCAGAGTTGGGGCCGTGGAGGTGGCCCAAATTTCAGGAGCAGGTGGATTGTACGCCTACAACCGCAGCGGAGGCTACCCCGTAGAATTTCCCTTGGACCGCTACTTGTTTGAGTTCATCGGGAGCTACGTCCCCCCCGGTATGGAGGAGGGAGATTCGTAGGTTCCTAGAGCGCGTCGCCGACTTGAGCAAGCAATTTTGGTGGGCAGGGACAGCCTGCATGGGGTTGCTTTTTACAGCTTTCTGAGCTTCTTTGGGGAGTACTGGAGGCAGTGTCAATTCCCCAGTGCTGAGTGCCTGGGCTTCTTCAACAGAGTCGATTAGTTTTGGGTCTGAGTCGAACCGATGGGTCCTACTTCCTGAGACTTACACGGCCACCACCGGACTGAGACAGAGGGCACAACTGGGCTGGTGCTAGAGCCTTCTAGACTGCAGTACGTCGGCGAGGGATACGACGACCACAGCCTCTTAGATGGGATCATATGGTAGACCGTTGTCAGTTGGTATGGCCGTTGGGCAATGATCTCTTCACACCGGTACCGTCAGGGAGCCACCGAGTGGCTGATGGGGATAGTGCACCACTACCAGGTGAAACAAATGAATGAAATAAAAGACTATGAACCACTCTCATGAGAACAAACACCATACCCTTGCCATAATTAAAATTTTGTTCCGGGGCGCTGCCCCCGGAAACCCCCGCAAGGGACGTTGCCCCATTGACCCCCGTGACCTGACCAGGCAGGTCGATCCCCGCGACCTAACTATGCAAGTCAATCCGCGTTGCGAGGGTGCACATTGGTGAGCTCGGGCTACATACTTAATAATTCACTCCCCTAGACTAGGTGCAAAGAGAAAATCAATGATGCCTTGTGGTATCGGATGTGGACCTCGAAAACCCCGATATAGTCATGATCCGAACACATCTCAGGCCAATAGTTTGTTAACTCGACCCGCTTCTCCCGGGATTCAATCTCGCACCCACATTAAACTTGCCGTGTCTATGGCAGACATTTGCACGATTTCATCATCATTTTCGATGCTTCAAATGCGGACTCTCATCTGAACAACAAATGGTCCGTTGGTGACCAACATACACCAGTATCTAATTCCGTAATTGCATTAAACTTACCATACTCACGGTAGACATTCGTACGGTTTTGTCACCGTCTTTCACGCTACTAATATGGACTCCCGTTTGAATAAAAAATGGTCCGTGAGTGACCGATATGTACA
The DNA here is from genome assembly GCA_024336825.1 of Amorphophallus titanum. Lineage (NCBI taxonomy): Eukaryota > Viridiplantae > Streptophyta > Magnoliopsida > Alismatales > Araceae > Amorphophallus > Amorphophallus titanum. The sequence continues at coordinate 607,725 of JANBPO010001167.1, forward strand.
TCTGTGAATGTTTATGGTCCAATGCGGTGTCTATTTAAACGTAATCCGAGATTCTACTCTCACTTTCATTATCATGAACTTTAGGCCATTGGGTCCCTTTTTCTAACAATCAATCAAGAGTTTTCCCCTCTCCGAGGGGATGTAATTAACGTCGTAGCCTTTATGGTATGGCGGGTTCTCAGTCCCGACATGATACACACAATCGTCTGATTAGTCAGAATGAGCACACCATGGGCTTCTTTAAGCCCGAATAAATCATCACCTCGGTGACTGGCACGCCCTCGCACTCACAAATCGAATAAACGAATGAAAGATGAATAAACTAACAAAAGGAATAAGAGTCTCGAAAGTGCGTCCACAGTGATGGGCAAAGGTGCAAGGATTGGTGGGATGGTGGGTAAAGTAGTGGGTATTATGGGGGATCTGGAGGGAATGGTGGGTGGAGCGGAGGTCAGAATGGTTGGCCGGATGATGGTGGGGGTAGAAGGTAAAGAGGAGTTGGTGTATGTATGGTGGGGGCCCAAAAGATGAGTGGAAGTCTCATCGTCATAGGACCACCCAGCGTTGGGAGCTGGGAGGTGAACAATATTCACCTGGGCCGGTGCCAGCGGCTACTACTGTGGAGCGGGCGGGTGGTTCGGCATGGGATTTTGGTGAATCCCAAGTTCTGGTGCAGGCTGCTGTTGCTGCTACTATTGGGGTTGCACTTGTTGGGGTTGCTGTTGTTGTGACGCCGGCTACTGCGGCCTCGACGCCTGTCTTCTCCTTTCTCTGATGTCTTCGATCAACTTATGCATCTGTGCCCAATCAATTCCTTGTCCTTCATGTAAATCATACACTAAATCATGGAACTGATAACACCTTTCAATAGTGTGTCTGGGCTGCCAATGATATATGCAATATCTGGACTGATCGACAGCCGGATTCCAATTTGGGCATTCCGAGGGGAGCTGAAGGTCACCAGTGTACATGAGAGCTGAGAAAATGTCGAGAAGGGTTTCAAGAAGTGGAGGGTAATGGGCTCTCTTAGGACCCGGTCAAGCAGGTGCATAACCATTCAGTGGCGGAACGTTGTGGTATTGTAGTGGCGGTTGCAGCTATTGCGGTGGTGGTGGTGGCTGTTGAGGCTGTAGAGGAGCAGAGAAGGATGGTTGGGCAGCTGGTGGAGCGGTAAACTGGGGGTTGCGGTGACGTCGTTAGAAGCATTGTGGGGCAGACTGGTTAACAGCCTACACCTGCTCATTGGTTTGGACTCCTTCAGTGACTGGACCCTGGGATTTTCTGGGGGGGTTTTACTTTTGGGCCTCAAACAAGGAGTGGATAGGGGAGCCCTTAAACTGGGTTTGTATAAATCGGACCCAATTGTACAACTGGTGCATGCTTGATATATCATTCATTGCTAGGATGTTCCGGAACGTGGGGGTAGCATTTGAAATCAACATTTTTACTTTCTCTTCTTCCGGAATCTGTCTGGGCACATAGGAGGCCATCTGCCTCCATCTATCTGCATAAGTTGCAAACTCTTTGTCCGCCTTCATCTTCTTGGCCACTAAATTAGTAAAAGAATATTCTGAGCCCACCCGAGGGGGAGGGTCAGAGGGTTTTCTGAAGCAGCTCAGAATGCCCCATTACCTCTTTCATCAAGTCATTCCCTTTCAACTACAACAAAAAGTGGAGGATGAAACAAAAAGGGGAGAAGGAATTATAAAAAAATAGGAAAAAGAAAGGTTGAAGGAGTTCAAAAAAAATGATGAAAATTGGGGTAGGCCGACCATTTCGGTCGACCAACACCCTTGTTCGGTCGACGAAACTGGTGATCCAGACCGACCGAACCGCATCTGAACTCCTTTTAAGGGGGTTTTTGCCCCTATTCTCTTACCTTCTCACTGCCATTTATCATCCTAACCTTCTCTCAAACCCTAAAACACCCAAGCACTCCCTTTCCAACCCTAAAAACCTTCCCTTTCTCCTATCCGCATAAGATCGAGATCTTCACCGTCTTCTGGCATAGATTTCGTGCAGCGGCTTGTGTGGCTTTGAAGCTTCCTCCTAGGGTTCCAGTTTGTGGAGAAGATTCTTCCACCGCCTTTTGGTGTGTCCTTCGGTCTCTATCTACTCCCAAGGGAAGAGGTTAGCCTTCTCAGTGTTTCCACAACAGTTTTTGAGTCAAGATGACGCCTAGAAGAAGCTCTCGGAGGTCTACCCAGGGAGAGTCTAGTGCCAGGCGAGGTGAGGCCCCAGCTCCTCCACCACAACGGGCTTGTGCACCTCCACGTGCACTGCCGATGCACCCACGGCCAATACTCAACCCCCGTTTGGTTGATTTTGATGAGGTGAACGAACTATTGCCAGATTTGAGTGCTATTTTTGAAATACAAGATGGGTGGATTGATTTTGTTACAAGGTACTCTATGTATTATCCCAGTCTTATCCAAGAGTTTTATGGGAACCTGAACATGAGAAATGATCGTTTATACACCATTGTCAAAGGAGTAGAGATCACTATCACTCCATATTTATTTGAGAGCGCCCTAGGAGTTTCCGCTAGGGGCGCTGATATGACATTTGGTCATGGTCATGTTGCGGAGACTTTTATGCTCATGACCTACAGTGAATATATACACAGGGTTAGTAACTTGATCACGTTGAATGCCAATTACTTCCCTCTATTGCAGCGCATCTTGCACCATATGTTTACTACCCTCATCTATCCCAAGGGTGGAAGCCGAGATGCGATGACGGAAGTGCATAGATTCCTGTTTTATCATGTAATGAATGGGATGACCATCAACATGTGTCGTCTCATGACAGATTTAGTTGGGTCGTGCCGTACCCAAATAAGGAGATCTTTGCCATATGCATCACAATTGACTGGAGTATTCATTTATGTTGGGATCAGCTTCACAGGAGAAGTGTCAATTCAAGTACGACAAAATGATATATACAACAAACACAAGCTATTCACAGACTTTGGCTATTATTGGGATCCATATGATGAATTATACAAAGATGTGAGAGTTTATGGAGAAGAATCTGCAAATGAGGAAGAGGAAGAAGAGCCACAGCAGCAGCAGGGTCAAGGGCAAACCCCACCTCCAGTTCAAGCGGAGGAGCAGCCTCCTCCTCCTCCTCCACAGCATGCAGATCCGGAGATGCCACCACAGTTCCATCACGGGGAGTCATCTTCCCAAGGCGTTGGACAGCCCTCTTGGGCAGATTTAGAGGGAATTGATAGGCGCCTCACTAGGCTAGAGACTTCTGTGGACACTTTTGGGGGACAACTTTCTAACTTTGGGAGCCAGATTGACACATCTTTTGCCACTTTTGGGACTATGCTTGAATCCATGTCTGGCCGGATCGATTCCTTCTCCATAGTTTTGGATACCCTGTCCACTCATATGACCACCCTCACCACCAGTCATGAAGACTCCTGCCAAGCCTTTCATCTCATGAACCGCACTCTTGTTGACATCCAGCACCGTGGCTGGGCTCATGAGAACAGCCTTGCCAAAGTTCATCACCGACTGCAGTATCAAGATCAGACTCTTGCTGATATCCGACGACGCCTTGGCAATCAGGGGCCTCCTGAAGATGGCAACAGAGGATCTTTTGTTTCATCACCTTAGTATTTGTCTTTGGGTCCTATAGTTCACCTCTGGTCCATTCTTTTTCTTGTATCCCATCCCCACTTTTGATTATGCCAAAAGGGGAGAAATAGTTAGTATAGGTTTATATAGCTTATGCATGCGTGTGTTATGTTGCGTGCTGACTTTAACGCACATGTTCCGGTGCGTTATCTTTTTATAGCATTTTCTTGAATTTCATTCGTTCTTATTTTTTTAATTTTTTTTATATTTTTAGTGTAGAGGAGTGGGCCGTTGAAAGGCCAAGGAAAGGTGTGCCGACGAAGCCTGGATGGGTGCTAGGGAGGTGTATCAGCAAAGGTGTTGGAGGGTGCACCGGGGAAGGCTTGGGTTAGGTGTGCCGGCGGAGGCACTGAAGATGCATCGGCGAAGGCATGATGGGTGTACCGGCGAAGGATGTTGGGAGGAGCGTGCCAAGGAAAGCTGGGATAGGTGTGCTGGGGAAGGCTGGGATAGGTATGCCGGGGAAGGGCTCCAAAGCTTGTGCCGGTGAAGGGCTGAAGCGGTGCACCGGTGAGGATTTTAGGAGCGTACCGGCGAAGGAGCGCGCCGGCGAAGGACATGGGGATGGTCGTGCAAGTTCTGATTGGGCTGGATGAAGGGTTGAAGTTCGTGCAGATTGGGGCAAGTCCGTGCAGGTGTATGCAGAGTTAAGGGTGAAGTCCATGCACATTTAGGTAAGGTCCATACAGATTTAGACTAGGTCCATGCATGTGTACGGGCTTTGGAGTGAAGTCCGTGCAGGTTTTAGGCAAGTCCATGCATATGCACGGGGTTAAGAGGCAAAGTCCATGCAGGTTTGGACTAAGTCTGTGCATATGCATGGGGTTGAAGAACAAAGTCCGTGCAGGTTATGCATGGGGTGGAAGAACAAAGTCTGTGCACATTGTGCACGGGGTTGAAGAGCAAGGTCCGTGCACGTTGCACACGGGGTTGAAGAATGAGGTCCGTGCACGTTGTGCATGGGGTTGAAGAACAAGGTCCATGCACGTTGTGCACGGGGTTGAAGAATGAAGTCCGTGCAGGTGGGGCCAACGGCTAAAAGAAGGTTTGTATACATGGGCCAAGGTCAGTGCATGTGCAGGGAGAGTCAGTGTAGTTATGGAGTATGCAAGGGGTAAGGTCCATATACATACAAACTAAGGTCAGTGCATATGGGCTAAAGTCAGTGCACATGCAGACTAAGGTCAGTGTACATGCAGACTAAGGTCAGTGCATGTGGGCTAAAGTCCGTGCACATTGAGACTAAGGTCAGTGCACATGGGCTAAAGTCCGTGCACTTGCAGACTAAGGTCAATGCACATGGGCTAAAGTCCGTGCACATGTAGACTAAGGACAGTGCAGGGTCCATGCATGTGAGGGCCAACGTTAGTGCATGTATGCAAGGGGGAACAACGTCTGTGCAGGGTCTGTACACATGGGGCCAGGGGCTGTGCAAGGTCCGTGGAAGGCTTGTGTAAGGCTCGTGCATGCGGAGGGGTAAAGTCCGTGCATGGCCCGTGCACGTACAGACAGGGTCCGCGCATCTATAGGCCAAGTCGGTGGACATGCGAGCAGGGTCCGTGCAGGGTAAAGTCAGCGCATGTTTTGAGTGAAGTCCATACAATGCAAGGTAAAGTCAGTGCATGCTTTGAATGAAGTCCATGCAATGCAAGTTGAAGTCAGTGCATGCTTTGAATGAAGTCCATGCAATGCAAGTTGAAGTCAGTGCATGGTCCGTGCCCGTGGGGACCAAAGTCTATGCATGTATGCAAGGGGGGAAACAAAGTCCATGCAAGGTCCATGCACGTGTGGGCTAAAGTCAGTGCATGCACGTGGAAAGGGGAACATGGTCTGTGCAAGGGTCTGTGCAAGGCCTGTACGTGCAGGAGGACCAACTCCATGCAGGTTTGCACGGGGTTGGGGATGCAAAGGGGATGAAGTCCATGCATGGTTTGCACGGAGTTGAAGTTACACAGGGGTTGAAGTGCACTGGGGAAGGCTGTGGGTGTGTCGGTGAATGACGGGGGAGAGCGTGCCCGCGAAGAGATGTACCGGCAAAGGGTGAACTGGCAGGTGTGCTAGTGAAGGGCTTAACAACAATAGAAGGAAGGGGGCACTGCTCAAGGAGTGTGCCGATAGAGGGGAATAAAGAGTGTACTGGTGAAGGGGCCCAAGGGCACGCCGTGGAAGAGTTTAGGAGCGTGCCGGTGAAGGGAGTTTCAGAGTGTGCCGGTGAAGGGGATTTTGAGCGTGCCGACGAAGGGGAGTTTTAGTGTGCCGGCGAAGGGGAATTTGAGTGTGCCAGTGAGGGGGGAGGCGGTCTGCACCGATGAAGGGCCCACTCCTCCTTCACCTTCTTAAGGCCTTTCTTTTCTTCTTTTATTCTTCTCTTCCTTCTTTTCTTAATGAATCAAGGTAAAGAGTCTGAATTTTGGGGAAGTTCTTTAGAGTTATTTCTTTCTAATACTAAGGACTCACTACCCTCCAAATTTCATGCTAGGAGCTCGAGTATCCAGGGAGATAGAAGCATCCAAGGACGGTGGTTCTGTCATAGCAGTCTAGATTTCAGAACAGAAGGTTGCTGAAGATCAAGGATTTAGAGAACCTAAACGAGGTAATTAGAGTTTAAGCCTTTAGAACTTTTTGTTCACCTTAGTTTCTTCTTCCTAACCCTCAAATTTCACGTCCATAGGTCAAGTGGTCGAGGAGATAGGGAAGCTTGAAGTTTCTGCAAAGTCACAAGGAAGAGAGGAGCTAGGACAAGTTTTAGAAGAACAAAGGAAGAATTAAAGCTTGGTTAAAAAGGTAGGTTATCTCATGAACGACAAAAATAGCATGTTGGGATAAAAAGCCTTGATTGGAATTGATTCCATGCATCCTTGAATGTTGATTTCGTGTTTTAGTTCATGCTAGACATACATGCATGTCTTAGCCTAATTCAAAGTAAAAAGGACATTCTCTTATTGAAACATGATATCCTATACATCTAGATGGTCTTATTTCGTTGATCATGATTAGTATAGTCAAGTTAGAGCATGTTTATATCATGGGTTACATATTTTTCTAAGTTTCTGATAACAGAGGCCTTAACGGACCATAACCAGTTCGTTATGTAGCATAACGCATGGTCACTAATCCGTTATACTCTCTGTACATGTTTCATGCAGTCTGTGAACCATAACGGACCAAGGTTAGTCCGTCATGCTCTATGACGCCCCTATAATAGTCCGTTATGTACCTTGTGTTCTGTCAACATGAGGCAGGATTAAAAATGATCTATTTAACTTATGATTATGCCTAGTTAATTAGATTGAACCTATTTTTCATGATTTTATGTTCCAATATTGAATCATGATTAGAATTGCATGTTTTCATAATATGTAGGGTTATTTTTGAAGCGTATGATATTTTCATGCCCAAAATTTTATAGTTTGTGTTAAATATACATAATTTCAAATTATTGTAATGACGAAGTTTTATGTGGATTTCACCGATACACATTCTTTCTCATCTATAGAGTCATTTTCTTAAGTGCATAGCACATATCCCGGTATGTGACCATTAGATCACACTTTTACACAATAGGAACACTTTTCTTGGACATGAGGACCTCTCCATTTGATATTCCTTCTAATGGACTTCATTATGATTTTACCTAAGACCAGGGGTGGACACGATGGCATTTGGATAATCATAGACCGATTGACAAAATCTGCACACTTCAGACCAATTAAGAGTCGTTGGTCTGTGGATATACTAGCAGGCAGTGCTTGTGGACATGGCCCGCCATAGTGGAGACAGAGATCCCCCTAGGAGGTCGAGGATTAGGGATTTCGATGACTGTTATGTCAAATGGACTGATTGACACATGCCACCATTTCGGCCTCGTACCCTCATCTCTGAGAACCTTGATAGACTGGATCGTGGTGTGTTCTGGGTTGCTGAGGGCCCGATTGAGAGTGCCAGTGGGGGCGAGGGCATTGTTGACATCACTCACGTTATGAAGAGGAGCAGAGTTTACACATATGATCGGTTAGGGGGATATCCGTCCCATCACCCGTTGGACCGACATCTCTTCCTCTTCATCTAGAGTTTTGTACCCATTGGCATGGAGAGTGATGATCCCCTTTTGCCAAAGGAAAGACGTCCCCTTGAGCAAATTTTACGGTTGGGGAGAGAGCATGTAGGGCACCTGCACCTTTACTTATCCAAGCTTTCCAGAGGGCTTCACTTGGTAGAGGCAATATCCTGATCAGGTGCGCTTGGGCTTCTTCAGGCAGTTTGACAACTTCAGAGTCTATGCTGCGCCGCTATCTCCTACTACTTGGCACCTATATGGGCATCACAGAGCTGGAGAGCCCATAGTGGAGGGTTTGTTCTTGACACCCTCAGGGGCGAACTTTGCCAACGACAACTACGCTCAGGATTGTTTGCTGGAGAGGATTATGGCACAGAAGGCTCCTAGTTGGTATTGGAAATGATCTGTCATTCTTTCTCACAGCTATCACTGAGGGGCGATAGAGTGGCTCTGGGGTGTCCTGACTGTGTATAAATCAGTGCTAGACCAGGTAAGAATTCGTCATGCAGTAACAGCCACATTATATTCTTATTTCTGCCATACAAACTTACTCTAGGCTCTTGCAAAGATTCAACTGCCGATAGAACACATTTGCTACAGCGGAGGGGGAGACTTCTTTGGACCTTTGGGTCTTCCACAGGATTTCTGGTCTCCTTGTTTATGGACGGCCTTATAAGGAGTTATCACATGATGATTTGCATCTCAGCCATTCAGATGGAGCTAGCAAGTACTGCATGCCTTATTGCTTCAGATATTTGATGAAGACATGGAGGGGTTTGGCCTGTGTGGGCAAGGAGAGGACCCCTCGTACATCCCGGTTGACTCTGAATGCTTGGGTGAGTCACTTTTACAGCGGCCCGTTCTACTTTCAAAAGGAGTTTACCCCGCCAGGTGTGACCTGGGAGTAGTGTAGAGAGGTTAGATTGAGACTCCCTCCACATCCACGCCATTTGCCTGCTTCAGCACAGGCACGAAAATCGCACAGATTGCCTCCACTCACATGCTTGGTAGCTTACTTGGCCTACTGGTTGTCCACTTTTGTGATTCCTCACGATGAGGAGGGTGTTCTTCGAGCCGAGGTGATATATCTAGCCTACCTGATGGCATGTGGTCAGAGGGTAGCTCTTACACCTATTACCCTTGCAAATATTTATCACTCTCTGGGGACCTTGACAGTACATTCTTCTCCCAGAGACAAAAGCATTTTGATGCCCACATGCTATCTGAGTGCCTAGGCAGGACTTCTATTTCTTGAGTTCTTGCAAAGATCACCAGTTGAGAACCTTGCAGCCCCACTTATGTTTGCCTTTATCGGATGTCCAGATCAGGATGCCATTACCCAATTTATTGGTGCACATCGAGTTCTATCTTTTCTCCTTACCAAGAGGTGTGAGGGTCTGGAGCTCGATTATTTCTCCCATCTCTACTGCCTCTATCTAGAGCAAGAGGAAGATTCAATTACGTGCAGGCTGTCTACATGGGCTTTGCCTTCTTCCCATGCTCTTGTTGAGTGGGTTTTGTGTATACGCCCCAGCATTCTGGTTTACCGCTGTTCTAGCACTATTGTCCTTGAGCCTTACTGTTTACACCAGTTCGCTCGAAACTTTGAGTATGACCAGGCTATTCCTTCTAGCGCGGAGTTTCCTCTGGCTCTTCGACAATATAAGCACAGGGTGGTACATTTAGTTGCAACAGCATGACATGGCTTTTTTTGTCGTTATGTGAAGGAAGATTATCCTATTCCAGCACAGACGTGCAAGGGCCATTTTGACATCCATTATGCGCGTTGGTGGTTCAAGGCCAACAACATTTTCAGACAACACAGTGACACCATCTGGTCTGTTGAGGAGAGGCATTTGAGGAGGGGTGATCTACCTCCTTTGTTCCTTGATCTAGGTTTTGTAAGATCACATTTTTCTGGAGCCACTAGGGCTATCAAGGATATAGAGGGTGCCTGGAAGACGGAGGGCTGATCCATCCCTATAGACATGAGCCAATATACTGGGGCTCTGAAGCCTTTGAGAGGCGCACCAACGGTAGTTTCAGCTCCTCCTCCTATTCAGGGGGAGGCCTATAGCTCGTCACGAGCTTACTCCTGGTGGGAGCATTTCAGGAGCTCCTGTGGTCTGAAGAAGAGTTCCCAATTGTCACGACCAGTGCCTAAGGGAGCACTTGGAGGCAGCATCTTTGCAGAGTGGAAGGCTCATGTCATTAATGCAGTGGGCTCTGCTGGCCCGGTGGAGTATATTTCTGAATTGGAGGTGGCCATGACTCCAAACGCCATCCTGGACATTGCAAGGAAGGTGGCTCGTGCCCTCCGATTTAAGGATGGGCAAATCATTGTGAGAGCTCCGAAGCGTTTGGGAGTGATAAGTAATCGCTTCATTGCCTTCTTTCTTTGCTAGATGCTGGCTTCTATATTTTGGAATGTTTATCTCATTCATTCTTTTGCCATTTGTAGAGGGCGCTGGTGGCCAGGAGGATGGGGTCTCTCCATTGGAGGATTCTCCATTTGTGGCTCCAGGCGAGCTAATACCTCCTCGAAAAGACCTCGGGCTGAGAATAGCGAGGAAGATACGAGGCCTCCCTCTTGCCCTAGGGAAGAGTCTCCCACCAGAGGAGATGCTGCCAGTAAGTGACATGCTTTGAATAGCATTTTCTGCTTGCATGCGATGTTAAAATATCATAACTAATTTGGTTCAATGCAAGTTCTCCCGAGGCTAGAGCAGGAATGAGCTTCTCCCCTCCCATAGGGGATGCCTTCATAGAGGTGGGGTTGGTTCTGGATGAGTCCAACCCTGATCTTGCCTTCGATATTGAGGACTTGGCTGCTCCTGCTGACGACTATACGTCGGTGACGGCTGCCTCCCCTTTTGTTGATGTGGAGAGTATTTTTGCCTCTCAGGCTTCATGTAGATACTCTTTGTATGCCTCCCCCTCCTTTATTTGAGAGAAGCTAAGTATTTCTACTAACACAAAATTTCTTGCAGGAGATCTCAGAATCCTCCCTGTTCTTCCTGTTATCTGGGAAGGCGGCAACTCCTCTTCAGACAAGGGAGTTTCTCTCGCTTCTAATTCCTCCAATGGGGAGAGTTCAAATACTTCCTCCAGCACAAGGGCTACTAGCATATGTGAGGACCTCCCTTCCCTCATGACGAGTTCCCCTGAAAGCGGGGAATTGAGGACTACCCCAGGTAAAGTAGAAATTAATTATGCTGCGCATATTTGTGCTCTATGACCTTTTTACTTATCTTGCTCTGGTGACCTCAGATCACGTGCCAATAATTGAATTTGAATCCATGTGATTTTCATCGAGTGTTGTGTCAACTCCTAAGCATGGCTTCATGAATTCTGAGCTTGATGCATAAGTCCGAGCTTAGTTGCGAGCCTACTCCAAACTCAATCCGAGCTTAGTTGTCACAAACAGTCCAAGCTTTCACTATTGAGTCTGAGCTTGTCCGAGATTGAGCTTGGTTTGAGCTTGTCTAAGCTTGGATGAGCTTGAGCTTGGTCCGAGCTTGGCTGAGCTTGGCCGAGCTTTTCTAAGCTTGAGCTTGGTCTGAGCTTGTCCAAGCTTGGCCGAGCTTGAGCTTGGTCCGAGCATGTCCAATCTTGTAGGCTATTTTTCACTATTGAAGGACATTCTTTATTGTTGTTGGACATATGTCAACCTTGAGAAGAGTTTTTCTTCTTTGCTTAATATTCTTCAGCCTTGAGGTCTATTTGTCATCGTTGCGAGCCATTTGTCACCTCTTTATGTGTATTCTTCACCCTTAAAGCTCATCTGTTAGGCTTATCGTCCATTCTCTGCTGTTTGTGAGCCTTTTGACACCGCTTTAATCCATTTGTTACCGTTGTGCTTCATATGATTCTCTTGTGATCAGTTCGACATTGTTGTGATCTGTTCGTCAACCTTGTGATCAATTTATCACCCATAATTCTTCATTTGTCACTTGATTTCTTCATTTGTTAGGCTATTTGAAGTTGGCTTTAACTACGTCGACTCCATTAGAACATAGCGTCGACTCCTCTTCTTCACCCTACACACTTTCAGCCTTGTCGCCCATTTTTCACCCTTACAGAGTTATTTATTACCATTATCGGGTATTTGCGACCCGAGTAAGCTATCTTTCACCCTTAAGCTAGAACTGTGGCTGATCTCTCTCTAGTGATTTTGGTTGACCGAAATAAGCAAATCAGTCAACCAATCTTAACTCTAAGCTCGATCTTTGTACTGCTAGCTTCTGCTGAAAGTTGCTTGTGCCACTGCTATTGCTGCACTGCTAGCATGAAGTCTGTGGAATTGGCTGAACTTTAGGATTCTTTGAGACTTATTTTTTTAGCATTCAAACACATGAAATTGTGTCTCCTCTGGTTTTGACAATTTGTTTTAATGCTGGCAATAGTTATTTAGTTTTGATGCTGGCAATAGTGTGATTGACCTCTATTCTGACACTGGCAACACTATGATGATTTGTAGTTTTTACTGAAGTCAGAACAAGTCTTTCTCCCAATAAGGTCAATCCATTTTCATGTACTTAGAAAAGACATGCCGATGCATACTCTTGCTACTGCACTATAAGGTTGATGCACATTTATGCATCTAGATAGTCAGGTCGGTGCACATATTAACTTCGAGTCTAGAAGGTCAGTGCATATGCATAAGTGTTGCATTATAAGGTCGATGCATCTCCCACTGCATTAAACAAACAGGTCGATGCATATGTATCGATTGACTCTAGAAGGTTGATGCACATATGCATTTTGGTCAGGAAGGTTAATGTAGGTGTACACTATATATGCTATTAGGTTGATGCACCTATACACAGGTCGATGTTGATAGGCACTATATGCTAGATACTGTTGCATAAGGTTGGTGTACATCATAGAAGGATCGATGCTAGTGGGCCAGCATTTGTAGCACAAAGCCTGTGCACATCATAGAAGGGTCGATGCTAGTAAGCCAGTGTTTATAGCATAAGGTCGATGCCCTAGAGGTTATCATTCTCAAGGTTGATGTACCTTATGCATATGTTGTAAAGTCAGGTTGGTGTAGTAAGGTCTTGTGTCGATGCTTTAAGCATCTTTATTATACATCACCAGGACAGACTAACTTGCCTATGTGGCACGTCGATGCTATTGTTCATGAAGCGCTGGCTTGTGCACACACACGGATTGATGCACCTTCATTACATATGCAGTCTTTCTAACAAATAAGGCCTACTTATGTGACTTAAAGGTTGATGCTATTGTTTTAACTTACTGCATTTGTTTCCTATATAGGTTGATGCATCTTGATTGTGCACTGATGCATGTGTAGAATTTTGTGCATCCATCTATGTGGTTTGCCTAAACTTGTGAAACATTTGAGACTGCACTTTAGATATTTATCACTTGCTTCATAAGCCTCATGATTATAAAACTATCTATGAATCTCTACTTTCATTTTGACAAAAAATAAGGTTGTCAAGAAATAACCCAGACAGTACAATGCAATGTCAGTAAGCATCATACCCCGTGGTTTATAGTACATTTATGGCTATCTACCGAGAGGGCTAACGTCGAGCCCTTAGACACTGTCCGTGCTCGCTCTTGCATCTTCAAGTTATAATCAAGCTACTTTCACGAGAAAATATAATTATGTCCAATAATGTAACAAGTCCAACAATAGTTTCATGATAACAAATATCAAGGTGAGAATGCACCAAATATGAATGTATGAAAGTTCAAGGAATGAGTTAAGGACCGTGTCATGCCACTGGAGGAATCTGGCAGCATAACGGTACATTCATTAACTTGCATAATTCATTAGATAGCTTTTTACACAAAATGTTGGGTTCTAGATAATCAAGGGATCAATTAGAGAATCAACCTGTGGGCCAAACCTCGGGTTAAGCATACTAGAACAGAAGACGGTTTGGTCTGGACCGTTTTCTTGAAATGGCGGTCTTAGTCGGGCCGCAACCCAAAGCTAACGATCTTGGGATGGCCTCAAGGTGGAGAGAGAAGCTCTGGGGCGCAAGGTGGTCTTGGGGATGGATGACCTCTCCATGGAGAGGCCTTCCCTCCTTTGGCGATTGGCTTGACGGTGAGGAATCTCCTTCCCCCCTCTCATTCCGATCAGGCACACCTTCCTTCTCGGAGTCGACCTCCTTCCAGGGATCTCCATCGAGGTAGATTGCGGTCTAGAGGTAGAGGTGAGAGCCATTCTTTCTCTAAGAACCCTCCTCCGATATCCTCCACGCCTACCCCATGGAAGGATCTCTTCTCTTCCAACACCTCTATGAGATTGGATCGTGACCTGCCCTTCATTGCACCGGAGATCAACAATGGCATCAAGGTTGCGGTCTATGAGGAGCGTGATTCACAAGACCTCATACTAGAATGGTCAAAAGCTCTTGTTGGGTATGTGGTCGACCTGAAGCTTTCTTTTGTTCCACTCTAGTCATTCATTCAAAAATGGTGGAATACCATCGCGTTTGACTTGCACATCCTCGAAAATGGTTTTTTCGTCTGCAAATTTGACAACAAGGAAGACCTGCAGAAAGTCCTTGAAGGATTTTGGTCCATCCGAGATCATCCAATGATCCTTCGTCGATGGAGTCCCCGGGTGCACATGGAGCTGGATAGCCTCAAAAGCATACCTCTTTGGGTTGCTTTTCATGACTTACCTTTACACTTGTGGTCTAAGGACTTCATTGCTAAGATTGCAAGCATACTGGGCGAACCAATGTACTTGGACAAGCTTACAGCTGAAAGGAAGAGGTTAGCCTATGCTAGAGTGTGCATCTTGATTAATTCTCAGGAGGACCTCCCCGACGTGGTACACTATCGAGACTTGGATGGTTCTGTGAGAGCAATCCATGTATCATACCAATGGAGGCCTCGAAGATGTTCTATATGTTCTTCTTTTGGGCACCAAGATGGCGCATGCAAGTCTATTATTACAAAGAAAGTTTAGGTTTTTAAGGAAAAAGGGAAGAATCCATTGACATCGGCGGCATCTTCATCAGCAGCTGCAACACAGACATACCCTAACAGGTTTGCAGTTCTTGTGGATGACGAAGAGTCTCAATCTCAGCCGTTGATCCCTGCTAGAGAGAACCTGCGTTTGGATGAGATGGATTTCTGTCCACCTCTTGTGGAACCGCCTCACATGCATGGCCCAACAACCCAATCTCTTTAGTGCATGAAAGTAACATCCAAGGAACATTCAGCAGCCAACCTCCTTCCCAACGGCCCTGATCAGATAGGATTGCAGATAATAAAAACAAATCCGATTTTCATGGAGAACAACTCGCACCCGGATTCCATTCAACAACCCATTCTCGACGCGCAGCCAGCAGCGAAAGACAAGGGAGTTTGCACGCAAGCGGATCCCAAGTCCTCCGAAATCCAAGCAGATAACGTGGACACGCCAACGACTGAGGACTTGCAAGCCATGCAGCACGTGAACAGTGCATCTGTGGGTGACAGCGATCAGGTGGACTCTCCTCATCCGGGAGAGGTAGGTACTTCAAAATTCCAAAATCTCAATGCGGTGGATGAAGTAGAAAAATGAAAGTCACCATGTGATAAACTGCCTCCAAATAGGCAAACTACCTCCCGCTTTACCAAAAAAAGTGGAAAAAAGAAATTCTAAGCCATTCCTAAAAAATTCATTTGTTTATCATGAAAATTTTAGCTTGGAATGTTAGAGGTATAAATAATGCACCGGAGAGGAAGAAGTGCGGCCAAGACCCGGAGGTAAGCCAAATCGGCCCAAAACCCTATTTTTTCAATTTTTAATCTTGATGCATGCATGATTAAGGGGAAGGAAATGGGTCAGGGGACCCACTGGGGTGATTTGTAGGCCTTGTTGTCCATTTCCAAGGTTTGGAGGATTAAAGAAGATGACATCGGATGCAGGGGAACATAACGATCATTCCAGTGACTGCTATGCTCCCTGACATGCCAGTACTGATGCGTCAAGGGAACCAGAACAAGAAATGCAATTTTTGGGTTTTTGCTATTCATATTTTTTGTTGTTTTATTTATGATAAATGCAATGCAAAGTGACTAAGAGACTGACTTATGACTCCAAATGTGTGTAGGGGAAAAGAAGAACAAGAATCACGTGGCTCCAAGTACGAGTAGTCTACTTGGCATTGCCAGAGTATCAGTGGGAGAGATTGGCTGCCATGGGCTTCGGGGAAGTCCTTAGCTTTGAAGTAACTAGAGTGGACACAACCCTCTTGTATGCACTGCACGAGAGGTGGGATCACATCAGTCGAGCCTTTATATTCCCATGGGGGCACATGATCCCAACGCTAGAAGATATGGCAATGACTAGTGGCTTGAGGGTGCACGGGAAGGCAGTGTCCAGATGGAGCTAGGTTGACTATAGGGAGCTAGCCCAGGAGCTGTTAGGGCTGGACTTGATGAGGCCAGGGCATCCGTTGTCCCAGTTATCATGATCAGTGCTGCAGGAGAGCGTGGGACTTCGAGGGGTGGCGATCATAGTTGGAGAACTACCAGAGTAGCATATCAACTAGGTGACCGAGTAGGTGCACCAGACGTGGTGACAGAGGAAGGACCGGAGGGAGATAGAGTGCTGTGATGCTTCCTGATGCTGTTGTTCGGGAAGCTCTTGTGTGCGACCTGGGCTGACGTGATCAGTTGTAGGCTCCTACCATTTCTAGAAGATCTAAGCAGAGTGGACGGATGTGCATGGGAGAGGCTATCCTAGCCTTCCTATTTGATTTGCTTAGTGCTACTAACCAGTTGACCATGCTAGGTAGCTTCTCGCCTTTTTTACAAGTAAATGCCCTTTAAATGCTCCTAAATGCTTTTAAGTGTTATATGCTAACTCATGATCTTTAAAATGCAGTTTTGAGTCTTCCTTTACCTACCCGGGATTGGGCGAGGAACCGAGCTACATCTAGAGAGGATTCCCATCGTGAGGTGATGGATGGTAGCTCGTGACACAAGGTCGATCAAGAGGTTGACCCGGGCGATTCAGGATGATATTAACTCATTCCTACATGCATCGGTAAATTCCTAAACTTAAGCCCTTCTACATGTTTATAAATGCTGCTAAGTGCTGACAAATGCTGATGATGATGAATGAATGAATGAATGCTGACTTTAATGACCCTTTCAGGTGCACTGGACACCGTACCAGGATGAGCGACATGAGGGATAGCCGTGGGTGGAGGCTTCCCTAGCCTATACAGGACGGGGCGTTTGGCTGCATTGCATTAATGTGATCGAGCCACTACACTACCGCTTGATCATGAGGACACGAGGCGCACGCCAGCCTGTGGTGGCATTCCCTCGTCAGGGTGACCAACGCCCAGGGAAATCTTCAAAAGGGATCAGTGGCGACATAGATTGGAGTAGCCAGGCCAGGAAGTACATCCAGGATTGGAAGCAAAAGGGCAAGGCAGTGAAGGAGCAGGCGGACAGCGACGAGGCCTACCTGAAGGCCTATGCCCAACGATACGGTGACCAGGTCTTTCGCGGTACCCGATGACCGGTATGAAAATCTAAACTCAAACTCATTCTATATGTCTGAATGACTTACTTCTATATGCATTGACACTTAATTTCTAAATGCAGCTAGACCCACAGGGACGCATCGCTAAGCTCGAGGGGCTACTCCATGCCACCGTGCAGCAGCGGGACTAGTACCGAACAGCTCTGGAGCTTCTAGTGAGCTTTCCTTAGACTTTAAATGAAATGTTCATACAAATTGACTGACTTTTGAAATGTAGCGGGCCAAGGGAGCCCAGAGGACCAGATCAAATGCACCGTCCTCCTCTACATAGCCTGCCGGGGGACGGGCTTAGCGAGATGCAGACTTTACCCGAGCTGTGGCTCGAGCCGAGGAGGCCGAAGCTACCCTCGCGGAGCGGGTAAGAAACCAAACCTTCCTTAAAATGCTTCATGATTTGAGAAATGGAGAACAAGAAATCATTTTTTACAAATTCTTCCCATCAATAGACAGCAGGAACACAAGAAGAAATCAATATTTAAAACTCTTTATCGTCAAAGGTGAAGAATAGGAAATGTCAAGAATTAAAGGAGAAGAGAAATTGTAAAAGCAAACCTCCTTGAATTCATCTTCTTGTTGAGAGATTATGTAGCTGATAATTTCCCTTCCCACTCAGATCCTAAAGAGGTTAAGCATCAAACTTGGATCTCCCCTCTTGTTCTTCGATCATTCAGGACCTAGATACCTACATGTCAACCAAGGAAAGCACAAAGATGCAGAAAGAGACCAAAACACAGAAAAGAACCAGCCAAAAAAACTGCAGCAAATGCTTCAAAGCATTTTTTTTACTAAAGCATACAACAAGAACAAAAAAGAGCCACACGTCATTCTAGGAAAATAAAATTCAGACTTTGGATTGTCAGCATAATCATAGGCTCTTGGACTTCAATTCAAATGAGAATTTAAACCATTCAAAAATTCCAAACAGCTTCACATGTAATAACATGCAATGGAGTTCCCATCTCCACAAGTATGTAATGCCACTTGCACTTAGAATTTCTTAATGGCGTCAAGACAAAGACACTGCAAATGTATATCTAACAAAAATTGCTAGAGAACATAATATCTAGGGGAGTGCATTTGGACCCAGAACCAAGACTCTCCATAGCGAAGTAGGCATGGCAGATGGGCCAGCCATAATGCAACCCCACCAGATTGCAGCAGGCATCCATATCAGATTGTTATATTCAGAATATAAAGGCTATGGCTGATCTCTATTTTGGTGCGGGATCAATTAGCCCAAAGATCTGAACCCTAGAAATTGTGGTTCCATGATGCAACTCACGTGAACAAAACAGTGTGATAGTCGCTTGTCATGGAAAGTGGCAGTTTTTCTTCAATTCCAGTAATTGATGACAGGTCCCCCCTCTAGGGGAGCAAGAGAGAACTAAACTGAAACAGGAACTTCAGTGTAGCATTCCATTAATTTGGAGACGACTTGAGCAATCCCTAGCATTTTGGATTTTTTTAGATTTAGCCGCATTTAGAAATATTTACATGTATACTTGTATACGGATAAGAAAAAAAGAAGTATGCAATTGAGATTGTTTGTCTGCATGTGCACCGGTTGGGATTTTCCACTACAAGAGGGCCGCAAAAACAATCTAATCACATCCCGGTTTCGGTATTTGCCCACAATCCAATGCAACACATTTAGATCTACAAAATAACAGGCGACAAACACATGCGGCACGAAACGCAATCAAAACCTTCGACAACAAGCCGTGGTTTCGCAATCTTCATACCTATACATCTTTCTTTTCCGAAGACGGGTAAGTATAGAACAGAAAACTCAGACACAGAGAAAAAACGTGATCTTGCAACAGAGACTCTGCATTACCTCTCTCCCAAATATCATTCAACGGCAGCCCAACTTTCAAATCGCGGACCTCCGCTGCAAATGCACCACAAAATAAATAATAAAATATTGTAAACGGTCTATAGAAAAAAAAGTTGTCAAGGTATCAGAGAACGAGAAGCGCGTGATCTAGACGGCTGAGAGGGTCCATCCGATCCGACAGATCCTTTGTTTCGACTGTAACAGCGGTGGATCGAAATAGAAAGAAGACTAAACGGGAAGAGGACGAAGGGAATATCTGGTAGCCGTGGAGACGGCCGGATCGCAAGGCCAACCCGCCATCCCCGTCGCCATGGCTATCCTCCTCCGGGCCCCCCCTTTCGGGTTCTTCGGCTGTAGGCAACGGGCAACGAAGAGTGAGGAGAAAGGAGAGATGGAGTGCGCGGCCTGGATACCTGATTCAGTGGCGGTCGTCGCCGGCGACAGACATCGATCGGCAGAGGACGATTGCGGAGATCGAGGGCGGGAAAGCGGGCCTGGGGAATGCCGGTGAGAACGAACTGTTGGGTTTCCCCCAGATTGGGGTCGAAAAATATCTGCGCTTCGCGGCCTTTTGTGTGCGCCGACAGCTCACAAGGAATTTGACAAAAATATTATTTTTAAATAAAACATAAACAAAGGGACTTTCTATTTTTGGGAGAGCTCACAAGGGACTTTCTATTTTTAACAAAGGGACTTACCTGAAGTGTTTATTTGTAAAATTATTACTCTTATTTTTTATTATTTTTAGTAATCTCGTCACATCTTAATACATGCAAAAATATCGGATCATGTGTTTGTCAATACCATGTATATCCTTGGGCTGTTAATACTAGATGAAAAATGTTGTTAATTTGAAGATCATGTGTTTGTAACCTACATCTATTTCAATCTTGGATGAAAAGCTAATTCTGCTGTTGTCTAACTATGAAAAATAAATATTTGATTAATACTTTGTTGTTGTGTCCTCTACTAGATATATAACTTGCTAATCTTGTTTTCAACTCCTTGAGCATGTAGGGAGATAGACTTGCTTTCCATGCCAACCAATTGTGGGTGGTTGGGGATAGTTTAGTGGCATTTGTTCCTTCTTTGCAGTAAGGTCAGCCTTCTTGCTCTTTTACATGCCTACATTTGCAACATCCATTCTCTAGCTTATGCTTACTACTTTTGACCTTGTCAGATATTTTCGACAATAGACTTGGCTTTTGACTGCGAGGACGCACAGGCTGACCTATGGAGCTAAATTTCTAAGGATGAATATGTGGCATTTGATGTTAAGGATTGCTATTATAGTGCTGAAAAGATATTACACTCTGCAGTTGATGGTGAAGGAAGACTATGGTATAGATCTGGGAAAATTTTGCAAGATTTCTTTTTTCTTTCATGTAATGCAGTTTCATTTTGTTATGGGAACTTTTTTGATAATAGAAAATTTATGCTATGGGCTGAGGCCTGTTGGGGAAGAATCATGTAATCATATTTTAGAAGAGTTTATTTATACCCTAGCAGGATTCATAAGTGTATCTTGGTAAAGTAACCAAAAGATATCCTTTGCATAATTTATGATGGGAATCTAGAATCTGAGGAATTTGTTGATTTTTGTTGATGTAGATAACTAGCATCTTATACTTTCTTATTGACAAACTGAAGCTAAAACATATTCTTCAGCCTCCTATAACTACATTTGTAAACCAACATCTATAAATGACTTTCGTCACTTCTTTTGACATAGGAATCCAGTTTTCTGTGTTATATAGGTTCTGAATTCCTCATCTGAGGGAACTCAACTGACCTAGGGTGAGAGCATAAAGGCTTTACATCTGATTAGTCTTTCTTCTAGGCCTTTGCTATATTGTGACTAAATCACAAGCACATCCAAGTTTTGCATCTCATTTTACTAATATGATAGTCCAAATTAGCTAGGTGGGTCCTACATCTTGCACCTATTTAACTTCAAACCTAGAGAAGGCAATAGATTCATTGATGATAAAAGTCTTCTTATATTGGGAGTGTTGGGACTGATCAAATGTTTAAAATTGCCAAATGAGTTACTTTTAGGTTGGGTGATCTCACCACTGATTTTGCTGATTATGTTGAATTACTATCAGAACTGTTAGAGAAAGAAAGGGGAGTTTTTGCCATTGCTATCTCTAGAGGATCCCTCGTCAGCTTGATGGGGTAAGTAACTTTGTGTTCAACTTTTAAGATGCCTGCAATCATCTCGCCTTTTTAATTAGAAATTGAGCTGACCTTTATGTGGATCAAGAAGCTTTGTGAGGCTCCTTACAATAAAACTATTGATTGGACGGAATGGCATGTTTTTTGGGCTGAAGAGCGTGTAGTGTCAAAGAATTATGTGGACAACAACTACAAGCTAGCCAAGGGTGGTCTTCTCTCCAAGGTACCACAAATCATGCAAACAATGGATAATTGCATTTGTTTACTATGGGTTGATCATTTAACTACAGAACAAATCATGTAAATCCCATATTCCCATATGTCAACTATTATATCATCCCAATGCTGCTTTGTCTTGCAGCCAGCAATATGGTAGATGTATTACTTCCATGGTCTATCAGAAGTAGATTTATGCTTCTGCTACCACTCATTCCTGATTGTCATGCAGTTACAGATTTAAGGTTTTTAAGCCATTATTGAATGTCAATCTCTAGAAAAATAACCTAAGTTTTTATGCAGTTTAGTGTCTAAAGACTTGAATTTATCCTTGAATTTAGAAGGTTAGGTGGATATTGGGTCTAACCTGCCCATTCACTTTTTCCTAGACCAACCAGGCAGGTCGATAGACTCACCCCTGGTCAGTCGACAGACCTGCCAGACAAGTTAACAGACTTGCCAGGTAGGTCAACTGACCAGCCAGTCTGTTATGTTATTTCTAATCTCCGGCTTAAGGAATAACTTATGACTATAGAAATTTGATGAGTATGTAAAATTTTATGACTAATCAATCTTGATTTTATCACTTGGGCATGGTGGGGATCACAGGTATTTGCATCTGTTTAATGTAGGTTATGAAAATTACATATGAAGTTGGATTGGCAAAATTACCATTTTAGATCATGTGAGTTTTCCACCTACATTACATTACTATAATTTGTACTTGGGAACTTATGATTGAGATCTATATACATTCTCTGACCTTTATATTTTCTGACTATATTTTCCTTACTCTCTCCCAGTGCATTGGTAGGCCTTTTCTTCCCAGCTGTGACTGGGATTATGGCTGGCTCAAACAGGTCTGCATCCCTGAAGGACACTCAGCGGTCTATACCCATAGGAACATTGGCTGCAACTCTTGCTACATCCTTTTTGTACCTCATAACTGTGTTACTATTTGGGGCTCTAGCAACCAGAGAAGAGCTCCTGACAAACAGGTATTTACCTTTTACAGCTTCATGCTTTGCTGAGTTCATATCTTTATGCGTGTGTGTGCGTGTGTTCCGATAACTTTTCAGGTGATGGCCTCTTCCAACTTCAGAATGAGTTCTTCTTCAAGTCAGAATTCTACCTGTTTAAGGATTGTTAAAATCCCCAAGTAGCTTGGATGGGGCCCAACTGAGTGGTCATATATTTGAACTGTCTATCCAAGTATTAAGACACAAATTTGACACAAAAGACATTTAGATTATGCAAATCATGTTCAAACTGTTGCAGGACTGAATAAAGGCTACGCATTCACAGAATAGAATAAGTTGGTCTATTCAAACCAAAGATGCACTTCTCAGATCAGTGACAGCCACTGTGTGAAGCAATTGACATCATCTTACATAAAATTGATTGTTGAGGCCATCAAGGTTGTATAACTCTCTTCCACTGCCGAACCAATTCAAGCATACAAGCTGAGATAAGATATAACGAATTGGGTATGGATGAATCAAAGTAGGTAAATACAGCATTCATTGTGTAGGTATTGGATTAAGCTAAAACTATGCACGCAGGGTTGCAAATTGTGTCTATAAAGTCAAAGAAATAAAAAGTAATGATTGTGGAAAATAGAACGGAAAACAGAGCAGCCATGAATGGCAAGATAAACTAGAAACGTAAGCAGCAGTAGTAAATGGGGAAGAAATCAACAACAGTGCTAAAAGAAATGGAATGTGTGACCTTTGTCTATGATTTTCACAATAAAGGGAGAGTTTTCTTTAAGTCCCGTTAGATTGAGAGGGTAAATGTGACAAGGAAGGATATCTAGAGAACGACAATATAGATTAATTGGACATCCACAGGAGTTAACAACAGACATGATAGTGACTTGGATCAAATGGGAGAATCCAACAAGTGAAATTTAAGCACATACCTTTTGCGCCTATTCGAGATCAGACTACCAAAATGCCTGACTGGGACTGTGCCTGACTTGCGTGAAAAAAGTGTGAGCATCTAGGGTGGTCTGAGCTATTTTTTGGGTTTCCGTGAGATCACTAAGTCTGCCATTTTCCTGCCATCTGATCCATCACATTTCAGGCTATTAAAGAAAAATATCATGCCATGATTACTCGATAATGCTTTTTTGCATACCAATAGGAAGATTGCTTTATGAGTGTGGCATTGTGGTATGTGTCATGACCTAATCCAACCTTTGTATAGTATTATCCGCTTTGGACCGAGGCGCCTCACAAGTTATTTACCCCAACCTTACATATATTGTCCAATGATTTTTCTCGCTTTTCAATATGGAACTAATTTGGTTCATTTTTTGCCCTAGCTCTCATCCATAATGATAGCTCCAAGTTATGGCTGCCCGACTCTGGCACCTCATGGCTGGGTAGCCCTCTCCTCCTGCACAGCTCATGATTGGGCCACTATAGGCCCACTAGCTCCCGCTTGGTTTGTCCCCAATTAGCCCACATCGTATTGCACAAGTCTTGCTTTTATCCCACAATGTCACGACTTGATCCGACCCTTGTGAGGCATTGTCTGCTTTGGGCCAAGCTCGTTCATTGATCAGACTTTTGCCGCAATTTGCAGTCACCTGCTGGTAGTCATCATCTTCCCTTCTATCAAAACATTATTATGCCACATCTCAAGAAGTCTTAAAAAATCAGGCTTTCTAACCAACAAATTAGGGACTGGATCAGTATAATTCATCCCTTCATCTTGATTAATTTTGAATACTTCAGGATACTGTCTGTCTTGTTCATCCTTGCAGAGATAGGAATTATGAACTTGCTTGAAGTAGGGATGTCAAAAATACCCGCAAATCCGATTACCCGCATCACCCTAGGCCGCACAGGACAAAACTGTCTAGCAATGGACTGTGGGAGACGAGACTGGGACAACGGAAACCTAGCTCAGTGCTGAGAAATAAACGGTCCTTAAAGGGCCGCAGATGGTCAAGAACGATCCTGGATGTGCCGCTTAATAGAGGAAGAGGGTCCACAAAAGGCCATTTAGCACAGAAGGATCTAGGGCCACAATGAGCATTAAACGGTCTGAACTGGGCCGCCCCACAACCAAACGGTCCAGTGATAACCGCAACCCATTGGGATCCACAAAACTAGAATAGTCGACTAAAAGGGCTTCCAAACCGCTCGGAACATGGTGGAACCGACCCCAAGTTCAGCCCATAGCTCTCAGGTCAGATCTAGAGACTTCAAGTCGACACAACATGGCTAGGTCAAAGTAAAAATCAAGGAGAATCGACCAGCAGGACCTGGCACCCAGCCAGTTAGATAGGGTCTCAATCGAGCCACTCCAAAGGGGTCAGACGGTCAGACCCAGGCCGCATACGGACATAAACGGTCCCATGTGTGCCGTAATTCAGGACAGAAGCAGTCCCAATTCTGGGCTGTAAAATCAAGTGATCTAGTCGAGTTAACTAGTGCAAGATTTGAGGTACAACCTACCCGACGTCCTAGTGGAAATCCCTGGCTCGCGGGGACTGACAGAGGTCTCGTAATAGAGGTCCTAGTCTGACGGAAGTAGTATCCGGTGGAGAGTCCCAACTATTATAAGATTAGGGCTAATAAACATCGAAAAATAATATATAACGGTCAGCCAGCACCATCGTAGTGGCGTGACTGTCAAACAATCCTAGTAAATTTCCACAATCTCAATTAGCATTGGAGTAATAATTTCACAATTGAATTGTATTATATGTGACAAGAGGAACGATAAATAAGATATGATTGCGGATGATCATGGTTAAATCAAGCATTACAATGTTCCATATAATCCATTTATTTAGTGTGTTTCTGCCCTACACACATAATCTAACAAGATCAACATAATTATTAGAACATGGAACAAAGTATAAACTGCGTGTCAAAGGCGGTCTGCCCAAAGCTGCTAGCCAGGGTTAAGCGGTCCATCGCAAGGCCGCTTTTAGGCATGACATTTCAAACTCATCCACGATCTTCGGCGGTCTATCGCGTGGCCGCTAGGTCCAGAAACGGTCAGGGGCTGGCCGCAACCCAATCCCTTGCGATCTATCGTGGGGCCGCTAACATGAATTGGGTTTCAAAAATAATAAATAGGGAAACGGTCAGTCGCGAGACTACCAAGGTCTGGGGCGGTTCCTATTACGACCGCAACCTATTCACCGCTTCGGGTCTCCGTTGAATACCGATAGACCTCGATTGCAGCAAGGAAATCATGCGGTATAGTGCATAAAAATTAGGCAAAATTATATTACTAGAAAGAGGACAAAAGGTGCACAATGTGGCAAGATCAATTGGGGTTTAAGCCTACTTAAGCCTACAATTCAATCGATGTAAAAAGGGGGTAGTTTGACATGCTTGGACTAAAATATGAAATACAATCTTTATACTCGATGAAAATTGGGGCTTCTGGTACCAAATAAAAGGGAACTCAAATGCGCTTTGAATGATATATTTTAATTGAGGTTGGGTCTGCCAAAACCTACCTTAATTGACGGACAAAGTGGACGACAACAATCGGAACTGTACAAACTTTACACTCTAAAACTGGACAATTCCCCCCTCAATCACATTCCTCCCCGGCCGCCGTAGCAAATGGGGTTTCCAGGTCGATCAAGGGTTTGATTTATAGGGGCAATTGGATCTGGGGGCAGTGAGAGGGCTGGATAGAGTCCACGAACTCCACGCGCGTGGGAATCGTGCATTGACCAAGTCGCAGTGTCTTCATGCCTGAAATTGGACTTCTAGGGTTAGGGTTTCTGTGGGGACAGAGAGGGGAAATGGGCTACCCATCAAGGCCGTCTGAATGGGTCCGGTCTGGGCTCAAATGGTTACAATTTGGGTTCAAATTCGGCGATCTAAGGCCTAGTTAATCAAACTCCGATTTTAGCCCTAATTCTCTTAATTTGCATAGATAAAAATTTTATTTAGAGTTTGACCAAGAAGATAAATTGTCTAAATTTTTAGTCCTCTACACGTTTATGAATTTTCTAGATTTTTTAAATTAGTTAAAACTTCACCTTAATTGATTTTTTTTCAATTATTATCCTTTACCTTATTTAAATTTCAGATTTTCTATTTAAAACCAACCCTTTATCTCTCTCCCCATCTCTCATTTCTCTCTCTTTCCCTCTCTCGTCTCTCCCACGTTCTCTCCTCTCCCCCTCTCACTCCGGGCGGCCGACGGAGGCGGCGAGGGCGAGGTGGCGATGCTCGTGGGGCGAGGAGTGGCGCGGACGGGACGAGGATCGCGATGGTGGAGGCGATTCTTGGGTTCGCGAGCCGGTGGTGGGTTTAAACGGCGTTTTTTTTGGCGGATTGGCATCCTCGGTGCGTGAAATCTTTTGTGGAGGTAGGGGGACGGATCCTTAACCTCTGTACTTCCTTTCCCGCGAGTTTTGTAGGCCGTGGTGAGCTGAGCGGGGTTATTTTCGCGTTTTGGGAAAAAATACATGTTTTGGGGTGTGAGCCGGTTTAACGATCCGATGTGATTTTTGGGGTTTAAATGGGTCCTCTCAGTGCTAGAGAGGTTGGGGAAGGATTTCTCCTTTTTTTCCCCGTCACCTAGGGGAGATTGGGGGGTGGAATGGATTTTTTCGTGATTTCTGCTATTTTCGATCTTGGGTTGAGATCGCGACCATATTAGTGGTCACGTTCTTCTGAGAAGGAGACGTATCGTGCCATCACGTTCATCGAGAAAGATGAACAGTAGGTGGTTAGGGTCGCGGTGGTGAGACCAACTGTGACTAGGTCACGGTCACCGTCCCAGTCGCGTTCAGCTCTTGACGTGGTCAGGGGTCTTGTCGCCTTAATACATGTCGCGACCCTAGTGGAGGTTGCGTCAACACATTGATGCAACCCACACGGGGACATGTTCTGATCAAATTACACCCTTCACTGGGGGCGCATTAACGATCACGGCGCCGGGAGTGGGTGCATTCTCACTCCCCATTTTTTGAGTTTATTTCAAGCTGTCTTGGGTCCCAGTTGACCAGGTTGTGACCCATTGGTCGACCCTAGGCCTCGTGGATGCCCCAGACACCCGTGGGTTATATGTTAATGTTTTGGGATGTCCGAAGGTACATTGTTATCTCAATTAGCTTGCCCGTGGGTTTGAGGGGTTTGGGTGACCCCGTGGGTGCTGGGCTTTCGTGCTTTCTCTAGATCGAGTCACCGTGAGTCGGCATGTGTGCAGAGGGTCTTCCCCGCACGATGTGGGTTTCTCCAAAATGTGGTTTCCAAGTGGGCCGTGTAGATGGCCTTGGACTGTGAGTCCAGTTAACCAGCTTGTGGCTGGAGGTTTCCCGTTCGTCCCTTAGATGGGGAATTAAGTCGGTGGCTCGTGACCTAGCTTGGGAATCATGTTACCATGGTTTTAGACCTAGGAATTTGGCCAGATTGACGGTGTGGTGCTGTCACGTGCAGTGGTTTGATCCGAGTCTCATGACTCAAGGACCCTTGAGTTTATTAGTTCTAGTGGGCTGTCTAGAGTGGGGTGGCTCTGAGCCACTTGTCACTCCACGTTACTTGCGATGGGTGCGTGCGTGATTTTCAGTGTTCACGTTTAGTGAGCCCCCACTAGTCGTAGCTTTCTTACGTACGTGTATGCGGACCCACTTGGGAGTGGTGGAGAGCGTGACCCAAGTGAGATGATTTTTAGGCTAGTTACCGTAGGTCCCCTTGCCTTTGCCACTTGAGTTTGGCTGGGGAGAAAACTAGCTAGAGGACCCGACCTAGAGCAGATGGTCCGTGTGTGCACGTGTAGTTGGGGGCATTGGAAACGCACTGATGAGTGCGACCCAAGCTAGTCTTTGTTCTGTGGTTACTACTATGGTGTCTCAGTCTCCGCCTAGGGCATCATAGCGAGACACCTGAGACGCGGACTAAGACATCAGCAGATGCATTTGGCCTTGCTTATGGTTGGCAGGCACTCCCGTCACGTGACGTGAGTTTGTCGTGACTCGAGGTCCCATTTCTTATCTACGAGACGAGATTTTACGTGTGGTTTCAGTGTCGACCTTCGTGTGTGAGCACAGGCCTTCTCGACAGAGGTGTCGTGGTATTTTCCTAGTAGCGTGGCTAGGGCGATTGGTGGTCTGGTGGTCCCCCGATTGAGAGATCAGGGCATTGGTTTCCTTTCCGGTAGGAGTAGTTGTAGAGCCGTGATTTTATCGACTGTCGTGTTTTGGGGATTCGTGTACGGCCACTGTAGTGACCCGGGATCCGAGTACCGGAAAGGAACCGGCGCGTCTCGAACCTCGGCCCGCCTCCCACGAGCCCGAAGACTCGGCAAATAGATGTAAAAAGTGCCTTCTTGAATGGATTAATAAAAGAAGAGCTTTACGTGGAGCAGCCCCACAACTTTGAAAGTTCTAATCATGAAAATCTTGTGTATAAACTAGACAGGATACTTTATGACTTGAAGCAAGCACCAAGAGCTTGGTATGATAGACTAAGCTCCTTCCTCACCAAAAAAAAGTATACAAGAGGTAAAGTAGATCCAACACTCTTCACCAAAAAGTAAGGTAAGGACATCTTGATAGTTCAGATTTATGTTGATGATATTGTGTTTGGATCTACAAAATCTGAAATGTGTGAGGAATTTACTAACCTTATGACTAGTGAGTTCGAGATGAGTCTAATGGGTGAACTTCAATTCTTTCTCGACTTGCAGGTCAGCCAAAGTGTAGATGGGTGCTTTATATGTCAAGCTAAATACGTCAAGAAGTTGCTAAAAAGATTTGACATGATGAACTGCAAGACAATTGCAACTCCTATATGGACCACTACTTCACTGGATACGAATGAGAAAGGTAAATTGGTGGATGCAAAAATCTATAGAGGTATGATTGGTTCATTGCTTTATTTGACTGCATCTAGACCAAACATCCAGTTTAGTGTATGCCTTTGTGCTAGATTTCAAGGTAGTCTTAGAGAATCCCACTTGATTGCCGTCAATCGTATCCTTAGATATCTTACCAAAACTCAAGATTTGGGATTGTGGTATCCGTCGTCGTGCGATTTCTCTCTTATTTCTTATTCAGATGTGGACTACGCAGGATGCAAGCTGGATCACAAGGGCACAAGTGGCTATTGCCACTTCATGGGTGGGTGTTTAGTTTCTTGGACTTCCAAGAAACAACACTCAGTTGCCCTCTCAACCGCAGAGGTAGAATATGTTATTGCAGGTAGTTGTAGCACCCAAGTGTCATGGATTAAACACTAACTCCAAGACTACTTAGCAGATCTCGGTTGTGTTCTGATTCTGTATGATAACACTAGTGCGATCAATCTTGCTAAAAATCCAGTCCAACACTCTAGGACGAAGCATATTGAAATCAGACATCACTTCATTAGAGATGAGGTCCTTAAGAAAAATTTTGAACTCCATTTTGTTGATACATTGAGCCAAGTTGCTGACATTTTCACCAAACCCTTGTGTAATGATAAGTTTTCAACACTTAGAAGGGAGCTTGGTCTGTACAGACCTCAAACAAATAAGGATTGAATTGATGGTTATCTTTATTCCATTGTTGCTGCTCATAGTCAAACATGTCACTCTACAAACTCTTGCATAGTGGTTGAGTCCTTGTTTGTGTTGCATTGCAATGGTAGATGCATCTTTCATGCTTGATCATGGTATATAAAATGGTGATTTGTCAAAAGGACAGGTTAAGCTTGTCTGGCTGCATTCACTATGCGTGAGGACCTACCTCCGCCGAGTACCATGAGTCAATGTTGCATTTAGGCCATATTGTTAGGGGGAACAATTTCTTTGAAATGCTCATGCATACATGCTGTTCTCATTCTGTCAACTTTATAAGTGTACAACCATTGGCATGTTATTACACATCAACTTATGGTATACAAAAAATCTAGTCTGCATCATTGCACTATTGATATCCTATGCTTAGATTGCTTATTTATCCTCCTTCATGCTAAGCAGGTCAACCCAAGCACCACTCAGGTTGACCTCTCTGTGGCACTCAGGTCGACCTTACACTTGTTCAGGTCGACACTCCTATTAACTTCTGCTTGAAAACTGCCCCCTTGTCTACACTCATTGCACATTCTCAGGGGGAGTATTCATTGTCTATCCTCTTCATCTACTGTTATGGACACATTCTTGAAAATCTGAAATTCAATTGCCTCCAATCTGAGTACCTTGATCACAAAACAGAGTGGACTAAATAGTAAGGGTCTTCTATTATATGATCCTATGTTTGTCCATCTAATAAAATGGTTCAGGTTCAGTGATTTCATTGAGCTTTGATATAAATGTTTTGAAATCATCCGTGTTCAATGCTTTTAATAGACCTTAACCAATATTTGCATGTTGTGCCTTGAATGATTCTTCCCGAAATCTGTAAATTCTAATTTCAAGGCAACTCTGGTTGATATACTGAAGCTTAGTATTATTTTTAAACAATCTGAATTATTGGAATTCATAAAAGCTAACTATGTCAGAGCAATGACATCGGGTCACTGAGAAATATATCCCCTCATCAAAGAAATGAGGTAAGATATGTCATGAGGCGATTTTGTTAACTCTATAGTAAAATGAGAGTAAAATCTGGGCAGAGCACTGGCAAAGTTGCTGAGAAACATGTCCAATCATCAAAGAAATGAGGTTAGATTTGTCATGAGGTGACAATGCTATCTCTGTTCAATCTAAGAGATGGCATTCAGTCATACTGAGTACCTAGGGATACTGGCGTCTAAACAATGTGTATCCTCAAGGACACAAGGCATGAATTAGACTTATTGCTCGTAAAATTCATCTTGCACTCAAAGAAAAATATGAGCATGATAGCAAAAGATGAACAAAGAGGTGCTGAAATTCTATAATTCCATAAGAAAGTCATGCTTGTTTAATCTCAATACTAGCTTGTGTAACTCCCAAAGGAGTCATTACATCTGGATATGTAAGGCAAAGGAACGTTAAACATGGTTCTGACATGCAATACTGGTTCATTTCTATTAAAACATGGATGTAGATGTTTTTCAATTTCTATTGATGAACTCAAATTTCATTAGATTTGAATCATGCAAATTTAATAAGGACATGTTCTGCGATTTGTATAATGGTTGACTCTGAACAATTGTTCTTCTCTGGAATATGAGATTGGTATCAGTTTGTGACTCTTATTGCATTCTCAATGTCTCTCATGGGTTGTATTTCTCCAAAATGCCTCATTCTCATACCTTCTTCATCGACTTCTCTTGTCTCCTCTCTCTATTCTCTCCACCACTCTTCTTGCCCCTTCTTTTGCTGATGTCAAATGGGGAGAGTTATTTGGTCAGTCATCCATTCAGGGTGAGAGTTATTTGATTAAGGGGGAGGGTCATTTGATTAAGGGAGAGAGTCACTTGTTTAAGGGGAAGGGTATGTGCTTTTTAAAAAAGGGGAGAGCAAATTGGTTCATTCAAGGAAAAATAGTTCATGCTCCATTCATACTATGTCTTCACATGCATGTGTCATGAAAATGTTTGATTTGGGTTACATTGCCAATAATGACTCACAGTGTTGCCATCATTAAAAAGGGGGAGAATGTTATGTCCCTGTGATTTTGATGACTTCCAACACTATGAGTCATTAATATTCTCATCCCTTGATTGTTGACGTTGTTGATATTCTCAATGACAGATAAGCCAAATGTGTCATTAGAAATGGCAAGAGATGAAGCCCAACGTACGCACCCAAGCTACCTAAAAAATTTCCTCAAAAGTAGTTTTCTCAACATTGGTGTCGACCTCACTACGCTGAAGTGTCGACCTTACCGCTTATTCAGCCATCGGTCTGTTGAAGCTCTCAGGGCCTCTTTGCTTCTTGGTTGGGATGGCGTATTCGAGGGGGGGAGCTCGAATACGCCTTCCGGGGGTGGTTAAGGGGGCATGTGTGTGAGGAGAAAAGGTGGGACCCCACCTTTTCTCTCTTATCAGGTGACTATTCCGCTTTCGGTATTCAGTAAACAAAGAGGCCCTTAGGGTTTTTCTGTTCCTCATCTCTAGCGGTCTTTCGCAAGACCGTTAGACTCTTCCTAGCTGTCCAAGTCGCGACTGCATGTCATTCTCGAGAGCTAGAAAACTCTCAGTTTTTTTGAGTCCTGTTCCTTACGATCTGTCGCCAGACCGTTAGGGAGGCTTGGCGGTCTATTGGAGGGCCATTTATCAATCAGAAAACTCTGTTTTATCGAACTATCAAACTAAAGGCAATCACATTCCACATGTTTCAAATTGATCTCTTATTCCATTCAATCAAGGTTCAGTTTACATCATTCCTTCAATGATTTTAGGTACATGGTGGAATTCAAATCACATTCAATTTTCCATCCACATGGGGCCAGATCTTGTGTAATTCTTTCACATATGCTTGATAATCCTCTTCATCTTCAGTCACCTCTGCTTGCAAAGGACGGATCCGGCTGATCTCCCACTTGGTCAGAGCGCTCCAAACTGCTTGTTCATCCTCCTCAGTCTCGATCTTCCTAGTTTGAAGGGGGGAAGAGTGTGTTAGTATTGGAACTGTAGTACTAGGAAGCCCAAGTTGCAAGTAGCACTGGTGTGGGTTGTAGATCACCAAGGTAGTATTCCCCACTAGCTACAGGTCTAGGCCCAATCGCCAAGATGATCTGAGAGTAGTGCCTTGAAGAACTTATGGTCGCAGCACGAACTTGTCAATTGGCAAGATGTTAAGGTAGAGGCGCCATTCATCTCTTTTTTTCTTATCCGCGATCCAGGATTCAACTTGTGACGGAAACCTAGGTGCACCTCCTATGAAGAAGAATGGGTGGCTCCCGAATGTACAGCTAGCTGAAGGCATGTCCTCTTTGGGTAAGAACATTAGTCTAATTCCCATCTAACACTCAAGGATGATCATTGACCCGAAGAGGGGACCCCCAAGTGAAGCTGAGGTAAGGCCTTCATAAAGGAATGAAAGGATGGCTTGTGAGATGGATAAACCCTGCCACAACCCACTAATAATATTGAGGTTTTGAATATCTAAAAGGTGGTCGGTGGTAGAAAAGAACAAGACACCGCATAAGTAAATGGAGGTAGCTTTGGCTATGGCTTCAAATCTCCCACTCTTATTCTTACAATAGGTGGTAATCCACTGAGCCATGGGTAATAGATGGATATGGTAGGGGCTAATCATGGTCCTAACATCCTTTGGATTGTGAATGAAATCTCCTAAGATTAGTAATGGATCTATAGGCTCACATGTCTGGTCTGTGAGGACTTCTAGCTGTTTGGTTGCTGTACACACCTCGGTTTTGCCCTAACATCTTCAACATCTAATTGTTCAGTTCGTGTTTGCGCTTTTGTTTGTTTGCTTACCTCGCTGGGAGGGATTGGTTTGGACAATCTACAGCAGCAAACATCACTGCAGCAAGATATGTCACAATCGACGGAGTCCAAAATGACCTGCAAGCATTCCGGTTATCTAGATTCAATGCCCATCTATGTTGGAAATGAGAACACTTCTCTCCATATTACTCAAGTCAAGTTAACGGAGCACAACTACATGGTGTGGTCAGTTGCGGCAAAAATGTACATCACAGGCTGGGGAAAAATGGTTACATAAACGGGAAACTTCAGCAGCCTAGTGATTCTGACCCTGGTTTTGAAAAATGGGAACTCAAAAACAATGTGGTCATGTCTTGGCTGGTGAACTTAGTTAGGCTTGATCTTCAAGGGCTTATTATCAGGAGGAAAACAGCTCATGCTATGTGGGTTCTCCTTGAAGAAATGTTGGGACAAAAGCAAGATATGGTTCGGGTTTATCAGTTGACTCATGGTATTCATGGCCTCACACAAGGCGCTCTCTTTGTCACTGGGTATTGTGGCTTGCTTCGTAGCAATTGGGAGGATTTACATTATTATGTTATTGATGATTGGTCATGCAAAGAAGATCAGAAAAAAATGTGGCATACGTTCAGCGAAATAGGGTCTTCAAGTTCCTGGCCGGTTTGAACCAGGAGTTTGAGACCTTACGGGGTCAGATTCGTAGCATGGGGAAACTCCCATCTCTAGAGCAAGAGTACTATAAGGTGCTCAGTGAAGAGGGATGATGCAAATCCATGAACGACCATTTTCTCTCATCTCCAGTGGGAGAATCCGGGGCATATGTTAGTGTTGGTCAGCAATCTATCAAAGGCACTTCAGGGCAATCAGCCGAGTCAGAGGTTGGAAAAATCTATGGCCATTGTGGTCGTGAGAATCATACAATGGATGACTGTTGGGATCTTCACCCACAGAAGAAACCAGCTAAATTTCAGACAGGAAAAAAGGGGCAGTCTGCTACAGGATATGTTGCTGCAGACTGGTCTGGCCCGCCTCCGACACAGGACACATTTGGCTTCCAAGGTCCTCAACTGCAGGGTTGGACACTTAAGGATATTGCACAACTACAGTGCCTATCGTCACCGCTTAGTCCCATTGTCACCCCGCCCTCTCTTCCTTCCATGTCAGGTACCGCTGGCATTGCTATGAGTGCCTCTGCAAGGTTGGGACCTCACCCTTGGGTCATTGACTCTGGGGAAACTGACCATATGACTGGTACTCCACTTTCACATCTTATTTGTTGACCTCCAGCCATGACAAAGTGACCTCTACTGATGGTTCCAAGGCTAATGTTGCAGGTCGAGGTTCCATCAGATTAAATGATCACCTTGTCCTCTCTTCTACCCTTCACGTTCCTACCTTGTCCATGAATCTCCAGTGGTTTCCTTGTTTTCTTCATGATATTACAACATGTCAACCACTAGTATCTTTCCCCATTTACTTTTATATTCTGGAATTTATTCAAATGGAGTATAAAATAGCCAATCGCTTAGCATTATGTGGAGATCATGTAATGTCCCAAAACTACGAGCATGGTGTTTTTTCTAGTTATTTCATGTGAACCCACTTTGCACTTTTTTGTTTTTTTCCTCTTAGATTTAAGGGGAAAAAATCCTTACATGGTTACAGGAAATTCATGAGAGAGAGAGAGAGAGAGAGAGAGTTTGTTTGTGCTATCGAACTGCTTAGTTTGACTTTGCCACTACTTTGCATTCCAGTTGTACTATGGCCACCTTCAGCTAGTTGTTTTCTTTACCCAAAGCCTGTGTTTGGAGAGGCTTCCAACCATAGGTATGTAGCCTTTTTTAACTGATTCTTTTCTCTTTTTAGTTGCCGCACCTTTAAAAGTTCACAAATACTTTAAAAGTTCACAAATAACCTTCTTAATTTGCTTTCCTGTTTGAAGTGTGAGTATTCTCTAGTTATTCCTGTGTATTAACTTTTCTGTTCTCAATGCATTTTTCTTCTCAGTTCAGTTGACATACAAGATACTGATCTTTCCCTTCATTCAAGAGCTAAGTACTCGATGGATTATTCCCAGAAAGCCATTCTTCATGCTGGCGATGTTCTTTTTATACCCGAAGGCTGGTAAGATAGACAGATTTGCGCTGTCAGTCGCTTGCGCGGTCACGGTGTAGGTGCCGGGCCAGATGTTGGTCCAGTTGAACGCGAACGGTCCCGGCGACGTCGTGCCGATCAGGTTGCCGTTGGCATAGAATCCGACCTGGTTGACCGACCCGGCGCTATCGATGGTGGTAGCGGACAGCGGGAGCGTGCCGGGGCTGTTCATGGCGATGGCATTGAAGCCGGTCTGTTGCACCAGATTCTGCTGCGGAACCACTTGCGCAACGCCGCTGATGTTCCATGCAACCAGATAGACCGTGCCATTGGGCAGGATGGCCAAGCCTTCGCGATGGGTCGAAGCCAGTTGGTTGACCACTTGCCATTCGCTGTCGACCAGGAACGCGCCGCCACCCGCAGCAACCAGCCAGCCCTGGCCATAGGCCTTGATGTCAAGCGGCGTACTGATGGACATCACGCTTTGCACGCTCTTGTCCGGGTTGATGCGTACGATCTGGTTGCTGTTGGCTAAAGCCAGGATCATGTTGCCGGCGCCGTCGAAGGCCATGCCGCGGGCGTTGACGACGGTTCCACTGGGCAGGTAGACGCTTGCCTGGCCGGCGTCGTTGATCTGGTAGACGGTGTCGCTGGCGCCATGGAAGGCGTACAGCATGCCATCGGGGCCGTAAGTCAGATTACCAAAATCGGGATTGGGGTTGACGGTGGTGATGGAGCCGTCGAAGCCGAGGTGCATCAGGCCGGACAGCGTGGCAGCCAGCAGGCCGCTGCCATCCTTGGCCATCACGACGTTCGCGGGGGTATTCAGGCCTGTCCAGATCATGCCCAAAGTACCGTCCGGTTTGATCTGCTGCACATAACTGCGACTGATGGAGGTGTAATAGGTATTACCCTGCAGATCCACGGTAATCGCGCCGTTCGACACGTCGCTGATGCTCGGGAACACCTGATTCGAGCCGAAGGTGTCACTAACAGGATAGCTGCCGAGGTTCGCGTTGATCAGGTTAATGCTCAAGGGGCTGGGCGGCACAACCGTGAAGGTGATGGCGCTGCTGCCGGCGCTGGCACCCTGGTTGTCAATGGCTTGTGCGGTGAAGCTATGGCCGCCTGCCATGACGTAGGGCAACGTGAGCGTATAAGGCGCCTGATAGACATTTGCCAAGAAGGTACCGCCATCGTAAAACGCAACCCGACTGATATTGCCGCTGCTATCGGTGACACTAGCCGTCAAGGTCAGGCCGGTCGGCGCGATCTGGGTCTGTCCGGCCGAGAGGCTGCTGATGCTGATGCTGATCGGGGTACCGGGAGCATTGGCGACTGTGATCGGCACAACGGCGCTGGTGGTCGTGCCGCCGGCGCTGTCGGTCACAATGGCAGTGATGCCGCTGACGCCGGCCGGCGCCGTGCTCCACACTACCGTGTATGGCGCTTCAGTAGCGCCGCCGATCAAGGTGGGACCGTTGTAATACTGTACCTGGGCGATACCGGTAAAACTGGAGTCGGCACTGGCAGTCAGGTTGATGGTGGCCGGTGACGTAAAGCTTTGCCATGCCGTGGGGCTGGTGATGCTGACGGTGGGCGGGTTGATTTCACTACGGGTGAAACTGGCGGTATTGAGAACACGGTTACCTCCTGCTACGGCCACAAATTCGTTGTTACCGAAGGTAACGCTGCTCCAGTAGCTGGACGTAGGCAGTGTGCTGCTGCTCCAATTGATGCCGTCTTCGGATGTAGCTGCGACGGTGCCGGGCTGATTGTTCCCAGCCACTGCAACGAACAGGCCGTTGCCATAGGCGATGCTGCTCCAGTTGGCGGACTGCGGCATGCTGGTTTGCGTCCAGTTCAAGCCGTCCGGCGAGGTGGCCGCAATGGCCGAGTTGCTGGCGATGGCGACATAGTTGCCCAGGCCATAGGTGATGCTGTTCCAACCAGCCGAAGCCGGCATGGTGCCCAGCGTCCAATTAACACCGTCTGTCGATACGGCCACGTTGGCAGTGCCGTTGCTGACGGCAACAAACTTCCCGCCGGCGAAGATAATGCTGGACCACGCACCGGTTGGCAGCGTACTGGTCGTCCAATTGAAGCCATCAACCGAGCTCAGGGAGGCCGTTCCGTCGGATGCAACGGCCAGGTATATGCCATTGCCATAAACCAATCCAGACCATTTTGCAGCTACCGGGAAGCTTTGAGTTGTCCAATTGATGCCGTCGCACGTCGTCGCGTAGGTGCTGGAGTTAAGAGATAGCGGCACCATGCTCCATCAAAATAATGAACCTTTGTCAATGGAGTGCCACCTTCACACTATCGATGGAACTCCACAAAAGCTCTATCACCCTCAACAATAATCTCACTCGTTTTCAATAATAAATCAACAATAGTCCGGGAAATGTAATTATCTTGACTTCGCTCATCTAAAAATATTCTTATACGTGCCTCGTTTGGCAAATATACAAGAAATTGAAATGCATTTGACACACGTGTAAGGGGTTACCTAGGATCCCAATTTAATAGAATAAATTGGTTCCCTCTTTGATCAAACTGATGTGGAGTAGAATGCGTCTATTTGATGTGGACTGAAACCATGATCTTCAAATGGGCTTGACTGAGGTCATCGATTTGTCACGGGCCGCTTGGGCTTCACTTGGTGCTGCTAGGCCCACGTTATGCTCTGGGAGCTTGGGCTCCTTGTTGATGTTGTGGGTCTATAGTGCCCACGGAGGGAAGAGAGGGTGGAGGAAAGAGAGGTAGGGTGAACAAGAGGTGGAGGGGAAACAACTTGCGAGGAACACACACGGAGGGAGAGAGAGAAAGAGAAGAGGGAGCGATGGCTGGTGGTGGTGGAGGGCCAGTGTCGGCGGACTAGCGGAGGATAGGGGTGGTGACCCGGCGGCCAGTGCAGGCGAAGCGGGCTTTTGGCGGCGGTGGCGGGCTGTAGAGAGGGAGAGGAAGGGCGAAGGGGGCTGGTTGCTGCATGCTCGCAAAAGCAGCGACGTTGGGCATCAAGCTTGGAGGGGCAAAGAAGGGGTGGACGATGGCGCTCGGGAAGGGGAACGCAGCTGGTTGGGCTGACGGTTGTCTTGTGCGGGCGGGCAGGGAAGGTGGGGTTTGTTGTGTAGCGGCGGTGGGTGCGCAGCAGGTGAAGGGTGAGAGGGAGGCGGGGCTCACAGGCGGCCGGCACGGGGGCTCTACGGGGGGCGAGTTCGATGCGGCAAGGTATGCTGGGGGGCCAGCTGTGCTGGGCTAGTGCTGTTGCAGATGAGGGTGTCATAGCAGGGCGGCGAGGCGGGTTTTCACGAGATTTGCAGGCTAGGGTTTGGAGTAGAAAGGGGACACCGGTGGATGGTGGTGCACAAGGAGGGGGAAGGACGAAGGAGATGACGGTTAGATGGCAGTTGCAGCGGTGCTGAATGGCGGTTGCGAAGATGCTGATCGGATCTTCGACTCTGTAGGAAAAGCTATGGCCCGTCTGCGGTTGCGAAGATGCTGATCGGATCTTCGACTCCGTAGGAAAAACTATGGCCCGTCTCTGATACCAATTTGATGCGGAACAGAAATGACACAAAGGTTTGGGATAGAGGTGGGGGTGTAGGCTTTGCACCCTCCCTCTCGCAGGGACCACCTAGGCTTGCCTTCTCTCAAGGCTCTCTCCTCTCCATCGTAGGGAAGGGGAAATTTTGAATCTCAACTCAATATGCTTTATTAATTGAAAAAGAGGGATTACAAGACTACTTATAGGAGATAGGCTAACCCTAACATGATCCTATTAGATGAAAATACCCCTAGACTCAAGAAAATAGTACGAAAATCGCACCAAAAATTACAAAAGACACAACATTAGCCAAATGAGTCCAATTAAATTATGGAAATTCGAAATTTAATTCTACCCACTTGTGACTAGTAGACTAGACTCAAATAAGATAAATATATAATAAAAATAAAAAATGATGTCACCATGTGAAATCGAGTCCGTTGTCCGATGTCACGAGTCACGTTTCGCGCCAAGTACCTTCTCTAGTTCTCTGCAACGAGGATACAATATAAAATATTCTTGGGAAGGGAGACACTTTTGGAGATTGTATTTTGGGGAGAAGTTAGTTAGGTGATGTATCTTTGCTGGGATGGTCTTGTATTTATTTCACGTTTGGTGAATTTTTTTTTAATTTTTATGTAAGAGAAGCCTCTAATTCCCCTTTGCAAGGGGCAGTGGAGTAAACTTGCAATCTACAAACCTGGCAAAACACCCCCATCAACCTTCACCCACATGGAATGCAGTGCTAAATTACTAATTACCTCCCAAAGAGGGGGAGAAGTCACATGGTATTATTAAATGAAGAAAATTTCAGTGGCCAAGTGTTCAGCATGTCACATTGTGTTATAACAATTTCATAGGACCTTTTTTGCTAATTTTCACAATCTTGGAAGCAGTTATCATTTTGAGATTTCCATTTCCGAGCTATAACTATTGACTCTTTATTAACCAAATTAATTAATTAGAGAGAGAGAGAAAAAATGAGTCCCACAGGCATACGACGGATTCATTGAATTGAATGCGATTTTCCTGTTTATTTATACCCTTGTTATTGTTTTGGGACCCAGGGGATGGTCCCCAATGTTTTTCCCCTCGACTGGGGTCAAGTGGGTGTGAAAATTGAGCCCCGGGGAGTAAGTTCAGACAGGCTCCCGCCATTTTTGGTCGACCTAACGCTTGGCGTAGGTCGACTGAATGGCCCAGCGCGTAGGATTGAACCCTGTAGATTTCGGTCAACCGAACCCAGAGGGCCGACCGACTGACCTCTGCAGGGGAGGTCGACACAGCATGCGCTGCGTCGACGTAGCCTACTATGCCGACCGACCGACCAAGTTGCTCCGGTCGATCGACCAGCGCAGGGTGCTTTAGTCGACCTACCCAATGGGGCTGGTCGACCGAACTACACCACTCTCACCCGTTTCAGCCCCCGGTCAACCTGGTTGTGACCCTTTGGTCGACCTTTGGCCCTGTGGATGTCCCAGGGACCCCGTGGGGACCATGACTGTATTTTTGGGTGTCTGGAGGTACTGTGTTACCTCAATTAGTGTGCCCATGGGTTTTAAGGGTTCGGGTGACCCTCTTGTGTTTCGGGCTTTTGTGTTTACACTTAATCGAGTCGCCGCGGGTCGACATGAGTGCGGAGGGCTATTCCCGCACGTCATGACTTTTCTGGAAAGTGATTTTCGTATGGGCCATGCATGTGGCCTGTAGACTGTGAGTCCAATTACCCAGCCTGGGGCTGGAGGGTTTCCTAGCTTCCCTTTGGTAGGGATTAGGCTTGGCGGTCATGCGTCGCCTTATAAATTATTTTACCATTATTTTTGACCTAGGGATAGGCCACATTGACAGCATGGGGTGGTCCTATGCAATGGCCTTGACCCGAGTCTTGTGACTCACGGGACGTTGGGTTTATTAGGTTAGTGGACTGCCTAGAGTCTGGTGGCATCGCGCCACCCATTTTTTGAGCTAGGCGAGACAGGGCTTGTGCATAGCCTGTCCGCATATCGATAATTTTTGAGAGTCATTCTGCTTAGTGGTCCACTAGTGGTGGCTAGCCTGGGCACTCGTGTGTCGACCCACCTGAGAGCAGAGCAGGTGAAGAGCCACCGTAGCTTCCTGGGCATGCGTGTGCTGACCCACCTGGGAGTAGGTGGAGGAGCTACACCTAAGAGAGAGGCGATTTTTAGGTTGGTTACCATAGGGCCTCCCCTGTACACGATGCGAGTCCGGGCTGGGAGAAAAACCAGCTAGAGGGACTGACGATGGACAGTTAGTTAGTGTGTGCACACGTGGTTGGGGGCGTCAGACCCGCGCTGACGAGTTTGACCCCAACTAGTCCTTGTCTCAAGTTTTGTTGATACTGGGCTGGTGTCTCAGTTTTCACCTGGGGTGAGGGAGATACCTGGGGCACGGACTAAGATGTTAGTGGATGCTTTCGGCCTCATTCCTTGTGAGCAATACTCTAGCCATGAGATGGGTTTTGCTGAGTTTCTAGACCGTTGTTTCCACGTGTTTTCCTGAGGCTGAGGTCAGGGGGGCCCGATAGGGTTACCGAGGTTTCACCCCTTGACTGAGTTGAGTTCACGATAGTGAGGTCGTGATGGTACTTGTGGACCGCGTGGTCCCAGTTGCCCTTGTCTGCAAGGATAGGCCTCCACGGCAGAGTTGCAGTGAGTTTTCCCTCGGTAGCTTGTATTAGGGCGGTCCGATCGTCGATTGTGAAATCGGGAGTTTCTCTTATGTTACCAGTAGAGTAGCTGTAGAGCCGAGGTTTTATCAGCCACCGTGCTTGCTGTTCCTACCGTTGTTGTTGTTCTTGTTACGCTGCTTTCTTTTACCGCCGTTGTTTTTAGTTGGGGTTCCGCGGGACCCCTGTAGACACGCCAAATTTGATGCTAAGTTGGCTAAATCTCATGTTACTTTGTGACAATCAGGTTGGACTTCAATATTTGCTTAATATGGAGTTTTTGTGTATTTTTATAAATTCACGCCTTTGTAAAGGGCGTCATTTTTTTTAATTAACAGCACTCCCAGGGTCGTCATTTAATTAATTAACGCCTTTCATAAGAGGCGTCATTTCCTGATATTCTTGTTTTTATGAAATTCGGTTGGAAAATGGCTTGAATTAACGCCCTTCATAGAGGCGTTGTTTTCTGAATAGCGCCTGTTCATGGTCTTTCGTCACGTTTAAAATATTTTTTGAAAAAATTCAAAAAAGTGTGGAAAAATAAAAAAAAATAGGAAATCATTCGAATTACTCAAAATGTGAAAGCCGCTTCTGGGCATCATAATGTAATATGAGATTTACCTATAGAAATGTCAAGAGTGACGTGTCTATAGCTGCCCCGCCTTGACGTCTACTTTGTAGGGGAGTGACACATAGTGGAATGGAATGAAGAGTGTTTGAAACGAAGTGGGAGTGGACTGAAATGTAGATGCCAAGGTGTTATGAGACACGCTCTCAACATTACGTGGTTGAAATTTTTCTAGAGTTTTAACGAAGCAATCTTTGGGGAAGGTCCTCCGGAATCGATGATGTTTTGGATGGAAATCAAACAAGAGGGGATGATGTGCACTTAGGCACAAATAGAAAAAGGAACCAACTTCTTGGTGCAGAAGTATCTGGGTCGTAAACCTGCATGTTTTACTATTGGGGAGCGGTTACCAGCCAATGTGGAAGTGCTACGGCCAAGGTGGGTCAAATGGAGTATAAGGAAAGGAATATTTGAGAATCAATCTAAACAAAGGTCTCTTCCAGAAAAATAGCTCAGGGTAGTTTGAAGGAAACTCAGTACTCAGTTTGGAATGGAATATCTCATATTAATTAAGAATTGAAGCATAGCGACTCTCACAATCGAATTAAGTGAATGATCTTCACAATGAAATCAAGGTCCTACATGAATGCATGCCGAGTTTAAAGAAAAAATTAAAATAAATTAAAATAAAACATAGTTAAGAATAATATTATTAAGTTGTTAAGAATGGGTCAAGATACCAATTCGATGAGTTGATACTGAGCCAGGGCCCGTTTATCCATGCACCGACTCATCGAACGGAACTATTGTCCCCACGCTACCAAAACTTAAAGACCTATCCGTGCAACCCAAATTCCTCTGAAATCATCACTATTTTTGTTGAAGGGGAACTCAAATTTCAGATTCGTCTAAGTCACAAGGTCTTTGACATGTTCTGGTAGTGTAAATATCATATAATACAATGCATGACAAGGCAAAACTAGTCACCGTGGTGATGGATGGTGGGACAGCGGCACTGGGACAGTGGTACCATCCTTTTTTATTTTCTTTTATTTTTTCTTCAATTGATGCGTCTAGGGTCTAGGACGCGTTCATGTAAATGCATCCCAGTGTCCAGACGTAAAGAAGAGCATATAGGAAGAAATGGATTGAAAATGATGTGCAGCATCCTATACACTCTTCCTTACCCTCCGGAATTGAGATTGCTCCATTTTTAGTCATGTTCTCAGTGAG
This sequence comes from Amorphophallus titanum, assembly GCA_024336825.1. Taxonomy (NCBI): domain Eukaryota; kingdom Viridiplantae; phylum Streptophyta; class Magnoliopsida; order Alismatales; family Araceae; genus Amorphophallus; species Amorphophallus titanum. Next base: position 651,637 of record JANBPO010001167.1, read on the forward strand.
TAGTCGACGGTCGATCGTGCAGGGACTGAATTGCGGGATGAGAGGGCGTGATGGCTAGGGGAATGAAGGAGGCCTCGTTATAGGTTGTGATGCGGGTTGATGAGAGAGCGGTGCTACCCGGACAAGGCGAGGGGGGTGTCTAGTGATATGGTTGGCAGAAGCAAGAACGGAGGTGCTTTTTGAGTGCCAACCCTGCTCTCTCCCAACTTCCAGGAAGGAGGAGATAGGGTTGACTTGGTGGTTGGGCTGTTGGTGCTCCGAAAGTGGATTCTGGATTATGCCCATATTGGGCTGCTATTGTTGGGCCTGCTGAGGCTGCTATTGTTGTTGTCGTTGTTGCTGCTGCTACTGCTGCTGTTGTCAGAACTATGGTCTAGGAGGAGGTCTCCTGGCCTTTAGGATGGCGATGTATCACCTCATTTCATCCCAATCGATTCCACTATCATCATTCATGTCATAAATATAATCTTTAAATTAAAAATGTGAGGAGAATTGAACGATTGATGAAGGGTATGGGGTTTATGAAATCACAGATGAAGAATACCCTATTGAAGAAGAGGATGAAGAATATGAGGACGTGGCAGATGGCGTTTGCTAGTGGAATGAGGAGATTTGATGATTCGCCCTCCCAATGACTAATATGTGCATCGATTCCACCGTCCTCCTTGGACCGTCAAACTGGATGAACATCAGACGTGTCGATCATGCGAATGCGTGCCCCTCCTCCTTGGAAACCTATTTACGGAGACTGAATTTCAATGTCGAGATTGCTCCAGTTTTTCCATGAATTTCCATTTTTAGTCATTTTTAGTCGATGGTCGATCGTATAGGAAGAAAGAAATTGCCATTCTGCACATTTTTAGTCATTTCCTCATCTGCCGATGTTCTCCATTCGACACGTTTATTTAAAACACCTGGAAGGAGAATTCGACGTGCAAAAGCAAGAGCGCCTCCCTTACCATCAGTTGGCAGTTCGCCTGATGTCAAAGTTCTACTTCATCAGCGTCAAGCATATCAACTGAGGACAAAATGCCCAGGCAGATGCCCTCGCTAAGCTAGCTAGTTCTCTGGCAATCTCGCCAGATACAAGCCTGAACATAATAGTAATCAACCGCCAGCAGGTCCCCAGTGTAACAGAGGTTCTGGCCGATGAATAAGACAATGAAGTGGTAGCTGTCAAGGAGGTTCAGCAGCCCGACTGGTGGGAGCACCTCCTACGTTAGTTTCAGCACCAACAGTTCCAGAAAGAAAAAGAGCAAAGAATGAAACTCCTGAGGGTCAAAGACTCTTACGAGATGAGGAATGGAACCCTGTTCCAAATAATGGCAAATGCCCGAAGAAAAGTTTTACTCCATTGCTTGTCTTCAGCAGAAGCTGGACAGGTGATGCAAGAAGTCCATGCGGGTTCAGCTGGAGCACACCAGGCCGGCCCAAAAATGAAGATCGAAATAAAGAAACTGGGTTACTATTGGCCCTCTATGTTTGATGATTGTTGCAAGTTTTCCAAAGCTTGCCAAAAATATCAAGAGCACACCAACGTGTCCAGAAGATCGCCAGTGCCACTACACCCTACCATACCAAGTTGGCCGTTTGCTCAATGGGGCACGGACGTGGTAGGGCCACTACCCGCATCCTTGTTAGGGTGCAAATATGTCTTAGCAGCTACAGATTACTTCTCCAGATAGGCAGAAGCAATAGCACTAAGAGAAGTGACGGGAGAGTTGGTCACAAGATTCTTTCGGCAGAATATAATATTCTGGTTCGGGGTTCCCAGTCGAATCATCTCTGATAATGGCAGCCATTTCAGAAACCAGAAGATTTATCGATTGGTCGATAAATACAAGATTGATTGGAGGACGTTGTCCCCCTACAACCCCCAAGCCAATGGACTTGCAAAAGCCTTCAACAAGACGCTATGCACGCTGCTAGCAAAGACTGTCAAGTCTAATAAAAAGGACTGAGAAGAAAAGATGTACGAAGCACTTTGGGCCTACCGTATAGTCTATAAAACCCTAACCGACTGTTCACCATTCTCCCTCGTATATGGGTCAGAGACTGTGGTGCCAATTGAATTGGAAGTCCCTTCGCTGCGAGTCGCCATCCAGTATGGGTTGGCTAGCGATGAACAAACCAATATAGAAAGAAGACTGGAAGAGCTCGTTGAGCTCGAAGGAAAGTGTCTTCGCGCGCAACAAAATATCCAACTCTACCAAGCTCGCATGGCCCGTGCTTTCGACAAGCTGGTCAAGGGGCGAGAATTCAAGAAAGGAGAACTGGTAATGGTCAAAAGCAAAAAAGTGATGGCCTCCAACCCCAAAGGGAAGTTAGTTGAAAACTGGGTCAGACCATATGCCATCCGTCGAGTATATGAAGGGGGTGCCTATGTCCTTGTAGATCACAATGGAGTCATCTAGTTCTCTCCCCTTAATGGAAAGCATATGAAGCTGTACCACACAGCTCAACTGGCGTTCCTAGAATGACCAAAATACACCTTGGTTTAGTGGCACTCTGCCCTAGCCGAGCTCTCAAAAATGTAAAATCCCCGACGGATCTTACGTTTGAATCGGCAGAAATCCATCCTTTGCGTTAGCATTATTTTCTTGCTAACGAATAAACCCCTTTTCGATGCAAGACTTTATGTCCTAGCCGACTGTCATGCAATATCGCCAATACGAGCCTTACGTCCGAATCGACGAAAATTCATCCTTTACCTTAGCATTATTTTCTTACTAATGAATAAACCTCTTTTCGGTGCAAGACTTCGTGTCCTAGCCGACTGTTATGCAATATCGCCATTACGTGCCTTACGTCCGAATCAGTGGAAATACATCCTTTGTGTTAGCATTATTTTCTTACTAATGAATAAACCCCTTTTCGGTGCAAGACTTTGTGTCCTAGCTGACTGTCATGCAATATCGTCATTATGGGCCTTACGTTTGAATTGGCGGAAAGTCATCCTTTGCGTTAGCATTATTTTCTTGCTAACAAATAAACCCCTTTTCGGCGCAAGACTTTGTGTCCTAGCCGACTGTCATGCAATATCGCCATTACAGGCCTTACGCTCGAATCGACGTAAAATACATGCTTTGTGTTAGCATTATTTTCTTACTAACGAATAAACCACTTTTCGGATATCGGAGGTAGGCGTAGGTGAGGAGCGTGTGGCAACGGCTAGCTCGACCGCTGTGGCAGTGTGGCTGTCTGTGAGAAGCTTTACCCATTCCCCCCGATGTGTTAGGGTGTTGGCGCTACTCCGGAAGGATAAGTGCCAGTTGGGCGGTGTTCGCAAGAACTCATAGATGGTGTTGTGTTTTCCTAGGTGTCGTGAATTGAAGCCTGCAGAGTTGCAGAGGATGTGTAGAGCGTCAGAGGATTGCTTCCTCGTTGTGAGATTGTCTCGAGTTACGTAAGACGTATTGTTGACGTGCCGTTGCTTGAGGCATTGTGGTTTATGGCACTGGCTGGATGGAGAGTTAGGAAAATGTGCTGGCGAGGTTGTCGCATGAGTGTCCTATTCTTGTGTTGGAAGTTGTGTCCCCAGTTGAGATCGGGTTTTGTAGAAGTGATCTCTGACAGATTATGGGTCCCGATTGGTGGCTGTGAGCGACTGGTGAGGTTGACCGAGTGGTCTACCATGGTAAGAAGTGCATTGCCTGGGGACCTGCTGCATTGGTCACGGCATTATCGACCAGCTTGCTGTGGTAGCAGGCAGTTTTTATTGATTCTGGAGAAGTGTGTCGTGGATTGTAAGAGGTTGTGTCCTGTGTCTCTGTGATGAGAGTGGAGTTGGGATTGATAGGCGTCCATTTGGAATGGCTGAGATAAGTTTTGATTGGATAGCGATTGGATGGTGCCTGTGTGTGGAGGTCTTGAAGAGACGTTGGCATTGGAATGGCGATCCTTGGTCTACGACCAGCAAGGGAGGATTTTCCTATAAGCCCGAGTCGAGTGACGTGAGGATCGAGGATAGTGGAATCCTGTTATGTGATTTTGTCGTGCTCCACTGGGAAGGTGGAGTTGGCGTGAGGCTCGGATCGGGTGTGGTGTCTGAGTGAGATTGGCTTGAGATGTGGCAATGGTCTGTGGGAGAGTCAACGGGTGGCCTGTTGCAATTTGAATTGTGCCAGCTAGGCCGGTGAAGGTTTCCCGTTGGAGAGTACCTAGTGACCAGTAGGTGGTCTTTCACAGACAGAAGATGCTGGTTGTTGCGGCTCGAGAATGGAGTGAGCCGTGTGCCAGAGAGGCCTTGGGTGGCCGATCATGAGGTGTGCCCTTCCCAGATTGGATCTGGGATTTGCTAGAAGTTCTCTTCTGGCAGAGTTGGTCCTGTGCTGCCATGGGTGTTCAGCTTGCTAGGTGTGAGATGGTGGAAGCTCGGTGTTGGTTGCCCCTGGTGTAGGGTGTGAGAGCGGCCGGTGGGTTGTGAAGCTGACGTTCGGTTGGTCCGCCAAGCATGGGCGTTGACCGGTGTTGGTTCTTGTGATGAGGGTTACATTTTCTCGGTAAGCGAGATTGTGGCAGTGATGTCGTGGCTGATTTTCGTGTTGGCTGAGACGACGTCAGACAGTACTTCTTGCATGTGTCTGCTCTGATGATCGATGTGTCTTGGATTGTGAGCGAGGCATTGTCCATGATCATTGTCTGGCTGCATCTCTCATGATCGTGATTTTTACGAATGTCGAGGTTTGGTTGGGGCTCTGATGGTGTCGTCAGTTGATCCAGGTGTTCTCCCCTTGTGGCATGGTACTTGTCCTGAATTTCGAGGATGAAATTCTTATACGGGGGAGGGCTGTAATACCCCAGATTTTTTTGGATATTTTTCGGATCATTTTCGTGGGTCTCGGAGTATGTTTTACGATTTACGCGTGTTTTTACCTGACGAGCCTTCAGAATCTTGTGCAGGGTGAACCGTTATGTCCTCCGACTCCGGGACAGTATCAGCGCATTGTGGTCTTTCCGAGGATCGCGAAGGTAATTTTTCCCATATTTTTCATATTTTTTAGAATTTTTAGATTATCTATAAATAATCCCCACCCCCTCTCTTTCTCTCATTCTCACTCTCTCTCCTCTCTTTCTCCCCCTCTCAATCTGGGCGGCTGACAGAGGCGACGAGGGCGAGGCGGCGAGGTTCGGGAGGCAAGGAACGATGAGGACGAGACGAGGATCGAGGCGGTGGTGCTCGTTTGTGATTTCATGGACTTGGCAGGGGTTTCGTGACGTTTTCCTAGCGAATCGGCGTCCTCGGTGCGCGACATCTTCGGTGGAGGTAGGGGAACGGTTCCCTAGCTCGTGTAGTTTATTTTCAGCAAGTTTGATATCCCGAGGTGAGCCGAGTGGGTTTATTTCTCCGTCGGGGATCTCACTTGACTCATTTATTTGTCTATAGCATTATTTGGTTTGTTGAATGAGCTTGCGAAGCATTGCTCTTATCCGCTGTCCTTATCTTCTTCACTGAGTTAGAAGTTTGGTTGGTAGATCAGTCTGGTGATTGAGTGTTGCTCAGTTGGCAATAGTTTATTTCTGTAATAATTTTTGAACGGGGATTCATTCACCCCCCCTCTGAATCTCTGCCTAGCACCTCAACAGGTTAGCCTTGTCAATCCGAACCCACATTTTGATATACCATAGATCTAATGTGAAAATGATAAATTATGCTAGATCTAGATCAAGAGATATGAAAGAAATAACCTACGTGTGTGCTTGCAAGAATGAAGATAGAGGAAAATGATCAAACCACACAATGGACATCGATTTTTTGGTGGTTCAGATGCAACAACGGCAACCTACGTCCACCCCTCACGATCTGTGAGGATTCACACTCTATCTTGTAATGGATTACAGGATCAAAACACACACACACACTCGTGAAGAGTTCGAAACTCCTACGAAGGTGCAAATGCGCCAAAACACACATGAATCTGAAAGTAATCACATACACACACACACGCACACGGATCAAGGTAGATCCACTCACACATGAATGTTTAGAGATTACAAATAACACACACTTGAAGCTCGAAGAAATTAGAAGAAGAAACATAAAGGAAAAGTTCTGATTTAACCTCCCCCTTAGTAGATGATTCCGATCTTGAACAAAGCTTGCTTCTCCACTTGATTTGAGGTTGATTGGCTTCAAATTGATGTTGAGAACCTTGAGGATGGATGAAGAATCTCTGGACAAAGCACTATTCACGGAGGTGTTGTAGCAACCCTCTTTCACCCTTACTAGCCTCCTTTGATCTCTCTTTTTTTTAAAATTAGGGTTTCTTGGCCCAAGGAGATGTTTTTATAATACTTGGATGGTCAAGGGACAAGCCAAGACACAGATCCACAATTTGTGACATGTCTGGAGGCTTTGAGATTAAAAAATCCCAAGGAGAAGGCTTGAAGACGTTGAAGGGAACAAAGTCAAAAATAGCTACTTCGAAGGGTTCGGGCAACCAAAATTGGCGATCGGTCGACCTATCTCTACAACCTCTAAAACTTTTCAACGCTGTTAAATTCGGTCGACTGAAATCTCCCATCGGTCGACCGAACTCTGTAACATTTACAGAGTTCTGATCTTTCAAATTTTTGGTCGACCGATCCAAAATAATTGGTCAACCGAACTTTGGAATCCCTACAAAATAAAGTTGTTAGCCCAAGAAAATATATCAATATGACAAGGTCTTGTGTTGAACAACTTAAACATACATCTGGGGTTGTTTTAGCTCAGTTTATGCATTTGAAGGCTTTGATCATTTGAGTATTTGCTATGACAAAAATCGATCTTATTTTGACCTAAGTATCTCACTTTTGCATTTAGACACGGCACGAGATAGAAAAATAAGTCTGGGATTTTGTTATCATCAAAATCACTTGGAGAGACTCAACAGCCAGGACACTTCTAACAACTACACAACATCAATCAGCCAGCAACATCAACGATGGGCTTATACGCCCTCTCTAAGGCGAGTCTACGTCTACACCAACACCAGACCAACACAGCCCATTGGTAGGTCTGCACCAACATCAGATCAATACACCCCCACGGGTTGGTCTACATCAACATAGGCCAAAACCCCTCAAGGTCCGATCTATTCTAACTGTTGGCTGTAACACCTACACAGCCAGCCAGTCACAACATCTTTGACAGTGCCTCGATAGTCAACCAACACACTAACAGTCGATAGCATCAACGTTTGGCCATCACACTGCAAGGGTCAGCCAACGATGATTCCAAACCAACATGCCTCTCTGGGGCAAGTCCACCAACTTGAGACCAAGATGGTCAAGGTAGGTCCCCAGTAACTTTAGACCAAGGTGCCTCATCGAGGCAGGTGTCTAGCAACTTCAGGTCAACAAACCTTGCCAAGGCTGATCCCCAGAAGCACCAGGTCAACACCCTCATTGAGGTTGACCTCCAGCAATATTAGGCCAACATGTCTCACTCAGGCTCACCTCCAGCAACAACAGACTAGCATGCCTTGTTGAGGCAGGTGTCCACTGATAACAGACTAGTATGCCTTGTCAAGGTAAGTCCACAACACAACTCTAGCCACAACACCTCAGAGGTGTGACCAGCACGTCCCAAAGGATAGTCAATGCCAAGCTTGGCCAGTACACCCCTGTGGGCAGTCAGCAAACAACGCAAGTGACCTGCTAGCAACTAGCCATAGGTACCACCACAAAGCTTCAGCTTTGCCAACGACTACCTCATCGTTAACTAGCAGTCCCAGAAGCCAAGGAATAGATGGCCCTCTGATCCCCAAGACCAGAAAGCCAGTACACTCCTATGCGGCATCGTCAACTACGGTCACACTTCACAGGAGAGCAAGCCAAGGAGTGGGAAATACTCATAGCACTCTTCGACATAGGCAAGGTGGAAAACCTAAGAAAACATAAATCTTAGCCTAGAAGTCCACTTCCAAGGGCAAGACACAGCCCCCTTCCAGTGCAACTCCAGAAGATAGAGGAGCCACCAATGTTCTCCTGCTACTCACTAGCCGTCCCAGGAGGCACAATGGATTCAACAATCCTAGCCTCCCCATTGTCTTTGATCCTTGACTAAGGAGGGCCCTCCTTAACTAGGCCACCTCCTCTTAAACCCCTGTGCGTCATCTCCACTAGCCCATGCCCTCAGTAGACTTTGACAAACTGCCCTTCAGTAACCTTGATCCCTCCAAGAATCCCGCTCTACAACGTCCTAGACTTAATGATCTTCTTTAGAACAGGCTATTGTCAAACATAAGTTCACAATGAGAACATCAACCCCCAGAAAAAGTAACTAGAACATTAGTAAGGTCAGGAAAGATCAAACCTAAAAGGTGCATGGGCCGCACGCCATTGTCTCCACGTCGGACGCATGCCCCCATAGGGGACATTTATTGTACACAATTTTATCTCAAAAGATAACCCATATTTAAAGGTGTGGGACCGCTCCCAAACACCTTGTGGGTGCTATTTATTTAGCATCCTTACAATACCCCAGGCCGGATCGGGGACTAAAATCATCTTGTCGTAACTCATGACAACTCCGATAACAAGTGGGGGCCATCCCTGATAACCCAGTATGCAGCTTCACTTGCTTACAACTTAGCCACCCGAGCCAACCTGGGGGCAACCCAGCAACACGTCGTGCCAAGCGGTGCCTAGCAATGAAGCTTGGGACTCACCCAATATGCCTCTTCCTAGCAACTTAATACTAATAATCTCTGAACTAGAGGTGAACTCAAGCTCCACAGATTGTCTCCCAGCTCATACGGCTCCTAACAAGGGGTGGGGGAATTACCCTGAACACCTTAAAAGGGGCCTACTTCCAGCCATTCTACATCAACCCAGAATCAACCAGAAGCTTTGGGATACTTTCCGTACCATGCGGAGACTCTACAAACAATGGGGACCAACCCCGACCCTCCGATGAACGGCGCTCGCCTGTCTACAATTTAGCCCTTAGGCCAACTCAGGGGATCGCAGCAACATGACATAGCATGAGGAACCAACCACGAGGTCGAGGATTCCCATCAAAACGCCTCTGCTTGGCTAGCCAACATTGGTGGACTTGGTAACCCACTAAAACTTGGGTCCCGGAGGTCACTAGCCAGCCCACACGGCCCACAGATGATAGTCAAGAATTATCCCGAACATCTTGCAGGCACTCACATTTCCAGCAACTTTACCACGAGTCAGGTCTGACCCATAACTCAAGAACTCTTAGTGCATCATGTGGTGACACTATAAAGGATGGGGGCCACACCTGACTCCTAGAAATGTGGCAATGGGCTGCTTATTTTATAGCTATCGGGCCAACCCGAGGCTACATACCAACTCCCTATATAGCACTACATGTCTTATTAAGGCCGGGCTTCCATGCCCACAATGCCTTCCTCCCACTGTCCCAGCTATGCCAGGCGGGAATTTGAAGTCCTAGTAGGCTATCCAGGTCTCTACCCAACTTATACAATACGTCAACAAGGTCGGGGAATTACCCCAAACACCTTGAGGGCAACCCCATATCAATGGCGTCTTAAGGCTCGAGCCAACACACAAGTCACAGATTAATCTAGCCAGCCCATTCTTAAGTCATCAAAAGAAAGAAAAAGACAAAGGGAGACCACCCCGGGGACCCCCCCTGAAGCCCGTGGCTAAGGGCGGACCCCATGCTAGGGGCGACCCAGACCCCAAGGCATGCCCTCCCAGTCCCAACCAGTCATTACTCTGACCCAACCCCGATCCACAAAAAGTCAACTCACCATGTGGAGTGTGCAAGAAGAGTTTGAGGAGCATCCAAGACAAAGCACACGGCCCAAGGAGCAGGCACGGTTGTCCTAGCCACTCGATCCTCCAAGGGTTCAAACGAGTCCAAAACATGCCAAATCCATCCAAGCCGCCTATGGGGCCCACCAGCCTTCTCTCTCTTCAACCTTCCCCCGTAAACCCCTCTTTAGGGGGGCCAAACCCCAAGTGCATCCCACTTTTTCTCTCTCTTAAACTGTGGCACCCTCTTCCCATGATCCTGTATCGTGTCTGGGGACGTCACAGCGGATGTACGGAAGTGTTGTGGGCCAAGATATTGCAAGGTGCTAAAGGCCAAACCATCACATATTCCAAAAGATATAACCATACCATTTTCATAAACTAAACACACATAATTTACATCGTATATAGTTTTCTGTATGACTTTATCGAAACGTCATTTTTTTGAAAATAAGCACAGACTGACGAAATCAGCGGCTGGCTGAGTGCATCCTCCCCCAGGAGGGGAGCATGTTCTTACTCCCCCAAGCTGACGTTGTGGCCCTGAGTTTCGAGGATACCAAAAAAGAGGTTTCAAGCCGAGCTATAGGTTGGCCTTTATTGATTTTATCAATAAGAGAAAAAGAATTTACTTAATTACTTATGTTAAGCTGGTACTTTATCATCATAGATAGACAGTTATAGAATGAGGACTGGGACATATTCTGACTCACAATTGCAATATATTGTGGGAAGAATGAGCCTGGGTATACTAAATCTTTGTGCTTAAATCGAGTCGATATGTATTAATACATCATGAAGAATTGATCTTCATTTACATCTTACATTTATTTGTTTTTGACTAGTGGAACAACTCATTGGTGGATAATAGTGACAATAGGGATTTAGGCAGTAATACATTGGCTTACATTGCAATTGCGATGCAGAGTCAAACAACATCAGCAAGTCAATGTGAAAGGAATTGGAGCATGTTCAGTATTATACACTTAAAGGTTCGCAATCAGCTAAAGGCTGAACGGCTAGAAAAATTGGTATACTGCCACTACAACATGAGGTTGAGAATAAAGTACATGAAACTGAGACAACAATTGAGGAACAAACGTGTCGCAGACGATACAACTAGCCAAATTGATGTGGATGCATCATTTGATGATGATAATCTCTTGCAGTCTTGGGTTGAGGTACGAGTGCAGGTTGATGAGCTCGTTTTGATCCTGATGACAGAGCATAGGTAGATGGCATATTGGATAGAGATGAGCCAAGGGATCCATAATTCAGAGGATCAATAAAGAGGCCAAGAGTGACTCATGAGCACCAAAGAGAGGAAAAGCCTTTGTTTGTTGACGACACTGATCAGTAGCTTGAGATTGAGCCAAGTAGATACTCAGAATCAAATAGTAGGCCAGTCACTTCTAGAATGGTCAAGCCACCTCCATTCTTAAGAAGAAGTGCATCAGTGCATGGGATGACTGAGATGACCGGTGCTGTTACTCGAGAGGACCCGGCAATTGAGCAGATGATGTAAGTTTATGTAAGACACACGCCATGGGGAAAATGATTGCTTTCACATATGAACGAGATGGTCACACCAAAAGAAAAAAATGTAGAGCCGAAGTCTAGAAGGCGATTGGTTTCTTATGCTACTGATGATGATGATGATGCACTAAGTGATGATCCCAGTGCAGCTGCAGGTGCTACTACTGGCAATGGCATGTATGAACCTATTTCCTCCTCTCACGCTGACACGGGCAGAGTATACAATCATAATGATGGGGGATATGATTTACAGAGCCAATATAGACATTCATCAGGTTATGGATGTGGCCAACACGAAGCAGGCACGTATGAGTAGGGTCAACAACCAGGATTTCAATTTGATCCAGTTCCAGCCAGTAGCAGTTATCGGTCAACATCCTATTCTAATCCTCAAGGTTCTTCTTCTTATGTTGATTTTGGATTCCAATCAAGCCAACAACCTCATACTCCATGTAACACCATAAAATATAGCTAAGTTGTACTCTATATCACCGAGACATCTTTTGAAGTATCGGCTCAGTTCTCGTAAAGAACTCCGTAGTTAAGCGTGCTTAATGGGGAGTAGTACTGGGATGGGTGATCTCTCGAGAAGTCCTCCATTCTGCAGCCGATCACTGTTAGAAAGGGACAAAACCGTGAGGCCGGTAGGCCAAAGCGGACAATATCTCGATGATATAGAGTGCATGGCGTTACAGAATGATATCAGAGCCATACCCCAGCCGAAAGTGTGAGAACTAGTGTCATGCAGGGCAACGTGCTACGCTATGAGAGCCACATCTTGAACCCGTAATGGGATAAAGTACCACATAATGGGTGCCACCTCTTGAGCCTGCAGTGGCCACCAAGGATGGCAGACCGGTTTCGATATCGGTTTCGGCCAAGATCGAAACCAAAACGTATCGGTTTCAATTTTGATTTCGGTTTCGGTCGAAACCGGTACAAAACATTAAGGTAGAAATTACATTGAGCAAGTCCGGTTTCGGACCGAAATCATCTGGTTTCGGCCGATTTCGGTCTGAAACCATTATTATTATTATTAGTTTTGGACCTGCTATAGTGAGCAGGTTCGAAACGGTTTCGGTATGGGTCGAAACCGATATGTCTCGACTGAAACGTATCGGTTTCGGCTGATACTGCCATCTATGGGGGCCACCTCTAGAATTCTACTTCCTTGGGGGTTTGATTGTGTGCTATATGTGCCCAAGGACGAGGACGTCGCCTATATAATAGGGGTAGATTGAGGACAGAGGTTCTTCCTCCTAATTTTCTCCTATTTCTTGGCGATGGCCGCCTCCAGGGGAGTAAGAGGGAGAGATGCTAGGGCCAGAGCTAACAAATCCCTGCGGGGATATCCCCGAGCTAATGCCTTGGCAGGGTGAGGTCGACGGCTTTTGTTTATCCAGATTTCAATCCAGGCACCTTCCGCTTGCTGTATCTAGAAGGTGGCGTTGATCGCCTGCTCGATGACCTCGGGTGGGAGCTCCTAGTATGTTAGGACGCTGAGACTGGCATCCGAAGATGTGGACACGGTTTGATTCCTTACTCACGGTAGTGAAGGATGATAAACTAGAATGACAAATATAGAAGGGGGGATGAATATATCTATCCCCAAAAATGAGCAAATAAAATTCCAAGAACAATGCAGACAGATGCGTCAACAGCAAAACCAATTCGAACGCAAGCACCGGATCAAACAAACAAGCAGCTAGCTATTGTGCAGAGAATAATGCAATGAACTTAGCATGCGTGATCAAGGAACTTGATAGGAAGAACTCTCACTCAGCAGACAAACATGCTTACAGTGACTGACATCGATACGTGGCGGAGGTTTGATCCAAGGATCTCCTCACGCAAGGGATAGCATTCCAGATAGGCCTGATCTATCCTTCCAGCTATGTTTTTTGATATACCGATTAGTCGAAGTAACACACGCTGAATGCCAAGCCAAGCAAACCACACAATGGACAGTAGAACTTTTTAGGTGGTTCGATTGCGATCCACAATCTACATTCACCCCTCACACTCCTACAGTGAGGCTTCCTTGCTCAACGAAGCAAACAATAGGCTCAGTCTGCGACAACGGCTATAACCACAGCTTCACCCCGAGGAACACCCTCCTCGCTTCTTCTGAAAATCTAGAAGGGAACCAGAGGATCAACCTCCCTTCCTTTGCAACCGTAGAGGGAACCCCGTGAACTGCACCCTGCAGCTCATGCAATTAGAGGATATAATCCTCTCTTCCTCTGATATGCAGAGGGGAACACAGAGAACACTCTCCCTTCCTCTGGAATGCTCAGAGGGAACTAAGAACAATTTCGAACCAAAGAACAAAAAGAAAACAATAGAAATGTATGAGTTCAATTGGAAAGGAACAAATGAAAACAATGTAGCTTCGTACTGAAGCAATCTCCAGATGAGATGGGCTGGCTGCACTCAATTTTCTCTTCCTCTCACGGTGGTTCTCTCTTTCTTTTTCTTCTGGAAGAGCTCTATCTGAATTCGCAATGGCAACGAAGGCAGCAGCTTCAGCAGCCTCTCTTGAGCAGAGTGGCTGAGATATATATAGAGCAGAGTATCATCTTCCACTAGAGATTTTGATCACCAGCCAGGATAATCTATTGGTCCACATAGAAAAGGAATATTCTGATTGTATGAAATTTCTAGAAATAAACCACATGTGATGAAATTTGCACGCCAAAAGCTTTCACGAGAGTTGACACGTGATTCGCCTTGGTTCATCATGAGCTTAGAATAATTTTCAATTTGGCGGAGCAAATCTTCCTTAAGTATCCTCTATTGACACTCAAGTAATCATAATTAATCCTTAAGCAACCATTAATCACACTTGAGCTATCAGAGTATGTCGCTCCTTTAAGTGCATTGAGAATTGAATAAGATGTGTCGAGGCATAAGCCTTCAGGTCGATGCAAAATGTAGTGACACATCTCTTAATGACTGATGCGTCAAATCAGTGGCTTGCTACTTTGACATGTCTTGGTGACAGCGCTTACCCCTCCTTCTGATGCTTCGACCTTGTTGTCTTCCAATTGCTAGTTTTGAACTGAGTGAGTTGATGCACTCCTCAAATGCATCAGGACAGTGTGAAGATAGAACCTTCAAACGACAGATTTCTAACTCTGCCTTCTGACTTGGTGCTTCGATGCAGCTACTTGGTGCTTCGACGTGGTTGCTTTTAAAATATGATCCTTGGCTTAGTGCATCGATGCGCTACTCTGATACTTTGATGTGATGTGACTTGATGGCTAATTTTGTTCTTGATGCGTCAGTACACTTCTTTGATGTGTCGATGCAGCTCTTTAAAAAATCACTTCTATGGTCGTGATCGCATCGAGGTAGTGATGATCCTTCTTCGACACTCCATTGTTCTTGTCTTAACTTCTGGAAGTTCCTCCTTGATTTAAGGTGAATTTACTCTGTCCCAAAGCACCTGCAATTTAAAGCTATTATGTGTCTTTTTATTCTTTATTTTCATTCATGCAAGCATGTAGGCATTCATCGATCACAAGCATAAAATAGATTTATAGGATAGCTCCCCTCTATCAGGGGTAGGATAAGGACAACACCCATGATTCATGAATAGAGTGTGGATCACGAAGCACAACTAAGGAAGATGTGCATTTGTAAAGAGGACACCGCAGAGAATATGTGTGTAGCGTAAGCCACAATCTACTCCCAAGACTATTCCTCCGTGATGTGATAGTGCGGGTACGTGAGCAACGAATCCTGTACATAGGGACACGCGAATGTTCTAAGTAACCCTAGAGGATTACTCTAGCGTCTACACATACGCTAATGATTGAAAGCTGTCGGCTCAGACGCCGATGGTAGAAAAATTGGTGAAAACCTATCGACTTAAATGCTGATGGTAAAAGAGCTGTCGGTTCAGACATCGATGATTGAAGAGCTGATGGAAAGCTATCGACTCAGACGCTGATGGTAGAAAAATTGGTGGAATGCTGTCAGCTTAAATGCCGATGGTAGAAGAGTTGTCGATTCAGATATCGATGATTAAAGAGTTGATGGAAAGCTATCGGCTCGGACGTCGATGGTAGAAAAACTGGTGGAAAGCTGTCGGCTAAACGTCGATGATCAAAAAGTTGTTGGCTCGAATGCCAATGGTTGGAAAGCTATCGGCTCATCAGGGAATAGTGAACATTTCATATTCTCAATCCATCCAAAGTCCTTATTCTATTCAAAAAAATGAACAAACAAGAATAGTACTACTATTGACAGGGAAACAAGGAAGGGAGATTGTAGCCCGATGAGGGCTTTTGTAATGGAAGCCCACCTATACACTAGGGTTAGTGGCAGCAGAGAGCAAGATCCCTCTTTCTGAACTCTCTGAATGGACCTGTGGGGCTCTGAAGATTGAGGGCCATTGCAAGCTCCTTCTCCTCGAAGACTATAGCCTCTCTCCTTTTCTTGTGTATCTCTCTCTATCTTTTTCTTATGCCCGTTCCCCTCTATCTCTCGTATTCATCAAGCAAACTAGGTTTTATATAGAAGGGTTAGTGATCATTCGATGGCTAAGGGCAAGAGCTCCATACGACTGCTGAATCGGCAGAGGGATTGGCATCAGGGGCGGGTCGGTGATCTGGCGCGCTGGGGCGGCTGGAGGCGGGAGCACCTAGGCCGCAGATCAATGTGGCCACCGTCTCATTGGCATCTCTGGCCCCTTTGACCTATTTGTGTCATCCCGGCCAAATTTAAGCACTGTCAGCCCATTTAAGCTATTATTAGCATATTAATGTGTGCTTTGGAATAGTGTTGTCGATTCTCGAGATTGGTCCCAAGCTTGTCTTGAATTTCAGTATCTACTCTCATAGCCACATCCCGCGGTCGGAAGCTCATTGCGAGGGTTTTGTCAGGTGGATGATCGCCTGGGAGTTCTTTCATCCTTCAAGGACTATTCTTTTGGCTCGATCACTTCTGTGACGAGCAATGATTCTGCCAGGTATCAACTTTTGCCAGAAAAGTGTGGCCGAACAAACTTCTTCATAATGTAGTGAGCTCCTTCTGCTGACGAGGCTGGGACTTTTGATAACTGCTTCAGGGGTTGTGCAGCAGTTTAGGTAGCTTCTTCGACACTCAACTTGGCTACTGTTGTACCTTTAGAGTGCTCTGCCATGCATCTGTGTAGTTTTTTTAGCGTCAACAGTGACCTGACTTTAAGTTGGCACCTGATGGGAGGCTACTATTTCATGAGAGGACATGTATGCCTGACTGTCCCAATATGAAGAATAAGATCATGGAAAAGATACACCAGTCTAGATATAATATTCATCCAAGTGCTATGAAGATATATCAAGATTTGAAAGGTACTTTCTAGTGGCCTAATATGAAGAGAGAAGTGACAGAATTTGTGATCCGATGCTTAGTTTATTAGCAAGTCAAGGTTGAACACCTCAAGTCTACTGGGAAATTGAAACCACTAGAGATACTGGAATGGAAGTGGGATAGTATTGGCATGGATTTCATCGTTGGTTTACCAAGAACCAGAGGAGGGCTTGATGCTATATGGGTGATCATGGACCACTTGATAAAGTCTACTCACTTTATGCCTATCAAGAGTCGTTAGACGGTGAACGTACTTGCAACACATTACATTTAAGAAGTAATGAGACTTCATGGAATTCCTACATCTATAATCTCTTATAGATATCCGAGGTCATGCATCTCCATGAGCTATCTTTATTTTAGCATGTCGTATCTCCCTATCTAGCATGTTTTTCTGTGGTTTACTGCCCTAAACTATCCTTGTACCTCGATTTTCACTACTGTCTGCCACAGACAGAAAACAGTCCATCCTAGACCACTACCCTCAGATAGCGGCCGTGCGATAGACCACAAATTCATGATAGTGGCCTCATCATGACCACAACGTGTTTCCTGTATCTAGTTTATATATATGTATATCCTTAGTCTACAATGATAAGAACCATACCTTAGACTTGCTATTTCTGGCATTATCTTATGGTTAGAAGTTATTTTTTATATATTGTTCATGATTCCTGCTACATTTTGTTTCATGTTAGCATGTTTTAATGTTATTTCCATGTATATTAATTTCTTGACCAAAAGTCATATAATTTTGTATTAAAGCTCTTTTTACATGAGTTATGCACTTGTTTTAAGGATGAATTGGTCATTATTTTTTACACAATTCTCCCTCATCTCGAGTCCTTCTTAAGTACATGGCACGTATTTCGATATGATATCATTAATTACACTTTACACTTATAGGCACACTTTCTTTGACTTGTGAACATCTCCGCCGGATATTCCTTCTGTCGGACTAGGAGATCATGTTTCAAGACCTCTGTAAGTCTCCACGAGCTTGGGATTTTCACTAGGATGTCGAGCTGGTTGTACCCTCAAATCCCAATGGTCTAGAAAGCACTCAAGTTACCGACGTTTTTTTGAGTCCTGGCTAGTAGCGGCCCTCAAGAGACCGCCACTGTTAAGTAGCGGCCCTACCCGAGACCATTTTCTGCCAATATTCTAGTTCCTCTTTCTGTTGTTGACTTGGTCCAGTTACGGCCATCCCGTGACCGCCACCTTCGGGTTGCGGCCAAGAGGAGACCGCTATTCTCAAGAAATAGTTCAGATAAGACCATCTTCTATTCCAGTGTTCTTAACCCGAGGTTTGACCCACAGGTTGAGTTTCCTATGCTCCTAGATGGTCTAATGATTGTCTAGAACCTAACTCCTTGTTCAATACATTATTAATGGAATATGGAAGTTAATGAATGTACCGTTATGTTGTCAGATTTCCTCCCGTAGCATGGCTTTGTCCTTAACTCATTCCTTGAATTCTCATATTTTATATTGGTGCGTTCTTACCTTGATATTATTATCATAAACCTATTGTTTGAATTGTACATAATTGGCCAAAATTTTATTTATATCTCGTGAAAGTAGCTTGATTTATGACTTGAAGATGCAAGAGCGGACACAAACAATATCCAAGGGCTCGACGCAAGCCCCCTTAGCAGATAGTCGGAAACATACTATAAACCATGGGGTATGATGAACAC
Organism: Amorphophallus titanum; assembly: GCA_024336825.1. Classification (NCBI taxonomy): domain Eukaryota; kingdom Viridiplantae; phylum Streptophyta; class Magnoliopsida; order Alismatales; family Araceae; genus Amorphophallus; species Amorphophallus titanum. The sequence continues at coordinate 669,966 of JANBPO010001167.1, forward strand.
TAGCGTCGCATTGCACTGGGAGTACTATTTTTATAAATAGGTGAAAATCACGAGGTCATCTTGTGAAATTACATGCTTGGTAGTACATTCATGTTACATGACTTTCTTGTACACTCTCATTCATGAAAAGGCCAAGTTGCATTCATGTTATATTTCTTCTCGATCATGATCTCATTCTACATGGATACTCATGTCGTTTGTGTCTTGATACTTGTGTGGTTACTTTTGCTTTATGTTGTATGATTTATCACATTTTTTTACCTTTTATTCTAGAGCTAAAATTATTAATGACTTAAACTATACCTTTATGTTGATATGAAGATACCTACTAGGAAAGTGTGCTCATTACCTTACTTTGCCAATCTTTTCAGGAAATACTAGCAAGTCGAATTCGGACTACACAAGTGGTAGATCCGAGAGTGACTAAAGTCAAGAGAGAAGCCTAGTAGTGTCATTAGTTAGAATCATGATGTAATCTTCCCTTTATTGAGTCATGATATGCAAATTTTTTTAAGTCTAGTTGTCATTATGTTAAAAGATAGTCAAACATTCATGTACTTTGATTATTATTAATAAAAGTTGAATTTTTGGTCAATGATTGTGCATTCCTCTTTATGTGGATGTTATTGCGCTCTGATTTATCTTGCTAGCTTGAGGCGTATTGTCGACTATCTATGCTCCCCGAGTTACTTCCACTATATGCATATGGCTCGGGGCATGACACTCTCACTAACAAACTGATCTGTCCCCTTCTTTTGTGTGTACTGTCGAACACCTCGAGGAACGACGGAGCTCGATTGAGCTCCATGACCTATTTTATAATTCATAGTAAAAAATGTCATATATATATATAAATACTCAATAAACTTCCAACTTTATTTATAAAAACAAACGTAAACTTCCATCCAAGTTCAACCACCTTCTTACACAACTGACCTAATCAAAATGCTAAACAAGCTACAACTTCCACATTAGACAAATCTACACAGCTAACATAATCTAAACTATGATAGAGACATGGCATGACTCCTAGGCTGGCTCGCTCCAGGCCTTCACTCGTGCCCATCTCCCTCAGTTTGCGCATCCTCATCAGAGCTACCTGAAAAGGGTTAGAAAAACTGAGTGAGCGAACACTTAGTAGGTTCTATACTAGGTAGTGTATAAGTGATTAACCAGTTAAAAAAATCTTCCATAAAATAATGAGAAAAATAAATAAAGCTAAGAGCCATGAACTAAAGCTAACAAAGGAAGAACATGAATGCAAGGAATAACAGAAGATAGTGTATAACATGATTTCATGAATTGGCTATAACAGGCATGTGAGTATAGCAAGTCATGTAAAGTCATGAGTTTCATGTAGGAATTGAATGACATAAATTAACACACTAGCAAGTACTCGGTGCAATGCCACACCTTATCATTATAAACTCCCATGGGCACCAGTACTTTTGGGCGCTCCTCCGAGGACCACAGTGGGCCCTTTATGATCTGTTGGCATTGAGTGGTGGATCAAAGATCTCAAGTAATATCTAGACATTCATTTAATTTGATTATGAATTCCAAGGATAAGCTCAAGTAACCAAGCTCTAAGAACAAAGGTCATTCTATAGCAGGAATTTCGAATGGAAGTCATAAAATATGACTTGGAAGCCAAGAGCCATTAAAGGGTCATGAACAGGACTAGATAGTAGCATGAAGGGCTATCCTTTAACATGGCTGCCACATCACACAAAAATCACAAAAAATGGAATCTGGAAATAGGTCACAGTCAGCAGGGGGCTGCTACAAGGATATAGCGGTCTAGACAGAGCTACTTTCATTAAGAGGGCAACCAGGCTTGGGTCGACTCAATGGATCAGCGGGTCGATGCACAACATGACAAGGAAGAGAATGCGATTCACAGGGAGCTGCTACTTTATGGTGGCGGTCCAAGGAAAATCGTTACCTAGTCAGGGAAGGCATGATGAAGTTCTGTCAACTAATCAAGGTCCTCAGTTGACCTGGGACATGGCTGGACTGAAATAGGGTTCAGTTTATATAACCACTGTCAATTGAGGTGACACAAGTCGACTTAAACACGACTGAGTCAACTTGGAATAAGGTCAATCGACTGGATAAAACTAGCACAGAGGCCAAATCATATAGCAAAACACAGTCAATACCAAGCCACTACCTCAAGGTAGTGGTCCTCTAAGGGCCGCATTCTGGTCGAGACTGGGCAGAACAGTCACAATCCCAAACTACGTAAAATAAAATCTGGTCGAGTCATTGGGTTCAGTCTTTCAGGGTACAACCTGCTCAGCGTCCTAGTAGGAATCCTAAGCTCGCGAAGTCTTACGGAGGTCTCGTGATAGGGGTCCTACTCCGACAGAAGAAATATCTGGCGGAGAGTCCCGACTATCACAAGATTCGAGGGTGTGAAAATGCAGAAAATAGGAGCGATACGGTAAGCCAATACCACCGGAGTGGCATGACCGTCAAACAATCCTAGTAATATAATCAATAACTAGTCAAACATGTGAAAGTATTGCAGTAATTATCAAAATTATGAACAGATTAAGACACATTTAATCCACTTGTTTGCAAGGTACAACAAGAAGGAGATAATGATAAGCCATGATTTGAAAAGAAAGAATGATGATAATCAAAGGAATATGAACATAATCTTTGATTTTAGAGCAATTAATCCATATACCTTAGTTAACAGTGTATTCTATAGCATTATCAACATAGGGACATGTTATCTATTTGGAGTGGAACACAAGAGAAATGTTGCGATCTAACTAAAGCCCGTGTGAAGATAGCGGTCAAGAGAGGACCGCTACCTGATGGTAGTAGTCTGCCAACAACCGCGATCATGCCAATTTGACCAAATTTAAAAAAAAAATCCACGGTTGGAAGAAAGTGGTCTATTGTGAGACTGCGGTCTCCAGGTAGCGGTCTCTGGTGAACCGCTATCTGGGACCGTGTCCCGCCTTCTGGCGATCTTTGACAGACCTTGAGAAAACTCGACATAGCACCCGTATACTCCATGAAAATTGGGCATTTTACTATCAATGGAAAGGGCACAAAAAGATGCATATAGAATTTAACAAACCACTATCAAAAATCAAATTATGTGTGTCTATGTGAGATAGAGAGAGAATGAGACAAACTGTCATCAGAGCGAGGCGAGGCGAGGCGAGGCGAGGCGTCCTGGGGGCCCCTCACCTCTGAGGTGCGCCTAGGCGCGCCTCTGACTACCTAGGGTATTTGAGGAGAGTCATTTTTCTGTGAGAGGCACGACTTAGGGTTCTTGCTCACCCAATGGCTATCTCGCTCGCGCTTCTCTCTCCCATCGTCTTTTTCTTCTTCTTGCAAGAGTCTCCTATCACAGTGGTATTCGCTCTCGGCAATGTGAGTTGGAGTGCACCTTCGTGTCGCCATCGGTCTGGGTCGTCGTATCTTGAGGGAAGTTCCATCGCGAAGCCTATTTGCGCCGGAGTAGGGGCAAAACGACTTTAAAGAAAGTGACTACGCATTTCGACCCGAGTTTGCTCTTCTTGATTATTTGATTCCCTTTAATTTTTGTGCTTAGATCTAGTAGAAAATCTCTACTCGTGAATAGTCTTTTTCAACAGTGTCCACATATGGGAGTCGATCTCACCACCTCATGACTTGCCTAGGGGAGAGCTATGAGTTTCGATCAACTCTTCTCCCTCCGAGAGACATGTACCGATGATAATTGGTTAGATGTTTTGGACAAACATGATCATCTTTCTGCATACGTTTACTTTAGGCATCTTGAGCTGCAAAGGTCGTGTAGACAGTTTTTTATCAAATTGTCTTGTCCAGATCAAACAATAATTAATTTTCATTAAATTCAATGCATCAGTGATAATTTTGTAGACGCTTTGAACAAGCTCAGTTATCTTAACAAAGTACACTACTTCCATGTGCCACTTTTCATTTGTACATAGAACCACATATCACTTTATTTAAACTTTGAATTTTGATGCCTCCAGAAACAACTACTGAATAATTCTTAATTAGTGAAAAGTGTTAATCATGGTGGGCTTTACCTTCAATTACTAAAATCTACATCTAACTTTTTTCCTTTAATCAAGCAACATTTTCTGACGAGTAATAGCAAACGGGTCCAGCTAGATGTTCAAATGTACTGTGTCAATGTTGCCAATCTTCTCGAGGATCTGTCTGGAACCTTCAAGTTGTCTACTTCGCTTCTGGCCTCCTCATTTATCTCTTTAGGTACGGTGTCAAAAAAAATGTTTTCACATGCAGCTGGAACTATAAATGCAGCCGATTATAGACTGCAGTATGGGATAACCTCTTTGTTGTCATCAGGATTCTCTGATTTTGGTAGTCTTAAGTAGTTTCCCTCAGGTTTCCCAGGATTGTTCTCTCTCTCTCTCTCTCACACACACACACGTTATGCTTTTGGAATTTAAGAGGTCTAGTATCATTCATGGCATCTCATAAGGATATTTTTGAGAACACACTTACTCATCTCAAAAGTGCCTAAAAATAGCAAATCATACATTTGGTGTTTTGCTATCACATATGCTGTACGCGAGATTCAGTAGTTGCTGACACAACTTATCACATTGCTCACCTCTGAATCTGCTATGTATGTTTTGTTGCCATAAATTGCAGTTGCTTTAACTTGTTAACAGGGAATTTTTTCTGATAGTTTGGATGTACTTGGAATCTCGATACTTGTTCTCAGAATGTCGTCATCGTGTCTGTTCTGTTAATTTATCATCTCTTTCAAAACTTGCCTCACCGCAAATGGACTATCAAAGTAAACTACCAGTTGAAATGCTAGCAATCTTGATGTGAACAATCTGGCTCATACATTTCCGTATGTTAGGTAGGGAAATACGTAAAAATAACCATGTCGAATGAACAATCACAGAATTGTCATTCTTACATAGTTATTATTATAATAACCTCACCACTTTGCAGTACTTGCAAAAATACCCTTGTCATCACCCGTCGTTAGCACTAAGTTAAAATATCTCATTTAACTCCAGATAAACTTTAACAAAATTTGAAAACTGAACTTTCTCTCTTTCCGAATATCCATCTCTTTAATCGCATTCGCTCTCTTTGGCACAATGTGTTGGCAAAAATGGCACTATTCTACTGCGATATTTTCGTCTAAAATTTTAATTTCATGAATAAGAATGGAAGATGTTAATGGCAACTAACCCAGGGGGTAATTTTACACTTATATTCATGTAAAGATGGCAATTCTGTAATTGTTTATTTTATAGGGTTATTTCTGCGAGCTCCCATTAAGATACCAGTAGATTTTTAGAATGAGACAGATCGGGTCGGATCGAGACGGAACCGACCCGACCCGACCCAGGTCGAGACCAAGTCGATCAGGTCGATCGGGTCATCAAACCCTGATTTTAACATTTTAACGTTAGGTACTCATAACACTTTAACACTTAGGGTTTTTGTAAAATATTAAGCTAGATAATATCTAAAAGAAGCTCTTTTTAACGACAGCTAAAAGTGAGGGATTCTTTTTAATAAATTCAAAACGAACACGGTGTCCGGGCTTGGTTAAGGGCTTACGTGTGAGGGAGAGTGTGGGCCCCCTCTCATTAGTCATTCCTCTTCCGAGTTCCGACAATTCGATTAATAAATCGGGCCTTAGAAAGTCTTAATTATCCCAAATGTTTTCGCAGACAAATCTTCGTCCTCCTGGCTGAAACACCGATTCTTAGAATGGTACAACGGAATTGTTATTCTTTCTCGGGGAGCATGGTATAATAATCCCTAAAGAAGATAGAGGGGAACCCGACTCCTCCCATCTCCCCACAGGTCCCCGTCCTCTCCAATGGCCATGGCTGTTCGAGCTCCCCTGCTCCGTCCCTCCCTCCTCTCCTCCTCCTCCTCCTCTTCCTCCTCCCCTCCTCGTCCTCTCGGATGCCCGGCGTCTTCTTCTCTCGCGCTCAGGAGGCATGGCCTCACCTCCGAGCGATGGTGCCCCCTCCGCGCCCGCCGTCGGCCTCTACCGGCGAGGGCGGCCGTCGCGGTCGATTTCCCCGGGACGGGAAGCAGCGGCGTCGAGTCTGATTTGCCTAATATTCTCTTGGAAGTGAGGGACCTGACCGCCGTGATCACCGAGTCCAAGCAGAAGGTCCTGCGCGGGATCAACCTCACCATCCGTGAGGGCGAGGTACTCTCTCTCATTCGCACCCTCCGCCATTGTAAGATTCGAGAGATTTTAGGTTTTGGAGCTCACACGGGCGATTGGCAGTGAGAAGTCTCTGTTAAGACTTAAGAGTTGCAATTCGTTGTCCTTTTCTTTTTGAATGAACTGGCGTTGGGAGTTGGGAATTGGGATTTTAGCGGATATCTCTCTCGGGTATTCGTTGGATTCTTCTATTGTTTATCTATATGAATGTAAGGTGTGCCTATGGTGATAGCTGGCGTTTCTCTTTCTTGTTTCTCTAAAACTTGTTCAAAAATATGGCAGGTACACGCAATCATGGGGAAAAATGGTTCTGGAAAAAGCACGTTTGCTAAGGTGTGTGGTTTGCATTGTATCTTTCAAGGGTTGCAATTTGAGCCCTTGTCTCCTGTTAGATTATGCTTTTGAATTCTACTTTTCACTCTATTGACATAAGAAATCGATATATGTGAAGTAAATCCACGGAAGGAAGGCATGCATGGCTGGACATACTTGTAAAAGAAAGGCAAAAAATAAAAATAAAAGAAAAATGAAAACCCTCTCCATATCATGATTCAGATCCCTCGATGCTTCAGAGCTAAACTCTGGGTTCCACGAGTAGGATAATGGGCCTACAGAGATTAAAAATTACTCCCATGTCGCATGACTGAAACTTGAGCTAGCCAAATTAGAGGAAGACTTTAATCTTTGAGTGTGAGAATTTTGAAGGCTACCATCTCAAACCATGTCACCTTCTTAGGCAAGCATTGTTATTTTGTTAAGTTGGCATCAGCATGTGTGCCCACTGCCCAGACACAGGCTGACCGACTTCTTGCATCCAAAAAAGATAGATGCAGAGGAATTGGGTAGGTGGGCTGCGACAGTCATCATCAGTTGCCGCATCAGCTTCCACTGGCCCCTCAGTTGGGTGGGAAATGGGAAGTGGGAAGTGAACTTTTTTTTTCCTTTGTCTTTGGTTTGTGATTCTTTAGTTCACATAGAAGTGGAAGTCGCTCAGAAGTCAGAATAAATCGTTACTTGCAGAGTTGATTTTATAAAGAAATTGCCTTTATTATTCCACTGCCACCTTCTATTATCATCCTGCATCCTTGTTAACTTGGTTTCCTCTTGGAGGATTCTACAGTTTCTACTTGGCTGCCCTTCAGTTGCTTCTTGAACTAGTTCTAATTGAACTTATTATTTATGATATCCCACTGCCAATACAGGTTAAACTTGTGTGGTGGAAGTGATAGATAATGTGTATGAAGAGGTTACTAAAGGAGTGCGTGGCCTGGGGTTTTCTGGTTCGCCAGGTTCCTCGTCACCAAAAAAAAAAGAGGTTACTCTTAGATAAAAATCTAAAGATATGCATATTCTATATATAATTAACTAAAATCTTAATATATTATTTGATTACTCTTTTTATCTTTTTTGGTCTCAAAATATAATTTAAAAATAAGAAATCTACTTACACTCATTTGGTAAGTTATCTCATATTTTTTAGGATGAAGTCTAATCTTTTGATGACATCTCTCAAAATAAAAATATTTTTTTGAGAAAATAACATACAACGTTGACACGACTCACACGATTCAACTCTGAGTAAGTTTAGTAATTATCCGTTTAAAATTCGAACCGAATTCGAATTCGTATTTATTCAATAATTATCCGACGGATAATTCGAATATTAATCGGATACGAATTCGGATATCACACTATCCTCTCCGTACCCAATCCGTTTACAGGTCTACTGAGAGGGCCATGGTAATAACCCCCCCTCTCAACGTGCTCAACCCTCCCCTCTCCCACCACACTCCAAGTCAGGAATCTATTAGGACGCCTTTGACATTCGGATGAGAGAGAGAGAGCAATGAGCCTCACTCTCTTCTCACACACAATGACGCTAATCTAACTCGGTTAACGCAAACGACTCTCAAGAGTCACTTGCGCTAACCGGACTCGATTAGCAAAGTGACCCTTCACGAATCCCGAACTAAGATACTGGGAATGGCATCACTCTAGCTACTGATACGAGGACCACTGTTGGTACTCATCTGGTGCAGCTATCTCACTGCGTGATGGAGCCACAAAGCTATAAAGAAAATAAGCATCGCATGTTACCGAGGTGTACCCCCCTCATGCCACCACCGTCGGATGGCTCAGCAACGGCCGTGATGCCACCGGGGAGTGGACTTTGGACCTAAGCGACTGATCTGTGTTAATTACGTACAGCTAATCACGAACTACCGTTGTTGCTGGGGGGAAGGGCCGGGGTTGCAGAGAATAATGCAGAGTCAATGCATGCCACCGGAAGCCGTGGGGATCCGGTTAAAGCTTCCAATATGGTGCAAAGGAAGCAGCCGAGGAAGTCACACCATGGAGACAAACCAAGTGTTTTTTTTTTAATAGCTGGTGCCTAACAAGGGGTGGCATCAAATCATTGTTTCTTCCTCGAACAGAACTTGGTCATGGACAGCGATGGGGGAGGCTTGTTTATGTTTAGATTTGACGGATGGGTTGATCAGACTGGGTGGAGTCTTCTGACTTCCCCCAGTTTGCAGTCTTTTAGGGCGACTTTGATAACGGAATATATACTATTGGGTTGACGTAGTCGACTGTATGCACTTCCGATTTTCTCGCTTATTCATCGGCTGAAGTCTTAATTGGCTTTGATGGCGTCGTTCCTAGTATAACGGAATGTCTTATTGGGTTGGCGTAGTCGACTGTACACTTCTGATTTTCTCGCTTATTCACCGATTGACGTGTTAATTGGTTTTGATAGCGTCGATATTCCTAGTCGTGTTTCACCGGACAAGAAAGACAGTTTCGACAGAATAAGTCGTTCAACCCGGAGGGGTCAAATGGATTATTCATCGGGCGAACTATTTTTTTTAACTCAAAGTTAATACTTGCAAGATGAGGACGAGGAAGACCGGTCATTCCTTCGTTGCGAAAGGAGATGGACGTTCCACCACGATCACCAGGCAAGCCTTTTCACTAAGGAAAGCAGTACAAGGATAGGGGGAGAGGGACGGCACCCAGACAAAAGAAAGGTCCCAATGACAACAGACGGGTCATGGGGCCAATGAAGCGAAATAAGTCGAAGGGGCCAACATAACGACCAGTTAAAACTCGCGGTAGCGGTTGGGCCTGCGACGATTCCTACGATGCACAAGTAGCGGTAGCGGTCAGGCGAACTATTAGCTCTTATTATCCACCATTAACAAAGAGCCCCTTAACGTTGAGTTTTGAGGATTGGGTGGGTGATGATACTGGATGCACAAATTGGGAACATTGCCTGGCATGCTCTAGTTTGTGGGGAATATTGACTTGCTTGCCATTATGTGACATTTGTGAGCAATTGAAAAATGTTAGGTCTCTCTATGTCAAATTGCTCTCACATGGCTAGTATAATATTTGACTGTGTTTAAGCTAGTAGGTGGGTCGTTGTTTGACTTGATTCAGGCCATTTGCCCTTTTCTCCGCAAGTAGTAGAAGAATAAAAATAGAAAACAAAATAAAAATAACAGTATTCCACTTCATCAAGGGAATAGAACAAATCAATTGTCTGCATGCAGTTAAATAAGATAAAACGGTGGGCGTATGTTATAAGGTCCTCTTTGTTTTTCAGATGGAGACATGTTCGATCTCATAAAGTTGAACACGGCATAACATGTAGTTAAGGGATTATGTGTGAAAAAAATTGTGGATCTCCTCCCTCAAAATTGTCTCAACGAAGGTGACATTCTCCCGACAAATTGATTAACAAATCGTGCCTAAAGAATTTGGAGGTGGAGGAGTAATTAGCCTTCTTTTTTTCAGTCACATTTCCAAACAAAATATTGACTCTGGATTCACGAAATTCCACATTTCCACTCGCCACGAGGCTGAAGACTCGCCATGAGCACATTTCCACCCAATTGGCTGCCCGTTTCTGGTTCAAAGTCCCGCGCGGACTTGAAGAGGATGGAGAGCCGTATTACATAAAGCGAGGAGAATCCGGGCGGGATCGAACTCGGGAATCCATAAAAAATATTTATATTTCCTCCGCCCCTTTCACTCTCTCTCTCTACTCCCCGGCAGTCTCTCTGCCTCTCTTGGTTCGGTGTTTTTCCGTACTGCTCGAGCGAGCTGACCATTTTAACCGTGCGTGCGGGAGAAAGAGGGTGGAAAACGCAAAAAAAAAATCCCATTTCCGAGGAGGACGAAGGAATAAGCAGGTAAGAACAATGGACCACCACCTGCAAATCCGAGGTTTTTTGGTTCTTTATGCCGGTTTCTTCAAAATTTTGTTCCCGTCGTACTGGTCACGGAGTTCCGTTTTCCCCGCACGCTGACAAACCCACCCCTAACCCCTTCTTCCTAGGGTTGTTTTAGTGTTTCATGGCGTGAATCGCCCGTGGGGTTCGGAGGCTTGCGGGGAGGGATCTCGGGCGAGTGTAGATGGGGCGCGCGGAGAAGGAGCTGCAGGAGCAACTCTGGAACATGGGGAACAGGATCCTAGCCCCTCCCTCTTCCGTGGATGAACTACTCCCCCTTCTCGACGTAAGCCCCAACCCTCTGATTCTTGCTTTGTATTGTTCCACAGAAGTAAGAAAAGTTTTTTTAGCTTTTTTTTTCATATCTTTATATTTTGATGGTGGTAGTCGTTGGAATGACGTCTGTCTCCGCATGCTGTAGATCGGGGTTCGTTTCTTATGTGGTTCGTGACACGTTTAATCTCCAAAATACCTTCATCCGATGGTTGGTTACACTTTTAGGGCTTGGAGTAATGCACGAACCATCAACGTATTACTAAAGGGTGGCACATCAGAGTTGAGTGGTGGCAGCGGAGCCGTCTGTTTTTGCACGCATTATTAGTTTTGAGCGTCCAATCACTTGGAATTTTTTTCCGCCTTTGTTGTAAACTCCATTCGTTAGTATTCCATGATATGGAAATGATGTTGTTGTGGAATCACTGCTCATTCAACTTGTTCTGCTAGCTTGCAGTCACTTGTCCAGAATCAGATGCTCCTGAACGTTACATTCTTACAAATTTGATTTGATTAACATCCAAGAAAGTCTCTGGTTACCAAATTGAGGTGGTTGTGTGCAAGTAAGCTGATTGTTTTACAAGGCCTTATGTTGAATTGTGAAAGAACTAGGCCCAAGAATCTAGGAAACTTGGACAAGGATTTCCCAAGACCGTTGACTGAGTGAACAATTTTAGTCCTAGAAACTGCCGTTGCTTTTCAGACATTTGTGAACATTTTTTGTTGTGTTAACAGAGTCAGATAAGGTCAACGAAGGATATCCTCTTACTGAACAAGATATTGTAAGCTTAATGTTCCATGGTGATGTTATCTTTACAGGTTTATAGATTTCCTCCGAATAGATTTTTGTACTAAAATGCTCAATATTTTGGTAGTGGTGAAATTGCTTTGCTCATATCTTTTAGTTTGACAAGCTAGATACAAGATGTATAAGAAACAGATATCATTGTATCTTTTTATTTTTTTTATATATCTTTTATTAAATTTGACTCGCGAGCCTGTCGAGTCGAGCTCAATAAGTCTCATGACCCGATTCGTTTAATTAGTTAAACGAGTTTCACCCTCAACTCATGCCTGCTCATTTAGTTAGTGGAACCGAGCTAAACCCGAACTAAGCTTGAGCAGCTCACAAACGACTCAGCTCATTGCAAGCCCTATTCTCAAGTGCTCGGCCAGTTCCCCTGCCTACAAGGAGAGCATGGTCAGTTCACCTGCTGTTCTCTAGTGTTAGAACGCATGGCAGGCTGGCTTCCGGCGGCTGGCTTAGCTCGCTGAAGAGCAGAACCACTATAGTGCATTAGGAATAGTTTTGGTAGTGGCATATCGAGCAAAGGTCGTCTAGTCATAGCTAGGCGTATCGCCGTATTTCATTTATAATTCCTCTCTATGAAAATCCTCGGAATCGAAAGCAGCTGCGACGAAACGGCTGCCAGTGTGGTGGTTGACGGCAGACAACTGCTGAGTAATGTCGTGGTCTCGCAAATCGACATTCACAAGGTCTACGGCGGTGTGGTGCCCGAGGTCGCGGCCCGCAGCCATATCGAAGTGATTAACCCCGTAGTCGACAAAGCTCTAACTGATGCGGGTCTTACCTGGGACGATATTGACGCGATCGCTGTTACCTACGCCCCGGGCCAGATCGGCTCGCTGCTGGTTGGCACCCTGGCCGCTCGCACGCTGGCGCTCGTCCACAACAAACCCCTCTACCCTGTTCACCACGTCGAGGGGCATATCTACGCCAACTTCATTACCGAGCAGGCCCCAAGCTTACACCTGCAACTCCCTGCTGCGCAGCCCAAGTTCCCAATGCTTGCGCTGATTGTCAGCGGTAACCACAGCCAATTAGTCCTTTTCCGCGATCACGGGGACTACGAACTCCTCGGCCAAAGCCAAGATGACGCTGTAGGTGAAGCATTCGATAAGGTGGCCAAAATTCTCGGGCTCCCCTACCCCGGTGGGCCATCAATCGCCAAAGCTGCCGAATCGGGCGACCCACACGCCTATCAGCTCCCCAAGGCACGCATGCAAGGTGCTTATGATTACAGCTTCTCTGGGCTCAAGACAGCCGTTCTACGGGCCGTCCAGCGCGAAGTGGGTGTCGAGACGTCTTTCCCCTCATTCGAGCTTGCAGCGCGTCTGAATGACGTTCAGCGGGCAAACTTTGCGGCCTCATTCCAACATGTTGCTATCGAAACGCTGGTCGACAAGACCGAAAAAGCGTACCGCGACTATCTTCCTAAATCAGTCGTTATTGCCGGCGGTGTCGCCGCCAATCAAGAACTACGCCGCCAGTTATCCGAGCGGCTCCCGCTGCATATCGATTACGCCCCAATGAACCTCTGTACCGACAACGGCGCTATGGTCGCCACCCTCGGCTACTACTACGCACAAAAAATGCCACCGACCGACCCCCGTGACGTCGAAGTCGCGCCGAGTCTCTCGATGACCAAAACCGCGTGGGCAAAACCTAGCGCTTAAACAGCCGCACGATTCTCTTGCCCGCTGGCAATCCGCGAGCCCATAACCCATACGCGCTCGACAGAGGTCGATCATACGTCCCCGCCAGCATCGACTCGTGGTCGGCAAAGCTCTTCTTGAACGTGCTAATACCGTCGTTCAGCAGTCCGTTGAAGTCGTAGCGCTCGAGTCCCCACTCTTTCATCGTCCGGATCACGTGCCACTTCAGCGCGTAGTTTGCGCGCAGCTCCTGCCCCTCGTCGTCCATACCTCCGTATAGCTCAAATGCCGTCTGCTGACTAAGGACGAGCCACAAAAATGCGATCGGTCGCCCCTCTGAAAACGCCGCGTAAATCGCCGAGTACTCCCCCATCAGCGTAAAGAGGTCGATATAGTATTGGTCTCCGTGAATACGGAATCCGGCTCGCTCGGCAGTTTGCCGATAGATCGCCAGACATGCCTCTACCTCTTCGCGGGTTTTGACCTTGCGGATCTGGATATGTTCAGCGGCCGATTTACGGATATACTGGCGCGTCTTTTTGGCTGCGTGTAGCAGGAGCTCTGACTCACTCTGCTTGAGGTCGAGGATCAGCGTATGCGGGATCAAGATGGTGTTATGCGACCGGCGCCACCCCTTTACGGTTGGCATTTCTTCCCAATCTGGCTCGATCGTCAGCGCCACCGATGAATGGTTCCGCTTGGCATACTGCGCCAGCGCGTTCAGCGCCGCCGCTCGGTTATCGTCCCCTAGCACCGGCCCACGTGGAATATACGATAGTGATCTCAGCGGCCACGGTAGCCGTCGGATGAGGATCTGTGCCGCGCCAATCGGCTTTGGGTGGTGATGTTCATCATCGTTTTCGGCATACAAAAACACCCTGTCAGCGCTCCAGCCATGCGCCGCTTTGAGCTGTCCCCACCCCCATAATTGCAGCGGATGTCCCCCATGCTTCAGGATATATTCGTCCCACTCATCCCTGTTTGTGCAGCGCTCCAGCCGTATCATACCCCTATTATACATCCATCCCCTCAACACTCTCTCTCCCTCGTTTCTCCCCCCTCTCTCACCCTTTTTCTCTCCTCTGCCCCCCATTCTCGCCTGTTCTGGGCCGTGTCGACCCCGGATCGAGGCACAGGAGGTACCGTTGGAACCGGCTCATCGCAAGGATCGCGCCAGTGCCTTTCATTCTGCGGTTTGTGGGGCGTGGGACCGATACGAGTCGGGGACGGTCGTGGAACTTCGTCATCCGTATGCGCACTTTTCGAGGGTATCATCGCGATCGAGGTAGGGAGATGGACTCCTTACTTCGCTAGGATCATTTTGGTACCACATGCATGCCCATGCGTAGGCATTTACATCATTTTCTGTGCAAGATCCACTTTAGGGGTTTTTAGGTTAAAAATGCTTATAAAATTGATTAGGGCTATTATTTTAGCGTTTTGATGCATGCTGTAGTTGTAGAAAGCTTGTTATTCAACTCCTTCTACCCCTTTCCTTTTGTTTCGTGTCGATCTGGCTTGACCGGAAGGGAGTTCGGTTCCGAACTCATCCCTCTCGTTTCCCAGAGGGTATAACGTGCCTGCCAGAGGCCGTTATACGCTTAACGGACCCTAGGGGGTGCGTTATGCATTGCATGGCAGGCCACTCGTGGACCGTTATGTAACTGTGGTTTTTTGTAGGTCTATAGGTTGTGGGGCATGATGGACTAGTCCCAGTCCACGATGGTCAGTATAACGCCCCTATCACGGTGCGTTATATGATGTGGTTAACTGTGGAGTTTTTCTGAGTTTTCAGTGTTCGAGTGACTTTAACGGACCACTCTTGGTGCGTTATAGTCACATGGCGCACCTGTCGTGTCGTGCCATGGTCTGTATAGTTTCGATGTTTCTCTAGTGAGTATAACGCGCGGGATAAGGCATGTCACACATTGCATGATGCCCCTGAGGTGGTGCGTCATGGTCTGCATGCCTGACTTTCGATTTGTGCACGGGTGAGCATAATGGCCTAGGGGATGCGCGTTATAGTCGCATAACGCCCCCTACCTGGTCCGTTACACTCTGCTACTTTGGTAATTTTAGAAATGCATGTTTAATTCCCGTCTGATGCATTCTATGCTACGTCTATATTATATTCGTGCTATTTGTGATCATTGGCTTGCTCCAAGTATCCCAATGGAGTGCTTGGACTTTCCATGTGATGGAACCACTAGACGTAGCCCTAGACTTCCCGGATCGTCGACCCACCTGGGAGAGGTGGAGGGGCAGACCCGTCAAACGGTTTAAGCTAGTACCGTGGGCCCTCGGCTCGACCGTAGCGCTCTACGGGGAGGGAAATCTAGCTGGAGGCCTGGCCCTAGGCAGGGGTCGGTGTGTGCACACGTGGTCAGAGGCGAGAGTTGACACTGACGAGTGTTACTCTGACTAGTTCTCGGTTGGTATGGTTTGGTTACGCTTCTCACTGGGCACGTTCAGACTCGCGAGTTGCTTGAGATGCAGTATAAGCCGTCAGGGGACGCATCTAGTCTCTCTCTTCTGGTGGAGTACCCCGTCCTTCTCCTATCACTGGAATGATTGAGTTATTTCTGTTGGTAGATTTAGTTCTTTACCGCTAGCTCTCATTACTAGTTGCTATCCCAGTTATTTGGTTGTTTGATTATTTAGTTATTTATTTCTATTGGCGTCTCGTTAGCCAATTTACTTGTTTAGTTAGATTTTCATGCTCTAGTTTAGAAGCATGTTGAGATAGTGCATCTGCTTGGTTGATTGCTTATGCTCTAATTGCATTTTAATTGTTCTAGTTGCATTTTAATTGCCTGCTTGCTTGTTTAGAACGTGGTAGGGATCAGTGTGACCTCTACTGAGTCTGGCTGTGACTCACCCTTCTTGCAGGTGAGTCGTCTTAGCCGTCTACCAGTGGTTCTCGTGCTTTCGGAGACCGCACCTAGTGTGCCAATAGTCAGTCGGTCTATCTGTCTTTTAGTGATTCTGTCGGGGTATGCCCTGTGTAGTTGTAGTTTGTCTCTTCTTTCAGCTGTGGGACTTGTGTATATTTATGGATGTTGTAAATCTGGACTAGTCTATATAAATACCACTCTTATATGTTTTTAAATTGCTTCCACATTATTTTAATTAATTATTATGAAATTAACAATTACACACTGTGAATTCTAATTTCTAATGCAATCCCTCAACAAACCCCACTAACCCTTCGGGGGCCTCATCAGTCTCCTAGGTGGTGTCCCCAGTTCATGGTAGATTCCCCGAACGACATATTGGGCTTCACTGGCTCTCGTACTCTCGATCGAAGTAATTCCGCCTCTTTCCCGGATATTTGAGTCATCAAGCCATTACCCCAGACTACACCCCTCCAGATACCACTAATAATCCACCGGACGGCGTTCCTGTTTTGAGTGCTCTTAGTTAGCATCAACCAGGTCGCAGGAGAGACGCGCGTGAACAAATCGATTATCCAAGCTGTATTGTGTGGCGTTCTGACGGTCATTCCAGTGACCAATATCTCAGCCCAAACTCACATTGAATCAATCAGTACCGCAATTCACCACATTACGGCGGTCCAGGTTCCAGAACCAGTTGAGAATGTTGCAGTAGGTTCTGAACAGATTCATGTGGAATGGCGCGGTAATACGGTACTTCTTCAGCCGACGCAAGCGGGAGTGAAGACCAACATGATCGTCTTCACTCACTCGAAAAATTACAACTACGAGATAATGCCAGCAAATGACCCGTCTGAAATGACGATGGTGGTGAATGAGCCGGCACCTCCTCGGCCGTCGCCCCCCGTATCCCCCTCCCACACAGAAATCCAGCGTCAGCACGATGCGCTTTATACAGATCTTCTGATGACGGCGCAGCCGATCAACACCCACGATGTGAGGAAAGTGAAACATCGGATGTCGGTCAAGGTTGAACTGGTCAGTCAGGACGACGACAACTACTACATTCGTTTTCATGCGGTAAACGGAGGAGGAGATACCTATCGGCTCCAGACACCAAAAGTCATGAAACTCGACCCATCGTTTGGGATCGATGTGGCCTACGACCATATTTATCGCCAGATCGGGCAAAAAGCGTTTCGCAAGTTCCGTTCCAACCAGCTCACAGAGTTAAAAGTTCATGCTTCCTCTTTGACGATGCAGGACATGCCCCCTGATATGCAATACGACTTTGTGATTGCCATTGAGAAGCCGAAAGTCACTCCAGCGATGTTCCAGTTCGTATTCCCATCTGATGACGGCAAGGAGGTATCCTCCGTTGCCATCTTCTAATCAACCCGAAAAGGACCGAGGGCTAGTAGGTACTACCCGGCCTACTGGGTGGGAAGAGATGGCCGCTCCACCCATTCTCAAGGGGAACGCAGATCCCACTGCGGCATCTGAAGATCAGGGTAGTAGGGAACTCGTGCTCGAAGTCTCAACGGATGGAGGCCTCCTTTTAGCGGAGGCTCTTGGTTACGAGTGCCCGGACGACCTGCCAGACACGTTTACGCGACAAGACGGTGAGACATATGTCCGGTTTTTGGAAAAGAACCGGCAGACATTAAAGGGAATAATGGCGGACGATCCTGCGAGGGATACGGTCACCGAATGGACCTCATCCATGCTCGCAAAAATCCGCGAAGCGAAACGTACGACGGTGCTGATGCGATGGTTCCGAGACCCGATAGCAGAGGCAGACAAAAAGGGCATTCAGTCTGTCAGCCCGGTCCTTTTTAATGCGCTTCTCGGCATCGTAATCCTTGGTTTCGCCTGTGTTGTCTTTGCGATGTATGTCCAACACTGAACGTTCAGGGAGAGTTCATGCCTAAAGCATTTCACAACCAAACAGTTCCTGGACAGCAGGAGCACGATGCTCTTCTGTTCTTTATCTATATCGCGATCGCAACCCTCGCTGTTGTGATTGCGATCGCCGTGTTCATCTACGGACTACACCCGACACAGATTATAGAGTTGTTGGCGGTTCTCGGCGCAGTTACTATCCCTCTCGCGGACGCGATAAAGCGGTCTCTCAAGCGAAAAGTGATGCTCGAAAGACTGTGGCCTAAGCCTCGATTGATGATGAAGGAATCCGTCGACCGGCGCTACCTCGCAAAAGCCTCCAAGATGAATGCAACCTTGCTGGGGTACGAGCACAACGGAAAGCCGGTTTACTGGTCGGATGCGCAGCGCGCGATGCAGACCAACATGCCAGGGATGAGCGGTGCCGGAAAGTCTACCTGTATCTTGAACATCGTCGAACAGGATATTCGCCGTGGACATCCTGTGATTATTTTTGACGGGAAGGGCGAGAAGGAATTTGTCCTAAGAATATTAGCTTTCGCCGCTGCAGCAGGCCGCGGAGGTGACGTGAGGATAATAGACCCATCCCATCCAAGTCTTTCCGCCAAGTACAATCCGTTTTACTCACCCACGGGGAACCTCCAACAGCGAGTCCAAGCGGTATTTGATTCGCTTGGCGCAGCTCAATCGAAGGATGAATTCTTCGCAGAACACCAGAGAGCATTTCTTGATTCGGTTGCCAGCGTGCTGTCTTATACCGGCAAGACGTTGACGTTTCAGAGCATACTTGCGGCCTGCCAGCAGCCGAAGATGATCGATCAGGTTATAGATGAAGTGCGCGACACAGTACGCGAGAATCCAAATCTCAAACAGCATGAAAAGGATGGTTTCGAGTTCAATGCGACGGCGCTGAAACGAATATTCGAGGATGACGACTGGATCAGCAAGATCCAGGGTCTGCTGAACAGCATGAAGCCGTTTGTTGGCGCTTCATTGGCGCAGATTACGGGACCGAGCGTTCACCCTGTGACCTTCGAAGAAGTAATTGAAAAGCGCCAGATTCTCATTGTTTCGATGAACGTAGGCACTGATAGCCAGTCCAGCCGTTCGCTGGGACGCATCTTGATGCGTGACCTTCAGAGCACTATTGGAGCTCGCTATGATGACTACACGCACAATAAAAAGCATTCCTTTGTGTCAGTCGTGCTAGACGAATTCGGGTTGTATGCATACAGCGGATTCTCGAATATCATCCACACTGCACGTCAGGCGAATGCAGGGTTTCTGTTCTCGTTCCAAAGCATCAAGCAGCTATCGTCAACTGTTGGCGAGTCTTTCGCAGACGATGTGGCCACTGCGACAAATTGCAAATTCCTGATGCGCATTAGCGAGTCTGACACAGCCGAAAATTTCATTCAGGCTTCGGCGGCCGTACGAACGGACAGGCTGACCTATCAGATGGAGAAGCCAGGTGTGTTGGAAGGCGGAAGGTACGAAGAATCCGGCCGGGCCTCGAGAATTGAAACCTTGGAAACTCGCGTCAAGGATTACCAGGTCAAGATGCTTCCGACAGGCCAGATGATGGCTCTGCTCAGCGATCCCGATATGGGCGTTGTAGTAAAGCACGTACATGTACGCCAGCCATTTGAGTATTATCTGCCGCTCGAACCGATTTGGATCGATGCCTATGCGCGCGCAGCGGATGATGACAATGCACTCCGGATTGATTTTACTGAGGCACCGCAGGATCAAAAGCAGACAAAGCGTGGTGAACGGAGAAAGCGCCGCCAATGACCAACAAGCATCTTTTACTCGCCATTTCGATAATTTTCATTTTGCCCCATTCATCGCTTGCGCAAGGCATAAATGATGCTCCTCGGACAAAATATGTACGTTCTGCTGGCGCCACTAGCGCAAGTCCTTATGGTTCGGAGTTGGCAGGTCGGCAGCGGCAACAGTCACAGACAATGTTCGGTTCCTTCAAAGATTCCCTACAAGAATCGTTGAATCCGTGTAACCGCGACTACAGCGTCATTCTTGATGGGTGGCAGGAAGTTGCAGTACAGGACGCGATTCAGAATTGGATATTCTGGCTGGCGATCATTCTGTTGGGCGCAGTGGCCGTTCTCGGATTCGACGACTACTTCCGAATTAGCCGGGAGGACGATGTAAGGGAAGCAGTTATTTCGTCCTCGCTTGTTCTGATGAATGACCGCAACATGTTGCTGCGGCGCGCAAAGGACGCGATTCGGCAACATAACAATCTGGTAATCGAAATCGATAGTTTAAAGCGTCAGTCCGATGAAAATGGTGCATCTCAGACGAAGCTGAGTATCGCTGCGGCATTCAATAAGCCTGTATCACAAAGTAATTCTGATTCATTATCCGACATCCTCGGTGACGATGCTGTGTCTGTGAATGGGTTCGAATCGCAGCCATACACCCGAGAAAATGCTGCACCGATTGTCGAAGATGAGGAAACAGAACCCGTCCAGAAGTGCGGATCTGAAAACCTTATCCCATACAAACTTGGAGGGAAAGTGTTCATGATCGAACCAGAACTGGGTCGTCATATTAAGGAAATGCAGCGCAAGATCCAGAAGGTCGGGCTTTTTGGCCAAAGACCACGCGATGAAACCGCAACCGACCCTGGTATTTCCTGCATCAGAGAACTGCCGGGCCAGCCATTCCGCATCGCCGTATCCACCACCGATCAGACCGAAACCACCGGCCGCGGTGACTGCCGAAGCCAAACGGCCTCCGGCCGCAAATGCCATGGGTGCGGAGATAATAGGATGTTCGATTTCGAGACGCACGGTCAATCGCGTTACGATAGCCATCTGTCTTCTTGTCTCTATTGCGCTGCATCAATCGTGAAGAAAGGGTAGCCGGTAGCGTCTCAGCATACCGACATTGCTTTCGGCGTGGCGGCGGCGTTGTATCACGAACAAACGGCAGGAATCGCTATGCTGCAAAAACTTGAGTTTCTGATTGCGTTGGCGCGCGAGCAACATTTTGGCCGCGCCGCCGTCAGTTGCGGTGTGGCGCAGCCCACCTTGTCACAGGGAATTCAGCAGCTCGAAGAAGATTTTAACGTGCCGCTCGTCATTCGCTCATCGCGGTTTCAGGGCTTCACGCCGGAGGGCGATCTCATGCTGGTGTGGGCCCGCCGTCTTGTGGAAGACGCGCAGGCCATGCGGGAACAAATTGTCGATCTGCATCGGGGCATCGGATCGCACATCCGAATCGCCGCCGTTCCCTCAGCCATGCCGGTCGTTGCATCGCTGACAACCCCATTTCAATCAAGAAATCCGAGCGTTCGATTTACGATCCTGACGCGCCGATCCGACGAATTGGCCACCCTGCTGCAACAACGCGAGATCGACGCCCAATACTGCCTTGCTCTATTACAAACTTAGATAAATGACGAATTAAACTAAGGACTTGACCCAAGACAAAGGAAAAATACATCATATAGACTCAATAAAAGAAAGGAATACATCAAGATGCCTTGCTAGCTAGCCCATGTGATGGGGAGGACCTGTCGAGTCACCGAACTGCACCCTACCCTTCTCCAGGAGGGAGAGAGGTGCCGAGCCAGAGGAAATTATGGGTGATGTCCCCATTAAGAATATTCCCAAAAGTCCCACCGGAGAACGAACCACCTCAGACCATTGTCATCATTGGCAAGACCGGTCAATACTCTCATAGCTTAGACCTTTCATCCTCGTTAATGAACAAACCTATCTTTGTTTCGGCATCTAACCAATGTCTATGAACAAATAACTATTGACCCTTGTCATCATCGACAAGATCGGTCAATATTTCCTTAACCTAGACCTTTCGTCCTCGTTAATGAGCAAACCTATCTTTACTTTGGCATCTAACCAATGTCGATGAACAAACAACTATTGACCCTTGTCATCATCGACAAGATCGGTCAATATTCCCTTAACCTGGACCTTTCGCCCTGGTTAATGAACAAACCTATCTTTGCTTCAACATTTAACCAATGTCGATGAACAAACAACTATTGACCCTTGTCATCATTGACAAGATCAGTCAATATTTCCTTAACCTAGACCTTTCGTCCTCGTTAATGAACAAACCTATCTTTGCTTCGACATTTAACCAATGTCAATGAACAAACAACTATTGACCTTTGTCATCATCGGCAAGACCGGTCAATACTCCTTTAGCCTGGACCTTTCGTCCTCGTTAATGAACAAACCCATTTTGCTTTGACATTTAACCAATGTCGATGAATAAACAACTATTGACCATTGTCATCATCAGCAAGACCGGTCAATACTCCCTTAACTTGGACTTTTCATCCTCATTAATGAACAAACCCAATTTGCTTCGACATTTAACCAATGTCGATGAATAAATAACTAGTGACCCTTGTCATCATTGGCAAGACCAGTCAATACTCCTTTAGCCTGGACCTTTCATCCTCATTAATAAACAAACCCATTTTGCTTCGACATTTAACCAATGTCAATGAACAAACAACTATTGACCCTTGTCATCATCGGAAAGATCGGTCAATACTCCCTTAACCAGGACCTTTCATCCTCGTTAATGAACAAACCTATCTTTGCTTCGACATTTAACCAATGTCAATGAACAAACAACTATTGACCATTGTCATCATCAGCAAGGCCAGTCAATACTCCCTTAACCTGGACCTTTCATCCTCGTTAATGAACAAACCCATTTCGCTTTGACATTTAACCAATGTCGATGAACAAACAACTATTGACCCTTGTCATCATCGGTAAGATCGGTCAATACTCCTTTAACCTAGACCTTTCGTCCTCGTTAATGAACAAACCTATCTTTGCTTCGGCATCTAACCAATGTCGATGAACAAACAACTATTGACCCTTGTTATCATCGACAAGATCAGTCAATATTCCCTTAACTTGGACCTTTTGTCCTCATTAATGAACAAACCTACCTTTACTTCGATATTTAACCAATGTCGATGAACAAAGCATTGTTGACCCTTGTCATCATCGGCAAGATCGGTCAATTTCCCCTTTAACCTGGATCCTTCGTCCTCGTTAATGAATGAACCCATTTTGCCTCAGCATCCCACCTAATGCTGGTGAATACACTAGCCCTGGTCTTCATCATCATCGGCGAGATCAGTGAAAGAAGCTTTGACTTGGACCTTCCATCCTTAAAGGAAAAGCTACCCTGTGCTTCGGCATGTTACTCAATGCCGACGAATGCATTAGCCCCTAGCCTTTGTCATCATCGGCAAGACCAGTGAATACATGGTCACTCGGGTCTTCCACCCTTGATGGCTACCCCTTTTCATTATCTCGGCATATATATTTCATTGCCAAAAAATACAACGACCTTTTCGACATTTGTCCCTAAATATTCTCTACTCGAGCTAGCGTAGCCTTGACCTCGGGAGAAATTTGTATTGCGGTGGAGCAAACTCCTCATACCTTCTCTGAAGGTGTGAGTGCTCTCTTGCCCTAGCAATTAACGTGCCCCAGGCTGGGTGAATTGGCATCATACCTCTACCCAAATCTATGAGCGAAAGAAAAGAAGCATGCAGCTACAGCTTAGCACCAAGATTGCAAGGTGAAGCTCATGACTCAAATAAAAGAGAAATTACATTGATATGACTCAATTAAAATAAGAAAATGACATATGAGACTCAAAACAAACGACTAAACCATGCCGAGTGCCTCTCGGGCGTGGGTGATAGGCCGTGAGTGTGGGAACAGACGGTGATGGCCCCATCATACCCCCGGGGTGTAGGGAACTCGACTCCGTCTAGTTAAGGTCCATCATGTGCTGAGGGAGCCATGGTGGTTTCACCCACAAGTCTTCCAATGGTAGCTGATTCTTCCACCTCGTGAGGTGGTGCCCATACACCTTGCTCCTGTTAGCAGTGACCTATTTTATCCAATATCCATTTAACTTGCTCATGCTGGTCTCTCTGGGCTGGTGGATTTCTCTCATGGGTAGGTGCTCTCTCAAGGGAGAGAACAAGCTCAACTTCCTCACTGGGTGCCACCGCGGGATCCCTATATATGGCACAAGGTCAGCCACAATGAAAGTGGGACTTACTTCGTACTCCTCGGGGAGGTCTAACACATAAGCATTAGCGCCAATGCACCTCAGAACTTGGAAGGGACCTGTTTCACGAGGCCTCAATTTTGAGACATTCCCATGGAATAATCTCTCAGTCCTCACCATCACAAAATCACCCATGCGGAATTCTTGGTGGCGGCGGTGGGAGTTGGCTAGCCTTTTGTATACCTCATTGTTCTTGTGGTTGTGCTTGCGAAGGTTGCCATGCAGTTTCATGAATGATGATCCTGTAGAGATGAAGGAAGGGCCCGGACAGTCGAAAGTGACCTTAGCACGGACCTCAGAGATTGGGGGGCCGGGGTACCCAAATGAACCTCTACCAAGCATGACTATCCTATCCAAGGTGGGACCAACAAACATAGAACCTCTAACAAAGGTTGGGGAAGTGGGGTGTCCAAGTGTGGTTGTAATGCATGTGGAGACCCGCCTCTCTTGGAGGGATGGGGGAGGACCCATGTACCCAAATGCTTTGACCCTCAACGATTCTATATGTAGGGAAGTATGAGACTCCATCCCTTCATGCCTTTGGGGGACCTTAGGGTGATTGACTTGGGCAAGACTTTTGATGTCTCTAAGGGTTGGGGATGAGGTTCGTGGGTTGATGGGCTCCCAGAATGAGGGGTCAAATGGATCTAGATAGGTCGAGGGGTGGGTGAAGTGGAAATCATGAACCCAGTGGGACCTAACGCAATGCTCCCTATAGAGGGATGAGGGGTAGGGAAAGGTGTAGGAGGACAAGGGGGTGGGTTGGTAATGAGGGGCCAGTGGGAAGGGATCATGCAGATCTAGGAGGACTTGGGTTGTGGGGTTTGAGGCTTCTTCCCATCCGAGATCTTGATCAATCCAAAGTATACTCCCCCTAGTGTGATCTGGGCATTAAACTCCTAGTGGGGATAGCACCAAGGTTGACTCCCTTGCTGAAGTACTTTTTTCTTGAGGTGGGTAGGCGTCATAGGGATGGCCTTGGACAAACTCATCGGGCTCGGGTAGAAATAATATGACCTCATTCGTGCAAGGGACCTTGGTGTAGATGGAGGTGATGGACCCGATGGAGGGGTGTGAGAAGCTATGGTACCCCAAGTCGCTTGCTCCTAAGGCCAGCAGGTTTGTGACCTCTATTTGCCTTAGTATACCCCTAATCAGGTCCCGCATGGTTCCTTCAAAGTGGAATGATTGGTAGGTTGTGTGGAATGGTGGCGTGGGCATGATTGGATTATGATTTTCCATGGAGGGGCGCAAGACGTGGGGGAGGAGATTTTGCTTTAGCCACTAAATGAGGGGTTCCCCTAGCATCACAAGGCTCACGGAAGGTCGGGTGGGGGGATATGGCTGGACATTTTATAAAACTTGGAGGATGATGCACCTGGTTAGGTTTAACGGGGTCTCATGCGGTAGGGATGAGTCCTCTTGACCCAACTCTTGGCATTGGGCTTCATATTCATCCTCCCAATCTAGGGAAGCCTCATAGACTTCAATCGTACTCTCACGTTCCTCTTGGAGAGGGGTAGGTTCTCCTTCGACGAGAATGCTAGGCAATCCTCTAGATGGGCATTGGGCAGCGAAGTGACCATATCCTTTGCACTGAAAACAATTTACCTGGTTACTTCCTGGGGTTATTCCTTTGGGGCCTTCCTCTCTTTGGGGAGGAGGGTTGGGTGGGGCTACCCTTGTAGGAGTGGGGTTGGCTGGTTGGTTGTAGGGCCGAGCAGGAGTTCCCCCCGTTTTCCTCAACAACCCCAACGCCATGCCCAGTTCTCCTCTCCACCACCACCACGGCCTTCATTCCCCGCACCCCAACCACAACAACCACCACCACAACCACAACAACAGCAGCACCAGCAGCCCCAATACCATAATGTTCTACCACCAGCCAGCTATACTTTTGCTCGTCCCATCCCGTCCCGAAAAGAACCAATTACCCGCCACTTTCGGAAACCCTTCCTGATATCTTTTGGGCACTAATGTACACTGGTGACATACAGCTACCTCCGGAATGCCAGAATTGGAACCTGGCTACCGACTAGTCCAGGTATTGTATATACCACCGGCAACCCGGGCACACCATCGAGAGATGCTACCTGTTCAGAGATTTGGTGTACGATCTACACGAGGGCCACAGGATTGATTGGGCCCAGATGCACAAGTTGATTGAAGACATTAAAGAAAGAAGGAGACAGGCCAGGCCGCAGCAGGTGGCGCAACAACAGCATTTCCAGTAGCAGCAACAACATCCCCTCAACAACCACCGCAGTAGCAGCAAGATATTATGATTCACCAGAATCCCATGCCCGAGCATGCCCCCACTCCGCAACAGCAACAACAGCTGCCAGCACCGGCTCAAGTTAACATAGTCCACCGCCCAGCCCCTAACGCTTGGTGGTCGTTTGATGATGAGACCCCCGCCCACCTGTTAGCCTTCCACCATACCCCTATTCCCTCTGTTCTTTGCCCTGCCACCTCCTGGACCACCACTCTGCCTATCGTTCCCT
Source organism: Amorphophallus titanum (assembly GCA_024336825.1). NCBI lineage: Eukaryota > Viridiplantae > Streptophyta > Magnoliopsida > Alismatales > Araceae > Amorphophallus > Amorphophallus titanum. Next base: position 696,547 of record JANBPO010001167.1, read on the forward strand.
CCACCACACTGCCTACCAATCCACCAAGTCCCGCACCATCGCCTCGCATCACCACCCCTCCACTCCACCACTCGCCCGCCACTACCGCACCACCTCAGCCTCCACCACTCACTCCCTTGCCATCGCCCATCTGGCCTACCACCCCCATCATCTCCCCCATCTCTACTTCCCCTACCTCGATTCCCTCCACCTATCCTACCGGACCAGTCGGGGGTCCATCAGTCGCCGTGTCGGCACAAAGTTTAGCCCTCAGGAGCGGGCGCCTTTTTCAAAGAAATTATCCCTCCACTGGTGCACCTGCACCCATTCCTTCAGTTCCTTCTCACCCGGTTGAGCCCGAAGAAGTCGACCCCACGCTGGGTTCGAGCTATGATTTATTGCAGCACTTGGACCGAATGCCGGCCAAGATATCAGTCCTGGAGTTGATCAGGAGATCCACGCTTCACCAAGACGCCCTCAGGGCATTTCTGCAGAAAGTTATGGTAAGCGAGGACGTGGCAGCAGACAATCTACCGTCAGTGTTGGCCACGATCACCAGGGGTCCTGCTGTTTCATTCTCTGAATCAGAGTTAGCACCCCAGGAGTCACGCCAGATGCCGCTCTGCATTACTATTTCCTTGAACAAGCTCGCGGTGGAGTCAGCCCTAGTGGACACGGGTTCTTCTATCAACGTGTGTCCGCTCAGTACGCTGCTTGCCTGCAATATTTCAGAGGATATGATCAAACGAACACCGACTACAATTACCGCGTACGATAATTCCGGGTGAGCTTGTCACGGGGTCGTGACTGTGAAGGCCGAGCTAGGGCCATTGAAAATAGATGTGGAGTTTTACGTCCTGGACATAGATCCCATGTTCAAAGCCATTCTGGGATGTCCATGGATAAACAGTCTACAAGCGGTGCCCTCTACCGCCCACCAGTGCTTAAAGTTCCCATTCCAAGGTCGGGTGGTCAAAGTGAAAAGCATTTCCACTGTTCAGTCCGTCGATGCCATTGCCGATAAGATTCTTCCCACTCTATGGCCAAGCAATAGGCCGGTTCTATCGGTCATGGACTTGAACTATCTGTGGGCTTATGCGCCGCGCAAGCCCGCTGCTGCACCAGTCAAGGAAGAAGCCAAGTCCAGGATGAAAGATTCAAAAGGCTGGGACATGATTTTAAAGCTAGGCTATCAGCCAAGGCGAGGCCTTGGTGTATAGCTATAGGGGCGAACCAAGCCCGTCCCCAGGGGCCGAAGGGGCCTGGGCTATCAGGAGTCCTCATTGTCCATTCTACAGGACTCCGGGCCTTTGACCTGGGATTATCAGCAACATTTTGTCAGAGGGCCCCTACAGCCAGGCACGCTAAAGTCACCCTTGATGCCGCCACGAAAAGCAGATGTTGCTGAGACAAGGCCACCTTCTGTGTTGAGAGGGGCCGTTGCTGATTTTCCAGATTATTCAGTAAGTTTTGTTCACCTTGGTTTGCCCCCTCCTAGACCCCCTAACAGCCAAGGGTTGCCTCCACGCCCATTCACCCCCTTTCCCCTCACATTTATCTCTTTTCCCACCTCTCATTTTCAGCATGCACTTCCCAGTTCACAGGCAGCAGTGTACCATCAAATTGTAGAGGCTTCAACAACTTCATCCCAGCATCCCTGGAAGCGTAAGCAGTACCTTCGGAAGCCTCTCCCTATCTTCTTTGCAACGGTTGTGGTCTCGTCCCAGTCCGAGCTCGTGGCTGCCCGGAGGAGCCAATTTCCCCGAACTACGCATCTCCTTCCTGGTAGTCAACCTGAAGCTGCTTACAGAGGCTACAACGACCAACCCTTTGAAGTTCTTGAGGCGAGGCTTGGCCGAGCTCTTTAACGATGAGTAGTCTTCAAGTAACAGGAAGCGGATCCCAGATTGGACCCCGAAAGAGTGAGTTCCTAATTTTCTCCCCAGGGTGCACTGTTCGGTCTCCCCTAGGGCTGAACATACCCCTGTCCATTGTTCGGGCTCTCCCAATCTACTCTTACCTCCTCTGGTATCCCCGTGGGTATCCAATCGAAGAGGACTCAACAACGAACCCAGAGACACTAGTCACGCTTTAATCAGAACTCAGGAGCCCCAGTGGTGACCCCATCTTCCTACTGTAGTGGTGCTGAGATAGTCGGAGCCAGAGAATAGAGTCGCTGCTCACAGCCTCGCCTCGACCAACGTCGGTCCCCAGAAGTCTCCCCAAAAATCTGACATCCTCCTGGGCCAACCCAAGAGGTTTTTATGCTGGTATCGTAGCAAACACAGTCTAGGAGTGGCCGCGGAAGTGCCGACATCGACTGCCTATCCCTTGTTCCAGAGAGTGAACAGAACCAGCAACCGTCTTCCAATTAGTTCCTAGCTCGGCTTTTCCCCTCCCCACCTGGCCAGCTGAGCACCCCTCCCTGCGTGGAGGTACATTTTGGTTGTAATTCCACTCCCCATCCCTAGTCCAACACCCTTGCAAGGGGCATAATGCATGTATTAGCAGGTTGTTGACCGAAGCTTCTCAATTACGGCGTGCGGGTAAGCCCACGCTTCCTCGCTTGCCCTCGTCTCCGATCGGGATCGACGTCTTCACGCCGATCAGGTGAGCTTCTGGTCACTCCTTTTTGTTGGAACTCATTGCTTAATTAGTATTGCTTCTTAGCTCCGTCAGTGGTAAGAGAGTGCCCGGTCCCAAATTTACATCAATCGAGTGACCACCGCGGGTGAGTTGTGAGCGAGACACTACATCCCACGCCCTCGATGTGCTAGCCGCCCATGGAATTGGGCATCCCAGGCCCTTAGGGATCCGTCCCAAGCTAGCCATACCCCTGGAACAACAAGGTCCCACCTCGGACCCTTCCCACCATCGCCGAGTCGCCTACGGGCACTAGGGTGTGCTATGCGAGGGAGTTCGCTTGATTGAAAGCATCGGTTTGTATAATGCTTGCTTGCTAGGTCCAAGGGTTCATTGATCTTGTGGCTACCACCCCCCATAGTGCTGTCACATCACTTATCTACATCCCAAATTTCTGGCGATCACGGTGGGACTCCTAGTGCCCATCATGTTAGTGTTGTGCTGACCCTCTTCTGTCCTTGTTTAGATTGTGTTTGAGTTCTATCAGGTTGCTATCTGGTCGAGTTTAGTTTTCTGTCTTCTGGCGGATGTGCGGTTCTATAAGGACCGTCTACTTGCCTGAGCGACCGTGAGGATGCCGTCCATCTCTACTGGCCACAGTGCTATTTCATCTGCATGCCTACTGCCTTCAGCGGCCCTGTGCCGCCCGCTCATCTTTCATACGGTCTGATACAGGCCATCCATCTACTGGCCTAGGTATGTTCCTGACTTTACGTTGTTGGTTTCGCTAGTTGTATACAGTTGTATTAGATCCGTTCCAGAGCATACGTGGTCTTTCTTAGACCGTTCATCCAGGTACGCCTCTGTTTCTCCCCTCCTTCTCGTCCATTATAGTCTCTATCTGTTTGTCATTTGTTGTGTTACTACTCCCTGTTGGTGAACGGTCCAAATAGGACCGTCGTCCTCCCTGCACGGTCTCCCAGAGACCGTCCATCTGTGTTACAGTGCACCCGACCCTTCATGTTGATTATCATTTCACATATTTTATGATTATTTGGTGCTACTGTTGATCTCCCCTGTGTTAGTTACTTTTGCATGATAGTTATTCTTATTTCCGGTAGGGTAGGTGGATGGGATTGAAGTGGTGGGGGTAGAAATGGGGGAAATGATGGGGATGGTCGGCCTAATGGGCGACGGTGAGGGAATGAGTGGTGGGGGTTGAAGCGGAGCGGGAGTGACGGGAGAAAAGTGAAGCGGAGGGGTAGTGATGAAAGGTGATGGTGCGGGACTTCGCGGAATGGTAGGTAGTGTGGTGGCAGAAACGGTGGGTGGAGTAGTGGTCCAGGTGGTGGTAGACCGAAGGACAGAGGGGACAGGGGTGTGGTGGAGGGCTAGCAGGTGTGAGGGGGTCTCATCATCAAATGACCACCTAGTGTTAGGGGCTGGGCGGTGGACTATGTTGACTTGGGCCGGTGCCGGCGGCTACTGCTGCTGTTGCGGAGCGGGGGCATGCTCAGGCATGGGATTCTGGTGAATCCCGAGGTCTTGCTGTTACTGCGGTTGCTGCGGAGGGGGATGTTGCTGCTACTGTTGGAACTCCTATTGTCACGTCACTTGCTGTGGCCTGGCTTGTCTCCTTCTTTCTTTAATGTCTTCGATTAGCCTATGCATCTGGGCCCAATCAATCCTATGACCCTCATGTAAATCGTACACCAAATCTCGAAACTGGTAGCATCTCTCAATAGTGTGCCCGGGTTGCCGATGGTATACACAATACCTAGACTGGTCGGTAGCCGAATTCCAATTCTGGCATTTCGGAGGTAGCTGTATGTCACCAGTGTACATTAATGCCGAAAAAATATCAGGAAGGGTTTCTGGAAGCGGCGGGTAATTGGTTCTTTTTGGGATGGGACGAGCAAAAGTATAGTTGATTGGTGGTGGAACGTTATGGTATTGGGGCTACTGGGGTGGCCGTTGTTGTGGTGGTGGTGGTGGCTGTTGGGGCTAGGGTGCAAGGAATGAAGGCCGTGGTGGTGGTGGAGAGGAGAATTGGGCGGTGCATTGGGGTTGCTGTAGAAAGCGGGGTGGTGCAGATTGGTTGACAGCCTGCACCTGCTTGTTCATCTAGACTCCCTCGGTGATTGGGCCTTGGGATTTCTTATAGGTTTTGGGCCTCAAATAGGGAGTGAATGGGGGCGTCTTTAAACTGGGTCTGGATGACTCGGGCCCAGCGGTACAACTAGCGCATGCTGGTGATATCATTCAACATTAAAATGTTCTAGAATGTCGATGTAGAATTAGAAATAAGCAACTTCACTTTTTCTTCCTACGGGATCTGCCTGGGCACATGCGAGGCCATCTGCCTCCATCGGTCGGCATTTGTTGTAAAATCTTCATCTGTCCTCATCTTCTCTGCCACTAAGTCGGTGAAAGAATATTTCGGGCCGACCGGGTCTTGGAACCTTTGTATGAACACTTCTTTCACTATCTTGAAGCTTTCTGCCTCCTCTAGCGGCAATGTGTAGAGCCACTCCAAGGCTACTCCATCCAGGGACCGCCTAAATAGGTATGCCATCAGACGGTCATCATGTTGGAACTGTGCAGACTCATAAAGGAACTCCCTGATGTGAATGAACGGGTTGCCGTTCCCGTCATACTTCCCATAAACGGGGAGCTCAGACTGTGGTGGAAAACGAATGTCCCTGAAGTTAGGAGTGGGGACATCAGCAGGAGACTGCGGGCCGACCCTCTTATGGAAGAGGTCGATTTGTTGCTGTAGAGCGGCCCACCTATCAAGGCTTTCCCGTTCCCAGGCTGGAGGTGCGGAAGCCGCATAAGGTGGCCGCGGGTGAGGAGCAAACGGATAGATCGATGGAGGGGGAAGCCCATAGGATGGATAATGGGTCAAAGAGTGACCCATATCGGAGTGGGCAAGCTGGGCTGCCCCTTGCTAGAGACGGGCAAAGTCCACTGGGGCCACGAGGGCCTGCGGCGCTGGAGAAACAGTGACAGAAAGATCAGAATAGATGGGTGAAGTGACCTGGGCTTTCCCCTTGTCGAATTGCTGGTGGGCCAAGGTGGAAGCCTGGCCCGACTCTAGATTGGGGACACGGAGGGCCTGAGGCCGGACAGGAGTGAGATCAATGGCGGGCAAGGCGGGCCCGGATCCAACAGCATGGGGGACGGAGGTGACGGCGGTAGGTGCGCCAGATGGAGGTGCCAAAGGCGGGGCCTCTGCCCCTAGAGCTTGTCTGATCAAATGGAGCTGGGTGGGGTCCAACTGGGCCATCATGTGCAGGATATGACTGGCCGAATTGGAAGAATCAGGAAGGGAGGACCGGGACGATCTATTTCTGGAGTCTGGCAGCGCACTCAAGCCCCTTAGTGAACAACAAAAGGGAGTGCCGGGATGACCAGGTCGAGAAGTACGTGCATCCCATCAGCCAGGTGAATGTCACTCGATCGTTGTTGGAGCCCGAACTTAGAGACTGGGCTCTGTCTATCCGCCCGAGTGTATTGCCATTCCGAAAGGGGGAGACTTTATTGCGAGAACCCTACTACCCCTTCTGGTTTGGTCGAAACTTCGGGTACGACCAACACATCCCAGTGCATAGTGCCCAATTTGGTCTCGCTTCCCAGAGCTTGGGAGGGGGCCTGGTTGCAGAGCAGGCGAAGGTTTGGTGGGACTTCTTCCACTGGGCCGACACTTCCAGCTTCAAAGTGCCAGCTCCTGGTCGCATTCCACGGGTTACACAGGAATATGTGAAGTGGTGGAATGCGCGGACGACGTTCTATCAGGCTCACCGGACTGACTGCTGGGATGGGGCAGAGAGGAAATTCTTGAGCCAGCAGCTCGTGCCCGTAATCGACATCGAGCCAGAGCATCTCCTGCGTCTATGGCATGGTAAGAGTAGGGATGTGGCCAACTACACGCTCGCTCGCAAGGCATCCCGGGAGAGCAAATCGACACCGCAGGCCAAGCTACCTCCAATGGCGCAGGACGAGTTTAAGAAGACGCTGCGGGAGCTTTGCCGCATCGGCTCCGACCGCCTGGATTTAATTAACTACTCAATGCCGGTGGAAGAGAAGGACACCCCTGCAACAAGCTGGCGGGCTGAGAAGGACATACTCTGCCCCTACCACACTTTTGTAAGAAGAGACGAATGGAAGCCTCAGAATTATGCAGACACTAATTGGCTATACGTCCTCTTGCGGCTGCATGGGCTGACGATCGAAGCTCGCTCAGCAGCTATCTTGGGGAAATAGCTGCACGTGGCCTACCACTATGCCAAAGGGTGGGGGATGGACCACTTTAACTTGTACTGTCATCTTGCGGCCAAGAAGCATGCTGATTTGGCCGCCTTCGCCGATCGGTGCCGGAAGATTGGGGATGTATGCTGGCTGGTCAGGGAGGCGGCCCGCCGGGACCAGGCACCCTCCCTGACCTATTGGCCAGTGTCGCTTCACCTCTACACCGGCCCGCATGGTACGTTCTACCACACAGACATGTTGTATATATATTTTTTTGCTTCCGCTGATTGTTATCGAGTGCCTAGAATCAACTAACTCCTGGCCTCTCTTGTTTTCTCTTCATTGCAGACCACCCGGACAGCACTCAGCTGGCTACATATCAGAACCTCCTCTGGCAAGCTGAGAAGCCAGCATACTTCGAGGAGGTGCTAGTGGCTCCGACCACCACTCCTCTGCCTCCCCCTGCGAAGAGGCCCCGAGCGTGATCGCCAGTAAAGAAGGCCTTGGGTGAGGCGAAGGCTGCCGGGCGGCGGGAGGCCAAGCGCCGGAAGGCGGAGACCGCCCAACCTACAAGGGCTGCTCCTGTGCCGCCTCCAATCCCGTCGTTCGAAGAGTTCGAGGCGGGTCAGGCCGAGTCGAGCTGACCGACCGGTAAGATTTCCTTCGTCACGCTTGTCCTTGAACGACTTTGTCTTTGCTTTGGCTTGGGATGTTCACACCTGGGTGTCTTTTGTGTTCACCAGTTAGGGAGGGGCCTCCACCTTCGCCGGTCCATGCTGTGGACGAACCCTGGGCCGGGTCTGAGCTGCCGTCGACCCCTGCTCGCTCGCCCGGAGATGCTGGGGAGCTTCCGGTAGCGTCACCGGTGGAGAAGGCGCTCGCCGCCACGAGGGTGACGATAGAGCAGGAGGTGGAGCGGAAAAGAGCGAAGGTGCTCCGGGCAGCCTCAGCCTCCCCTCCTCCGTCGATCGCCTCCTTCGCAGAATTCACCTCTCCTCGGGCCGAGCCGAGCCGCCTTACAGGTGAGACCTTCGGATGTCAACGCTTTTCGGGGTCCGGCTACTCTCCCAGGGAGATTTTCTACCAACATGCATATGTTCTGCTTCCAGCCGCAGTGAAGATGCTTTCTGTGCGGGTCCCTCCTGTGACGATCAGTCCGCAGGAGGTGGAGTAGAAGAAGGCTGAAGCCAGGGAGCTCGTGGCCGCGATAGCAGCTATTCAGGCTGAGTCCAGTCAGCCCACTGGTTAGAAATTCTCACTGATGACCCCACCTGACACCTTCTCGCCTTACGGGGCCAGGCGTCTTGTTATTAGTTATAAGATTTTAATTAGGCATTTTATAGGGGAGATTCATTCACCCCCCCTCTGAATCCATCATTTCGTTCTCACCATAGGAGACCCATTGAAAGCACGTACAGGCTTCTAGGGTCATCCTCCAAGCTTGGGGAAATGGGGAAACGCCGCCCGCCACGACGATAGACTAGCGGTCCTTCCAGCGACCACTAGGGCACCAGACGGTCTAACCCAGACCGCTATGGTCAGAAAAAAGGTCAAGGAATGACCATTAGGGTTCTGAGGGTGATTTTTATTTTTTTATTTTTTTAATGCAATGCATGACTTATTAAACTATATGGATGACTGACCTAGGATGTTTAAATGCATGCAGGGAAAGCGCCGGATGAGGATATCATGGCTACAGGTCCGAGCAGTGTACCTAGCACTATCGGATTTCCAGAGAGACAGACTAGCCTCGATGGGGTTTGCTGAGTTCCTCAAGATAGTGGTGATGAGGCTGGACACTGCCCTCCTGTACGCGCTCCATGACTGATAGGATACAGTCAGTAGGGCATTCTTGTTCCCGTAGGGACACATGATCCTCACGTTGGAGGACGTGGCGAGGATCACTGGATTGAGACTCCACGGAGCGCCAGTGACAGGGACGACATATGCTGACTACCGGAAGTTGGCGCGCGAGCTGGTAGGGCTGGAGCTGACGAGACTAGGACACCATTCGTCCATGAGGCACGAGCGACCCTCTAGGAGAGCCTGGGACTGAGAGGAGCGGCGATAGCCGTGGGAGAGCTGTCAGAGGAGCACTTGGGGTGGTTGACAGACCGAGCGAGACAGAGAGTGGCAGCGGAACTAGGCCCAGAGGCAGACGTAGTCCTTCGCTACTTCCTGATGCTGCTGTTCGGGAAGCTCATTTTTGCAACGAGGGTAGACGGAGTAAAATGCAAGCTCCTCCCTCTACTAAGAGACTTGGACGGAGTTGGAGACTGCACGTGCAGTGTAGCTTCTCTAGCGTTCCTATTCACTCCCTCAGCACCACTAACCGGTAGACGATGCTAGGCGGGTTCTCACCTCTGCTTCAGGTAAAATGCTCTACCTTAGATGCTTATGCAACTATGATCATGATTATGACTGCTATATGCTTACACTTGACAATGCAGGTATGGACTTACATGTACCTCCTTGGCTTAGGGAGAGGGAAGGTGGTACATCCAGATCGTGTGCCCATTGTGAGGCAGTGGATGGCAGTACGGGACATCAGGTCGCTACGACGCTCAACGCGAGTGATCCAGGACAACATTGACACGCTACCTTATGCATCGGTAAAACTCTAAGCCTTAAACTTCTAAATGTAATTAAATGTTCTTGAATGCTAATGCTGACTCTAATGCTTCTCCTTTTAGGTGCGCTGGACATCGTATCATGATGAGGGTCACGAGAGACAGCCCTCGGTGGAGGCCGCGGGACGAGAGGTGTGGCTGCATTGCATGAACATCATCGAGCCACTGTACCGCCGCCTGATCATGAGGACCAGGGGCGTCCACTAGCCAGAGGTGGAGTTCCCTGCGAGAGACGAGGAGCACATAGGGTGATCTTTCAGGGGACTCGGCGAGATCAACTGGATCACCCGGGCGGTGGACCAGGTACGGGACTGGACGAGGAGAGGGTGCATAGTGCAAGCACGAGCTACCAGCGATGAGGCCTACCTGAAGGCCTACGCCAAGTGCTACGGAGACCAGGTCTTCCATGGCTCCCAACGACTAGTATGACTCTCTAAACTTATACTCTTTCTAATGATTCTGATCCACTGACAACTCAACTTTCTATATGCAGCAAGACCCCCAGGGGCGGATAGCAGAGCTCTAGTGTCTCCTCCACTCTACCATCTAGTAGAGTAATGAGTTCCAGTGCATGCTGGAGCTTTTGGTGAGCTTAACTTAACCTTAGACTTAATATGCAATGCTTATGGACTTGACTAACTTACTCCTAAAATGTAGCAGGCCAAGAGAGCACAGCGGCAGGGACCTAACGCTCCATCCTCTTCCTCCCAGCCAGCAGCAGGCCGGGCTGAGCGGGATGCCAACTTAACACGAGCAGTTGCTCGGGCCTGTTGAGCAGTGGATGGCGGATCTAGAGGGGAGGGGTGAATAGATCTGCCCCTCTTTTCGCAGAGCAACCCTCTTTAAAGTTAGATAAAATGAATTATAGCAGAATACAACTAGCTTAGCGAAGGACACTACGATTTCCCTTCTCTGCGGGAGAAGTTGAGAAGCAAGCTTTACTCCTTTCCCCGGGATAAAACTTGAGCTTTATTTGAATGGGCTACCAAATACAATAAGGTTACACTCCCCGAGTTGATGAGGCCAGGTGACCTGAGGAGGAAGGATGATCCTCGCTTTTGCCCGTATCATCAGATGATCGGGCATACCATCGAGGAATGCTACATCTTCAAGGATGTCATTGAGTCCTTAATTAAGAAGGGAGAGCTGGACATGGGAGAGCTCAAGGTGGATCCCCCGTAGTCACACGAAATGCCTAATCTAGCTATGACTATCAACATGGTGTCATTGTACCAGCAACTGCCCAAAGAGTTGTCAGAGGCCAGCACCCGGCACACGTATGAAGCCTTTGTCCTAGAGTCAGCCGAAGACCAAGGTGGGTGGCAGGCCGCACTGATGAAGACAAGAGGAAGAAGACAAACACCTTGACCCAGCTTGGGGATTCATGTAAGGGGTGTCACGCCTCGGCCTGCACCGCCGCTAGTAGCCCCGGTGTGGCATGACACGGCCCCTCGACTAGTCATGAGGCGCCTTACCCACAACAAGAAGGAGCTTGTCTCGGTGTGGATGCACAAAGAAGTCAGGCCTGCAGTCAAGCAGCTCCAGGCCCTCATTGACGGTCTTGAGGAATGCGAACCGCCTGAGATCCGACATGTAGAGCTGAAGGAGTATGTCCCTTGGGAGCAGTTCGAGTCCCTCAAACTCACCCCCGAAGCCGAAGTTGAGGCAGAAGCAGAGCCTCCTCTATGGGGAGAATTCCCCAAAGAGCAGCCACTTGCTATTGAAGAGAAGAAAAAGAAGAAGAATAGGAAGTCCAAGAATGAGAGAAGAGGGGAGGTCATACTATCCTACAACATGCTAACAACATTGTTTGACACCGCCCTTTCCTTTGGGGAGGGAGAGGAAGAGGCCTGCACTGAGTAGGCAGAAGCACATCAGGCCGAAGCCTCTACTTCCCAACATGCTACTAGATCGGGAAAGAAATGGGGACGCCCTCGACAGGCCAACCATAACATCCTGTTCAGGGGAGAACAACCATACTACGTTCCTGAACCTGAGGTTAAGGGCGTGGATATTCCCCCTCCATTAGGCCTCTATCCTGGAGAATCAGGCGGCCAAAGTGTCCCTTCATTTGCCGAGTTCCTGTTGTCAAAGAACGACAAACAACCATCTCTCTCGCAGAGCAGGCTGGCAAAGGAAGCGAGTGGCCCCTCAACCCCGCCCGGGGCTATTCCTCCTCCAGCAAGAGAAGAGAATGACAACATCCCCAATCTCGCAGAGTTCATGCAAGAAAGGGAACCATCTCGATGGGTGTCGCAGGCCCAGAAAGCACCCAATGAAGGGGGTGGACCCCTTTGCAAGCAAGCCCTCAGGCATAAAATGATGGTAGATGGGACAAGACCGAAGAGATAAGGTTGGCCTGTGTCAAGGCCATCAACAAAATAATGGAGCAGCTCAGAAGCCCAACAAGGTTCACTGTCTGGGAGATACTCTCCCTAGACGAAGGAACCTGACAAGCCCTCATTGCAGCTCTGCAAACTCCGGCTTACTCCAAAAGTTATTTTGCCGAGGTGTGACCCGAGGTAGACGTAACTTTCATGGAGGAAGACATGCTATTACCCACATGCAACCACAACAGGCCACTCTGCATGAAGGGGCAACTGAATGGGCAGCTCATTAATAGAATATGGTTGACCCGGGGTCAGCAATGAACATACTCTTGTACTGGATATACCAGAAATACTACTTTGATGTGCACTTGATCGAGGTTAGGGACATGAAGATCGCTGGCTTCAACCAGAAGTTCGAAGTCCCGATGGGCATAGCCGAGTTCAACCTCTCCCTCGGTGACTTCACAACCAAGGTTTAGTTCCATGTAATCAACTCCAACATCTCTTACAAGGCGTTGCTGGGCCAACCTTGGCTACATCAAAATCGGGTGGTGGCCTCCACCCTGCACCAATGCATAAAGTACCCATGCAATGGGAAAGAAGAGAGAATCTTTGCAGATCTGCATCCCTTTGAGGTGTAACGACCCAAGATCTAGATACCGAGAGAAGCTCGATACCATTCGAATCCTGGCCCGCCGCCCTCGAGCCGGAGGGCTCGAAAGGGCTAAAAAGGAGTGTAGAGGTACAAAGAAATAGGAAATAAAGCAAGACAATTCAACAATTAGCAGGAATAAATAACGAGTATCCCAAAAAGATACCTTCATCACTCTTCGGCTCAAATTTGTCTATATCTCTCTTGTCATTATTATGAATATAACATTTAGACCCAAAAACTATTACATGAGATAGAGATGGCTATTTACCTTTCAGCAACTCGTAGGGAGTTTTTCTTGGTGAAGGATCTTACCATGGATCAGTTTATGATGTAGCAAGCAGTGTTGACCTCTTCTGCCCAATACCTTCTAGGAAGTTGTCATTCAGCGAGCATTGTGCGAGCCATCTCTATTAGAGTCCTATTCCTTCTCTCAACTACCCCATTTTGTTCTGGGGTTCTTGGCGATGAGAATCCATGATTTATCCCCTCAGTCCTGCAAAAACTATCGAAATGAGCATTGTCGAACTCTCCACCATGATCTGAAAGTATGTTGGAGATTTTAAACTTACCTTCCTACTTGATCTGCATATAAAGAGCCTGAAATTCGTCAAATGCATCTTTTTTGTGAGCAAGATAAAATACCCCTGTATACCTAGAGAAGTCATCTACTAGAACATAACTATACCTCCTTCCACTTAAGCTAACAGTTTTAGTCGGACCAAACGAGTCCATGTGAATTAGTTCAAGTGGTTTAGAAGATAAGCTTTCTGTTCTACTTTTAAATGACTTCCTAGATTGTTTTCCTTGAACACATGCATCATAAATTTTAGCATTCTTTTTGAATTTTATTTCAGGTAGACCCTTAACAATAGACTGCTTCACCAATTTATGAAGTGCATTGTAACTAGCATGACCTAGTCTACGATGCCACAAACAAGCTAGATCAATTTTGGAAGCATCAAGACAAAGATTTTCATGTGCAGGGTCATCTAGATCAATCATGTACACATTATTAACTCTCTTACCAGAAAACTTGGTTTTATTAGAATTTGGGTGCAGGATCCTATATTCATGAGAGTCAAATACTACAGTGTGACCCTTGTCACAAAGTTGGCTTATGCTCAATAAATTGTATTCTAAGCCATCAACAAGCATGACATTATCAATTGAGTTGGAGGGATTCTTACCAACTTTACCTATACCAACAATTTTTCCTTTGTTGTTCCCTCCAAACGTGACGTGTCCACCTTCCTTCTTAATTAAAAGATAGAACTTCATCATGTCCCCTGTCATGTGTCTTGAGCAGCCGCTATCTAGATACCAACGATTATGTACAGCTGCAAGACACTCCTACACAAGGAACCAAGTGACGATGTTTGGAACCCAAGAACAATTAGGTCCCCATAATTTTTTCATCTCATCAAGGCAAGATAACATTGACTTAGAAATCCAGACCTTTTTTACCTTTGAATTGGCTTTGCTTGTTTGATTATTTTGACTCTTCCTTTCTTGGTTCATGTCCTTTTTCTCCTTTTTGACCTTTTGATCTTTAGAGATTTTGTTCATACCAAAAGAAGATTGCTTCTTAGTCCATGTGTTCCAATCACTTGGTTTATAGTGGTAGAAGGTGTTATGAGGCCTAGAGTATGTGAATTTGGCAAACCAGGGATGAAATGTCTCATAACCACCCATGGGAAATAGAGGTGTCGACCTGTGAAGGGGGAAGTGTCGACCTGTCATGTACCCATACTCCCCATAACGGTTTCTGTTTCCCTGAAGTGTCGACCTGTGAAGGGGGAAGTGTCGACCTGTCTGCCATTCAGCTCTCCTATAACTGCTTCTGGGAGCAAAGGGTGTCGACTCTCTATAAGGGAAGTGTCGACCTATTTGTGGGTATCCAGGGAAGTATCTACTGGCTGACCATCCAGGTGTCGAACTGCCTTGGGGGAAGTGCTGACCAGTCCTAGGGTTGAATTCTTTTCTAGCCTTGTGTTGAGGAGGCTTGGGAAGAGTTTGGTGCTGATTCTCTTGGGGTTTTTGGTTATGTCTAATGGTGATTTTCTTGAGTGGTTCTCTAGCTTTCTCTTTTCCTTTGTTCTTTGTGTTTTCTTGAACTTTGCCCGATTTAGTTTTAGAAGTTGAAGCATCAGATGACGACACAAATGTCATGATTTTCATTTCAAAAGTTTTCTTCTTGGATGGATCATATCCAAGGCCCTCTCTATTGAAATTCATCTTAGTCCCTAGCAAGGCATTTAGGTTTTCTGATGGGGGCATCTCTCGCCCTTCACATTTTTCCACAGCTCCGATTGCTCTTCGACATGGTTCCATTGTGTCCGTCATATTTTTCTGAGTCGAGTCATGTAATCAAAGATCACTTTCCATCAGATTTTCCAAATCCCTTTGGGCTATTCTGTGCTAAAATCAGAGCAAGCAGAACAAAGAATTAGGTGTTAAGCTGAAATTAAAGGCTCATAGGTCAAGACTAGAATCCCTGGACTAAAAGAATTGGCCTCCCTATTCATTTGCAGGCACTTCCCACACAATAACAACACCCATGCCCCAGCGGTGCCAACAGCCTTAGCTGCACCGATCTGCCCCCTGGTTGCCTCGATTCACCCAAGCCCATAGCAGCCCTCATCCCTCAAGTGCAGCATTGCACCTCAAGGCCAGGTCGATGCACCCTATCTTCAGCCACCTACGCCCTGTGCGTTAGCCCACAAATTCGAATTAGAACTCTTTGCATCTACATGGCTCGCAACTGAACTTTAAGGGCAACCCAAAGCCTCACATGAGCAAATTCAAGAAATCTCACCTGCATTGGCAAATCCAGAAAGTTCGATGCATGAATGAATCTAGAAACCTGTGGGCATGAACAAGTTCAAAAAATCCTCACATGAGCTTTCACCTTATGATCTCATAGGTAAAAAAAAAATCTTCATTGCGTCCTGTACGCATAAATACAAAAATAAATCCCATTTGCATAGCTCAGATATAATACATTGCTACATTTTCCATTTGCATACTGGCACGATTCATAAATAATATGTTTTGTTATTTCCCATTGGCACATTTGCATAGTTCAAGAAAAAAAAGAAAAAAGGGGGGCTTGTCTCCGGTGCCATTCACTGATATGCATCAACCTATTCACAGTTCTATGCATAGATGCGTTGAACTGATCTGGTATGGTTGACTGGTAGCATTGACCTTACTAGGCAGGACTGGGCTAGTTGCATTGATTTTGGAGTTCACATATGCACAGACCTTATAATGTTGAAGATAGAACATGCACAGACCTGATAATGCTGAAGGTAGAACATGCATAGACCTTGTGATATGAAGATAGAACATGCACAGACCTTGTGATGCTGAAGGTAGAACATGCACAGACCTTGTGATGCTGAAGGTAAAACATGCACAGACCTTGTAATGCTGAAGGCAAAACATGCACAGACCTGGTGATGTTGAAGGCAGTACATGCATAGACCTTGGTCTTGTGCTTGCACAATGTGCATCGACCTTACCTTAGCCCTGGCTTGATGTGCATCGACCTTCCTTCAGCCCTATGCCTGATGTGTGTCAACCTTCATTTGGCCTTGTGCTTGATGTGCATTGACCTTCCCCTAGCCCTGGTACAATGTGCATTGACCTTCACTTGTGCTGCAAAACATGCACAGACCTTGGTCTTGTGCTGGCACAATGTGCATCGACCTTCCCCTAGCCCTGACACAATGTGCATCGACCTTCACTTGTGCTGGCAAAGCATGCACAGACCTTGGTCTTGTGTTGGCACAATGTGCATCATCCTTCCCCTAGCCTTGGCACAATGTGCATCGACGTTCACTTGTGCTGGCAAAACATACACAAACCTTGGTCTTGTGCTAGCACAATGTGCATCGACCTTCCCTTAGCCCTGCCTTGATGTGCATCGACCTTCCCTCAGCCCTATGCCTGATGTGCGCCAACCTTCATTTGGCCTTGTGCTTGATGTGCGTCAACCTTCCTTCAGCCTTGTGCCCATGTGCGTCGACCTTCATTTGGTTTTGTGCCTGATATGCATCGACCTTCATGTGGCATTGTGCCCATGTACATCGACCTTCATTTACCTTTGTGCATGATGTGCATCGACCTCCCTTCAGGCCAGTGCCCATGAGCATTGACCTTCTTTGGCTTCGTGCTTGATGTGTGTCGACCTTTCGTCAGCCCTGTGCCCATGTGCGACGACCTTCATTTGACTTTGTGCCTGATATGCATCGACCTTCCTTCAACCTGGTGCCCATGTGCTTCGACCTTCATGTGGCATTGTGCCCACGTGCATCGACCCCCATCCAACCTTGTGCCCATGTGCACCGACCTTCTTTCAGCCCCATGCCCATGTGCACTGACCTTCCTCTGCACTGCCCAGTGCTGCACCGACCTGCTGGGGTGCACCGACCTGCCTCTAGGGTTGGCCTCTTTGAGGTCAACTTGTCTTCAGCTACGGGAGCATCTGCCCCTTTTACCAGCCCGTCCATCACCTCAACGCATGCCCTATACCCAAAATGTGATAATATAATAAAAATTATAATAACCATGAAATACACATATATATAATCAAGGTAAGAACATACCAAATATGACCATGAGAGTTCAAAGAAAGAATTAAGGACAAGGTCATGCTACGGGAGGAATCTGGCAGCATAATGGTACATTCTTTAACTTCCATAATTCATTAATAACTTATTGAACACGGTGTTAGGTTCTAGATAATCAATAGTGTAGAGGGAAAAATCAGCAGCTCAATTATACGCGCGGATCGGGACAGCCACACCAGGTCCAAACTGACCCAATTTGGCCCAATATGACCCAGCCAGGCCGAGCTCCCCAAGCGTTAGTCCCATGAACGGCCCCGCCCATCTCATAGCCCAAACATTCTCGGAGCAGATCTTTATAGGAGGCCTCTCGGCCCAGAAGTCCAAGCATCGGTCAGTCGGGAAAGCCTAATCGGCACCCGAGCGCAACCGTCACAGCATTACCCTCTGCCCTCGGGAGAAGCCCAAGCGCCTCACTAGGGGGAATTCCTACGCTTGGAACCCCAATGGATAGGGCACACCTCCCGATGGGAATTACACTACTGATCGAATAGGGAAACTCCAAGGGATAGGGGAGAAGAAGGGTCTTCTCGTGAAGCATAATGCCCCTGGTCCCTTCAGGTACCCTACGGTGGCAGCTATATAGGAGGCCCTCTGAGAAGAAGGTAAAGACAAGCAAGGGAACCCCTGAGCACTTAACACCACACCTATTGGTGGAGAGCAATCTCGTTCCCCTCTCTTCTTCTCCTGCACTCATTTCCATCGGTGCTCTACCTTTTTTTTCAATCCGGTAAATACTTGCAAGGTGAGGGGAGTGTTCCCATACACTCTTTCATTGCGGAAGGAAGTGGACGTTCCACCCCGGCCACCAGGCAAGCATTTTCATTAAATGAAGCATGAAGTTACAGAGGGGAGAAAGGAGAAAGGGGGGAAAGCACAAGGCACCCTAACTTATAGAGACGAAAGCGGCCACATACAACAAGGTGGAAGAAGATCCAAGGACAACAAAGTAGTGGTAAATGACCATCAGAAGTCACGATCCTGTGAAGAAGATGTTGAGTTAGAGCGCCGATCAGATCACCGGGGGCCACCACCATCCGTCCTCAAAGCCGGCCATGAGCGATCCTTGTCGTAGGTGCCCACGAAGCGTGCATGGGCAACCGCGAAGTCAGGGAACCTCTCAGTAGGCTCGAGCCTGGGGACAATGAGCACCTGAATGATCTGGGGCCAGTGGAGGCCATCATGAGGAGACGGGGGGGGGGGCAATCTCCTCAATAGGAGGCACCAAGGTGGGAGCCGGAGAAGGATCTGCTAACGGCCCAGGCGGTTCCCGGTTGATCTTCTTCTTCAAGGCTTGAGTGAAGGAGTGGCGGGGGGACGCAGAAGCAGTCGGGGGAGAGGCCTTGGCACCTCTTGTTGTCGGTCCCCTTGCTGGTCGACTCAACCCTGTGGTCCCCAGGGGCGAGGTCCCACAGCCTGACGGCCTCCACCGGTGCTCTACCTGTTCGCTGACTTAAGCATAAGAGGGTTTCCCCTAGGGTTCCTACCTTGGGTTCCTCTGATCCATTTCCTACCTTGCAGATCCCTCATTAGTGGTGGCGTCAACTAGATCGGATGGCTCAGGACTGTGTGCGAGATCACCCCTCTTCATCTAGTGCCATCTGTGGGAAACGTATGAAGAGCCAACATGGTGCTAAGAAGTTCTAGCAAGAGAAACGTCTGCGACAAGGGAAAGGCACCGGTAGCCACAGAGGGAGAGCATACACCCGTACACTCCTCCACGGGCCCCCTCCCCAACCAGCAAGCTAATGCCTTACCTCCGATGGCCGCTGGGGGACAACCCGCCATTGAGGCCCCCGATGCCCTCCAAACCCTCAATGCCAAACTGGACACCCTCCTTGACCTGATGAGGACCCATGTGGCCAGGGAGGAGAGGTCGCAACCGCCTCGAGTGAGTCCCCCCCGCGCAGAAGCTTCTCGACAAACAGTTGGAGGCCGCTTCATCCTCCAAGGCGGATGACTTATTCACCACAGGCCAGGCGGTCCCTCACATGCCCCGCCTCTAGAGCAGGAAGCCTCCTCCAGTCCAAGAGGAAAGAAACCTGGGCTGTAACATCCATGGTGTTGTATATGTGATTTTGATGATTACAAAATGACTGTGTTACTTAGACTTTGTGCTTGAATGGATCCTTATGCTTGCTTGGTTCACCATGTCTCATGTGCTTAAATCATCCTTGTTCTATTGCGGCGTGCATGGGGTGTGGAACGGGCCGATTCAGCCGTTCTACTGTTTTACTCGCGGAACTGATTTAGCGGTCCTACCAGAGACCGTTATAGGCATAACGGTCCCTCGATAGACCGATATAGTTTGTTCATTATTTTTCATCTTTTGAGGTCATGGAGCATAACGGATCAGGCCTGGTCTGTTATTTGGATATAACGTCCTAGGCTAGGCGCGTTATATTCGGGTTGTTTTCGAGGCCGTCTGCCATTGTCAGATCCCTCGACGATCGTGCTTCCTCGAAGATCGTGTCAGTCGGTTCATTCAACGGATCGTTCCCCATGCGTTATGGTTCAGGTGACGCACTTGCGTGGATCTGTTATGGTGTGTTTGACCGATGTTTGACTGGGTATGGTGATTGATATAACGCGCCTAACCCTGTGCGCCATGTGGCTATGGCAGACTCATTGTGGTCCGTTATATGCCTCTTATCTGTGTTAGTGTTTTGGGTCTGTTGGATATAGCACCCCTGTCCTAGTGTGTTATACTAGTATAATGTGCCTATGGTGGTCCATTATATTCCCCTCTGTTTGAGTTCTAGTCTGTTGGCCATAACGTGCCCGTCCTAGTGCGTTATGCTGATATAGTGCCCCTGTCTTGGTGCGTTATATTATCTGTATTGGAGTTTGGGATCTGTCTACCATAACACCCCTTCTGTGGTCCGTTATAGCAGGTAATGCCCCTATGCTGGTGCATTATACTCCTGTTGTTGGCCGTGATGGTCCTTATTTTGTTCTATGTGTTGGTCAGTCTTAGGTCGTGTTCTAGGGTGGTGTTTGTCTATTGGTGGTTGTCTGGATCGGTCGGTTTAGGTGACTGGGTGTGGTCTTTTCCTTGACCACAACAGTACCCTAACGACTCAATCTAGAACTGCCAGTGTCCTTGTCTCTGGTTGCATAGCGGCTATGCCTTGACTGCCGAGTTCGCCTAGCGGTTGAATGATGGTTCGCTTTGTCCAGAGTGTTGTTGTTGTCTACCGCTCCAGTTTCTGTTTGTCTTGGCTTGATCTCATGGTTTGCCCATGACCTGTGGGTGTCTATTGACATCCTATGAGGGTTGTGACCATGATGGGACGGCCATAAATGTTTGTGCATGCAGTGTGCGTGTCTGTATGTGTCGTCATTGTAGGGTATCAGTCAACTCGGGGTCACCCAATAGTTGACAGGTAGCCTTGTTGTGTCTCGATAGCTTTGTCCAATTCGAGACCGTGTTTCTGGATGTCTCGAGGTATTATTTTACCTCGACTTACATGTCCAAATATACTGAGGGTTCTCGGTGTCCCCTCAGGTCTCCGTGTGTCATTTTCTGGGAGCATCATTTTCCCTGGCTGAGGATTAGACCGATTGATGATTTTTCCCGCTATGTGCGATGATCCTGACTTAGAGTCATAGGACTCAGGGACCGTTGTAGTTGTAGGTCTAGTTGCCTTGTCCTGAGTCTGTTGACAGTCTCCTGTACTGCATTTGGTGCTTCGTAGTACGTGTTACAGGGCACTCTTGCCTATATGTACTTCGGCACTTGTGTTTTGAAGTCCGTGTCTTGTAAGCCTTCACTAGTCGTAGCCTTACGGCACGCTTCGGCATGACGACTTTTACGGCGGGGCACTTCTGGTTCACGATTTTTAAGCTAGTTTTTATTGACTCCCGCGGTTACCATTGCGTCTTACGGGGGGAGAAAATTAGCTAGAGGCCTGCCTGGCTTAGGCAAAAGCCAGTGTGTACACACGTGGTCAGGGGCTTTGTACTGACGCCGATGGGCGTTCCCCTATCTAGTCACTTACGACTTGGTTACTGTTCTGGTTTTGATAGTGTCTTGGTCTCTGCCTGATTGTAGGTATAGCAGACGAGATGCTTGTAGGCACAACATAAGACGTCAGTGGATGCAGCTGGCTGTTCTTCTAGTGTGGGGCACTCCAGTCACGTGACATGTGACCCTTCGCAATTCCCTACGTGTTTTTCTGTGCGTCGTGACCTTTTTGGGTTAGCCTTCTCATGGCTTTTCCCGAGGTCAGTGTCCTGTCACATGCACGACGTTCTAGTCATGTGTAGGATAGTGTGCACGATATTCTAGTCATGTTATCTGAGTCTGTCTAGGTTTTCCTAGGCTTTGTTGTTGTTCTTGCAGGTCTTCGTTTGGAGCCTAGCGTCGTGTCGACAGTTCGGTAAGCTTCTGACTTTTCTTAGTTCAGATCTGTTCAGAAGTGATTGCATTGAGACTTTCCACTAATGGGATACTCTTAATTTTGATCCCCCTACCATTATAAGGAAACTTGAAGCATTGATGGGCCGTGGATGGAATCCTAAGAGTTTGTTCAATCCATGGCTGTCCCAAGATGGCCTTATATGTAGGGTCGACAACAAGGACAAAGAAGTCGGATGTCATGACCATTGGACCTAAGCCGAGCTGTAAAGTCACCTTCCCTTTTGCGCACCTTTTGGAAATATCATAAGCTGAAATCGTGGTGCACACCTCTTCTAGGTTCTCTTCCTGGAGGCCAATCTTATGGATGATTTTCATGGGACACACATTAATTGATGCTCCCGTGTCAATGAGGGCGGAGTCGACCTTAACTTTATTGAGAGAGATTGTGAGGCACAATGGGAGTGACATGCTTTCTGGCAAAGCGAGGTCCTTATCAGAAAATGAGATGGATAGTCCACATGTAAGGGCCATGATGGCCTCGGCCACACCACTTGCCGGAAGGTCTTCATTGACCATGATCTTCTGGAGGAATTGCAGCAGAGTGACCTGATGTGACGGAGACTTCCGGCGGAGCTCTAGGATGGAAACCTTAGCAGGGGTCCTATCTAGGTGTTGGAGGATGTCATACTCCGCAGGGGGACCTTGAGAATTAACCCCTTCCTCAGGCTGGGACTGCCTTTGGGATGGGAGAATGATGCGATTACGGAGAGTGACATTCACCGAGGTTTCTTTCAGATCACCCGGCTCCAAAGGTTTTGGGTGGATTAGCTGCAAGGGAGCTGGAGATCCGAAAGTGCATGAAAGGGAAGCTGAATCATCTCCAGAATTGACAGGAGAAAGAGAAGGGGCTGATTTTGACTGAGGAGGCTTAAGGAGAACCAAAGGGTGTTCTTGCCCTGACTGTGTTTTTGAAGAGACATGGGATTCTTGACACGGTGCTTGAGGAGGGTTGATCAACATGAGTGGTTTTTGAGTAGCATTTGAAGGCTGGTTAGGAGGTAAGATCAAATTCTGAGATTGAGTGAACATGTTGACATCCGTCCATGGCTCATTGGCCTCCACTTCTAATTTCCCATACCATCCTGGGAATCCTTCGACGCTCCACATCTGCGTCCTCTTGAGCACCCGCGGCTCCATTCCAATTACTGTATTCACTTGCTCATTCTGCCTCGAGCTCGAAGGATCTTTGGTTGATTGATGAGCTGGCAATGGGTTTTGCACAATACCGAGGTCCCTGTTGGGCTTCTTGAGTTTAGCAATGGCTAGCTTCACATTAGCCTAGTTGATTCTCCCCTCGTTAGTCATGTCATACACCTAGTACAAGAATTGGAAGCAATTGAATATATCATGTCTGGGTGCTCGACGATAGGGACAGTATCTGGAGGTATCAGCATTGGGATGGACCCAATCCCATTGAGGGGGAAGTTGAATGGTTTCAGAGGACATAAAGGCAAAGAATATGTTGCCTAGAGTTTCAGACAAGGGAGCATAAGAAGCCCATTTCCACCTAGTGCGATTGTAGCTTTGAGGTGGAGGGACATTGGAATATGGCTTGGGATTACTTTGACCCTGGTTTGTGAAGAGGGGCTATCACTCGTTGTTCCTAAGCTGAGGTTGACGACCATGATTATGAGAACTGCAAGAAGGGAAATGGATCAAGGGTGCCCAGGGATGGTTCACTGGGGGAAACCCTCTGATGCTTAAGTCAGCAAATCAGATAGAGCTCTGGTGCTATGGAGAGAGGATGGAGGAGGTAGGGGCACGAGATCCCTCTCCACCAAGTGGTGAAGTGGCTTTTGCTCAGGATTAGAGTGGCTTAGTTGCGCTTACCTTTTCATAGGAGGACATCCCTGGTTTATATAGCGACTCATGGAATGTAAGAGCCCTGTGAGCCGAGGAGTTTCAAGGGAGGTTACGTCCTTTTCGTGGGCTCTTTATAACACGGGGACTCTTGATCTCCCTTATCCCTTTGATCTCCCTACTATTAAAAGGGCACGTAACGACCACGCGGATAAGATTTCATCAGTCGATCCGACAATGGGGCACTAGCTCAAAGGGGGGCTCCCGAGCGATAGGTGCAAGGCTCGGGCGGGATATATTAGGTTTCCGAAGGGACCTTCTGTTGTGTCTCTATGGTTTTGATGATGTCAATATTGATAAGTCACTCTTTGATGCTTTCATGAGGCTGTTATGACCTTTAATGTGTTTAACATCTCCTAGGCCTCGTTACCCATGCTAAACATTACCAAGATATACATCTAGATTGGGCCGCCATAGGAGCCCTCATTGAGATTTGGCATCCATCTACCCATACCTTCCTCTTCTCCACATTTGAAGCTACCATGCTCTTAGAGGAAGTGGAAATATTTCTTGTGCTTAAGAAGGTGAAGGAAGGCGATGAAGATAAAATGGCATTCATGCCTCAAGAGATCAGAGCTCAAGAGATCCTTTCAAGCCTTATTCCAAACTCAAGCACTATTAATCAAATCAAGGCTACAAAAGGGATTAATCTTATGAAGCTTGCATCATGGGCATTCAAAAGGATGGATCAAGCCAAAGAGGAAGAAGAAGTGGAAAAGGTAAGCAAGACTTTTGTAATTTGTTTAGCCGGGGCACTCCTATTCCCTTCCATGGAGGATTTCCTTGAAGAAGCACAACTAAGCGCGATAGTAAGCATGTGGGAGGGAGAAAGAATTGGGCCTTCGGTGCTAGCCTACCTCTATGGCGGTATTACCTCGGCGGCGATGGGGAGACCCTTATACGGATCGATGCTCGTATTCTCATGTTGGATCGACCTCCACTTCAAATTTGATCCATGTGAGGATAGTCAACAAGCATCGAGGATCTTTTCTAGAAGTCCACTCCATTACATGACGAGCTCCCTTGGGCTATGTGAAAGAGTGACGAATCAGATTCCCAAGGTGAAGACAAGAGTGGAGTGGAGAGAACATTTGAAGAGCATGCCCAAGAATCTCTTTACCAGCGTGCCGGGGTTTTTGAAGATTCAAGCCATACGAGCTCGGCTATCGACCGGAGTGGAGCTTCGGCTAGTGGGCGCCACCGAGTTAGTGCTCTACAATGCTCATCGGTGTCTTCCTCAACTCGGCCTCCCACGCCACCACTTCGAGGACGCCTCCCATCTTCCTCCAATAAAGAGTAGGGATCTTGGATCAAATGAAGACGATGAAGAATTCAAGACAATCCAGGCCCTATGAAAAATCAGCAAACTTCATCAGCCCATAGAAAATGTAGAAGAAGAGAAGGAGCAATCGAAATTATATGTCATTGCCCTTAGACAAATGAGGCCCAAAGTGACCCATTAGATGTATTCATGATTCTTTTCTGAATAAATAAAAGATCTTGCCTCAATTGAGCCCAAATACATGCTTATAAAGATCAAATCATCCAACTTAATTGAGTTTCTATTCATGTTTCCTGAGAACGCGCCTTCTAGTAAGGCGTTAATCATCAAAACAACGCCCCTATCATAAGGTCGTCAAAATAATTAATTCTTTTTCAAAAAATGATCAAAATTCCAATTTGATGCCTCTTGGTAATGTCGTTATTTAAAATGACGCCTTTATCACGGGCGCTATTAACTTCCAATTTTTAATAAAAGAATTTCCTGTATTTTCACATTTGACGCCTCTCTTAACGCCGTCAATTAAAATTCAAATCATGATTAGCAACGTCGGATCAATCAATCTATCATTAATGCCTGACAATCGGTTCAAATTCCCAGACGCCTCTCCAAATGACGCCCGTCATTGTGTCGTCTAATATTAAAATGATGCCTTCATAAAGTGGCGTCAATCAAGGAAACAATGCCTCTCTCAAGGGCGCTATTCATTTTAAAACCGTTTGAAACAAAAAAGCCCTATTCTTCCCTCCTTCTGTTTAGTTCATTTCATTCTATTCCATCCCTCCTTCTCCCTTCGTTCTGCAACACCCCCAACCAAAACCCTAAACCGTCTTTGTCTTCTCTCATTGTCACGATGACCGGCCCCCATAAGCGTCAAAGGATCACCGGGCCGGAGGTGGTGGACCTCGCCGGCGATGAAGAAGTGGTAGTGGAGGAGTTGCTCGCCGTGGCCGAGGAGGAAGTCCCCGCGGTGGCGCCGTCCGGCGACGAAGGGACCACCGGAGGTGACGGCGACGGCGACGAGGGCGTCGGCGATGGCACCGGAGAAGACAATGAAGAAGGAGAAGAAGATGAAGGGGAAGATGATGGTGATGAAGAAGAGGAGGAGGAAGCCCCTCCCCGTCGTCAGCCAATGCGCGGTGGAGGTATCCCCCCTCCACGGAGCAAGGTAGGCCCCTAAACCCTCTTCCTGTATTTTTTTTATCATTTTCTGAATTGTTTTCAATTTTTTTTTTGTAAATTTTCCATAGCCCACGGGTTAGGGCTCTGTAACACGCTGAGATACAGGAAACGCCACCTCTCCCGGGTGGGCCGACACGAAAGTCGTCAGGCTACGACTAGTGGCTCCATCACAAGGAAAGAGAAAGCTGCTCATATGGGATGTAGAAGAACGCCATAGGATATAAAATAGTTTAAACATCGCTCACATGAATCATGAATTGCATAGAAAATATACATGCAAGCTTTTGAAATCTCCAGGTGTATGACGGACTGGAACTGTCCCGTTACATAACATAACGGACCAGCCCATGACCGCTATGTTTCACAGAACACAGGAAAAACACAGGAACTCCATAGAAAACCCAGACTATAGCACACCTCAACAGGGGCGCAATAGGACTATAACACACTAGCACACAGGCGTTAAAGTCAGCACGCATGCAACGCAAGGCACAGGGAGTATAACGGACTGTCGAGGGGGCGTTATACTATACACAACGCACCTCTAGTAGGCCGTTATGACTTCCAGAACGTCTAAACTCACAGGAAACTATGGCATATAACGCACCAATACAGGGGCGTCATACATTGCACGATGCACAGGGGTAGGACCGTTAAACACAATGGGTCTTGAACCCAAAACAAAGGACTATAACGCACCACTGGAAGCGCGTTAAAGCCACCCGAATGATTAAATCCGCAGAAAACTCAGGATACTATTCACATAACGCATCACTAGGAGTGCGTTAAAGGAGTATAACGCACCGGGACAGGCGCGTTATATCACCTGAGTTTCGTGACTCCAGATTTCAAAATCGAAAACCCCGCCCGGTCGATAGGAATCGACGGGGGATGCGACGGAATACAAAACCTGCTTAACTAACCAACCCAAACCAATCATACAGGCCTAAGCATGCCACTAGAAATGGAATACGAAGCCCAAATGAATTAATTTAACAATTAAACACTAAATTCCACAATAAATGAATTAAAATACATTAAATAGAAAGATGCATAAATTTCAATGCAACGGGTGTCGGATCATGACACAAGTGATACCGGCGGTGTCCTAGCGAGATAGAGATTCCATCCCCCTACCTGGGTGACGGTAGAAACGGCGATCTGACAGCGAACCGACGTGAGGGAGCCATCTCTGATTCGTCTTCCTCCAAGATTCTCCCCGCTCATCGTCTCCGTCGGTTCTTCTGTGAAGGCCCGCGTCGCTGGCGCGCGCTTGCCCCATACCGATCTCCCAATTGACCCAAATTCCCATTTTTTTTCCTTGTCAAAACTGCGAACTTTATTGGATATCAGACCTAGGGTTCGTTGGGATGATCGTTGCGTCACTTGATCTTGCCAATTCCGTTGCTTGTTTTGTCCCCCCCCAGTCTGATCAGATCGTCTTCCTGTTTCCTTTTTCTCTTTGTTTCCAATTTGGTTTGTCGACTCTGTTGTTAGCTTCATGGCGTATCAGCAACCCGTCCCCGGCGCGGCGGCCGGATCGGGGTCGGGCTCCGCTCCCGGGCTGCCTTTCTTGAATTCCCCATTTGGTGACACTACCTACACGAAGGTCTTTGTTGGGGGCCTGGCGTGGGAGACGCAGAGTGAGACGATGCGCAAGTACTTTGAGCAGTTCGGCGAGATCCTGGAGGCGGTGGTGATCACTGACAAAAACAACGGGAGATCAAAAGGCTACGGTTTTGTGAGTGTTTCTTGCCATGGGTCTTCCTGGTTGCTAGTGATCAATGAGAAGCGCAAGTTCCTTTTTCTTCTGAATGTTCTAAGTTAGGAATTAACTGAATTTTCCTTCGGTGATGCATTTGTAATGGAGGGTTTTTAGGTGACTTTCCGTGATCCTGAATCGGCAATGAGAGCCTGTGCGGATCCAAGCCCTGTCATAGATGGTAGACGGGCAAATTGTAATTTGGCTTCATTAGGGCGGCCTCGGCTGCCTCCGACTTATGGTAGACTTTCTCTTCCCACTCTTCATATATGATTGTGAATAACATTTTGAGTCAAACGGTGGTTGTCATGTATCACATGTTGAAGTATTCATGATCTGCCACATCACATGGTATTGCTTGGGCTTGTTTGTTTTTTAAAATGGGATAAAGTGGTAACAGTTTATAATCACCGTTGTCTAAATTTATGGTTTCTGATGACACTCATTCGGATTCAAGTGAGGGGTTTTTGCTGCTCTTTGGCATCTTATCTGTCTGTGTTTTAAATCAACATAATTTATCATTACAGATCATTATGGTTGGAATACAATTATGAACTTAGTTAACTTTCCTCTTTCATCTTTCATTATTTCTTTTTACATATATATGTGTATATAAAATTCTGAGTTGCTACAGGGTCAATTCCACCCTGATCGATACGGGAGCTTCAATTAATGTGTGCCCCATGAAAACCATCGAAAATATCGGGTTGTGAGAAGAGAACCCGGAGGAGGTGTGCACCATAATCTTTGCATACGACAACTCGAGATGGTGTGCTAAGGGCAAGGTAACCTTATAGCTTGGCTTGGGTCCCATAGTCATGTCTTTGGACTTCTTTGTCCTTGATGCCGACCCAACATATAAAGCCATCTTAGGGTGACCTTGGATTGAACAGACCTTGGGAATCCCATCAACCACCCATCAATGCTTCAAGTTCTCCTATAATGGGAGAGTGATCAAAATGAAGAGCATCCTGTTGGTGGAAACCCTCAGTGCCATCACCTCCGAACAAATTCCACTCATGACCATCCCGAACAAAGAAAAGAAACCTATCCTATCCATAATGGGTGCCGTAGGGCCGGCCGCCCTTTGTCAAGCAGGCCATTCTGTCCTTTCCGGTCGATCTATCACTTTAATATCCCATTTGGGAAAGGATGGGAGATAATGGCTAAAATGGGCTTTGTGATGGGTAAGGGTTTAGGTCAGCATGAACAAGGTCCCACTCAGAGGATAAAGCTCAAGACTTCCAAAGGTTCGACCAGATTAGGGTATTTAGCAGAACAGGTATCCAAAATCACCCAAGCTAGGGGCAAGCTTTATGATTATTTTGTTAAGGGCCCAATACTACCAGGGACTTGGATTGAGCCTGGTGAAAGTTATGAGATCAAGGAAAAAGAAACTCATCAGAATCACTTACTCGAAGAGGACCTCGAGCTCCTCTCCTTATTCCATTTGGATGAACCTCTGGATGATGCCTCACCCGTGGGCGTGTTCCTAGCATTAGATAGGCTGGCTCCTATCTGCTTCATTTCATTTCTATTTCACCCTCCATTTCCTCCACTTCTCACCTACCCGGTCATGGAACAACCGACACATGCTGTTTATACATTTAGCCATGGCCATCACACAAAAAAACACCAATCTGCAAAGGTGGGCTTGTCAGCTCACTATCAAAGAAACCCCCTCCTTGGAGCCACGATCTCTTGGCCAGGGGCTGACACTTTCCACCTTGAATTCCATCTCTTATTTTCCCCTTATACATAGTAGTGTAGAATCGAGTCTAGGTTCAAGTGAGTCTAGTGTGTCCTCCCCTCATCCCTCCTAGAAACCTAGGGTTAGGCACATTCCTACACACTACATGAGCCAGCTGGCGGATAAGTGTTCCCAGCTATGCCAGGTCTTTGACTTCATGTCGACACCCATTCTCCTAGGGAAAGATGAAGTAGAGGGATCTTTACCAGATGACGGTGTAGGAGTTTATGTTTTGGAGGAAGATAGTGAAGAAGGAATTAGAGAAAATCAGCTAGAGGACTGCACTGATCATATAACTCCCTTTGTCGACGGGACTAAAAGGTTTGACGAGCCTAGTGTGTCCATCGATGAATCAACTAAGGAAGTCAACTTGGGCACCAAGGATAACCCGAAGATTATTTTGATAAGTGCCAATTTGAAGAAAGAAGAGGAAGCTACCATTGTCGCAGTACTTAGGGAGGTTCCCGATGCCTTTGCTTGGTCCTACGAGGACATGTCGGGCGTGGATCCCTCATTGGTAGAACATCACCTTATCTTAAAGCCCGATCCGAGAGCTGTCAAATAAAAGTTGAGGTTGTTTCACCTGAAACTCGCTCTTAAGGTCAAGGAAGAACTTGACAAGCTCTATAAGGCCAAGTTCATTACGGTGGTTTTATATCCGCAATGGGTAGCTAATATCGCCCCGGTTATATAGATGGACAGTAGGATCCAGATCTGCATAGACTTCTGTTACCTTAATTGAGTATTAAGGATAATTGTCACACCCCGACGTGAAATATCATGACGCGACGAGTCGTAAACATTCAAGTCGATCAGAGCATGTACGATTGGGGGTCCAATCACAAGGTAGATGATAAGAAAAGGATACTTTTATTTCATTGAAATAAAGTTTTGCAACAACATTAAGCCTTAAGAGGCATAATACAACTTTCAAGTACATAACTCTAGCAAGAGCAACACTTATAAACCTAGGTAACTAAGATGAACCGAATCCCTCGTTTCACTCTTGCCCATCCCCATGTGTTTGAGGTTCATCGTCGGAACTACATGGAAGTATCATTTCTATCCCAAAGAGCCTCATGAATCCAGTCTGGATACCTGCTCCAGCCTTTTCCGTTCCCTCCTTTTGGCCTAGATTTCGTTGCCGAACTGCTTTGGTTTTACCGACTGGCTCCAGTCTAGTTGGTCTCCAATTCTTATACTTCCGTGTTCTCCTTCATCTTCCTTTGTCGTTCATGTGGGATCGAGCCTTCGCTGGATCTCTTCCATGCGTTCTTTGAGTTGAAGGAGCATACCCATGCGGGTAAGGGCTTCTTTTATCTCCAGGCGAAGAGGGGAATGAGATGCGTGACCCTCTCTCCCAGAGATTCTTCCCACAAGGGCTGGAAGACCCAACATTTCTGGGTGGGCGCAGCCTTGGACAGCGGGGCTTGGAACTTCCCGCTGATCTCCAATTTTCACCCTAACATCTCTCAAAAGCCAGTAGTGATTTCCTCGGACATGGAGAAGAAGGCTGCCCTTCTTTAGGAGAATCGTCGATCCACCGCCGAGTTGATGACTGAGGCCAACATCGAGGAGTACCCTTCTCGGATGGTGAAGTCTCCAGGTAAGGGCTTCAGGGCCTTGTATTGATGTTGGGATGGATTATCCAGTTTCTATTCTGATGGTACGCTTTTGTCTGCTCAGACTCGAGGCGAGTGGCTGATGAAGAGACGTCGCCGGCTGAGGTGGTGATCCTCGACAAGGAGGAGACGCCTACTCATAGTGGACCTCAAGCATCCAGGAGTTCTTCCCATGCCTGAGACAAGGGCAAGCAGCTTGCTCGGGATGGATCTTCCGAGCGTCGCGGGGCCAAGCGCAAGGACCCCGTGGAAAAGATGTTGTGGTCCTCGATGAAGGCCGTGACTACTAAGAGGAAAAGGGCGAGAAGGGCGGAGGTCGCTCGCCCAGTCGAAGAGGGCGTGTAGCTGGCTCTCTCAATCATCGAATCAGAGGGGACCGTCACCATCAGAGGAGTAACGGCCGAGGTGACTGTGCTCCAGGTAGCGACGGCTGACGCTGGGGCACCCATTGGGGCTGACGGGGCGCAGGGCGGCGTATCCCGATCCGAGCCGATCAAGGCTGAGGGGTCGCAAGGTGAGGTGACCCAGGCCCAACCGACCGAGGCTGCAGAGGTGCGGGATGAGGCGGCCTGACCCGAGTTAGCTAGTGGGACCCCAGGAGGGGGAGTACCTGGGGGGGATACCCCAATCCTGGCGATTCCAGAAGGGACCTTCCCTCCTGCAGCAGGTGCCTTTGCCGTTCGAGCCTCCTTGTACCGCAGGTGCCGCTCTGTGACCTCGGGGGCAATTCGGAGAGGTCTCGTGTGTAGCTCCCCTTTCGTGCTTCTCGAACGAGTCATGGAAGGTGGCTTGATTGTGGCCTAGCTGAGGGCCAAAATGACTGATCTGCTCGCTCAGGTCAAAGATTGAGGTCTAGAGTCGAGCCAGAAAGAGGCTTGAGAGTCAACTGAGCAGCTGAGTCAGGTCCGTTATATGGTTGAGCTAAAAGATAAGGTCCTGGATGTGGAGCGCAAAGTGTAGGCCGAACTTGCTGAGCGATGGAAGGCCGAGCGTGAAGAGCTCGAGGGCCGGGTCCGAGAGGCAGAGCGACAGCAGGCGAAGGCTGAGGTTGCGCGATCTGAAGCCGAGCGGAGGTAGTCTGAGGTGAAACGGAAGGCGGCTGGGCTCGAGGCAAAGGTAGAGCTGGCCGGGTTGGAACTACTCGAGCAATACAAATGCTCGTAGGGTTACCAGGCGGCGCTCCAGCAGGCTGCCTTTGCTTACTATGAGCTGGGTTTTCGTCGGGACCTACGGAAGGGGTTTTCCTAAGGCTACTGTCGAGCGACCTCTCTGGCCGATGAACAGGCGCACGGAGAGCTCAACTTTCCTTCCGGGCAACGCTATGACTCGGACGAGGATACCACGGATTCTTCCGTTCAGTCGCCGAGCGAAGGCGGAAGTCGGGGTGCCTCTACTTCGTCCGAGCGATCGCCAACTCCGGCAGTCTCGGGAGGGCACACGATCGAGACAGTTCCCACACCGGTGGGGTCGGTGTTTGGACCGGCCGTCACCGGGGGTGCGGGGGGCGAATCGCTCGCTGCTGAGGATCCTTCATCTACCAAGCTTCGTAGTGGGTCCGAGGCCTGATGTACATTTTCGCCTTTTCTTTTTCTCTTCTTTAGCATGACCATGTAAAACTTTCCTTGCGTCCACAAGTTTTGGTAATAGTGTTCTAGCAGACAGTCTCCTGGTATTGGATGCTCGGCAAAGAAGTCTGCAATAGCTTGGCCCTTGACAGCCTTTCGCAGCACATAGGAGATATCAAACTCCATGAGGATCACCGCCCATTTGCCCAGGTGACCTTTGAGTGCCGACTGGGACATGATATACTTCAGCGGATCCTCCTTGGAGATCAGGTTGATTTCATGCGACAACATATAGTGTCGAAGCTTCTTGACCGCGAAGACCAGTGCCAGGCAGATCTTCTCAATATAAGTATATTTCTTCTCAGTTCTGACCAGCCTTTGACTGAGGTAGTAGAGGGCTTGTTCTTTCCCTTCTTCATTATTCTGGCCCAGCATTACCCCCAAGGAGTTGTATGTGGCCGCTATGTATAATATCAACGGCCGTCCTTTCACCGGTGCGCTCAGCACTGGAGGAGTCTTCAGATAGTCTTTCAACTTGTCGAAAGCTGTCTGGCAGTCTTCATCCCATTAAAAGGGAACATCTTTCATCATTAATTTGTGGAAAGGCTGGCATTGCCCTGACAAATTGGAGATGAACCACCGAATATACGCCAAGCAGCCTTGCAGAGATCTCAGCTCGGAGAGGTTCCTTGGCGAGGGTAGCTCCTGAATTGCCTTGATCTTTGTGGGATCTATCTCAATTCCCTGATATCTGACAATAAAACTCAAAAACTTTCTGCTCGATACTCCAAACGCACATTTCATCGGGTTCAACTTTAATTCATTCTACCTCAGCCTCTGAAAAATGACTCAGAGGTCCTGCAGATGGTCTTCTTTTCTTCTGGTCTTGACTACCAGGTCATCTATGTAGCATTCGACCTTGTGGTAGAGCAACTCATCAAATATCTTGGTCATCACATGCTGATAAGTTGCGCCAGCATTCTTTAGTCTAAACGGCATCCTCTTGTAGTGGTAGATGCCCTTGGGAGTTTGGAAGGCAGTGTGGACCCGGTCATGCTCTGCGATCCAAATCTGGTTGTAGCCGGATGACCCGTCCATGAATGATAAGGCCTCATGGCCAGTTGTAGCATCAATCATGACTTCCGTTATTGGCACCGAAAAGTCATCCTTGGGGGAGGCTTTATTCAGATCCCAGAAGTCGGCGCATATCCGGATCTGTCTATTCTTCTTTTTCACGGGGATGATATTCGCCAACCATGTGGTATATTAATTTTCTTCGACAAATCCCACATCAATGAGCTTGTCGACCTCTGAACAAATTTGATTGATGAGCTTCGGCCTCATGCGCTGCGGTGGTTGCTTCATCGGCTCGGCTTCAAGGCTGATCGCCAGCTCATGTTGTGAAACTACAGGGCTTAGTCCTGGCATTTCCTTGTAAGTCCAGGCGAAGCAATCCCGGTACTCTTGTAGTAGCTAGATGTACAACTTTTGCTCTTCTGGAGATAGCTAGACATTGAGGAAGGTAGGCCTGGGGTCATCCTCGCTTCCCAGGTTGACTTCTATTAGGTCATCAATTGTAGCTTGGACTCCGTTTTCTATTTCTGATAGTGCTGGCTGAAGGTCGATGAAATCTGGGATATCATCTTCGAGGTCAAGAACCTCAGTTTCTCCATTTAACATCATCAGAGCTTTCGGAGGACTCTCTGCTTCATTCAATAGTGCCGTGCGGATTGTTCCATCAGCGAATCTGCCGCCGTTGCAACTTCCAAGGGCGAGTGAGCAGCTTCGCCCTCTGTAGATAAGGTTGTAGTCGTAACAAACTGGTGGTTGTTTATTACTGGGCTGGAGTAGCATTCCAGTCTTGTAGCAGGAGGTGAGGAGGTCTCGCCTTCTGAGGCAGTCATATCTTCAGTAGAGGTGGCCTTTTCTTTCTTGGCAGTAGACATCTCTTGATCGGAGTCGGCTGAAGCTTCCCCGATTGGCATGATAGGTGCTGAGATCATCAACATTGGAGATCTGCTGGGAGGAGACACCCTTGTCTCTTCAACATCTTCAGCTTCGCTGCTGCTAGCCATATCAAATCTGGCTTGGAGGGCTGCCTCTTCAGGATGGACTTGCTCCCAGCACCGGTAAGGAATCATAGGCTCTACTTCTTGGTCCTCTAGCTGAGCCGGTTCAACATATTCAGCTTCTGCTGGGTATTCATCAAAAGCTGCCCCCAGTGGGCTGTCTTCAGCAGGATAAAAGGTGGAGATGGTGTCCACCTCATATCGCCCACTGTAGTAATATTCTTCCAGGGTGAAGCCCCGGGCCACCCCCTCTCTTTCGAACAGCCTATCTTCCCTCTCCTTTCTCTCTCTTCGGTGAGCGAATGGGCGGACCCCTCCTCCCCCTCATCTTCTCTGTCACCGACACCGTAACCGCCACCGCTGTCGTTATCGTCGTCATCATCGTCGGGGTGAGGAGGCGGCCACGAAGGCCCTCCCCCTCTTCCTTCCTCTTCCCTTCTTATCCTCTTGGTCCCTCTTCTCTTTTCCTCCCCTTCTTCTTTCTTTCCCCTTCGGTCTCGGAGGATGGTGGAGCCCTAGGCCTCCCCCCGGTCGTCCCTTTCTTCCTCTCTTCTTCTCCCTTCTCTCTTCCTTTCCCTTTCCTATAGTGGCGTGGGAGGCCGCTTGGGCGTCGCCGGTGGTGCCGGTGAATGATGGGTTCTGGCGCGCTGGTGAAGGTCACCACGGGGGTGTACCGGGGAAGATAGCTATGGATGGGGTGTCAGCAGAGAGTATGGTGACCGTGTTGGGGAAGGCCACCACAGGGTGTATTGGTGAAGGGTCAGGGCTGTACCGAGGGAGCTTGGGGTAGCGTGCCGGCAAAAGGCACCTCGAGGTGTATCGGTGAAGACCCTGAAGGCGTACAGGTGAAGGTCATAGTGGGTGTGCCAGAGAAGGCTTCCCACAGGGTGTACCAGTGAGAGGGAGAGGCATGCATATTTGTTGCTAAGGACTTCTGGTGTCACCCCGCAGGGCCCATCGTACTTTACTGGGACCATCACTCCTTGTGGACTTGCACCTGTGTTTTTCCTTACGCCTCTGGCCTAGGGAAAACTCTGTCAAATTTTTGTCAGAAATTATTGATGTCTTGTTCTCTTTGCCTATAGTAGGGTCCCCCATAGTCTTCATTTCCCATCACCTTCATCCATCATAACCTCTTCATTTTCACCCATGCGTTTTGTCCTTACGTGACACTTAATGACATTTACCAAGGCTGTGCCGTGGAATAATGCACATGGCCTGTCGGCGAACGAAACACAGTGTGCCGGGGAAACACATCTGGAGTGTACCGGTGAGGAGACTCATGGGCGAGCCGGTGAAGGCCGCTTGGACTGTGCCGGGGAAGCCAAGTGCTGGCGTGCCGGTGGAGACCCGAAGGGTGTGCCGGGGAAGGCCACCATGGGTGTACCGACGAAGGCCGCTTGGACTGTGCCAACGGAGCCAGGTGCTGGCGTTCTGGTGGAGTCCCGTAGGGTGTGCCGGGGAAGGCAACCACGGGCATGTCGGCAAAGGGCCAAAGGGGTGTACCAGGCAGGGGCACCTAGGACTGTATCGGTGAAGGCCCCTCAGGGTGTGCCGGGGAAGACCCATTTAGTGGGGTCTTAATCTACTTCTTTCTTCTTTCTTCTCCTCCCTTTTGCTTACAGTGGAACCTTCCCCTCCCTTTATGGTTTTAATTTCTCATTATCTGTAGTTTATTCTGATCTTTGTTCATTGCACTTTGCAGATAAATGGCTGTCCCGAGTGGTTCTTCTGCTCCCATTACTGCTAGTGCCGGACGCGTCCCTCTGCCTCCAGTGTCAGTCGTCACATGGCTCAATGTTGAAGATTTGGACCGAGATCATGCCGAGGTGGCAGCACTGGCCGAGTCCTCAGGCTTGGACACCGAAAGCATGGACGTTCAGAGGCTTGCCAAGACTATGAAGGGTTTTACCTTCGACCGTACCACAGGGAGCCATAGGGGAGATTTCCCAAAGGACAGGCACTTGCTCCACTTTCTTAAGTAGTCACAGTCTCGGGAGAGGCAAGAGCTGTGGGTTGTGAAAGCGATGAAGCATGTAGTTCTACAGGCTTGGGACAGCTTGTCACATGTTGTCCCTAGAAGCGTCCCAATGTACTTGGTGGGTGAAGCCTGCGAGTGGGAACCCGTATTGGGGCTAGAGGCTGTGCTGCCGACAGAAGACAAATTAGTGAGAACCCCCGGCTTTACTCCAGCCAAATGGGACATGGCTGCGGGCCGGGTTCCGGGTGAGCAACACCGCTCTGGCTTGTTCTTGGCTCCGCTAAAGTGGGGTTACAGAAAAGAACCATTCATTTTGGACTGCCTGGCTGTCAGATTTAAGCATGAGCTGGCACTGGGATGGTTCGGAGAGTTGAAGCTCCAAGACGCCCACAACTTCAGGGAAGGGGCCGTAGAGTTTACCGAATATGTATTATTCAACTACGCCCCACTCCTTATTTGGGCAGGCATTTATCATGGCGTCAAAATTTGTGTAG
Source organism: Amorphophallus titanum (assembly GCA_024336825.1). Lineage (NCBI taxonomy): Eukaryota > Viridiplantae > Streptophyta > Magnoliopsida > Alismatales > Araceae > Amorphophallus > Amorphophallus titanum. The sequence goes on from JANBPO010001167.1 coordinate 733,596, forward strand.
TGTTGTCACGTTCCATGTCCGAGGGATGGGCGTTCCTTCCATGGTAGCCAGTCGGTATGCCCCTTTCCCGAGCGTCTCGACCACTCGGTAGGGGTCTTCCCAGTTAGGGGCTAGCTTGCCCGCCGCCTCTAGTGGTCAAGAGGCTTCGGCTTTTCTTAGGATGAAATCTCCTAGTTGGAAGTGCCTATCTCAAACTCTGGCGTTGTAGTACTGAATGAGGCGTCGCTGGTGTTCTGTGGCTCGGATACCCGTGATCTCTCGGATCTCACTCGCCATGTCGAGGTTCTCCAGTAACTTCTAGCCGTTCGCCTCGGGCGAGAAGCTGATGACTCAGAGAGAGGCGTTGCTGACCTCCAGCGGAATCATAGCTTCAGTGCCATATACCAGTTGAAATGGGGTTTCACCGGTGGTTGTTCTTGGAGTAGTTCGGTGTGACCAAAGTACGCTCAGTAATTCCTCCAGCCAACTGCCCTTGGCCTTGTTGAGTCTGATTTTTATGCCTTTTAATATAGCCCTGTTGGCATTTTCAACCAGCCTATTGGCCTGAGGGTGGGCTACTAAAGTGAAGTGGTTGCGAATATTTAGGTCGGCACATCTATCTCTGAAGTAATGAGAATCAAATTACTAACTATTGTCGCTCACAATCACTCGGGGGATACCAAAGCAACAAATGATCGACTTCCACACGAAGCTCCAGATGACCATCTCAGTGATTCTGGTAGTAGCTTCATATTTGATCCATTTTGTGAAGTAGTCGATGGTGACGATGATGAACTTCTTCTGGACCTGAGCCGTAGGAAATGGCCCCAGGATGTCGATTCCCCACCGAGCAAAGGGGTATGGCTTGGTAAGAGTAACGAGCTCCGAGGCAGGCTGGTAGACCAGATGGTCGAAGCGTTGACATCGGCTGCACTTCTGTACGTAGGTCAAACAGTTGCGCTGAAGAGTGGGCCACTAGTAACCTTGCCGAAGCAAGATCCTGGCGAGCGATCTTCCTCCCTGGTGCACACTGTAGATGCCTTCGTGCACTTCTTGAATTGTCTGACTGGCTTTATCGGCACTAAGGCACTTAAAGAGTGGTCCGGAGAAAGACCTTTGATACAGGGCGTCGTCCAAGATGACGAAACGTCGGGCTTGATACTTCAATCTTCGAGCTTCCCGAGGGTCAGGGGGCTCCTGAGAGTCTCATAGCCAGGATATGTAAGGGGTCTGCCGGTCGCTCGGGGTAGCCGGGTCAACGATCATGAGTTTGGACTCGATGCTCGGTTGTTCTAGCTCTTCGAGGAAGACCGATCGAGTACCTTCTGGGCCGAGGGAGGAGGCCAGGTGAGAGAGGGCGTCTGCGTGGGAGTTTTCCTCCTGAGCTATCCAGACTACCTCAAAGCTCTCGAATAGCTAGGCTAACCCTCGGACCATTTGAAGGTACTTAATCATCAGGACTTCCCGAGCTTCGTAATCACCGCTGACCTGGCTAGCGACCAGCTGGGAGTTAGTATGGATTCTGACTCGCTCAGCCCCCAGTCGTCGGGCCATCCTGGCCCCCGAAATGAGGGCTTCATACTCAGAGGTGTTATTGGACACCTGGAAGTTGAACTTCAAGGCATATTGTAACTCAGCTCCTTCGGGTGACTTGAGGAGGACACCGGCACCACTACCAGCCGAGTTTAATGATCCATCCATGAACAAGTCCCAGATGGGTCCTTGCATGGACGAAGGTTCTTCCTCGAGCGGGACCGTGCTCTCTGCGATGAAGTCCACCAGAGCCTGTCCCTTGATGCTCGTGCGGGGGTGATAAGAGATGTCGTAGGCCCCGAGTATGATGGCCCATTTGACGAGGTGCCCCGAGGCTTCGGGGTGCGAGAGGATCTTCTTCAAAGGTTTACCGGTCAGCACGATGATGGAATGACCTTGGAAGTAGGGTCGGAGACGCTTGGCTAAGGTAACCAGTGCTAGCACTAGTTTCTCGATTGCATGATACCTCCTTTTAGTCTTGTTGAGCACCTCGCTGGTGTAATAGACCGACCTCTCAATTCCCGCGTGGTTTTGGACTAAGACCGAACTTACGGTGGAAGGGGTCGCTGAGAGATACATGTGCAATGCTTCACCTGGAATCAGCTTTGATAGTATCGGGGGTGAGGTCAGGAACTCCTTGAGCTCCTCAAAAGCCTTCTGACATTCCTCGTCCCAGGCGAACGTAGCAGATGCCATTTTTTAGATAGCAGTAGCAGCAGAGGTGCCCACCCTATTGCAGAGCCACCCACACCTTCCACGCGAAGCTTCTGGTGACACCCCTAGCACCATTGGATTCTTCTCCGAGTCAGCTTCGTAACGATAGCTCAAGCGTCCTCATCCGACAACAGAGCTATGCGAGAGAGCTATTCCCGTCCGATTGCGCAAGCTGACTCTGGCAGACAACTAGAGATGAGTTGTAGAGGCTCCCACAATCTCCACATAAAGCTTCTGGATGTGCCCTTGGATCGAGGTGTTCTCTAGTGAGTTATATTCCAGCACCAGAAAGAAGGGCTCCATTTGGACCTCGGAGCACCCCGGGATGATCATTTTCCTCAACGCGCGCAGACTGCCCACCCCTATTCAGGGAAGCCCTGTTCTGGTCAGATTACAGAAGCCACCACGTCTTCATCTGGAGACCTCAGCTCCATCCCTTTGGTGGAGACTGACTCGGGTCCCTCCTCTTTGAGTTGGCATCGATTTTGGATCAATCTAGCGTCGAGGCTGAGAGTACCGTCCACATCAAGGCGCCTCTATCCGGCCAACATTCCTAATTACACACCCTCACGAGAATGGGTGGTGCCAGATCCCCTCCCATCAGAATGAGATCATTCTAGTTTTGGTGCAGTCCAGAGGCGCCCTTCTTCACAGAAAGATAAGTGCCAGCCCGATCCGACTATGGACCTGTGAGCTACAGCACCGGCAAGTCAGGCCTTCGATTCTGCACCCAATTCATCCCTGTCGGTGCACAGAAGCTGTCATCTTGTCATACAAGCTAGGATCGAGGCGATATTCGGTGGAGTTGAGCTTGGCCCATCCCTCCTCAAGCAAAATTGGTCAGGGCTCCTTTTGATGTCTCAGTCGGGAGTACCACCCTGAGCAAGAGGTCTCTGGTCAGTAGAAGATAACACTAGTGCAGTTTTGCAAGAACTACCATTCTCCGCACCACCGACCTTCGAATGCACTGCTCCTTCTCCCTAGATCTTCCTAAGGCAAGCCCCTTTATAGTGGCATTGACCTCATCCTCTTCAGGAAGTTGAGCAGGGAGCACCGCCACCAGCAAGTCACTGGTATCAGACTAGGCAGATAGTGCGCGAGGCTGTAAGGACTGAAGGCCTAGTTCTCTTCGTCACCCCCCATTCCCCCTTGCCCGGCCGGCTTAAAGTTCCTCCCTACGTGGAGGTAGTGATGGTTGTAATTCTCATTCCCACTTCCAAAGTCGGCCCTCCAGCGAGAGGTGTTGCAGGTTGTATTAAACAGGGTCATCAAGCTTCTCTAACGCACGTGTGGGGCACCACACGTTCCCCGCTCGCCTCGTCTTCGATCGGGATTGATTTCTTCAAACTGATCAGGTGAGCACTTGGATACCCTCCCTAACATTTCTTTGCTTAGCTAGTATCGTTTCTTACTGCCCTTCAGATGGAGAGGGCGTGCCCGATCTCATTATTAATCACTTGTGTGCCCCACTACAGAGAGAGTTGAGAGAGCCATCAATTATCCCATGCCCACGGTGTGCTGTCCGCCCATGAAGCGTGGGAGTCCCAGCCCCTCAGGGGGTCAGCCTGAGCATCACCAAGTCCCAGAACAGTAAGGTCATGCCCTGGACCCTCACGGCCATCCCCCAGTTGCCTTTGGGTGAGAGTGTGAGCCACGTGAGTGAACTCGCTAAATCGGGTCCGTTACTACTCGCCTATGTGCATGCAAGGATAAGCCTGAGGGTCATCGGGATATCCCGTGACTGTGGCACATCAAGTGGTATCAGAGCAAGTTCTAGACTTATTTCTACAAGTCTAGTCCTAAATGCATTCGCATTAGAGTCACACGTGCATTGTCATCTCGCACACCTTAGCATGTCTAGTCAAGGTGGCCCTTCCCCTTAGCCCGACCCATCCTTTTCAACTCCGACCATGAACCCCTACCCCCAAGGGAGCCTAGCGATTAGGATGAGTGGGCTCCAAGGCCAAGTTAACACCCTCACAGAGATCGTCACGGCCGCTCTTAGGCAGCTCATGACCATATCCAACCAGGTTGACCGAAACAATGAAAATGGCTCCACATCAAGGACCAATGAGCATAGGGTTCAATCTCCACGAGCTGAATTTGGTAGGGAGGAATTAAATTCAGATCACCCATCTGAACTTAGAAGGATCCCCAGACCTTGGCAACATGAAAGGCCTCCCCAGGAGGAACCCGATGATCACCTCTTTTCCCCAACCCCCATCGCACCAACCGTAACCCTAGCACCCCCTCCTCTGCAACTCACACCCTCCCAGCCACCTTTGCTCCACTCCACCTCAACTCCCATGTCCCTCCATCCCCCAGGTCTGTCCACGCTGCCCCAGCAAGCCCACGTCGCTACCCTCGCCCCCAACTTTGAAGATTTCTCAACTTGCTGCCTGCAGATCTGAGCCAGCATCTGAGGTCCGGTTTGCATAGAACACACCGATGTCCACAGCGTGAATCAGCACAAACCTTCATCTGTTGGTTTGTTCTTCTTCGAGTCCTCTTTACTCCAGAGGTGGTTTCGTGTCATTTTGACTTCAGCACAGCTCGTGGTGCCTGATCTTGTGAGACTGTGCAAAGCTGGTGTGAACCAGTCCGCCCAGGGTGTGCAGTAGGATTGTAGATCATGCCGCACCTTCCCTGCCGATCTTCTGGCCGAGGTTTCTTCTTCGGAGTTGTACCTCTCGACGTCCTGAAACCAACCCAGGTGGTTTCGTCACGTTCCACATCCAGTGCTGCTCGTGCCGCCTTGCGTAACCCGACTGCGTCTGAGTGTTCACCCAGAATCCAGAGCCCCACCAAAGTGCCGCCCACGCCCAGCTTGGTGATCCGTTGGTATTCATCTTTTGAGAGTACGTAGATCTTTCTGTCAGTCATCCGACCCCACTGGTCTTGCTTCGATCGGAGTCCTGTGGAGAGCACATCGTCCTCTGCATGCCGACTGCGCAGACCTGTCCTGTAGGATAGGTTCACACATGCTATCTTCCATGACCTACCCCGCCCTCCTGCAACCTCATAATGACGCCAAACTTTGAGGATCCCCTCTACACTTCTCAAGCTTTGTCTGGGCGCAAGTGGCATCCTTTTCTGATCTCTGTGTGCAGTGTACCGTTTGGAACAAGTCGGCTCTGTCCAGCAGGACAGACACAGGGCCACAGGCCCACCTCCCTTCCCCTTGCTCCCCCCTCCGGTGTGAGGGTAGTTTTGTATTAATCATTCCCATCCCTATGATCCCCTCCCTGCATGGAGCATAGTGCCATCAGGCTATACTCACAGGTTCACATCGGGTGCCACCATTGACTTTTCCATGCGCGCGCTCGTCCCTCATCAAATTTGGTATCAGAGTAAGTTCACAGATTGTTCCTACAAGCTAGGTCCGATATAGGATGATATGAGTTCACCTCCGATGATCTCTACAGCAGCCCTACCGAATGGCGCCCCCACCGTGCTGTCCATCCATGAGATGGAACCCGGGAATTGGGTCTCTCAGGACATCGTTGATGCCCTAACCAAGACCGGCCAGATTATACGCAATGGAGATCAAGTCCTTGTAGAGTTCGAAACATGGATCGATCGGGTTCCCTACATCGATGGTGCATGGTGCCACATTAGCACATTAGTCGGTCCTCGCATATTCCTTGGGAGGCCTTGGCTAAGTGAGAGGAATGCAACTATCGACCCAGAGTGGCGGACTTGCCAAGTGCATCATCTGTATATATCGGGGGTCTTCACCATCCGCAACATGTTGCCCCCTTCCTCAATGGCACTAGATGTCTCGGAGATTGAGTCACCACCGGAATAGGAACCAATACCGGTGGAGATCTATGAGCCGGACCTTGAGTTGATTGCTTGGTATGAAGAGTAAGAGCTTGAGTGGTCAATACCACAAGATGCTATGGATCCCACTCCGATTTATATCGACCAAGAACCGGCCATCTACATGCATGAAGTGGCCACCCAAGAGCATGAAAGCCCCAACGTCAATATGGTTGCAATGGTGGTTCCTTCAGCCCCTCCCGACGCTCTTCGTCAACTTCTGGATCAGTCCCATATTGATTCGGTGTGGCACGAGTTCTGCACGGCCTATGAGAAGTGTCACCCCGACATCCACCACATGATCATTTGCCCCAAGCCATGGTCATACCCTCTGACGATCATCACGATAGTGCTGCCCCATTTAAGATTCAAGGACGAATCTTTTCTAACCAGGGGGGGGGTATGATGAAGACATCAAAGTGGGGACTTAACGGACTGGCCATGTTGGTAAAGAGGTCACTCCAGCCCCATGGCCCATTAGGTCGGGCCCATCTAATTTTTGGGCTTTTCTCTTTTTATTATGATGTAATTTCTCTTTTATTAGCATTTAGTTCTTAATGGGTCAGTTAATTGGGCCCAAAAGGCCGAGATAGCTAGTGGGTCTAGTTAAGATTAGTTTCGTACCACGTGGCAATGCACACTAGCTTGGTTGGTCCCGATGAGATTAATATCAGAGAAGGCTGGAAGAGCTTGCCGATCTGGAAGGCAAATGGCTCGAAGCCTACAAGCACCTGAAAGTATACCAGGCCCGCATGGCGTGAGCCTATGATAAGCTCGTCAAGCAACGAGTCTTCAAGCAAGGTGACCTCATCATGATCAAGGAAAAGGAAGTCATAGTAGGTCACTCCAGTGGCAAACTTCAGCCAAATTGGTGAGGCCCATACATCATTCATGACGCCTACGAAGGTGGGGCATACATGGTCGTTGATCACAAGGGTCACAAACTTTTCTCGCCTCTCAATGGCAAGCACATAAAGCTATACTATGCACCAAAGCTTGAGATTACGCGCCATCTAGACTAAGGTGCGCACCTCAGCCACAACCAGTGAAACTGGTCTTCTCCTGCGGGAGGCTGAACCAGTCCCTGTTTTCAGCCTCTCTTCCTAGCCAAGTAACGGGGCCAGCCAAGCCCTCCCAGAACCATTGTCAGGCACTCTTGGGAGCCAGTCTCCCACCTTCGTTATGATGTCCTGAACCCTTTGGATCCTTAATCTCAAGTCTCAGACTTACTTTCTCAGAGAATTTGTGCCCGTTCTGTCCAGAATTATCTTCTGGACATCTTTTGTGTTTGGATCAGTGAGATCCGGGTCAGTTTCGGAGGTCAAAACACGTTCCGTGACTTTTTCCACGTGTTTTTCGATTCCCGCGTACGTGTTTCGAAAATACCTACGAAACCCTGTAGTGGGTGAATCGGGTCGTTCACCTACCCGCGGGTGGTACCGTTGCGATCGGCGTGTCGCGAGGATTGAGAAAATATAGTTTTCTATTTTTGGTATTTTTTTGATTTTTTGAATTTTCTATACAAATCAAACATTTTTCTTTTTCTTTTACCTTTTCTTCTCCTTCTTCTTCCCCCTTTCTTTCCAACCATGGAGAGCGCCCCCCCAACTGTGGTCCTCTTCGTCCCAGATGGCCGAGGCGCTGCCCCTCTCACTCAGCAACGGCGGCGGTGACGAGGCGGACGCGGGGACGTGCTTTTCACGGTGGGAGGCCGGCGAACCGAGGGTGTAAAAGCTTCATATTTGTGATCGACGGCATTTCGGCGGAGCTTTCACTCCGTGGAGGTAGGGAGATAGATCCCCATGCTCATCCCGTCATCCCCCATGATTTGTAGGCCGAGGAGAGGTCGAGAGGGGCATTTTCGAGCCGGGTAGGGCAAAATCCATGTTTTAGGGCTTGTGAGTCGATCTGCTATTTCATCACGTTTTTGGCCGATCCAAGGCCGTAGATGCATGCTAGGGGTTGTAGGGGAGCTTCCCCTTTGTTTTCCCCCTCATCTATGGATGATCGGGGCGTGGAATGAAGTCTTGGATTTCTTCCCGCCGGCCCATCTCGAGCTGGTGTGGCAGTCCTTCCAGAGACTGCCAGAGTCTCTGGCGGCCCAAGGTGGGAGCACCAGAGTCCGTGGCAGCCCAAAGGGGGGTACGTCACGGGTTACTATTTTATCGATAGGGCGTCCATCGACCTGGCGACCGTACGATAAACTGCGAGAGTGTGTAGCGCTCCTAGGTTTGATCGCCAGAGAGGTGAGTTGACCGTTGATTTTTGACTATTGGTTTTGACCGTTGGAGTCACATGTACTCTGGCGCGCCAAGGCTGGTCTGCCAGAGCGTCGTGGTGGCCTAAGGGTGGGGCGCCAGAGCTAACGTAACCTATCTTCTAGCGCTCCAGGGTTGGACCGCTAGAGGCTGTGGCGGCCTAAGGTAGGTGCGCCAGGGCTAGTTTTACTTCCTCCTGTGGCGCTCCAGAGTTGGACCGCTAGAGTCCTGTGGCGCTCTAGAGTTGGACCGCCAGAGCCTGTGGCGGCCCAAGGTTGGACCGCCAGGCTCTGGGATGCACCAAGAGGTTTGTAGTCCTATTTCTCTTCGATCTGTGATTTCCGTAAGTCAGTCCTTACTTCCAGTGACCTATCCACTAGTCGTAGCTTCCTGTGCATGCGGGTGCGGACCCACTTGGGAGTGGTGGAGAGCGAGACCCAATGAGGGATGATTTTTAGGCTGGTTACCGTAGGGCCCCTTGCCTTTGCCACAAGAGTCCAGTGGGGGGGAAAACCAGCTAGAGGACCCGACCTAGAGCAGATGGTCTGTGTGTGCACACGTAGTTGGGGGCTTAGGAGGTGGTCTTCTGCATCAGTTGGCCCAGTCGGGCCCCTCACTCTTCGTCTTTCTTGGTGGACTTGTTCTGGCTCCACCTGAGCCGTTGGAGTAATTCGGGCACCCTTGGGCACCCACACCTTCTTCTTCTTCACCGGCCGAGAGGTCGATCGATCTTCCAGCCTCTCAACCTTGCTCGGCCTCTTCTTGTGCTTCCCTGTCAATGCCTAGAAGGAGTTACACACCGGCACATTAGGGATCACCCGGTCCGGGGTTGGCTTCGCCCTTCGCCCATTCAGGTACACTCGGAAGCTGCCGACAATCATCGATTTGCCAGAGTTTGAGATCAACCTCCCAGAAGGAGCAGCCTCTGTCTGTCCCCTACGGCAACTTCCCCGGCGCGACGCCGGCCCTTGGTGGGATGGGCCAGCGATGGCGCGCGCATGGTGCACGAGGCAACTCAGCGCCCCTGCTGGGGTGCGGCTACCAACTTGGGCTGAGGAGCGGCCAGCAACAGTCTTGGCGGTGCCCAGGGCGAGGGCACCTACTTCAGCAGCATCGAATGCGTCCACGTCCAAGAGGTTGACGAACGTCACCCCGAGAAAATTTGGGAAGCTGACAACGGGAGGGAAGCTTCCGCAGTGCAGGGGGACAACGAGGTAGCCATCTCGGGCATGGCTCTCCATGATGAGGGGACCAAAAGTAACCGCCATTGCTTGATCTCGGAAACGTCCTGCATTTGCAAATTAAACAATTAGTCTTTCAAGAAGGGACCATAGGGCCCTCTAATACTGGCGAAGAGATGAAAGGTAATTCCCGTCCCACCGGACGTGCCAGACTTGTGGACGCACTTTTTAAATAAACTATTATTTGTCCATTTATTAGCTTATTTTATGGGTTTATTCATTCATTAAGTGCGTGGGCGTGCCAGTGACAAAGTGACGGTTTATGCGGACTTCGTGGAAGCCCTGGTGCGCACCGTATGACTTATCAGACGATTGTATAGTTCGCGTCGGGACCGAAACCCACTGTGCCATGAAGGCCACAGTGTTATTTACATCCTCCATACAGAGGAAGACATTTGATTAATCGCCAGGAAAAGAGGGCCCTATGGCCTAAACAAATGTAGACTGAATGAGATTAAAGAAATCCGGGATGATGTAGTGAGACTCCATGCTGTCAGGAGGGATGATGTAAATGTGTCGGCTTCCCAAGGACCGCCTTGTACTCACACGATTGTCCACCCAAAAAGTACAATAACCACGAAACAAACCCAATGAAGTGTCTGCCAGAGGACGGCAATTTTAATGTTAAATTTATGGGGGTCGCGTCGAAATAGATGTTGGCCAGGGAGAAGCCGGACTAGAACCATGTCAAGGGGGTGACCCTCGGGGCTTATATCTGAACCTCGGGGCAACGTTGATATCCTGCCGTAGAGTTTTAAAGGGGGAGAGGAAGATCTCCGAGGATGTTCGCCAAGAGGTGGTAATTTAATGTACTCAATTTTGGTCGCCCGTAGCTACGATTCATGTCCGGGTCGCGCTCTCTCATGATTTCTTAAATCCCCAGGGAAGGTGTTTAGGAGACTCGGAGTTGGTACATGGGTCATCATGGAATGGACGACCTAGGAAGTATACCTTCCAAATGTAGTGGCTAGCTCTTATTCGCACCAGGTGTGGCGATTACGTGAAGTGACGATGCGGTCGTGTGCCAAGGGACATGGTCTCTTACTCACTAAATGTATGTACACTCTCTGTCCTCCCGGACCATAGAAGCCCATACTTATGTTCGTCAAGGCGATACGGTGTCGCACATCCAGGTTCTATGCGTGTTCCTTAAAGTTCCCAGGACCTGCTTAAAGTGTTTAGCTATTATTTATTAATCTACTTATCATTGTTACTGTTACTATTAATTTTTTTTTATGTGCATATCCCAGGGGAAAATTCACCAACAACTCCCCCGTACCCGTAGACAGAAGGGGTAGAGTGGGTACACGTCCTGATGGAGGCATCACTACCACCTCCCTCTGGCTCGGGTCGTCCACGCACCCGAGATTGGATTGAGCTCGAACTTCATATCACATGGGTCCCATTATCTATTTTGAGCATTTAAGTTGAGTCATTTTGATATATTTTCCCTTTTATTAGAGTCATGTCCCTAGGTCTCAGGTTATTTCCCTATGTTTGTGCTTCATTCAGTGGGTTGATGTTGTTATTGGGCCCAATTCATTGGGCCAAGCCCAAGGGTGTTTTATTGACTTTGCCGTTTCCCGTGTCTTCTGTCTTTTGCATCAGGGCGAGCATGGCGCCGAGGCGGAGGACTCGCTCCCAGTAGGGACAGTCGGCAGAGATTCAGGAGGAGCAGGAGGAGCAGAGCAGAGTGCCAACAGTTGCCACCGAGGCAGGGGATACAGTGAGGATTTCGGGGGCCGAGGATTTCTTTGGGGGCATGTTCCAGCTCATGTCCCAGCAGTTTGGCGGAGTTGCTGGAGAGGGCTCATCGTCTAGGGGTGGGCTAGGCCGTGTAGTGAGGGACTTTTTACAGTTCCATCCTCCCTGTTATGGCGGCTAGCAAGACCTAGATGTGTCCCAAGATTGGCTCGACAAGATGGAGAGAGTGTTCAGCTCTATGGACTGCACCGAGGAGGACAAGGTGATGTTGGCCTGCAACTAGTTGTAGGGTATGGCTCGAGCTTGGTGGTCTTCAGAGTGGAAGATGTCCTTTCGGTCCTGTCCACTTCCGCAGATTGAGTGGAAGGACTTTGCCAAGGTCTTCGAGCGTGCATACTGCCCGTCCTACCTTGGTACGCAAAAGATGCGTCAATTTTTGGAGCTACTTCAGGGTGACATATCTGTATTGCAGTACAGAGCTATGTTTGTGGAGTTGGGTCGCTATGCTCCCCATATCATGGAGAATGAGGAGCTGAAGACCAAACAATTTGTGCAGGGTTTGAGGCAGGAGCTGAGGCACCACCTGATAGCGAATGCTGCCACTGATTTGGAGATGGCTTCTCGTGTAGCGGCATCATTGGAGCTAGATATGCAGAGGATTCGGGGACAGGTTGGCCAGGGGTAGTCCTAGTCAGGCCGTAGCTAGCAGACGACTACCCAGCAGCAGAGTACCTTTCAGCCTCCTTCAGGTAGTTCGGGAGTTTTGACTCCAGTAGCTTCAGCGGCAGGATCTGCATCTTTTGGCTCTAAGATTAAGAAGCTGTTCAAGAAGGGTTTCAGTAAGAAGTGCAAGGAGGGCAGAGATCAGAGGCAGGCTTCGTCAAGCACTGTTCTATAGTCGATGCCTTATCAGCGGCAGGGATCGGTCGGTGGTTCTCGAGGGTCATGTCCCTGGTGTGGTGAGTCGCATCCAGGCATGCAGTGCATGGTGCTGGTGATTTGTTTCAGATGTGATCAGCCAGGGCACATGGCGCATGACTGTCCTTATAGGGCGCGTCAGCCACCCCAGTACCCTCAGTAGTAGCAGTAGTACCCTCAACAGCCACAACAGTTTCAGCAGAAGGGATAGTATCTGCCACTACCATGGTCAGTGAGTGTGGGCAGGCAGCAATCTTGAGGCAAGATTACTCACATGACCAGGGCAGAGGCAGAGTCGTCGTAGCTTGTGGAAGGTACTATTATGATGTTGGGTTGGCAGTGCGGGTTTTGTTTGATTCTAGTGCATCACACTCGTTTATTTCGGAGGATTTTGCGCTGAGTGTCGAGGACCCGATCTCCCAGATGTCTTGTGATTTGACGATGGAGTTACCTTCTGGTGACTTTATGATCACTCTGTATTGCTTCGAGAAGGTTCCGGTCTGAATCGAAGGGCGGAGTTTGCCAGACAGGTTGTATGCATTGCAGCTTTGGGATTATGATGTGATTTTGGGCATGGATTGGCTGGAGGCTCACAGAGCGGTGGTGGATTGTGGAACGAAGAGGGTCTACTTTCACCATCCTCGTAGGTCAACCTTCTATTTCCAATGTATTTGTTCTACCTCTCCTCGTTTCCTCATTTCGACAATTCGAGCCCGTCATTTGCTTGATTCCGTGTAATATCCTGGACCTTTTGGATCCTTATTTTTGGGTCCCGGATCTGTTTTCTCAGAGTGTCTGGCTCTGTTGTGTCCGACTGTGCGTGTCGGACATCTTTGGTGTTCAGATCGGCGCGATCCGAAGCTATTTCGGAGGCTCGGAGGTGCTCCGTGGCTTTTTCCGTGCATTTTTTCGATTCCCGACCCAGTTTTTGGTAAAATCCTGCGGAACTCCACTGCGGGCGAACCGAGTCGTTCACCCAGGCGTGAGTGGTACCGTTGCGATCGGTACGTTCCGAGGATCGTGAAAACGTGATTTTTTATTTTTTGGTATTTTCTTGAAAAATCAGATTTTCTATATAAACCCAATTTCTTTTCTCTTTTTCTCCTTCTTCTTCCTTTCTTCTTCCTCTCCCCACCGTGGCCGCCCCTCTCCCTCTCTCTCTGCGATTCATGATCGCTTCGTTTCTGTGTGTCATCTTGTGCGTGCTGGATTAGCACTGAGCGAGATAGTTTTACTCTCGTCAGGATGTGACGAGGTGCTCCTTTTTCATCATGATGTCTCTCTCGATCATGTTGTACTTGGCAGTGTTCGCCGAAAGGCTTAAATCTGTGATACATTTTTCGAGGTTTTCCTGTTATTGGTTCAAGTTGCTGTTGACTTTTCTAGTTGGTATGATGGTCGTACACGTTCTTACGTTATTTTGGTCATCCCCGTAGCTCCTGATGCTTTTCGCTTCTGTTGAAGTGCTCGATTAGATTCCTTGGTTGAGAAGATACTCAGGCGACTTAGGATTTTTCCTTCCTGGTGAGCTTCTATTAGTGAGCTTGATGCTTCTCGTCCCGTTTGGTGGAGTCTTTTCAAGGTAAGCCTTGGAATTACTGTCTTAGTAATGCCTTTGTCCTGTGTCTGCTCAAGGGTGGACAACATTTATTCTGAGTTTGATCTTCTCCTTGTCTTACGGTTACTTGGCTTTGGACTCTGTCATGGTGTTAAGAGCTATTGCGTACCATGTTTGTCGTGCCGTGTCCAGTGGCCGATGTGTTGTGAAGGCTCATTTATCATTTTAGGACGTGAAGGTAAGCTGAGATTAACATTTTTCCTTGGGCTTTGTGCTGAAGCTGGTACTCTCTTCGTTTGCACTTTGGCTTCTTGTGATCGGTTGTTCGCTGGATCAGTACTCATGGCGTGCTATTTGCGATTTTTATGAATTGTGATGGCGTCGAGTGTGTGCTGAGATGCGGATACCGAGGTGCTCTCTGATGCCTGTGTGCGTTGTATGAGTGCGCAGCGGAAGCGTGTGGGCTGATAACCCACGGGTCGAGGATCGTTGTCATAAGATTCTGACCAGTCGAGAGAATTGTCTTTCTCAATATGACTTCATCTTGGCTTCCCGTGCCTTGATGTCGTCTGTTGCCGTGCTGTTGTCGGAGTCCTTCTGGTGTTGGCATTGGCATTTGTGAGTATTGGGGAATCTGTCGCCATTCCTGCTGACTGAGTACCCTCTGCTCTGCATTTCTTTCTTGGGTGTTGTGTCCTAAAGGTGTTATCGTGGTCCTTGAGATGCGTTTTCCCGAGATTGTCATTTTCTCGTTGTCGTGGGTCTTTTCTTGGTGAGCTGCTCGATGCATGACTCGTCCCCTGTAGTCGTGTGTTCAGCTATTATTGTGCCTTGATGTGACCCAGCTTGTAGTTGTGTTTCGTGGTTCTGTATTCTGTACGGAGCCGGGATCCTGCAGGTGCTACCGTTGTTGTTGTTTTAGTGCTATTTCTCTATGATTTTGTGTATTTTTCTTAGCATTATGTGGACCGTGATCTTGTCGGTTAGCTTTGCTGTAGTCTTCCCTCCTGGTAGAGTTAGCTTGCGACTCGATCAGATGTAATATCTGAGTGAGGACGGACTTGATTATGTTTGTGGTCTAGTGTTGTTGTCGTTGGTATCCTGTGTGCCAGGTGTTTTCTGTCACCATTGGCACTGGAGCCGATAATGTTGTCGAGCTGTCAGCTGTGAGGATTATGTCTCCTTGTGGCTTAGGCGAGAGCAAGTGTGTGCATACATGGTCAGGGGCTTTGGACTTGCGCCGACGGGCATGACCCTGACTAGTCACTCGCGACTGCAGTTCTGTTCTGGTTCTGACAGTGTCTTGGTCTCGGTCATGCTTTTGGACAATAGGAAGACGAGCCACTTGTAGGCGCAGTATAAGACGTTAGTGGACGCAGCTGGCTGTTCTTCTAGTGAGGGGAGTACTTCAGACATGTGACACGCGACACGCGACTTTCGCGTGACTCTCGTGTTTCTCGAGCGTTGTGACCTTTTCGGCTCAGCCTCCTTGTGGCTTTGCCCGAGGTCAGTGTAGTGTTGTGTCATGTGCACGGCGTTTTGGTTGTGCATGTGGTCGTGTCTAGATGAGCGTGCACGGCAATCGAGTCATATGTGCTTTCTATCTAGTCTGTCTAGAATTTTTCCAGGGCTTTTATCTTTTCACTTTTTCCTTGCAGGCCTTCGCTTGCTCGGTGTCTCATCAACAGATCGGTAACTTTTGACTTCGTCAGTTTAGAGTTTGCCCTTCTGTTACTGTTAGGAGTAGCTTCGGGTGCTGAGGTTAGTTCGGCAGCCATGCTCTTTCGGTACGGGTTCTTCCCTCTTCCTTGCTTGTTCCCTACTCCTGTATGCTTTCCTATTAGGTAGGAAATTCAAGTAAATATCTTTTTTAGGAATTCCTTTAGGGAAATTAGATTTTTCTTTTCCCTCCCCACATATAAACATGATGTATTCTTTTTGGAATTAATTAATGAAGAAATTCTTTTGAGAAAGTCTTGTGAAGGCCGCGGCCCCCTCTCCTCTCCTTCCCCAAGGGTGCGACTCCCCCTCCCTCTCCCTCTCCCTCTTCCTCTTCCTCTATGGTGCGACGACCTAGCCCCATCCCCATCTTTCTCTGCTGCACCAGCTACTGGAAGGTGACCTCCTCGACATCACCCCCAATCTTGGAGTTCTCAGATCGAGGCCGTGCTGCAAACGTGGAGGAGAAAGACCCATGCTGCCCTATGCGCCCTTGGTTGTCTATTTGTAGGATAGAGCCGTGAAGAATAGGTTGGCACGCCCCCTTCCCATCTTCTGATCGCCTCCACCCCTTCAGAGTTTTTCTTCCTCCACATGTCCCCCACGCCTCCATAAAGTTTCATGCCCTAAGTCGTCCAGAGGCTAGAGATCCCTTCATAGCTCTTTTAGCCGCGTAGACTATCTCTGTGTAGGTCTACAGAGATAGATCCAAAACCCTTACAAAGGGACGTCTCCCAAAACACCTCCAA